>BTHU01000001.1:60843696-62043696 GCA_036184795.1 Tokudaia tokunoshimensis | reverse complement strand
GGATTAGGAAACAGAATAGGTCTTTTTTGTTATTAAGGGCAGAAGACAGGAGCAGAAGTGGTCTGTTGTATGTTACAGAAGGAGAGAGAAGAGTAAACAACTGGATTTTGATTGTATTTCTTTGACAATGTGGAAATATAGTACAGGAGAAATATTTTTGTATCTAAGAGGATGGCCATAGTGACCACATCTACTAAAAGAAATTACAGAGGCTAAATTGTGCTCTTTGGCAACCAGAAAAGTGGTGCACTTGAATAAAATTGGTTGAGTTTTTGATTGACAGATGACAAGAAAATCTGTAAACAACCCATGTTGATGCTTGGTAAGAGGTAACTATTTGAAACCCGATAGCATTGCACCGTTGATAATAACAACTTTGACTCGATTGTTGAATATGGAAAGGTATAATTGGTATGGGCTAGAAGTCTTATTCTACAGGCTATGCAAAGGCATACAACATTTGCTAAATCCTTCTCCTACAATATGTCTAGGTTGCAAGATGCCCTGGGGCAATTGAAGCACATACCATGTGGAAATGAACAATCAATGGCTGATTTAACTTGGTTCCCACTACACAAGAAAGAGTTATGCTAAACTTTACTTGGATGGTCAAAATTTGAACAATGGATATTCTAGAGAACTAGCAAATCCCAAAAAGTACTCTTCTATAAATAAATTAAGAAATGCTTCCTATTTGATATTTTTATATTGCTGTATATATGTATATGTGTATGTGTATGTGTATATGTAAATATCACTGCCCTATCCTGGCATCAGCAGAGAATCTTTCTTAAGCAGCAGGAGCAGTTGTATAGACTTAGATCCAGGCATGAAGAGACATACTAAATTAGACATCTGTATCATGTTCCTCCCTTCAGAAAAGGGGTAGGAAAACTGACAAAATGCAGAGGACACCACAATAAAACATATATTCGACCATTTTATCTAGGCAGAATTCTCACATGAGACGTACAAAATCTGAAACATCTATCAAGAAGCCTGCACAGATCTGCACCAGTGCTCTGTATATATGATACTGCTGTTAGTTTGAGTTTCTGTGGGAGCAAGTATATCTCTGAATGATTCTGGGCCCCTGAGTCACATTTGATCCTATTGGGTTGCCTTGCCCATTTTTCTAATTCGGATGCTTTCTTGTCTTATTGTATCTTCTTTTGTCCTCTTTGACTGTCTTCTTTGGTATGTTCACACTTTTCTGAACATAAAATAGAAAGGGAATGGTTCTGGGAGAAAATGAAATGGGAGGAAGCCAAGAAGAGTAGAAGGATTCAAAATATGTTTGGATACACTCTATGAGAAAAGACTCTATTTACAAGGAAAAGGAAAAACATAGGAGCAAAGGTAAATTTGATAAAATTTATTTTAGTGTCTTGTATTCAACCAACTCAAAAGACAATGAATTTGACTATTTGATTTTGATGCATGTGCTATGATATAATTTGAATCAATAAAATTTTTATTAATTTATTTTCTATATCACTTTACATGTTTTTATTTCTTACTGTAGTCTTTGGGTTTTGTAGTGAAATTTATTAATACTTTAGGATAATTTTTCATATAAGTACTTCATTTTCATAATCCTCACATTCAAATCATATGGTATCATTTACATACTGGCCTGGCTCTTTAACTTTTATTTATTTGCCTGGATATTTCTAACCTCTGAAATAGAAGTTAATTCTATACTCCTTCTTTCTTATGCACTACAGTTTGAAAACTAATTTTCAAAGCTTTAGTTAACCTCAACATCAATAACACTACAAATTTAATTATGATATATCTGTGAATACTATATATGAATCTTAGAATAAGAGCTATTATTCAGAGTTCCAGATGTTGGACTCTAAACTCATCAGAACCAGATGACAATTAAAAATGCATACTCTCATTGATAGTATTGATCTACCATAGCACAATTCAAAAACACATACTTCTAAAACGTGATATAACATCAATTAACATGTAGTGATTTTTTTTTTAATTTAACTTTATTTTATTTTTTTAATTTACATTCCAAATCACTTCCCCTTTCCCGTTTCCTCCCTCCCCGAAAGTCCCATAAGCCCCCTTCCCTCCCTCTTTTCTCCGTTCAACCCCCTCTCATTACTCTGTCCTGGCGTTCCCCTACATCCAGTCTTTCCAGGACCAGGGGTCTCTCCTTCCATCTTTTTAGAAATCTATTGATATGCTGATTGTGTCTAGGGTATTCTGAGATTCTGGGTCAATATCCCCTTATCAGTGACTTCATACCATGTGTGATCTTTTGTGATTGGGTTACCTCACTAAGGATGATATTTTCAAGTTCTGACCATTTGCCTAGGAATTTCGTGAATTCATTGTTTTTAATTGCAGAGTAGTATTCCATTGTGTAAATATACCACATCTTCTGAATCCATTCCTCCGTTGAGGGACATCTGGGTTCTTTCCAGCTTCTGGCTATTATAAATAAGGCTGCTATGTGATTTTTTTAAAATCTCTTTGAATACTGAAAAAATAAAAAGCAACTTATCTATATCTTTAATATTTTGAAACATACAACTATAAGAAATGCTTAATATTTAGTTCTAAGAAGAATTATTATTTTCATTGCTTCTAGAATTATGAAACAAAATACATAGTCCAAGAGATAGAGTATTTTATTTCTTATTACAGTGTTTCTGATGTGTTTTTTCAAAGGAATTTTGAAAACTATGTGCATTTCATTACTTTTGAGAAAATGTATTCTACCTGTAATGTTGGAAATTTCATTTTCTGGGCAGGGGTAACAATCAAAACAGCAGACAGCCTTTCCCTCCTGTAAGTATTTTCTGAGTCCTGGTCTGCAAGACACGCTACACATGGAGGATACAGTCTAAAGAAAATCAGATACATTATAGAAATGAACAGTTTAACATGTGTCAAAACTCTGGAGTGAATCACAAGAGAAAGTCAGTTAAAGATATCCATTTACATACCATATCAACCTACAAAGCAAATTTGCATAGTTTTGATTTTTAATAATAAAACCTGTATGTATATTTGGTACGTTTTATATCATGAAACAATTATGACAGAGTAAGAGAGAGATCAAATAGATGGAGAGAGAAAGAGATGGGGGTGGGGAGAATTGTGGATGGTGGAAGTCAAAAAATGAGGAAATATTAAACATTTTATTCTGTAACAAAAGTAGACAAGTTTATAGGAAGTTTTGCTTCATTTAAAGCATTAAAATGAAAATTAAATTACCTGCTTGATATCTGTAGCCCACTCTATCATTTCATCAGATATAAATAGTTGTTGCCCATCTGAATAATGACCAGAAAAACTTCCTATTTTCATTTTAAGTCCTTCCTGTCTTAAAAAATCCATGATATAGAAAATGTCATATTCTTTATCCCGTTTTCTTTTCTGGTTCATGTTCACTAGGTCTCCAGCAGGATTTACAAATTGTATGGTCTTCAAAAAAGAGAACATCTAAAACATATTTGCATTTTAGTTTCAACTACACATAGACATTAGTACAGAAATTATTGTATTGGAGGTTTCCACCTATTATCCGTTGCAGGGCTGGATTTGTGGAAAGATATTGTGAAAATTTGGTTTTATCATGGAATATCTTGGTCTCTCCATCTATGGTGATTGAGAGTTTTGCTGGGTATAGTAGTCTAGGCTGGCATTTGTGCTGTCTTAGTGTCTGCATGAGATCTGCCCAGGATCTTCTGGCTTTCATAGTCTCTGGTGAGAAGTCTGATGTGATTCGGATAGGTCTTCCTTTGTATGTTACTTGGCCCTTTTCTCTTACTGCTTTTAGTATTCTTTCTTTGTTTAGAACATTCGGTGTTTTGATTATTATGTGATGGGAGGTATTTCTGTTCTGGTCCAGTCTGTTTGGAGTTCTGTAGGCTTCTTGTACGTTCATCGGCATCTCTCTCTTTAAGTTAGGGAAGTTTTCCTCCATAATTTTGTTGAAGATGTTTACTGGCCCTTTAAGTTGCAAATCTTCACTCTCATCTATACCTATAATCCTTAGGTTTGGTCTTCTCATTGTGTCCTGGATTTCCTGGATGTTTTGGGTTACACGTTTTTTGCATTTTGCATTTTCTTTGACTGTTGAGTCGATGCTTTCTATGGAGTCTTCAGCACCTGAGATTCTTTCTTCCATCTCTTGTATTCTATTGTTTATGTTTGCATCTATGACTCCTGATTTCTTCCCAAGGTTTTCTATCTCCAAAGTTGTCTCCCTTTGTGATTTCTTAGTTGTTTCTACTTCCTTTTTTTAGTTTCTGGATGGATTTGCTGAGATCCTTCACTTGTTTGTTTGTATTTTCCTGTATTTCTTTAAGGTATTTTTGCATTGCCTCTTTCAGGATTTCTTCCTGATGACCCACGTTCTCCTGCATTTCTCTGAGCGATTTTTGTGTTTCCTCCTCATGGGAATCCATCTGTTGATCCATTGTCGCCTGCATTTCTTTAAGCAGCTCTCGTGTTTCCTTTGTAAAGGCATCTAACCGTTGATTCATTTCTTTAAGCAATTGTTGTGTTGCCTCCTTATGGGCATCCGTCTGTTGACCCATATTCTTCTGCATTTCTTTATGCCAATTTTGTGATTCCTTTGTGAGTGCATCTACCCGTTGATTCATCTCGTTAAGCGATTTTTGTGTTGTCTCCTTGTGTGCCTCCATCTTTTGATCCATGTCCTCCCGCATTTCTCTAAGCGATTTTTGTGTTTCCTTTGTAAGGGCTTCTAACCGTTGATTCATGATCTCCTGTAACTCTTTATGAGATTTATTTGTGTCCTTCTTGTGATCCTCTAATAGCATCATGAGAAGTGATTTTAAATCCAGATCTTGTCTTTCGGGTATGGTGGGGTATCCAGGACTTGCTGCTGTTGGAGAGTTGGGTTCGGATGGTCCCACATTACTTTGATTTCTGTTAGTAACATTCCTACATTTGCCTTTTGCCATTTGGATACCTCTGATGTTAGTTGGTCCTGCTGCCACTGGCTGTTGGTTGGACCTCCTGTGAGCCTGCAAATCTATTTCTGCCCCCCCTGGATTGCCAGGATTCCCCTGGCACCGATTTCTGGGGCCTGCCTGCTCCTGAGTGACTTTGGAGCCCTAATGTGCCTTGCCCCAAGTGATCTTATATTGGGGAGGCCTTGCACATCCAAAGGCTCAGCCTAGTGGATGCCTGGAGCAGAGGTCTCCAAAGGGAGGCTGATAGGCTCCTGCCCTGTGCAGGGGTGAGTGATCTCTCCTCGGGGGGTGGAGGGGGCATCCCTCTGCCAGGCAGAAGTCCCACAGCAGAGCTGGCACGCTGGTTACTGCAGATCAGTCCCGCACTTGGGAGCCACATACACACAAGCCTCTGGAGACCCAAGCGATATTATGCCTGTCTGTCTCAGAACCTGGCTGTCCCAACTTCCCAGTCACTGGGGCAAAGATGGCGGAGTGCAATCTGCACACTCTCCGTGGTGCTGCTCACCTGCAGACGCGATGGCCTGCAGATCTGGCACCCAGACTACCACAGCGCTGACCCGTTCTCGGGCACAGACGGAAGCCCCAACAGGCCGTGTCCCAAGTGATGTTATATTGGGGATAGGGAGCTTGGGGTACCTGTCTCTTCAGCGCAGTCTGCGGGAACAGAGGTCGCGGAAGGAAAGCTGGTAGGCTCCCGCCCAGTGCGGGGTCCCTCTGCCAGGCAGAAGACCCACAGCAGAGCTGGTGGGCTGGTTACTGCAGATCAGCCCCGCACTTGGGAGCCGCATACACACAAGCCGCCCGAGACCCAAGCGATATTATGCCTGTCTGTCTCAGAACCTGGCTGTCCCAACTTCCTCCTTTATATTTCTTAATATCAATTGACTCAATTCTCTAATAAAAAGATATAGACTAACAAACTGGATATATTAGCAGGACCCAATATTTTGCTGCATACAGGAAGCTCACCTCAGGCACAAAGACAGACACTACCTCATAGTAAAAGGCTGGAAAACAATTTTCCAAGCAAATGGTAGCAAGAAACAAGCTGGTATAGCCACTCTAATATCGAATAAAATTGACTTTCAACCTAAAGTAATCAAAAAAGATAAGTAAGGACACTTCATACTCATCAATGGAAAAATCTACCTAGTTGAACTCTCAATTCTGAACATAAATGTTCCAAATACAAGGGCATCCACATTCATAAAAACAACTTTACTAAAGCTCAAAGCATACATTGCACCCCACAAAATAATAGTGGGAGATTTCAACACCACACTCTCATCAATGGACAGATCATGGAAACACAAACGTAACAGAGAAACAGTGAAATTAACAGAAGTTATGAAACAACTGGATTTGACAGATATTTATATAACATTTTATCCTAAAACAAAATAATATACTTTTTTTCAGCACCTAACAATACCTTCTTCAAAACTGACCATATACGTGTTCACAAAACAGATCTCAGCAGATATAAGAAGACTGATATAATTCCACGAACCCTATCAGATCACCAAGGACTAAGACTGGTTTCAATAACAACAAAATAACAGAAAGCCAACATATACCTGGAAACTGAACAACATTCTACTAATGATAACTTGGTCAAGGGAGAAATAAAGAAATTAATGAAGTTTTAGAATTTAATGAAAATAATCACACAACATACCCAAACTTATAGGACACAATGAAAGCACTGCTAAGAGAAAAACTCATAGTTCTGAGTGCCTCCAAAAAGTAATTGGAAAGAGCATACATTATCAACTTAACATTACAGCTAAAGGCTCTAAAACAAAAAGAACCAAATACACACAAAATAAGTAGACTTCAGGAAATAATCAAACTCAGGGCTTAAATCAACCAAGGAGAAACAAAAAGAACTATACAAAGAACCAAACCAGGAGTTGATTGTTTGAAAAAAACCAACAAGATCGATAAAGTCATGACCAAACTAAACAGAAGGCACAGAGACTGTACCCAAATTGGCAAAATCACAAATGAAGAGGGAGGCATGACACCAGATACCAAGCAAATCCAAAAAATCATCAGATCATACTACAAATCCTATACTCAACAAAAGTGGAAAATCTAGAAGAAATGAACAAATTTCTAGACAGATACCAGGTGCCAAAATTAAATCAGGATCAGATAAATGATCTAACAATCCCATAACTCCCAAAGAAATAGA
Source organism: Tokudaia tokunoshimensis (assembly GCA_036184795.1). NCBI lineage: Eukaryota > Metazoa > Chordata > Mammalia > Rodentia > Muridae > Tokudaia > Tokudaia tokunoshimensis. The sequence goes on along the minus strand of BTHU01000001.1, from coordinate 62,036,523 downwards.
AGCAGTCATTAATATATTCCAACCAAAAAAAAAAAAAAAACAGGACCAGATGGGTTCAAGTGCAGAGTTCTATCAGAACTTCAAAGAAGACCTAGTATCAATACTCTTCAAACAATTCCACAAAATAGAAACAGATAGAACACTACCCAATACATTTTATGAAGTTACAATTACTCTGCTATCTATACCACACAAAGACCCAACAAAGAAAGAGAGCTTTAGATCAATTTCCCTTAGGAATATCGATGCAAAAATCCTCAATAAAATTCTTGTCAACTGAATCCAATAACACATCAAAACGATCTTCAACCACAATCAAGTAGGCTTCATTTCAGAGATGCAAGGATGGTTCAATGTATGGAAATCCATCCATGTAATCCACTATATAAACAAACTCAAAGATAAAAACCACATGATCATTTTATTAGATGCTGAGTATGCATTTGACAAAATTCAACATCTCTTCATGATAAAAGTCTTGGAAAGATGAGGAATTCAAGGTGCATACCAAAACATAGTAAAAGCAATATATAGCAAATCAGTAGCCAAAATCACACTAAATGGAAAGAAGTTTGAAGCAAACCCACTGAAATCATGGACAAGAAAAGGCTGTCCACTCTCTCCCTACATGTTTAATATAGTTCTCCAAGTCCTAGCCAGAGCAATTAAAAAACTAAAGGAGGTCAAAAGATTCAAATTGGAAAGGAAGAAGTGAAATTGTCACTATTTGTAGATGATATTATACTAAAGTGACCCAAAAATTGCACAAGAGAACATCTAAACCTGATAAACAAATTCAGCAAAGTGGCTGGATATAAAATTAACTCAAACAAATCAGTAGACTTCCTATACTCAAAGGATAAAGTGGCTAAGAAAGAAATTAAGGAAATGACAACCTTCACAATAGACACAAATAATATAAAATACCTTGGTATGACTCTAAACAACAAAGTGAATTATATCTGCTACAAGAACTTCAAGTATCTGAAGAAAGAAATTGAAGATTTCAGAAGATGGAAAGATCACCCATGCTCATGGATTGGCAGGGTTAATATAGTAAAAATGGCCATCTTGCCTAAAGCCATCTACAGATTCAGTGCAATACCTATCAAAATTCTGACTCAATTCTTCATAGAGTTGGAAAGAGCAATTTCCAAATTTATCTGGAATAACAAAAAACACAGGATAGCGAAAAGTATTCTCAAAAATAAAAGAACTTCCGGCAGAATCCCTATCCCTGATCTCAAATTCTACCACAGAGCAATAGGGATAAAAACTGTATGCTGTTGGTATAGAAACAGGGAGGAAGATCAAGGGAGTAGAACTGAAGACCCAGAAATGAACCTGCACACCTATGGTCACTTTGTCTTTGAAAAAGGAGCTAAAACCATTCAGTGTAAAAAAGATAGCATTTTTAACAAATTTCCCTCTTCAGAGGAATGGATATAGAAAATGTGGTACATTTACACAATGCAGTCCTACTCAGCTATTAAAAACAATGAATTCATCACACCTCACACCTCACACAATAATAGTGGGTGACTTCAACACCCCACTCTCTGAAATGGATCATTCAGGAAAGCAGAAACAAAACAGGGACACAGTGAATCTAATTGAAGCCTTGGACCAAATGGAACAAACAGATATATATATAGAACATTTCATCCTAGAGCTAAAGAATACACCTTCTTCTCAGCATCTCATGGTACCTTCTCCAAAATCGACCATATAATTGGTCACAAATCAGACTTCAACAGATATAAGAAGATAGAATTAATCTCATGCCTCCTATCAGATCATTATGGAATAAGGATGGTCTTCAATGGCAAAAAAAACAACAGAAAACCCAAATACATATGGAGGCTGAGCAATGCTCTACTCAAAGATAACTTGGTCAAGGTGGAAATAAAGAAAGAAACAAAAGACTTTTTGAAATTTAATGAAAATGAAGGCACAACATACCCTAATTTTTGGGACACAATGAAAGCAGTGCTAAGAGGAAAATTCATAGCCCTGAGGGCCTACAAAAAGAAACGGGAGACTGCATACACTAGCAGCTTTTTGGCACACCTGAAAGCCCTGAAACAAAAAGAAACAAATACACCCAAGAGGAGTAGAAGGCAGGAAATCATCAAACTCAGGGCTGAAATCAATCAAGTAGAAACAAATAAAACCATACAAAGAATCAACAAAATGAGGAGTTGGTTCTTTGAGAAAATCAACAAGATAGATAAGCCCTTAGCCAGACTAACCTGAGGGCACAGAGACAGTATCCAAATGAATAAAATCAGAAACGAAAAGGGAGAGATAACAACAGAAACTGAGGAAATTCAAAAAATCATCAGATCCTACTACAAAAACCTGTATTCAACACAACTAGAAAATCTTGAGGAAATGGTCAATTTCCTTGACAGATACCAAGTACCAAAATTAAATCAGGATCAAATAGACCATCTAAACCGTACTATAACCCCTGAAGAAATAGAAGTTGTGATTGGAAGTCTTCCAACTAAAAAAAGCAGAGGTCGAGATGGTTTCAGTGCAGAATTCTATCAGACCTTCAAAGAAGACCTAACATCAATACTCTTCAAACTATTCAACAAAATAGAAACAGAAGGAACACTACTCAACTAGTTCTATGAAGCCACAATTACGCTAGTAACAAAAGCACACAAAGATCCGACAAAGAAAGAGAAACTCAGGCCAATCTCTCTTATGAATATCAATACAAAAATACTCAATAAAATGCTTGCCAACGGAATCCAAGAACACATCAAAATCATCATTCACCATGATCAAGCAGACTTCATCCCAGGGATGCAGGGATGGTTCAATGTAAGGAAATCCATCAATGTAATCCACTATATATAAACAATCTCAAAAAAAAAACCACATGGTCATCTCATTAGATGATGAGAAAGCATTTGACAAAATTCAGCATCCTTTCATGCTAAAGGTCTTGGAAAGATCAGGAATTCGAAGTCCATATCTAAACATAGTAAAAGCAATTTACAGCAAACCGGAACCCAACATCAATCTAAATGGAGAGAAACTTGAAACAATCCCACTAAAATCAGGGACTAGACAAGGTTGCCCTCTCTCTCCATAGCTTTTCAATATAGTACTTGAAGTTCTAGCTAGAGCAATTAGACAACAAAAAGAGGTCAAAAGGATACAAATTGGAGTGGAGGAAGTCAAACTATCACTATTTGCAGACCATATGATAGTATACTTAAGCGACCCAAAGAACTCCACCAGAGAACTCCTACAGCTGATAAACAACTTCATCAAAGTGGCCGGATATAAAATCAACTCAAGCAAGTCAGTAGCCTTCCTATACTCAAAGGATAAGCAGGCTGAGAAAGAAGTAAGAGAAATGGTACCCTTCACCATAGCCACAAACCATATGAAGTATCTTGCTGTGACTCTAACCAAAGAAGTGACAGATCTGTATGACAAGAACTTCAAGTCTCTGAAGAAAGAAATTGAAGAAGACCTCAGAAGATGGAAAAATCTGCCATGCTCATGGATTGGAAGGATTAGTATAGTAAAAATGAGCATCTTGCCAAAAGCAATATACAGATTCAAAGCAATCCCCATCAAAATCTCAACTCAATTCTTCATAGAGTTAGAAAGAGCAATTCAAAAATTCATCTGAAATAACAGAAAACCAAGGATAGCTAAAACTATTCTCAAGAGCAAAAGAACCTCTGGGGGAATCAGTGTCCCAGACCTCAAGTTGTACTACAGAGCAATAGTGATAAAAACCGCATGGTATTGGTACAGTGACAGGCATGTAGATCAATGGAACAGAATTGAAGACCCAGAAATGAATCCACACTCCTATGGTCATTTGATCTTTGACAAAGGAGCTAAAACCATCCAGTGGAAAAAAGATAGCCTTTTCAACAAATGATGTTGGCTCAGCTGGACGTCAACATGCAGAAGAATGCAAATTGACCCATTCTTATCTCCTTGCACTAAGCTCAATTCCAAGTGGATCAAGGACCTCCACATAAAACCAGACACACTGAAACTAACAGAAAGGAAACTAGGGAAGAACCTTGAACATATGGGCACAGGGGAGAATTTCCTGAATAGAACTCCAATAGCTTATGCTCTAAGGTCAAGAATTGACAAACGGGACCTCATTAAATTACAAATTTTTCCAAGGCAAAACACTGTCTAAAAGACAAAGCGGCATCCAACTACCTGGGAAATGATCTTTACCAACCTTACATCCGACAGAGTGCTATTATCCAATATATACAAAGAACTCAAGAAGTTAAAATCCAGAGATGCAAGTAACCCTATTAAAAAATGGGGTACAGTGCTAAACAAAGAGTTCTCACCTGAAGAATATCTAATGTCTGAGAAGCACCTAAAGAGATGTTCATCATCCTTAGTCATTAGGGAAATGCAAATCAAAACAACCACGAGATTCCATCTCATACCAGTCAGATGGCTAAGATCAAAAACACAGGAGACAGCAGTTGTTGGCGAGGATGTGGACAAAGAGGCACACTCCTCCACTGCTGGTGGAATTGCAAGCTGGTACAACCACTCTAGAAAGCAGTCTGGCGGTTCCTCAGAAAACTGGGCATGACACTCCCCGAGGATATGGCTATACCATTCCTGGGCATATACCCAGATGATTTACCTGCATGCAGTAAGGACACATGCTCCACTATGTTCATAGCAGCCTTATTTATAATAGCCAGAAGCTGGAAAGGACCCAGATGTCACTCAACGGAGGAATGGATTCAGAAATTGTGGTATATTTACACAATGGAATACTACTCTGGAATTAAAAACAATGAATTCATGAAATTCCTAGGCAAATGATCAGAACTTGAAAATATCATCCTTAGTGAGGTAACCCAATCAGAAAAGAACACACATGGTATACAGTCACTGATAAGGGGATATTAACCCAGAATCTCGGAATACCCTAGACACAATTCTCATATCAATAGATTTCCATGAAGATGGAAGGAGAGACCCCTGGTCCTGGAAAGACTGGATGTAGGGGAATGCCAGGACAGAGAAGCGAGAGGGGGTGAATGGGTCAAGAAGTAGGCAAGGGAGTTTATGGAACTCTCGGGGAGGGAGGAAACGGGAAAGGGAAAATGATTTTGAATGTAAATAAAAAAAACTTAGAAAATAAAATAAAGTTTAAAAAAAACCAATGAATTCATGAAATTCTTAGGCAAATGAATGGTGCTATAAACTTTCATCCTCAATGAGGTAACCTAATCACAAAAGAACACACATGGTATCCAATTGCTGATAAGTGAGTATTAGCACAAAAGCTCTGAATACCTAAGATACAACTCACAGTTCACGTTAAGCTCAAAATGAAGGAAGACCAAAGTGTGGTTACTTTAGTCCTTATCAGAAAGTGGATCAAAACAGCCATGGCTTACAGCCAACCAATAGACCAACAGAACGAGAAAAGGGTCCCCAAATGGAAGAGCTAGAGAGAGGACCCAAGGAGCTGAAGAGGTTTGCAGCTCCACAGGAGGAACAATAATATGTACCAACCAGTACCCCCAGAGCTCTCAGGGACTAAACTACCAACCAAAGAGTACACAAGGAGGGTCCCAAGGCTCCAGCTACATATGTAGCATATGATGACCATTTCAGACATCAATGAGAGGAGGGGCCATTGGTCTTGTGAAGGTTCCATTCACCATAATGCAAGTCAGGAAATTGGGGCAGGGTGAACAGGGGTTTAGGGTATGGGATAGGGGGTTTTCGTTGGGGGTAACATGGAAAGAGGTTAACTTTTGAAATGTAAATAAAGCAAATATCTAATAAAAAAAGAAAAATTTTGATCAAATAAAAAATGTCATTTCCTTAATTTCATTTACAATTGCATAAGAAAAAAATTCAGATGGTAAATTTATGAGATTCATGTATTATTGAAAAAACAGAGGGAATTTCTTAACTGAGATTGTGAGATGCTGAATTGGGAGTGTCTGTTGGCTGTAACATAAATTATGATACACTAACATGATGTGATTGATATGCAGTGGAAGAATCATAAATACATGCATTTAGGATAAATTTTACTTAAGTACAGTATTTTGAATTTATGTTTCCCTTCTTGAATACCATCTTTATGATATATACGCCATTCAGAGTAATAATTATTACCTTCCAGGAGTTAAATTCCAGTACCTTTCCATCATGTTCTGAGCCTGTGTCTACTTGTTGCAGGAGCATCTCATGTAGTGAGTAGGCTACAGCATACACAGAATTGTATAAGTTGTAACATGTTTCACTCATGGACATTCCAAGGGGTGGCAGAAAAAGCCATTTAAATAGGGTTTTGGTTGCACAATTCTTCAGAGTTGTACAAGTAGTTGGTGGTAAAGAACACTTAAAGTAAGTCCACCACAGTTTATCAAAAGAAATGTCATTACTGTAGTTAGAAGGTTGCATTGTCTGCATAAATTGTTTAAAACCAGAAATCTCAGACTGCTTATGTGAAAAAATAATAGTCCCATGCATGGAGTTAAGCATGAAATCTCCTATCATTGTGATCATATCAAATTGTGACACACTGACCCAGAGTCTGTGAATGTTTTTAAATTTCCATAACATGAAGTTAAATTGTATAGGAGATTCTTTATTCCCATAGACAATCACAACTTGTGCTGATGACATTATGATTTGGTGATAATATTTAAGATACGTTTTAAGGTATAATAACCGATCATTTGGGATAATAGTGACAAATTCTAAGCAGACAGCATTTCTTTCCATTACTGTTCTCAGTTCAGAAAGAAATTGAATTCCATGGTCCTCATCTGAAATGATAACTCCTATCCAGTTCCATTCAAAGTGAACTGCTAGGGATACCATGCCTAGTGGTAGAGATGTGTCCTTGGGAGTCATCTGATAGAGATGAGGAAACTGTTCCTGGTCACTTAGGAAATGAAAATAACCACAGTAAAGCTGAAAGATATTGATCATAAGGATCATTATGAAGAAGATGCAATGCACAGGACTCATTCTAAGAACTAAGTGTGACAGAACACATGCTAGAAGTGTGAGAAAGTGTTGATTATTCATCTTATTAAGAAAATCAAATATGGGCATATACCCAGAGGCTTTACCTGCATGCAATAAGGACACATGCTCCACTATGTTCATATCAGCCTTATTTATAACAGCCAGAAGCTGGAAAGAAGCCAGATGTCCCTCAAAGGAGGAATTGATTCAGAAGATGTGGTATATTTACACAATGGAATAATACTGTGCAATTAGAAACAATGAACTCACGAAATTCCTAGGCAAATGGTCAGAACTGGAAAACATCATCCTTCGTGAGGTAACCAATCACAAAAGAACATACATGGTATGCAGTCACTGATAAGGGGATATTAACTTAGAATCTCGGAATACCCTAGACACAATTCACATATCAACAGATTTCCAAGAAGATGGAAGGAGAGACCCCTGGTACTGGAAATACTGGATATAGGGGAATGCTAGGACAGAGAAGCGCGAGGGGTTGAATGGGGAAAAGAGGGAAGGAAGGGGGCTTATGGGTCTTTTGTGGAGGGAGGAAATGGGAAAGTGGAAATGATTTGGAATGTAAATAAAAAAACTTAGAAAATAAAAAAAAATAAAAAGAAAAGAAAATCAAATACAATGTCTTGTAAATTGCCATACATGTACAGATAAAGTAAGTGCCCTGAAAAAACATTAAACTGTATATTGTCTCTGTTGCCCATTTGTCATAAAGTTGTTGTGTTTGCCCCCATAAATGTGTCTAACCTTTATGTTCAATAGATCAGAATAGGTAAAAAATAAATTCTCTGAATTTTAATTAGCCTTAGATCCCAGAAACTGAGACTGTTGAAATATAATATTTCCTTAAAAGTAACCCTCTTTGACTTACCTCTGGAGTTCTGGAGAAGTACTGGAATGGTCCAAGTTTATAAGATGCCATCCATACAGGTCCAGTAAGTACAATTAAATATCTTCTCTGATTTTTACAGTAGTAATTAGGAATAATTTCCCTTTTTTTAAAGGACCAAACATTTTCCACAATATCCTCAATTAGGTTACATTCAACATTAACTAATAGGGAAATGTTAGGTAAAATATGAACATTCCTATTGATTTCTTCAATGGCAAAATAAGCAGCAGAAATCAAGTGGATGATCTTATGTGTCACCCTGAAAACAGAGCACATCAATGATGGGGAATATAGGTTCTGATTATGCTAATTTTAAATAAAACTCAATGTGGCTTAAGTAAAGTTTTCTTCGATTTTTTTGACACATTCATATGTTGACACAGTTGATTATTGTGAAGTATTAGACTGTGAGACCTGCAAAATAATTTACCAATCTTAATGTTGTTTTTTTAATTTGATGAATTGAACTTTATTCTTTTGTTTGTAACTCTTATATCTAAAATATACAAATGTATTAAGCATTGAGCTGTCATACGGTTGTTGGGAATTGAGCTCAGGTACTCTGGAAAAAGAGTTAGTGTTCTTAACCACTGATCCATCTCTCCAGCCCTGTTTTCTTCTTCTTTTTTCTTCTTCTTTAACTGTGTTCTGAAATTAGACACCTTGTGACCTTTTTCTTTTGATGTTTTCAATTATGTTTTTTTAATGTGAATTTTATGTTAAGAGGATTCTGTCAATTTTGAAATTTTTTACAGTTCCATCTTGTTTTTTTTTTGAATACTGTGAAGTATCTGTGCTGTCTATGTTTTAAAAAAAGATTTCTGAGCCAACATTGAATCTGTCCATTACTTCATCTTCTTACTCTTATACCCAACATATGTGGAACAGAAATAAGAATTGTCTCCTATATTTAATAGTATTTTATTTTGCAGAATCAGCACTAAAGATGTCATCACTCTACATAATGGACTGAACAAAAGGTAGCCAAGTATTTCTGTATCAGCAATTGCAAAAGACTAAAGAATTCATAGCTAACCCAAACACCACAATAATTCTTACATTTATTTCTGTATCTAACACAGTTCATCTCTTTTCATTTTCTATTTAAGGCTGTCCAAAATTGAGTGATATAAGATTAGTTATAACTACAATTAATCATTTGTTTTGGATTGTGCTCCTCAAGCTTCACATGTACTCTTAGGTTGTGCTAATTCATTCTTTCTCTAAAAACACTGGGCATTGCATAACTGTCCTTGGGTTCTATTTGGTTCAGATTTGTCCAGATATGTTCTGATTCTAATATATTCACTTTAATTTTTTTCATTTATTAAGCATAATTTAGCTGTATACATCTGCTTTGATATATTTTTAAAGAGTTTGAGAATCTTATTTAACAGCTATATATTTATTGTGTTGTGTTTGAGTATTTTGCTTTTGCCTCATCTCTATTTTCTGTGATGTTTTGGGACTACAGTAATAATCTCCAAAATTATCCATAAATAATCTCCAAACTTTCCACAGATTAAAGAGAAATTGCAGAATTGTTTAGTAGAAACTCACCAAGCAGATTAGAAAATGTGACATCATTGATGATGGCAAAACAAAACCAACAATATTTTAAAAATGCAAAACATTAAATATTTTATATGTTTGTAATAAGTGTATACACTTATTATGTATACACTTATGTTTGTAGATAACTTTTGGTTATTTTTTCTATTATTTATTTTTTCTATTATTTATTTTTTCTATTATTTTTTCTATTATTTATTTTTTCTATTATTTAGAACTTCTTATTTTTTAAATAAAATTTTATTCAAGTCTTATTCACTTATTTGTTAGATTTTTTTCTTTGATTCAGAAATACCTGAAATTGTATAATACTTTTTAAAGCTACTCCATTACTGAAGAATCTTATGCATTTTAAAAATTGAGTTCTCTAATTAATCCCCTTCAATTGCTCATGGATAAAGTTTTAATATGTCAAGTAATATTGACTCTTATTTACAAACTATAGCTTAGAATTAAAAAAAAAACAATAGCTAAAACACTCCTAAGTAATATAACTAATTTCTGTCCTCACTTTGTACGCCATACTTCTACTAATAAAATTGGCTTGATGGGGGTGGAAATTGTTCAATAGAATGCAAACGAAGACCTAGAGAGAAAAACACACCTTTGGACACATGACGTTTTTTAGATAAAAAAAGTCCAGAAAACTGCACAAGAATAAGAACCTGTCTTGAATAATGATACTGGCACAAATGTAGGGATTCATGGTGAAGAATAAAAATGCATCTATGTCTATTATTATTTAGAAATCTCAACTCTAAATTTTGTATCTCTACAGGGATACAAAAATAAATCTCTGGTGATTCAAATTCAAGGGAATACTGATGCCAAGTACATGAACATCACAAGATAAATTCAGTGACATATTGGAAGTTCTTTGTCTCATTATATTTTTCTGGAGATTAACTTTTGAATTTTACAGTTCTTTCATGTTTATGTTGCAGCTTCCAAATTTTTATTTTAATGGGCATCTTATTTGTAAAGATACATATGTTTAATTTTTATTTGTATATAAGTGTGTTTCTCATGCCTTTTTTGTTTTTGCATGGGCACACTGTATAGTTGAGTGAATAATTTTTATAATCTGAAATATTTGTTTTACCTTATTTTATTTCTACTCTTAATATGACAAGTTTTTAGTGGGTAAAAGTACTGAAGTGGGTCCATATGGGAGGTAATTAGTAAATGGTGTTTCAGGAGTTGAGGGAGATAAATTCACAATTTGAATATATTGTACTAAAAGTGTATTTTGTATAAACAATGATGGGGACATAAATTTGATTTATGCTGTAATTCAGATGGACTTGAATATAGTAGGCTTAGTAAAAAGCATAATAGGGACCAAGGCATATTATCTTAATTATTCTAAAAATTCAAATGTACAAGTATGGAACCTGAAAGTAGATTTCAGATTAGGGTAGGTATAAATTGATAAAAGATTAAGAGTTGAGGACCCAGCATTCAGTATTCCCACAAAATCTTCTAGTATTTCAAGCTTGACATTGGTGTTGGACACACACACATGCACACACACACATGTACATCCACACATACACACACAGACATACACATACATACACAAACACACACACACACACACACACACACACACACACACATATATATATGTATATATGTCGCTTCCACACTTGAAACACATGGATCATTAATTATTTATCTACAAAAATTCAATTGAAAAAGTATCCACCTAAATCAATTCACCTATAAAAAAATTCATGCTTAATTTTTTGAAATCGTATATTTTAATTTGCATTAACTTTTATTATATAATCATTTTATAGCTAATGTTTTCTATATAAAATATTTAATGTTTTGCATTTTTAAAATATTGTTGGTTTTGTTTTGCCATCATCAATGATGTCACATTTTCTAATCTGCTTGGTGAGTTTCTACTAAACAATTCTGCAATTTCTCTTTAATCTGTGGAAAGTTTGGAGATTATCTGATGAGAATTTCCTGTTCAATGCAGCACTAAATCTTCTACTTCTAAACACCAAAGTGAAGTGACATTTTGAATTTTCAAATTTGATTACTCTATTTAGAAATTAACCTATTATCCCATATAAAGCCATTATATACACATATGAAAAATAAAAATCTATATCTATCTGTGCAAAGAATATGATAAAAACAAAGGCTAATATAGGCAATGGATAGATGTGAATGAGGTAAAATGCTAAATGAGAAAGAATCAGTAGTCTTTAAAACTTTATCCCCTTGAGAGTTAAACCTCATGTAATGTAAGGCCACAAATATAAGAGCTTATTTGTACTGCAAAGTGAACTTGTTTGTTTTTTAAAAGAGGGCATGTAGTAGCATGGGAGAATGCATAAATCTGGAAGAATTATTGTAAGGGATTAAATATGATGACCATTCATTCTATGATATCCACAAATAGGTAATATACACTATTTTAAAAACAGGTACCACAAGGTAGGGTACTTGTGGGAGAAAAATAGGAAAATATTTCTGTATTGTTCAAAGAAAGATTTTTGAATTATTCACTGAGTTACTATAAGTTTCTCTGTAGATATTCATCAAAAGAAAAATATCTATCATATGATGTAGGCCTAACACTTATTAGTACTATAGGAGAATTAATTTGAAAACCGTACCAGAGATTCAAGATGTGTTCACTATGTGAAAATCCATTAGCTTAATCTAACATAAAACAAAGTCAAAAATGCACCTGATCATCTCAAATGCTAAAAAGCCATTTGACAAAACACAATACCTCTTCACATTAAAAGTATTGGAGAGATCATGTACTCAAGGCTCACACCTAAACATAAGAAAACAATATTCAGGGTCCTTAGATGAAATGTCCAGTAGTAGGTATAGAGAACTTGCAGAGTCCACCTCCAGTGGAAAGAAAGGGCATAATGTTGGCAGATGTGGTTGCCACCCCACTATTCAAAACTCTAACCCAAAAATGTTTCTGTCTTAAAGAACTGCAGTGAAAAATATGGAGAAAAGTCTTAGGAAAAGGAGGTCCAGTGGCTTGGTCAAATCTGGATCCATCTCAATGGAAACTCCAAGGACTGACACTATTATTATGCTATGGTGTGTGTACAGACAGGAGGCTAGCATGGCTGTCCTCTGAGAGGCCCAATATGCAGATGATTGAGACAAATGCAAATACTTCCACCCAACCATTGCACTGAATTCAGTTTCCTGTGGTTGAATTAGGAAAAGGAAGGAAGAAGCTGAGAATGAGGGAGACCCCAAAGGAAGACCATCAGTCTCAACTAACCTGGACCCCTAGATGTCTCAGACACTTAGCCACAAAGAAGGCCACATACACTAACATGATATGAAACCATAGGTTGGAAACTGTCATATTAAGGGAATCTCTCTAAGAGCAAGGCCAGTAGTGTCATTCATTCATTCTGCATCTAGCTGTTTTGTGATTCAAAACTATGATTAACAAGGTACACCATAAACTACCATAATTAGTGAAATGGGTAGACATGAAACAAAATGTATTTAATTATGTCCTAGAAATGGACAACGAGAAGTCATAGGATCTTATCTCTCATTCCCTATCCCTGGAATGTCTAATGTGCATTTATGCATAAATGAAAGATGTACTTACTGCTTGTCTAGATTCTCACTGAAGTAATCATTCTTCACATAACCATGCTCTGTATAAATGGAAAATAAACAGTCAAGATCTTTATCTCCTAGATAATTTTTTAGGTCTTTTATTCTCCAAAAGCATCTGGGGTCACTCAAATGGCCAAAAACAAAGGAAGGCTTCAGAACCAAGAAGAAAGCACTCAAAGAGAACATCTTTGCCATGTCATCAATATTGGTGTCTGAGCAAAATGCAACATGAAACATCAGGCAGGCAGAATCTCAAATATCAAATTTTCATAAAAGATCCAGGTGTCACATTTTGTTGATGTAAAGAGCATATATTCTTCTCACAGCATTTAATTTTCAGTTTACTGTTTGCCTCTAGAGGATTCTGAAGCACTCTCTGGCCTGGGGCTCGGCATCGGCAATCCTCTGGCCAGGTGAAAAATAGAGGAAATAATTTTGGTTAGGATTATCCTTCTGTGTATCCCTTATGAATACCTTCATGTCAGTAGACATGACGGTTCCAGACATGATTCCTTTTGGGAGTATTTTCCCACAAGTAGAGTTCATCAAACCAGTTTTCAGAAATCATTTGCAATAGTTCACTTTTGTTACATAGGTTATTCCTATGAGTTTTATAAACTATTATACCAATGAATGCTCCACTATGTTCATAGCAGCCTTATTTATAATAGCCAGAAGATGGAAAGAACCCAGATGTCCCTTAACAGAGAAATTGATACAGAAGATGTGGTATATTTACACAGTGGAATACTACTCTGCAACTAAAAAAAATGAATTCACAAAATTCTTAGGCAAATGGTCAGAACTGGAAAATATCATCCTTAGTGTGGTTACCCAATCACAAAAGAACACACATGGTATGCAGTCACTGATAGGGGAATACCCAAGACACAATTCACATATCAATTGATTAACAAGAAGAAGGAAGGAGAGACCTCTGGTTCTGGAATGACTGGATGTAGGGGAATACCAGGACACAGAAGCGAGAGGGAGTTGAATGGGGAACAGGGAGAGGGAAGAGGGATTATGGGACTTTTGGGGAGGGAGTAACCAGTAAAAGGGGAATCATTGGGAATGTAAATAAAAAAATATAGAAAAAAGAGACAGGAGTTTTTTGAAATAAGCATAACAATGCCATGTCCATATTCAAACTATGTATGAGGGCAGACAAATCAGCATTTAGATAACATAATTTAACTTTTACACTGTGCATAAAAAAATTATGACTATATTTCTCAAAGAAGATTTAAATGCTAAGAAGCTTCCATTGATGTATTGCAGAGTCTACAAGAACAAAGATGCCAGCCAATATTATAATACCCAGAAAAAATTTCAATAACCCTTGGCACAGCCATATCCATTAGAAATGGTGAAAGTTATGAAGACAGCACTGTTGCGTTGCACAATTCTAACATTTCTTAGTAGATTAATATAATCATGTCTTTCTATCTTTAACATTGTTTTTTCTCCTTTCCTATTTTATTCTTGGTAACTTTCTTCATTATTGTTTACTTCTTGTTTTTTTCTGAAGGACACAAATATGTTTAAATCCAATTAGGCAAATCCTAAATGACCTTTATTTACCCACTGCTTGGAAACCATCTTCATGTCTTAGCACAGAGAAACACATAGGTAGATGAGTCTATTACTGGCAGAAACTTAGTGAAGTATCTGTCCATGAGCAAATTCAGAGAGAAGAATTGGTTTAGGGTAAACAGAGACAAGTGACAGAACTCTGACTGGCCAGGAGAATAGGTTAAGAGAACAGGATTACGGTTTCTTTTTATTATAGCTCAGAGCTCTCTGAAATTGTAGTTTAAAGATGGAGTGTTATACGGGGTATATACCTGGAAAAAGAAAACTCATTAAATAAGATAGATTGAATAAAATACACTTTTCCTGCATTAGAGCCTTGTTGAGGAGACATATAGTAAATAAGTTAGGTACTACAATTTGGTACTCATAAAAAACTTGTTTTTGTGTTTTCTGTTTGTCTGGAGTGCTTTAGAACTGCAAATAGTGCCAGCATAAAAGTAGGCTGTGAAATATTGAATGTGTTTGCTTTGGAGAAGGCATTCTTTAGACTCCTTAATTGGAGGTTTAGGGATAATAATGAGAATATAATCTGTTCTGCTTATATTTTCCCATTGTAACTCAACTTGAATCCCTGGCCATATAATGATAACTCAAATACATAATCTCTACTGCTTACATAATAATTAGTCTCTTTTTGTTCTGTGACTATTGTATAATTAAAAAAGTACCTGATTGTTAGTTCATCAGAGCCACAGAATTTGCCTGATTGCTGGTGATACAGAGATACTAAATTCACTAGACCATCATCTGACTCATTTTCTCCCCTGACTCCTAATCTCCTCTGAAACCATGCTGATAAAAACAGCTCTAAGAGACTCTGGTAGGAATGTTCCCCATAGGAAGACTCCCTGTGCAACATGGATGAAAAAAGTAATATATTCCACAATAAATTCAAATTTCAAAAATATCGATCTAGAAATTCAGTCCTATGAAATATGTTAGAAGAAAAGCCATAATAATTGTGTTAACAACACACATAAAAATTATAGCAAATATATTAACTCATACAATCAAATCCAAAAGAAAACACAAAAACACAAACCCACACACACACACACACACAAACACAAAACCCACAGCATTACCACAATGAACAAATAAAAGAAAATAATAGATATAACAGATACAACAATCAGTGGGAACTGGGCACTGATATCTTTCAATAACAATGACCTCACTTCTACTATTCAAAGACAAATATTAATGTGTTAGATATGAAATCAGGGTTCATCCTCTGCTGAATACAACAAACACACTCCAATATCAGAAGGAGATATTATCTCAGAGTAAAGGGTTCAAAAATATATTTTATGCTAATGGTCTTATGAAGCTAATGTTATCTAACATAATAGACATACAAAAAATTAGTCAAAAGATATGGGCATGTACCTAACATTTATGAGAGGAAAATATCACAAAGGAAAAAAAAAGAGATTTCAGTTTTAACATTTGTCCATTAAATACAGGAACACTCACTTTTGAAAAGAATCACTACTTCAGCTTAAATAATGTATTGAATCTCATACAATGATAATGGGGTACTTCCATACCCCACTCAACTAATATATAGTTCATGCAGAGAATTTAAACTGAGCAATGCTGGAGCAAATTGATATCAGAAACAAAATACTCCTAACAAATATTTATAGAACATTACATTCAAACTCACAAATGTGATCAGCTCCTTAGATGCTGAAAAAGCATTTAACAAAATATAATATACCTGCATTTTGAAAGTAATGGTGAGATCAGGAATTCAAGATACATACCTAAACATAATAAAAGCAATACACTGGCTCTTTAGATGAAATATTCAACAATGGATAGAGGGAACTTGTAGAGTTCACCTCCAGAAGACAGACATTGCTTCAAGTGGAGGAAAGGGGTTGGAATTGCATAGTCCAAAACTTTGGCCTAGGAATATTCCTGTCTAAAAACACTTCAGGGACACAAATGGAGAAGAGCCTGATGGAAAACTGGTCCAGTTATAGGCCCAAATTGGAATCCATCTCAAGGAGAGACTAAAAGGTCTGACACTATGACTGATTCTACGGTGTGTTTACAAAATATAGCCTAGAATGGCTGTCCTTGGAAAGGTCCAACTGACAAGATAGGAAAGAGGGGTGATTGGGAGGTTTTGGAAGAAGAGTGGGGAATGGAAAGTTACATTGTTTTATAATCTCAAAAATAAAAGAAACAAAAAAGTATTGGTAGTGTAAAAGAAGGCAGAGATAACATTAAAAAAAAAAAACACCAAAATTATATGACGGTTGAAAATGTCACCTTCAGTATTATAATTCAATATGTGAGTTTCCTTAGGACCCATTATCTGCATTTTTTACTAACTACTGTAAGATATATATACCCAAGATTCACAATGTTGTAGTATTCATTAAGAAATGTCATGTTCAAAATAGTGTTTCCAATCTCTATTATAAAAAATTATTCTTTTATTATATTTTATTTACATGCCAAATGTTGACCTCTCACATTCACCTCTCCCAGAAATCTTCACCTTATCACAATGTCTTCACATCAGAGAGGTTGCTCTACACCTCCAGGAATCATCCCTTCCTGGGGCATCATTTTTCTACAGGATCTGGCATATCCTCTGCCACTGAAAAAAGACAAGGCAGTACCTCGAACATATGTGCCTGCAGCCTTGGAACAGCCTAGGCTTGTTTTATGGTTAATTTCTTAGCATCTGGCAGCTCCCTAGGAAACAGGTAAGTTGACACTCTTAGTTTTACTCTGTGTTTGCCATGACTTTAAGATCCTTCATAAATTTCCGTAACTCTTCCACATGGGTCTTGACCTCAGTACTGGGGTTGGCTGTAAGTACATGCATTAGTCTCAGTCCATGGTCTCTGAGGACAGTCATGCTAAGCTCTTTTCTTCAAGAACAACATAGTTTCAGTAATAGTATCAGTAACTGGTGTCTGTTGATGGGGTAGATCACAAGTTGGTATGGTCACTGATGGACCTTTCCTTTCAGTGTCTATTCTATTTTTGTCCCTGCATTACTTTTAGACAGGAATATTTTGGTACAAATATTTTGAAGATAGATTGGTGTCCCCATCCCTCCAGTGGGAACCCTGTCCAATTCCTGGAGGTGATCTGTTCAAGCTTCATCAACACACATTGAACGTTTCAGCTAAGGTCACCTGTAAACAATCCTCAATATCTATTACATCCCAGGTATCTAGGACTTTCTAGAGTCTGCCTCACAAACCCTGGCATCTAAAATTTTCCATTCATTCTCTTGGTCCTCTGGGCTTCTCTTGTGTCTCCTCCATATCTTATCCTGCATAATTTCCCCTCCTCCTCCCTTTTCACACTCAGGTTGCTACCTTGCTCTGCCTCCTGTGATTATGCTGTTCTCACTTCTAAGTGGGATTGAAGCATCCTCACTTGGGCCTTCCCTCTTGTATAACATTTTCGGGTATGTTGAATGTATTATGAGTATTCTGTATTTCATTGGGTAAATAAACCACATTTTCTGTATTTATTCTCTGTTAAGGGACATCTGGATTCTTCTAAGTTTCTGACCATTGCAACTAAGGCTGCTATGAACATACTGGAGCAGGTTTCATTGTGGTATGGTAGCATCTTTTGTGTATTTACCCAGGAATGGTATAGCTGTGTCTTCAGGTAGATCTATTTCCAATTTTCTCAGGCACCTCCAGTTTGATTTCTATAGTGGTAGTACCAGTTTTCAGGAGTGCTTTTCTTTTTCCACATCCTCATCAGCATGTGCTGATGTCTTAGTTTTTAATCTTGGCATTCTAATTTGTGCAAGGTGGAATCTCAATTCCATTTGCATTTTACTAATAACTAAGGATGTTCAAAAGAGCCATCTTACCAAAAACAATCTACAGACAGATTCTGATTAATCCTCATCAAAATTCCAACTCAAATCTTCATAGAAATGCAAAGAGAACTACTTGACTTCATATGGAATAACAAACAAAAAAAGTGGAATAACAAAAACATTCTCAACAATAAAAGAACCAAGCATAATCACCATCCCTGACCTCAAGCTACAGAACAATAGTGATAAAAACTACAAGGTGTTGATTGGTACAGAGAGAGAGAGACAGGTGGATCAATACAATACAATTGAAGACCCATAAATAAACCCACACTCCTATGGACACTTGATTTTGTCAAAAAACTCAAATCCATGCAATCGGGAAAAGAAAACATATTCAATAAATTGTTCTGCTCAAATTGGTGGTCTTCATATAAACAATGCATATTGATCCATATTTATCAGATTGTACAAAGCTCAAGTTCAAGTGGATCAAGGAACTTCACATAAACCAGTTACACTGATTCTAATAGAAGAGAAGGTGGGCAAGCACCTTAATCACATTGGCACAGAAGAGAATTTCCTGAACAGATCATCAATGGCTCAGGAGTTAAGACTAACAATTGACAGATGTGACTGAAAATGTTCTGTTAGGCAAATAATACTCTCATTAATATGAAAGAGGAACATCCTGACAGGGAAAAGATTGTCACTAACTTGATATCTGATAGAAGGCTAATATCCAAAATATAGAAAGGGCTCAGGAACTTAGCCTTCAGAATAAAACCAAGTAACACAGTTGACAAATGGTCTACAAAGATAAACAGTAAAATCTCAAATGAGGCATCTCAAATGCCCAAAAAACATGTAAAGAAATGAGTGAAACATTCTATAAATGTCTGTTGGTCCCATTTGACCCATAATGATTCTTAGTTTCATTATTTCTCTATTTTTTCTGTATTTACTCTCAACTGGTGAGTGTAGGGGGTTCAAGCCTCCCACTATTAATGTATGCTACTCAGCATGCAATTTAATCTTTAGCATGTTTCTTTTACAAATGTGGGAGTCCTTTCATTTGGAGCATAGATTTTCAGAACCGAAAATCATCCTGGAAGATTTCCCTTTTATGAGTAAGATGTGCCTTTTTCTGCCTCTTTTGATTAATTTTGTTTAAAAATCTATTTATTAACTATTTATTAACTATTTGAATGCTTACGCAGTCTTAGTTTTTTGAGGGGTAGAAGGGGAAGAAGAGGAGTTTGGGATAAGGATGTAATGTGTTTAAATAAATAACTTATGGGAAAATATATATTGTTTCAAACTAATTTGTAGCATGCATACTGAAAGCCTGTATTTCACAAAATTAGAAAATCTTAATTAAATATATGAATTTCCTGATAAATAAGACTTACCAAGTGAAATCAAGAACAGGGAAACTATTTAAAAATCCCTATGATCACTGAGTGAATAGAAACAGTTTTTAAAATTCTCCCAAACAACAACAATAACGACTACTACTACAACAAAACAACCAAAAGCCCAGAAGACATGGTTTAAGTATCGAATATTACCAGTCTTTCAAAGAAGTGCTAACATCCTTAATCTTCAAACTATTCCACCAAATAGAAATAGAAGGAATACTGCCAAACTCATTCTATGACACCACAGTCATCCTAAACCCTAATCCATAAAAAGACTCAAGGAAGAAAGAGAACTTCATATCAATTTTTCTTCTGAATATTGATGGAAATTACTCAATAAAATATTTGCAAACCAAGTCCAGGAACATCATTCACCATGATCATGTAGCCTATATACCAGGGATGCAGGGATGGTTCACTACAGAAAAACCTTTCAACTTAATCCATCTTATAAACAAACTAAAAGAAAAGGGCACATGTTGACAAGTATTTGTGGGAAAAGAAAGAAAACACAGGAAGGGAGAGGGAGAGAGGGACAAGGGTAGGAAAGAGGACAGGGAAGGGAAGAGGAGAATATGATAAGGTATTGGTTTGGGCAAACAAAACTGAAGCCCTGGGGGCTAGCAGAAAAATGGAAACAGGCGACCTCAGAGGTAGGAGTTGAGGGGACCATCTAGAATATACTAGAGAAGTGGGAGGGGAAAGACTCTCAGGAATCAAAGGGAGGGACCTTAGATGAAATGCTCTACAGTGGAGAGAGGTATCTTTTAGAGCCCACCTCCAGCAGAATGGCAAGGTATCTAGTAGAGGGAAAGGATTACCATATTACAGAAAAATTCTGACCTAGAATTATGCCTTTCTAAAAGAACTGCAGGGGAAAATGGAGAATAGCCTGAGGAAAAGGAGGTCCAGCAACAGACCCAAAATGGGATCCAGCTCAAGGGGTGCCCCAAGGCCTGACTCTATAACTAATGCTTTAGTATGCTCACATCTAGGCACCTATCTAGCCTGCCCTCAAAAAATATAACAATCCCTTGAAAGAATCAGATGCTGATATTTACAACCAACCAATGGAAAGAAGTTCTGTGGTTGAATTATGGAAATGTGGGAAGAAACTGAGGAGGAGGGTGACTGTACAAAAAGACTAGCATTCTCAAAAAATCTGGACCCCCAAGATCACTCAAACAAGGAGCCAACAACATGTGAGGGTACACCAGCTGATATGAGGCCCCCAACATCATGTATACAGCAGAGGACTGTTGAGTTTGGACTCTGTCAGAGAAGAAACACAGAGCCCTCAAGAGACTGGAGGCCACAGGGAGTTGGAGGTCTGGTGGAGTAGGTGTGTGTGGTGGTTGGGTGTGGGAACATCATCATGGAGTCTGTAGACATGTGGGTGGGAGGAGGTTTGGGATTTGCTACTCTCAGAAGGTGGACTAGGAGGAAGATAAGTCTAGATAGTTAAAAAAAGTTTAAATACAAAAATAGAAAAAATTCTATAGACATGTTAATAGTATTAGAACAAGGAAATAAATATATATCTAAACATAATGAAAACAATATACAGAAAGTCACTAGACAACATCAAATTGAAAGGAGAGAAATTTAAAGCAATTTCACTACAATCAGGGACAAAATATGATGGACCACTGTCTTCCTGTCTATACATTGTAGTACGTAACATTCTAGATAGTGCAAAAAGAAAACTAAAGGAGAACAAGAAGATGCCAATTAGAAAGGAATGACTCAAAGTATCTCTATTTGTGGATGATCAGTGATTATACATAAGCTCTCCAAAAGTTCTATCTGAAAACTTTTCTAGCTGAAGAACACCTCCCTTCATCAAAGTGGCTAGATAGAAAATTGACTCAAAGAAAATATGGCCCTTCTTTATGCAAATTATAAATGAGCCAAGAAAAAAATTGTAGAAAGAATACCCCTAAAAATACCTACTACTAATATATCCTTCTGCAACTCTATCAAAGCAAGTGAAAGCTCTGTGTGACAAGAAATTAAAATCACCAAATAATGACACTGAAGATATGAGAAAATGGAAAGTACACCCATGCTCATGGAGAGGTAGGATTAAGAGAGTGAAAGATGGCCATCTTACCAAAAGCAATCTACAGATTCAATGCACTCCCCATCAAAATTCCAACACACTTTTTTATAGACACTAAAGGAAGAGTTCTCCTATGGGAAAATAAAAGACACTGGACAGCAAAATCAATCCCGAACACTAAAAGACCTTAGGGAGGAATCACCATCCCTGACCTCAAGCTGTATTACAGAGCAATAGTACTAAAAATTGAACAGTATTGGCACAGAAACAGACATGTAGATCATGGAATTGTTGGGGACAGCAAACAATGACAGAGACTGCCTGCAGTAGGCCAGGATGGAGACATCTCAGAAGCCTGCAACAGCTCCTTTTAGAAAAGGATAATGTCTAGGACCCTGAGAAGCAGGAGACACACCCCTCCAGGAGACACATCATCTGAAATTAGGGACTGCCTGCAGTAGGCCTGGATGGAGACATTTCAGTAGCCCATGGCAGCTCTTTGTAACAACAGTTGTTCCCATTTCTCCTAACCTTAGTCCTGGACAACAACTGTATAGATTTCATTTGTGCATGACTGTTTTTCAGTTGGCCTTGTTATGCATAATTATTCTATTATATCTAATATTCTCATTTCTTTCTCCTGCTTTGGCGAATTCTGTGAAACAAGATGTTCCCTGATGTAATGATTCTTAAACAATTAAAAATTGAGACATTGGGCATAGCACACCAGAGCACACAACAGCACAGTCCTAATGGCCCAGGTCCATGCTGTGTGTACTTATCTTAGAAACAATTCAATAACTGCACAATGGTAGTTCCAGATTAATGCTTGACTTGCAAGGAAAGTGTGATGAAGTTATTAGAAAATGAATTAGAGCCAACACTGGGACCCCAAAGAAAGAAACAATTATTAAAGTTATGAAATAAGTTTTGCACAACATTTAAGAGTGTTTCCTGGATAAGCAAGTATAAAATATGTTAAATCCTGTATTAATAAAAGTAAGACAAAACATTGGGACTCTTAGGAGTTCATTGTGTGCAATATGTAGAAGCAGAAAGCTAGGGGAATTACAGAGTTAAGAGTTAACTTGAATCTTTCTGGCCACTGACAGGGAGCTTTGCCCATTTCATTTATTATTAGAGCTTCACTAGAAAATGCAAGTAGCTGGTCTTGGAGCACTGAGCTCTAAAGGGTAATAGTTAAAGTTTAAATAAAGATAAGTTAGCAACTATTATTATTATGGCTATAGGCCTGGGAACAGGGAAGCTAGAAGCTTTGGGGAGCAATTGTAATTCTTTTATTTTTAATTGAATATAATCTTCATTTACATTTCAAATGCTAAAACCTTTTCCAGTGCCCTACCCCCTGAAAACCCTGAACCCCTCCTCCCACACCCTGCCTCCAAGTATATGCCCCTCCACCTGACTCACTCCTCCTACCTCCCCAACCCTCTCAATTTCCCTTTGTTGGAGCATCTATTGAGCCTTCATAGGACCAAAGACCTCTCCTCCCAATGATGCCCGACAAGGCATTCCTCTGCCACACTTTTGACTGGAACCATATATACCCCTTGATTGATGGTTTAGTCCTTGGGAGTCCTGGGACATCTAGGTGCCCTATGTCATTGTTATTTCCATGGGGCTTTAAACCCCTTCAGCTCCTCCAGTCTACTCTCCAACTCCTCCATTTGGGACCCCTTGCCTAGTCCAATGGTTGGCTGCTAGCATCTGCCTCTGTATGTGAAAAGCTCTGACAGGGCCCCTCCTGAGACAACTATAACTTGCCATCCAGAATAGAGTTGGGGTTTAGTAGCGGTTTATAGGATGAATCCCCAGGTAGGGCAGTCTTTGGGTGGTCTTTCCTTCTGTCGCTGCTCCATACTTTGTCTCCATTATTGCTCCTGTGAGTATTTTCATTCCTTTCTCAAAGGAACTCAAGCACTCCCACTTCAGTCCTCCTTCTTCTTGACCTTCCTGTGGTCTGTGAATTGTAACTTGTTAATTTTGAGCTTTTGGGCTAACATTCACTTATCATTGAGTGCATACCACATTTTTTTGAGTGTGTGTGTGTGTGTGTGTGTGTTTGTGTGTGTGTGTGTTTGTGTGTGTGTGTGTGTTTGTGTGTGTGTGTTTGTGAGTGCATACCACATTTTTTTGAGTGTGTGTGTGTGTGTTTGTGTGTGTGTTTGTGTGTGTGTGTGTGTATGTGTGTGTGTGTGAGATTGGGTTACCTCACTCAGGATGACACTTTTGAGTTCCATTCATTTGCCTAAAAATTTCATGAATTCATTGTTTTTAATACCTGAATAGTACTCCATTGTGTATATATACCACAATTTCTGTATCCATTCCTCTGTTGAGGAAAATCTGAGTTCCAGTTTCTGGCTATTATAAAAAAGGCTGCTATGAACATAGTAGAACATGTGTCCTTAGCACATGTTGGAGCATCTAGTGAGTATATGCCTAGCAGTGACATATCTGGGTCCTCGGGTAGTACTATGTCTGATTTTCTGAGGAACTGCCAAACTGATTTCCAGAGTGCTTTTACCAGATGGTAATCCCACCAACAATGGAGAAGTGTTCCTCTTTCTCCACATCCTCTCCAGTATCTGCTGTCTCCTGAGTTTTTATTTTAGTCATTCTGACTGGTGTGAAGTGGAATCTCAGTGTTGTTTTGATTTACATTTCCCTGATAACTAAGGATGCTGAATATTTCTTTAGGTGCTTCTGGGCCATACGAGTTTCCTCAGTTGAGAATTCTCTGTTTAGCACTGTACCCCATTTTTTAATAGAGTTATTTGGCTCTGGAGTCTTAACTTCTTGAGTTCTTTGTATACATTGGATATTAGCCCTCTATCAGATGTAGGATTGATAAGGATATTTTCCCCATTTGTTGGTTGCTGTTTTGTCCCATTGATCATGTCCTTTGCCTTACAGGAACTTTGCAGTTTGTTTATTTATTTATTTATTTATTTATTTTGGTTTTTGGAGACAGGGTTTTTCTGTGTAGCCCTGTCTGTCCTGGAACTCCCCATGGCTGTTGGATCTCGAATGCCCTGCTGATGCTGGATCTTGAATGCCCTGCTGATGCTCGATCTTGAATACCCTACTGCTGCTGGATCTCGAATGCTCCGCTGCGGCTGGATCTCTAGAAAGCACCGGGAAATCGAGTATTCCCCTGTGGCAGACCTAGCACATGTCTACCACGTGGGAACAAACAGGATGGGCAGCAAAGGAGGGAGTAGTAGAAGAGATGGAAGGGGAGTGGTGATCCAGAGGGAAGGTGGGTTTAGATGGTTGCTGGGTAGTGGGTCCCCGCCTGAGGTTCTGGACTTCAAGAGGTGGGACTGTTTCTTACCGAGTGCCCCGCTTCTGCAGGATCTCTAGAAAGCACTGGGAAATGAGGTCTTCCCCCGTCGCACACCTAGCACATGTCTACCATGTCGGAATGAACAGGACTGCCCTAGATATTTTAATTGATGTCTTCACACATTTCTAGCAAGCTCCAAAATCTCTTTCTAGCCTAGACCTTGTCCTTGGTGTTTCCTTTGTTTAGTGTTATAAACCTTATAAACCTAAGGTTTATAATCTAATTTCAACTGATTTGAGAGGCAAACTTTTAGGTAGATTTCTAGCTCTAGTCTGGTGTTTTGATGGTGTTTAAATAAAATTCTTTTCTTTTGATAATTTTTTTTCAAAAATTTCATACATATATGATGAAATGTGATCATAATTGCCATGAATTGAAAAAAAATATCTCTACCCTAAAAAGATGACTAAAGAGGTACAAGAAGGATGGAAAACACTAAAAAGATTTAGTGGAAATGAAAGTCCAATTGTTACATAGTACTCAGAATGAAACATAAAAAGAAAAATTATTAAAAGCTGCAAAACCAGTAGACTAAATAACATATAAAGGCAAAACTATGAAAAATACACCTGAGTTCTTAGATTCTAAAATTGATAAGGGTAGGAACAGAATGTCTGTAAACTCTAAAAGACTACAGATTCAATAATATTAAGTTGAGAAGATAAGATATTTCATAAGATTAAATTTAAACAATAAGTAACTATAAATATAGCCAAATGCACTAGAAGGAAAAAATCCAAATGGAGAAGGATCACTTCTTTATGAAAATTTAGAAAATGAATAATTTCACATCAGTATAGCTAAGGATTGGAGACATGTGCGCAGATAACCCTCCCACACACACCTTAAATAGTCACAATTATTTCCACCACTGTCACCACCATTATCACCAGCTCTCTTGAACCCACTACCATAAACAAAACAAAATGAAACAAAAAATCCAGGAAAATATCCCAGAAATTAACAATCATTGGCATTTTGATATGACTCAATATCAATTGTTTTAATTTGCCCATGATAAGACACAAATAAATCAATTGAATACAAACATGACCCATCTTTTTATCCATGTAAAAAATACACCTCAACATCATAAATTCATAGTACCATTGCCTCAGAGTAAATGCTTGCAAAAGACATTCCAATAAAATTTATCTGAAAGACAAGCTGTTGTATCCATTTTAATATCAATTGAAATTGACATCAAGCCAATATTATTCAAAAGAGATGGGAAAGGTCAACGTATATTCAATAAAGGAAAAATATTAAAGATGACTTGTCAACTACTGATATCTGATACAAAGAAAAGGACAGCATCCTTTATAAAGACACCCTAGCTGGGCGGTGGTGGCGCATGCCTTTAATCTCAGCACTTGGGTGGGAGAGGCAGGAGGATTTCTGAGTTCGAGGCCAGCATGGTCTACAAATTTAGTTCCAGGACAGCCAGGGCTACACAGAGAAACCCTGTTTTGAAAAAAAAAAAAAGAAAACAAAAACAAACAAACAAACAACCAAACAAACAAAAAGACGCCCTAATACTGGGTAAATTACCTAATGTCTATCACATACTGATGGTAGGATGCTTCAGCTCCCTACTCTCCAGATTGGACAGGCCATCAAGACAAAAACTAAACAGTGAATTACTAGAGCTAACTGATATTGTAAATCAAATAAATTTAACAAATGTATACAGAAAATTTGACCCAAATCCTTAAGAATATACATGTTTTATCAGCATCTCCAAGAATTTTCTCCAAAATTGACCTCTTCAGACAGAAAGAAAGTCTGAAAAGAAACAGGAAAATTAAAATAACTTATGCATCTTATCAGACATACTGTATTAAATCTGGATATCTTCAACAACAGCAAAAACCAGAAACATTTTTCTAATTATTTTTATTGGTTATTTTATTTAGTTACATTTCAAATGTTATCCCCTTCCCAGTTTCCCCCTAATATACCCCAATCACCTCCTCCCCAACCCTGACTATATGAGTGTGCTCCCTGACCTACCCACCCTCTCCTTCCTCATCAGCAAAGCATTACACTATCTTGGGTCATCAAGTCTCCAAAAGACCAAAGGTCTCCCCTCCCAGTGATGCCTGATAAGGCAATCCTCTGCTATATATCCAGCTGAAGCCATGGGTATGAACTGTGTACTCATTGGTGGGCGATTTAGTCCCTGGGAGCTTTGGAGAGGTCTTGTTGATTTTCTTATTCCTATGAGGTTGCATGCCCCTTCATCTCCTACAGACCTTGCCCTAACTTCCCCATTGTGGTCACTGTGCTTAGTCTGATGTTTGGCTGTGTATATCCACATCTGTAGTGGCCTAGCTCTGGGAGAGCCTATCAGGGTACAGCTATACCAGGCTCCTGTCAGTATGCACTTCTTGGCATCAGCAATGGTGTCTGGATTTGGTGTTAGCAGATGGGATGGATCCCTAGGTGGGGCAGTCTCTGGATAGCCTTTCCTTCTGTTTCTCCTCCACTCTTTTTATCTATTTACCTTTGACAGGAAGAATTCTGTAGTAATTTTATTGAGATGAGTGTGTGGCTTCATCCCTCAAGTGGGGGCCATGCCTATCCACTGAATATGGTCTCTACAGGTTCTATCACCCATTTGTTGAATATTTTGGCTAAAGCCATCCCTGTTGGGTCCTGGAAACTTCTTGGGTTCCTGGCATCTGATACTTTCTAGTGGTTATCCCCAGTTTCCCCTCCCCCACTGCTACAAAATTACTTTCAAATTCCTGACCTTCTATTCTTTTCCCTCATAAATGCCAATATCTGAAATACCCCCTCTTCTCTACCCCCAGACTCCTCTCTCCCTGTACTTCCTAGAGATTATTCTCTTCCCCCTATTGAGTAGTACTGCAGCAACCACACTTTGGTGTAATTTTTCTTCTTGGGTTTCATATGCTCTGTGAGTTGTATTGTGGGTATTCGGAGATTGTTTTTGGCTAATATCCACTTATCACTGTGTACTTACCCTTGTGTTCTTTTGTGATTGGGTTACCTCACTCAAGATGTTATTTTCAAGTTCCATCTACTTGCCTGTGAATTTCATGAAATCATTGATTTTAGTAGTTGAGTAGTACTCCATAGTGTAAACATACCACATTTTCTGTATCCATTCCTCTGTTGAGAGACATCTTGGTTCTTTCGCAGCTTCTGGCTATTATAAATAAGGCTACTATTGGCATAGTGGAGCACGTGTCATTGTTATATGTTGGACAGTATATGCCCAAGTGTGGTATAGCTGGGTCCTCGGGTATTACTATGTCCAATTTTCTGAAGAACCATCAGACTGATATCCAGAGTGGTTTTACCAGCTTACAAGCCTACTCATAACAGAGGAGTGTTTCTCTTTCTCTACATCCTGGCCAGCATCTGCTGGAACCTCAGTTTTTTATCTTAGCCATTCTGAATGGTGTGAGGTGGGATCTCAGTGTTGTTTTGTTTTGCATTTCCCTGATGATTAAGGAGGTTGTAACTTTCTTTAAGTACTTCTTAGCCATTTGAGATTCCTCAGTTGAGAATTCTCTGTTTACCTCTGTATGCCATTTTTAATAGGATTATTTGTTTCTCTGAAGTCTAACTTCTTGAGTTCTTTGTACATTTTGGATATTAGCCCTCTATCAGATGTAGGGTTGGTAAAGATCTTTTCCCATTATGCTGATTGCCATTTTTTCTTATTGACAGTATCCTTCACCTTACAGAAGCTTTTCAATTTTATTAGGTCCAATTTGTCAACTCTTGATCTTAGAGCATAAGTCATTGGTTTTCTGTTCAGGAAATTTTCCCCTGTGCCAATGTTTTCATAGTTCTTTCCCACTTTCTCTTCTATTAGATTCATCATATCTGGTTTTATGTGGAAGTCCATGATCTACGTGGACTTGAGCTTTGTAGAAGGAGATACTAATGGATCAAATTTGCATTACTCCACATGCTGACCACAAGTTGAACCAGCACTATGTAATGAAAATGCTATCTTTTTTCCACTGGATGATTTTGGCTCCTTTGTCAAGATCAAGTGACCAAAGTAATGTCTGGGTGTTCAGTTCTATTCCATTGATCTACCTTTCTGTTTTTGTACCAACACATGCAGTTTTTAATCACTATTGCTGTGTAGTATAGCTTGAGGTTAGGGATGGTGATTCTCCCAGAAGTTCTTTTGTTGTTGAGAATTGATTTTTGATATCCTAGGATTTTTGTTATTTCCTGTAAATCTGAGAATCACTCTTTCTATCTCTGTAAAGAACTGAGTTGGAATATTGATTGGGATTGCATAGAATCTGTAGATTGCTTTTGGTAAAATGTCAATTTTTACTATGTTAATCCTGTTGACACATGAGCATGGGAGATCTTTCTGTCTTCTCAGGTCTTCTTCAATTTCTTTCTTCAGAGACTTGAAGTTCTTGTTATACAGATCTTTCACTCGCTTGATTAGAGTCACACCAAGTTATTTCATATTATTTGTGAGCCTTGTAAAAGAGTATAATTTCTCTTATTTCTTTCTCAACCCATTTATCCTTTGAGTAGTGAAAAGCTACTGATTTGTGAGTTAATTTTATATCAAGTCACTTTATTGAAGTTATTTATCAGCTGTATGAGTTCTCTAAGAGATTTTTTTGGTCACATATGCATACTATTACATCACCTGTAAATAGTGATATATTATTTCTTCCTTTCCAATTTGTATCCCTTTGATCTCCTTTTGTTGTCTAATTTCTGGGGCTAGAACTTCAAGTACTATATTGAAAATATAGGGGGAGAGTGGGCAGCCTTGTCTTGTTCCTGATTTTAGTGTGATTGCTTCAAGTTTCTTGCCATTTAGTTTGTTGTTGGTTATCGACTTGCTGTATATTGTTTTTACTATAGGTAGTTATGGATCTTGAATTTCTATTTTCTCCAAGACTTTCATCATGAAGGAGTTTTGGATTTTGTCAAATCCTTTTTCAGCATCTAACAAAATGATCATGTGTGTTTTTACTCCTTTGAGTTTGTTTATATAGTGATTATATTGATGGATTTCCATATATTGAACCATCCCTGTCTCCCTGGGAAGAAGACATCTTCTTCCCAGGTCATGAAGGATGATCTTTTGATGTGTTCTTGGATTCGGTTTGTGAGAATTTTATTGAGTATTTTTGCTTTGATATTCATAATGGAAATTGGTCTGAAGTTCTCTTTCTTTGTTGGGTCTTTGTGTGGTTTATGTATCAGTAAAACTGTGGCTTTATAGAACAAATTAGGTAGTGTCCTTCTGTTGTTATTTGGGTAATAACTTGAAGAGAATTAGTATTATGTCGTCTTTGAAGGTCTGATAGAATTCTGCACTAACACCATCTGACCCTGGGTTTTTTCTTGGTTGGGAGATTTTAAATGACTGCTTTTATTTCCTTAAGGATTATGAGACTCCTTAGATGTTTCATGAGATCCTGATTTAATTTTGTTACCCAATATCTATCTAGAAAATCACCCATTTCATCTCGATTTTCCAGTTTTGTTGAGTAATGACTTTTGTAGTAGAATCTGATGATTTTTTGAATTTCCTTAATTTATTGTTATGCCACCTGTTTCATTCCTTATTTGTCAATTTGCATACTCTCTTTTGTATCCTCTAGTTAGTCTGGCTTAGGGATTATCTATCTTGTTGATTTTCTCAAAGAACCATCTCCAGTGATCCTGTGTGTGTCTGATCTCCTGGGAGTTGATGCTGTGATTCTGGGTGTTTCAGAGCACCTGGGAGATGGGCTCCCTCTAGGGGTTGTAGAAGTTGATGAAGAGTCATTGCCCCAGGTCTACTCCAGGTACAGGTTCAAACCAGAAGGAACCTGTGCCACTGGCTGGGTGGTGGTTCCTGTGTCCCTGGATCCTATGTGGTCCCAGTTACACCAGGTGGTGGGGCAGATGTCAAAGAGAAACATTTGAATCTCATGGGAAGCAAAAAAGATTTTCGTTAATGCAATAATTGATCAAGACAAAAATTAAGAAATTAAAATCTTTCAACAAGCATAGTGCATGAGCAACATCCAGGTAAGAACACATCCTTGAAATTCTGCTGCCTGCTGAGTTTCTCCAGTAATGCTAAGCTGCTTCTGTTATACCCATTCTGGAA
Organism: Tokudaia tokunoshimensis; assembly: GCA_036184795.1. Lineage (NCBI taxonomy): Eukaryota > Metazoa > Chordata > Mammalia > Rodentia > Muridae > Tokudaia > Tokudaia tokunoshimensis. Next base: position 62,005,010 of record BTHU01000001.1, on the reverse strand, counting down.
GCATTTTCAAACCCCAAAAGACCACCAAGGAGCTGTTTCTGGTGTCATCACACTAGGGTCTTTATTCAATCCTCAACTTGAGCTCATTACCTTCGATGATGCAGAAGACTTGAAGGTTAAATTACTGAGCCCAGAGCCAGACAAGGTTTTATAGGAAGTTTTGAGCAAGCAAAAGGGAGGGGGCCTGTGTTCTAGGTAGTCAAGCATCTTATTGAATGGTTATTGTAAGATGACATATGGTTGCTCTGAAGCAAAACTATGAACAATCACAGTCTGAAAGTACATCTGGAAGTACTAGACAAATTCTTAATGGCTGTTGCTAGGGAGACTGCTTCCAAGCTGGAGTAGAATTGGCCTCTCACCACCAGCTAGCTGCTTGCTCTCCCCTGAGTTTCATTGTTTGGCCTTCACTCAGCTGAACTTCAACAGGCCCTCTGTACAGGGAACATCTAGGGCTGCAATACCAAGAACATCTAGTACAAAGTTGCCCACATTAGGGCTGCTGCACTGGGAACATCCAGGTTAGGCCTATCTTTCTAATATCTGCTATACTAGGAACATCTGTGGACAAAGGTAAGCTAATGGACACAATCAACAAGAACCAGGGCAATATGGAATCTTACAGTGAACCTATCCCATTACTGAAAGCCCTGTATAACCTAAAACAACTCCAGCAGAAGAAAATAACGTAAATCCAACCTTATTAGAATGATAAATGCCTGTAAAGAGAAAATGAACATATCCCTCAAAGAAATACAGGAAAATAAGATGAAAACGGTTGAGGCCTTTAAAGAGGGACTGAATAAATTATTTAAAAAGTATAAGAAAATAGAATTAAAGACATGAAGGAAATAAAACTCTTCAAGACCTGAAAATTGAAATCAAGCACTTAAGTAAATACCATCTCATGGAATCCTGGTTATCAAAAACCTTAGAAAAGAGAACAGGATATACACATGTAACAGATTATGTTAGATGGAAGAGAAAATCTCAGGCATAGAAGATATGGTGGAATAAATTGCATAATCTGATATATTATTCATAAAAAGTTTAAATCTAAAATTTAAATCTAAAATTTCCAACCCTATTACCCGGTAAGAGAAATCTCAACTCAATAAGTCATTAGAAATCTGTACCCAATAAGTGTTATTGGCTGTGTATAGACATTTTAGTCTCAGCCAGTTCCAGAGCTGTTTCCATATACAGAGACATAAACATCACCACATATACATCACCTAGTTTGTTGACTGTGTTAGTCTCCCTTTTCTTCTCTGTCACCAAGCTCTTCAGGAGGTCTCCCTTTGTCATGTCTGATTTGTATCAATTTAGAGGGGCCGGGCGGTGGTGGCGCACGCCTTTAATCCCAGCACTTGGGAGGCAGAGGCAGGAGGATTTCTGAGTTCGAGGCCAGCCTGGTCTACAAAGTGAGTTCCAGGACAGCCAGGGCTACACAGAGAAACCCTGTCTTGAAAAACCAAAAATAAATAAATAAATAAATAAAAATTTAGAGGGAACCCACAGCTTTTCTTTTCCTGTGGAAACATAGGCAGAGTAACACATTCCCCCGTTCTCCATTCTTATGTTAGAATATCCTTAATGTAAACAGGCTGGTTTAGTTCAATAGTTCTTTCCACAATCCAATGTCTTTCAGCAGCTGTGATGTTTTGTTCATTAGCATTTAAAAAATTTAAGGTTAATAAAGCACTGTGTAATCTATCTTTCGGGCTTCTTGTTGATCCTTTTTGCTTATTATCGCCTTTAGAGTTCAATTGAATGTCTCCACAATTGCTTGTCCTGTAGGATTGTGTGGTATGCCTTTAACATGTCTTATATTGTAATATTCAAAAAACAGCTTCATCTTATTAGAGATATATGTCAGCCCATTGTCTGTTTTAATTTGTGTTGGTATTCTCATAATGGCCATAACTTCTAAGAAATGTGCAGTTACAGAATCAACCTTTTCTGACTGCAATGAAGTTTTCCATTTAATCCTGAATATGTGTCTATAGTATGGTGCATATATTTAAGTTTGACAAACACTGTAAAATGGAAGACATCCATTTGCCAAATGTCATCTCTTTGTGTACCCTTAGGTTAGTTCCCATAGGCAATGAAGTCTGGTTATAAAACGAACAAGTAGGGGATTGTTTCACAATTTCCTTGGCTTATTGCCAAGTGATAAAGAATTCTTTCTTTAAACATTTGTTATCAATATGATGTTTTTTATGGAATTCTGAAGCCTCTAATTCACTTTCTGTCAGTATTTGGTCAATTTCATTATTACATTGTGCCACAGGGCCTGGCAGACATGTATGGGATCTTATGTGTGTTATATATAGTGGTTAACTTTTATTTCTGATTATATGTTGTAGCTGAATAAATAATGAAGTCAATTCAGAATCATAAGTTCAGCAGTCTCTATGTATAAAACAACACCTTCTGCATATTGAGAATCAGTTACTATATTAAGAGACTTGAAAATCTGACAACACCATGATTATTGCCTATAATTCAGATTTTTGAACTGACTTTTAGGGACTCTCAGCCACCTTACTTACATCTTCAGATTTACATCCTGCCTTTCCTTATTTACTGGTATCAGTGTAAAATGTAGGGGCTCCAGATATTGGAATTTTCTTTATTATACAATGGAGAATCCAATAAGTTCTTTTTATGAACTGAAGCCACTTGCTTTTAGGGTATCAGTAATTAATTTCTCCCAAGAAGCTATTGCATGCTCTTTGCCAATGTTCATCTTTTGCCCACAGTGAGGCAATTTCTGTGTTAGTAAAAGGTACCACAATATCAGCCAGATACATTCCGACTAATAGTCGAAGTCTCATTTTTCCTTTAAGTATCAATTCAGAGATTTTCTCAATGTAGGTTTTGAATTTCTTACTCTGATTACGTGCTAAAAATATTCATTCTAAGATATAATCTTCCCTCTGCATAAGAATTCATGCAAGACTTGTGGCAAGACTTTCCAATGATATCTTTTTATTGGGTGACCTCTATTGAAGGTAGATACTGAGAAAGCAAACCTTTCCTTATCACATTCATGTAGAGGAATGGTGAAAAAACAATCTTTCAGATCAATCACTAAGATAGGCCACTCCTTAGGCAACAAGGAGGGTGATGGGATCCCAGGCTGCAAGGAACCCATTGCCTGAATAATTTTATTAATCACTCTGAGATCTGTCAACTTCCTCCATTTGCCAATTTTTTTTTTTATATGACAAATGCTGGAGGATATCAAGGGCTGGTAGTCTTCTCTACATGCTGAGTCTCCAGCTGCTTTTAGACTAGTTGTTCTAATGCCCATAGTTTTTCTTTTGTCATAGACCATTGATCAATCCAAATGGGCTGGTCAGTCAACCACTTTAGTGGTAAGGCTGTTGGTGTTTTGTCAGCAGTGGCTCCTTGGGGTAAAGCTAAATTGTTACCTCTGCTGTATCTTCTTTGTGAACATCTTAGACAGTCTGTAATTGCATTTGATAACATTCCCTAACTAATTTAAGATTTTTATTAGGTGCCTGAATAATTTCATGGCTAGATACTGAGACTGAGCGGATATTAATTTGGGTTTTTCATTGCTGTAATAGATCTCTTCCCTATAAGTTAATGGCTATGTTAGCCATGTTTGGCCTCAATTTTCCTATCTGACCTTCTGGTCCTATAAATTTAAGCCATTTGGTAATTTCTTTTATTTAGGATAAGGTCCCAAATTCTTGAAATTGAATATCTACTTCTTGAACTGGCCAACATACAGGCCAAGATTTTGGAGAGATAATGGTGACATCTGCTCCAATGTCAATCATTCCTTCAATCTTAATATTGTTTGCTAATATTCTTAGTTTTGGCCTTTGATTCTCTATAGAAGTTTGCCAAAATATTCATTTTTGGGTTCCTTTGAGGCTTTCTGAATTGTCTATAGAACTTGCTTCAGCCTTATCTGGTCTCAGAACATGTTTTTGAAGCTGTTACACTTAATTGTCCTGAGAAAGCTATCTCTCCCTGCCTGGCCTTGGGGCCTATGAGAGGATCCTCTGGGAGATTTTTGGCAGGATGTTGTCCCATTTGTCTGTTGTTGCTCTACATTCTCTAGTCATACGTTGGCCTTTGCCACACCTTTGACATATTCCAAAACACATAGGCCCTCTTTGGTATTACTTTGGTATTTTCTACACTCATTTCTGAGATAATTCCTCATACCACAATAAAAACATTTGAAAACCTAGGTCATTTCTAGGTGTCTAGTGGCAGCTTCTCCTATTACAGTCATATCAGGTGAGCAAGATACATTAGTTCTATAACTAATCCACTCATCTATTGATGCTGACCTTACCCTCAGTGGTCTGATTACTCCCTTGCATTCAGTATTTGCATTCTCAAAAGCTAAAGACTTAATTATTGCCTCCCTTGCTGTGGAATCTGATATACTCCTTTCCACAGCTGAAGTTAGTCTTTGTAAAAAGTCAGGGAAGGTTTCTTGTGGACCTTGTATGACTTGAGAAAATGGTTCAAGTCTTTTCTTTGATTCTGCAACTTTGTCTCAGGTCTTTACAGTTAACAACTGACACAAGGCTAGAGTTTCTTCATCATAAATAACCTCTACCTCAGCAAAACAACCCTCACCAAGCAGTTGGTCTGTGGAAATTTCTCTACCCCTGGCTCTATTTTGTCATGCTATCTTCTTCGCCTAATCTCTCCACCATGTGACCCATTGTAAATTAGCAGCAGGTTCTAGTATTGCTCTTGCCATATCCTTCCGGTCTTGGTAGATTATTCTATTTTTAATAGAACAAGAAGTCAGAATTTGCTTTATAAATGGTGAAAACATTCCATAATTAGTCACACTTTCCTTATATTTTTTAAGATCTAATGCATTCACAGGTTGCCATTCAAATTCCTGATAACCCTGTGGATGATCATCATCTGGAATTCTTTGTTGTATATTGACCGAATAGACTAAAGCTTGTTTTCTAATAACCTTTGGTTGACTTTCTCTACTTTTTCTTCTGTCTCTACCTGAGTATTTTCCTTAATTGAAAATTTAAATTCCTTCCTTAAGGTCTGTGTCCACACTTCATATCTCTCCTTTTGTTGCTCTTCCTGTTCTTTGAGTTCCTGTATATTCTGTTCAAGGTTCTGCCTCCACATTTTGATCTTTTCTTTATATTGCAATTCTGATAGTGTGCTGTTCATTTTATTTTGATTGATTAATTTAAAAGTTATTCTCCAAGTCAAGCTTCCAATTCTCATTATTTTCTCTCTGCTACTCAGTCTGATCTGTGAGCCACTGCATCGTTTGTTCTAGTATCTTTTCTAACTCCTGTCTCCCACCTTCATTCTCCTCTTTCTCTTATTTTGTTCTATAATTTCCTCTATCTTCTGTTCTAAGCCCTGCTTCCAAAATCTTAGGTTCTCCTTATGTTGTAATTCTAATATTGCAGTATCTGCCTTATTTTGATTTGCTAACTTTAAAAAATTTATCCTCTAGACTTTGCTTCCAATTTTTATCTCTATCTTCTTGCTGTTCAATCTGCTCTGTGAATTGTCAAATTCTTTTTTCTAGCAACTCTTCCAGTTCCTGTCTCTAACCTTCATTCTCCTCTTTTTGTTGCTTATTTTGACCTATGAAATCTGGAACCTTTCATTCTAGTGTTACTTGTAATCTCTTTTCTAAATCAAGGAATGTTTTGTCTAGGGCTCTGTATTTTGAGAAGACATAGTAAATCAAGAGAATAAGTATTTCAATACTCATAAATGCTAAGGTGACCTTTTCCTCTAAATCCATCCCTGTAAAAACATTCAAAATATCATCACATAAAGCCAAAAAGACATTTATTGCTTTTCTCATCTTTAAGTATCAAGATGCAATATATCTCTCTTATATCAATGAATTACGTGGTCTGGAGCCCTTTGTATCTATGTCTCCTGATTTATTTGCAAGGAGGAAACTCTCTGCTGTTCCTGTAGGTCTCTCAGACCTAATCATTTTCCAATCCACACTGCTGCAGCCTATATCACTGACCAAGCCATATTTGGGGTTTGGTAGGCAGTGCACTTTTTATCTCAGTTAATTCAGTTTGTTAAGTTCTAAGTAATAAGTTAGGCATCATTTTGTTGCTAAATTTTTCCAACCCATTTACCCAGTAAAAAATCTCAACTCAATCCGTAACCATACAAGCTATAAGCATAGATTGGGCAGATCTCCTACTGCACTACTCTATTCCCATCGATATTTTCCCATATAATTTGCAGTTTCTCGAGGCCATGAGCTTCTCTCCAGTCTCTCCATCTATCCCCAGTAGCTCCTCCCCCTTCCTGTCAATTCTTTTCTCCTCTGCCAAACCCTCAGCTCCTCCAACTTTCTCCTGACCAATCATTGTCTCAAGCCTTTATTTGAAAAGTTAAGGTGGGGGTAAGTCACAAGCAGCTCTTCCTCTGAATCCCCTCCCAGGAGTGGAATTAACATCAGAATACAAGCCCAGGGCTATCCACAACAATTTCTGACAGGTAATATCCAGGAAATCTGTGATACTATGAAAACTAATCAAAGAATAATATGAGTTAAGAGGGTGAAGAGGCCCAGCTCTAAGGAACAAAAGTATTTTCAACAAAACCATACGAGAAAATTTCCCCACCTAAAGAAAGAGATGCATATAAATGTACAATAAGCTTACAGAACTCCAATTAGATCACACCAGATTAGAAAATCTTCCTGCCACACAATAATCAAAACACTAAATATACTGAACAAAGAAGAAATATTACAGCTGCAAGGGGAATAGTACAAAGTATTCCTAAGAATTACACCAGAATTCTCCATAATGTCTCTAAAGCTAGAAGAGTCTGAACAGATGTCTTACAACCTCTTAGAAACAAAAGATAGAAATCTAGATTATTATACCCAGCAAGACTTTCAACCTAAAAAGATGAAAAAAATAAGATATTAGAAGGTAAAACCAAATTTAAACAATAACCATAAATACATTTCTACAAAAATTCTCTAAAAAACCCCTCTAGCCAAGAAGGTTAAACACACAAGAAAACACAGAAAAAATAATTCCATACCATCAAAAACTAAAGAACATGCACACACACACACACACACACACACACACACACACACACTAACAACACCAGTATTAAAATAACAAAAATCAACAATCATTGCTTATTAATATTTCTCATCTTTCATGGACACTATTCCCCTAAAAAAAGATAGAGGCTAACATAATGGATATGGAAACAGATTCATCATTTTGCTGCATACCAGAAGCACATTTAAGCAGAAAAGATAGTTATTATGTTAAAGTGCTGTCAAAATTTTTCTAAGCAAAGGGAGACAAGAAGCAAATTGGAGTAGCCATTCTAATATCCAATAAAATATGTGTTTTACCAAAAATAATCAAAAGTGATAGACTTCATATTCATCAAAAAAAAGAAATATCCATGAAGATATCACCTTAATTCTGAATATCAGTGTCCCAAATGAAAGGGCAACCCATTTGGAAAAGTACATGACTAAAGCTTAAACTTTATCAAATCCTACATATTAATAGTAGAAAATTTCAACTTCCTATACTCACCAATGAACAAGTCATTCAGCGTGACTTGCATTGGGCACCACCAAAATGTATTTCGATATTCTGATTATATCCTCTACAGGGGAATGTGAACTCCCCTCAGGCAGACAAAAGTGGAAAGCTAAGCTGCATTTCACCCTATATCTCATTGGGTGCTGCACTTTTAAGAAGTACTGATGAACTGCTCAGAGGTGGGAATATGCAGTCTAAGATGGAAACCTTAGTCTGGGTAAGAAACTACTCAGGTTGAGTCTGAAGTTGGGGTCCCCTAACTACCAGATATTTAGTTGCTGCTGGAAATCATGTAGAGTTGAAAAAGTAGGGGGTCATACAGGCCTGTCAGGACAAGTCTTGGCCTTGGGGGAATGAGGAACTCTGACTTGGCTTTGTGGGTAAATGTCTGGGTATGAGAAGGAGCCTTCTGTGGGAGACTTAGTTTGCAGCTGTGTATAAGGAAGGTTTCCTCAACACTTCCCACAGTAGTTATTGGTGAGAGAGAGAGAGAGAGAGAGAGAGAGAGAGAGAGAGAGAGAGAGATTACTTCCTTTCCCATATTGTTTATTGGTAATAAAACAGATGCACACAATGTCCTCAGGGTGAACCAGTGATTATATACCTTTGCCAAATGAATGTCTGGGAATGGAGGGTTATTGGCTAAACCTTCAGGGCTAGCATAGATAACTGTATGTGATATGTGACTGCTAGTTATGTTCTCTATGTAGTGAGTTGTGGTTATGTGTTCCAGTTCAGAATCTGTTCAGGAGTAAGTGAAATGCCTACCTTTACTCATGTATGATATGAAGTGGTTTCTGAATCCACTCAACCTTACCACTGACCAACAATGCAGACAAAGTATAATCAGAGAAATAACAAAATTAAAAAGGTTATGTATCAAATATACTTAACAGGTATCTCCAGAATATATAACCCGAACACAAAGGAATGTATGATCTTCTCAGTACCGCAGGGACATTTCTCTGAAACTGACCATGTACTTGGTGACCAAGCAAATGTCAGCATATACATGAGAATTGAAATAAACTCAGGTGTCTTAACATACCACCATGTATTAAAGGTATACTTCAAAAGCCACAGAAAGACTACAAATTTCTGAAGACTGAACAACTCTAATCAATGATTATCAGGTCAGGGAAAAAAACAAAGTAATTACAGACCCTATAGCATTCAGTGACATCGAAGACATAGCACACTCAGAATTATGGGCCACAATGCAAACCATGTTAAATATTCATAGAAGTAAGTAGTTTCATTATGAAATTAGAAACTTCTAATAGGAATTAGAAATATACATAAAGGCTCGAGAAATTAAAGAAGCAAAAATACCCACAAGGAGAAAAAGGAAATTATCAAAATCAGGACTGAAATCAACAAACTAGAATGCATTATCAACAAAGTCAAGTGATGGTTCTATGAAAAAGTCAACTAGATAGACAAATTCTCAGTTAAATTAAATGGCAGAAAGACAATATTCAAATCATCAAAGTCAGAAATGAATAGGGAACATAGTTATTGAGGAATTTTGAAGAAACTTTAGGTTCTACTTCAAAAGCCTATACTACACATAATTGGAATTAGAGCAATTAGACAACAAAAGGAGGTTAAAGGGATACAAATTATAAAGTAAGAACTCCAAATATCACTATTTGCAGATGATATGATCTAATACTAAAGTGACCTGAAAAATTCCACCAGAGAACTCCTGAAATTGATAAACAACTTCAGCAAAGTGGCTAGATATAAAATTAACACAAGCAAATCAGTACCATTCTTCTACTCAAAGGACAAACAGGCTGAGAAAGAAATTAAGGAAATGACAACCTTCACAATAGTCACAAATAATATAAAATACCTGGTGTGACTCTAACAAAACAAGTAAAAGATGTGTATGACAAGTACTTCAAACCTCCGAAGAAAGAAATCCAAGAAGACGTCAGAAGATGGAAAGATATCTCATATTCATGGATTAACAGGATTAATATAGTAAAAATGGCAATCTTGCTGATAGCAATGTACACATTCAATGCAATCCTCATCAAAATTTCAACTCAATTCTTCCTAGAGTTAGAAATACAAATATGAAAATTCATTTGGAATAGCAAAATCCCAGGATGTGGAACACTATTATCAACAATGTGCAGAAATCACCATTCCTGACATCAAGCTGCATTACAGAGCAATCGTAATAAAAGCTGTATGGTATTGGGACAGAGACAGGCAGGAAGATAAATGGAATAGAATTGAACAATCAAAAATGAACCCACACACCTATGGTCACTTGATATGAAAAAGGTGCAAAAACCACCCAGTGGAAAAAAGACAGCATTTTTAAAAAATGACGCTGGTTCAACTGGTGGTCAACATGTAGAAAAATGCAAATTGATCCATTCTTATCTAGCTGTAGGAAGCTCCAGTCCAAGTGGATCAAGGACCACGGTATAAAACGAGATACACTGGAACTTATGGAGGAGAAAGTGTGGAAGAACCTCGAACACGTGGGCACAAGGGAAAATATTCTGAACAGAACAATGTCTTATGCTCAAAGACCAAGAACTGACAAATGGGACCTAATAATATCACAAAGCTTCCGTAAGTAAAAGGACAGTGTAAATAGGACAAAAATGGACCCAATAGATTGGGAAATTATCCTTACTAATCCTACATCTGATAGAGGCCTAATATCCAATATATACAAAGACCTCAAGAAGTTAGACTCCAGAGAAACAAACCACTGTATTAAAAATGGGGTACAGAACTTAACAAAGAATTTTTAGCTGAGGAATACCAAATGGCTGAAAAGCACCTAAAGAAATGTTCAATATCCTTAGTTATCAGAGAAATACAAATCAAAATAACCCTGAGATTATGCCTCACACCAGTCAGAATAACTAAGATGCAAAAGTCAGATGACAGAGGATGCTGGTAAAGCTGTGGAGATAGAGGAAAACTCCTCCATTTTTGGTGGGATTGCAGGCTAGCACAGCCACTCTGGAAATCAGACTGGTAGTACCTCAAAAAATTGGACATAGTATTACCTGGGGACCCAGCTATACCATTCCTGGGAATATACCCAAAAGATTCTCCTATATATAACAAGGACACATGCTTCACTAGATTCATTGAAGCCTTATTTATAATAGGCAGAAGCTGGAGTGAATGTAGATGCCCTTCAACAGTGGAATGGATACAGAAAATGTGGTACATTTACACAATGGAGTACTACTCAGCTATTAAAAGTGATGAATTTATGAAATTCTTAGAAAATGGATGGAACTAGAAAATACCATCCTGAGTGAGGGAAACCAATAACAAAAGAACAAATATGGTATGCACTCACTGATAAGTGGATATTAGCCCAAAAATTTCTGAATACCCAAGATACAATTAAAAGACCACATGAAGCTCAAGAAAGAGGAAGACCAAAGTGTGAGTGTTTCAGTCCTTCTTAGAAAGGTGAATAAAATACTCATGGGTCAAATATGAAGACAAAAGTGTAGAGAAGAGAATGAAGAAAAGACCATCCAGAGATTGCACTGCCTGAGGATCCATCTCATAAAAAGTTACTAAATCCAGACACTATTGTGAATGCCAAAATTTTTTGCTATTCTGATATAACTGTCTCCTGAGAGGCTCTGCCAGTGCTTGACAAATACAGAGGTGGATGCTCACAGCCATCCTTTGGACTGAGCATAGGGTCCCCAATGTAAGAGTTATGGAAAGGTTGGAAGGGGCTGAAGGGTTTGCAACCCCATAGGAAGAACATTAGTTTTAATTAAGAATACCCCCGAAGACGTCCCAGGAACTAATACACCAACCAAGGAATCCATATGACTCCAGCTTCATATGTAGCAAAAGATGGCTTCTTTAGTTATCAATTGGAGGAGAGGTCCTTGGTCCTATGAAGGCTTGATAGATGCCCCAGTGCAGGGGTCTTGATGATCAGGAGGCAGCAGTGGGTGTGTGGGTGGAGGAATACACTCATAGAAGCAGGAGGAGGGGGCAGGATAGATGGTTTCCAGGATGCAGTGAGGCCGGGAAAGTGGATAACATTTGAAATGTAAATAAAGAAAATATCCAATAAAAAAAGATGGAAAATCTATATGAAATTGATGAACTTTCTACATACCTACCATCTACTAAATTTAAATGAAATTCAATAAACAATTTAAACAATCTTATAACTCCTTATGAAATACAAGAGGCCAGTAAACATTTTCCAACAAAGTAAAGCCTAGGCCCAGATTGTTTTAGCATAGAAATCTTCCAAACTTTTAAGGTAAAGTAAATGCAAATTCTCCTCAATGTATTCTACAAAATAGACACACAAAGAACACCCTCAAAATATTTCTGTGAGGCCACAGTAACCTGGATATCTAAACTATATAAAAACTCAATGAAAAGCATTTCAGGCCAATGTCCTTTATGATCATTGATGCCAAAATTCTCAACTGGCAGATTGTTGTGAGTTTTGATTTTTGTGAATCTAAATAGCACATTAAAAACACCATCCACCATGATCAAGTAGGCTTCATGGATGCAGGAATATTTCTTATTTCTTAAAAAAAACATAATTTACTGTATAAACAAATTGAATAAAAGATTTACAGAATCAACTCATTAGATATTAAAATTGTGGGCAAAGTCCAACACAGCTTTCTGTTATCGGTATTGTAGTGATGAGGAACAAGGTGTATAAACAAATATATTAAAATTTATATATAGCAAACCAAAGACAATACCAATTTAATTGGATAGAAAGTTAAGGCAATTCCACTAAAATTATTGATGAAGCAAGGTTTCTGAATCTCTCCCTATCTCTTCATTTTAGTACTTGAATTTCTAGCAAGAGCAATACAACAACCAGAAAAAATAATACGGATACAAATTGTAATAGAATAAGTCAATTCATGGCTATTCACATATGATATGTATACTATTCACATAACATACATAAATGACACTGAAAATTCTATCACAGAAGTGCTGCAACTGATGAACATCTTCAACCAAGTGACTGTATACAAAATTACCTTCAAAAAAGAGATAGTAGTTCTATTTTCAACAAAACATAAAGAGTCTGAGAAAAAAATAGTGCAAAAATACCATTTACAGCACCCACAAATAATGTAATATAAAACACTAACCACGTAAAAAAAGACTTATATGATAAGAACTTCAAGTCTCTGAAGAAAAAAAAATTGAGGAGCCGCCAACTGCAGCATGGAACCAGGCAGCTTCACAGCATTCTGTGCTTAGCCCACCAGAAGAGAATGACCTCCCAGCAGTGATTTTACTTCTGAGTGCTGAGGTGAGCTCTTCACCTTTTCTCTGGGGGGATACAGCTAGGAGAGCACAGGGCATATAATCAGTGGAGCAGCTGTGACAGGAGTCTTCCCTTACAGCTGCTACTTGCAGCAGTGACCCATGCAGCTTCACAACCTTCTGTGCTTAGCCCACCCGAAGAGAATGATCTCCCATCAGCTATTTCACTTCTGAGTGCTGAGGTGAGATCTCCACTTTTTCTCTGGAGGAGTACAGCTAGGAGCGCACAGGGCCTACAAACATTGGAGCAGCTGGGACAGGAGTACTCCCTTCCGGCCTCCATTTGCAGCAGGGAATCAGACAGTTCCACAGCCTTCTGTGCACAGACCTTGCCAGAAGAGAGTTGGTCTCCCAGGAGTACAGACACGGTTTTACAGGCCCATAGGAGGGGCAAGCTCCAGCCAGAGACAACAAAACCAATTAACGCCAGAAATACCAGATGGCAAAAGGCAGGCGCAAAAACCCTACCAACATAAATCAAGGCTACTTGGCAACATCAGAGCCCAGTTCTCCCACCACAGCAAATCCCGGATACTCCAACACACTGGTAGAGCAAGAGTTAGATTTAAAGTCTCTTCTCACGATGCTGTTAGAGGACATCAAGAAGGACATAAATATCTCCCTTAAAGAAATACAGGAGAACATGGGTCATACGGTAAAGGCCCTTAAAGAGGAAACACAAAAATCCCTGAAAGAAATACAGGGGAGCATGGGTGAACAAGTAGATGCCCTTAAAGAGGAAACACAAAAATCCCCGAAAGAATTACAGGAGAACACAAACAAACAAGTGAAGGAACTGAAAAGAATCATCCAGGATCTAAAAATGGAAGTAGAAGCAATAAAGAAATCACAAAGTGAGACATATCTGGAGATAGAAAATCTTGGACAGAACTCAGGAGTCATAGATGCAAGCATCAACAACAGAATACAAGAAATAGAAGAAAGAGTCTCAGGGGCTGAAGATACCATAGAAATCATTGACTTAACAGTTAAAGAAAATTCAAAATGCAAAAAGCTCCTCAGACAAAACATGCAGAAAATCCAGGACACAATGAAAAGACCAAACCTAAGGATTATAGGTATAGAAGAGAGTGAAGATTTCCAACTTAAAGGGCCAGTAAATATCTTCAACAAAATTATAGAAGAAAACTTCCCTAACCTAAAGAAGGAGATGTCCATGAACATACAAGAAGCCTATAGAACTCCAAACAGACTGGACCAGACCAGAAAGCCCTCCCAGCACATAATAATCAAAACACCAAATGCATTAAACAATGAAAGAATATTAAAAGCAGTAAGAGAAAAAGGTCAAGTAACCTATAAAGGTAGGCCTATCAGAATTACACCAACTTCTCACCTGACACGATGAAAGCCAGAAGATCCTGGGCAGATCTCATACAGACCCTAAGAGAACACAAATGCCAGTCCAAACTATTATACCCAGCAAAACTCTCAATTACCATAGATGGAGAAACCAAGATATTCCATGATAAAACCAAATTTACACAATATCTTTCCACAAATCCAGCCCTATAAAGGATAATAGATGGAAGACACCAGCATGAGAAATTACACCCTAGAAAAAGCAAGAAAGTAATCTTTTTCCAAAAAACCCAAAAGAAAGTAACCACACAAACATAAAAAGAACATCAAAAATAACAGGAAGCAACAATCACTATTCCTTAATATCTTATAATGTCAATAGACTCAATTACCCCCCAAAAAAAACATAGTCTAACAGAAATGTTTTTCATGTGGATCTTCATTTTTATCAGAAAATATTTGAGAATCCTCTTTCAATTTAGTTATCCTTTTTTTGTCTACCATTTTGTCTTTATTATTTTCCATGACAATCTTTAATTTTAACATTTTTTTCTGGGTATTTCTTCGATTTTGTCAGAGGTGTTTTTCATGTAGATCTTTGGTTTCATCAGGGGGATTGTTTGTAGTTCCACTTTCAATCAATTTAGGAATGTTTTTGTGCCTACCATTTTGTTGGTATCATTGTCCATGATAATCTTCAATTTTAACCTTTTTCTGTATTTTTCTTCAATTTTGTCAGAAGTATTTTCCATGTGGATCTTCAGTTTTTTCAGACAATGTTTATAATTTTACTTTCAATCAACTTAGGAACATTTTTATACCTTCCATTTTATCTGTATAATTTTCCATGTAATAGTCAGTTTTAACATTTTTCTATATATTTCTTAAATTTTTTCAGGAATATTTTCCTTGTAGATCTTCAATTTTATCAGAAAGTGTTTATAATTCCACTTTCAAAAAACTTAGGAATATTTTTATGCCTTCCATTTTATCTCTATAATTTTTACATGAAATACTCAATCTTAACATGTTTTTTATATATTTCTTCAATTTTATCAGAGATATTTTCCATTTAAATATTCAGTTTTATCAGAAAATGTTTATAATTTCACTTTCAGTCAACTTAGAAATATTTTTATGCCTACCATTTTATCTATATAATTTTCCATGATAATCATCAATTTTAATAATTTTCCATATTTTTTTTTCAATTTCATCAGAAATATTTTCCATGTAAATCTTCAATTTTATCAGAAAATGGTTATAATTTCACTTTCAATCAACTTAGGAATATTTTAATTCCTACGAATTTATCTGTAAAAATTTCTTCAATCTTATCAGAGATAGTTTCCATGTAAATCTTCAATTTTATCAGAAAATGTTTTAACTTCCACTTTCAATCAATTTAGGAATATTTTTATGCCTACCATCTTATCTGTATAATTTTTCATGAAATAGTTTTCACGTGTTTTTCTATATATTTCTTGAGGTTTATCAGAAATATTTGCCTTGTAGATTTTCAATTGTATCAGAAAATGTTTATAATTCCTCTTACAATCAACTTAGGAATATTTTTATGCCTACCATTTTATATGTATAATTTTTCTATGAAATAGTCAATCTTAACGTGTTTTTCTATATAAGTCTTCAATTTTATCAGAGATATTTTCCATGTATATTTACACAATGGAATACTTCTCAGCAATTAAAAACAATGAATTCATGAAATTCTTAGGTTAATGGGGAAGAGGGCTTATGTGACTTCGGGGAGGGGGAAACCAGGAAAGAGGAAATATTTGGAATGTAAATAAAGACCATAGAAAATAAAAATTAGAAAAAAGAAAAAAAACAACCAAAAAATTGAGGAAAATATCAGAAGATTAGAAGAACTCTCATGATCATGAATTTGAAAATGTAGGATTAATAATACAATAAGCCATGCTGACAAAAGCAGTATATGGATACACTGCAATTCCCATTAAAATAATAACACAATTCTTTATAGAGACCTTAGAAAAGCAACTCTTATCTTCATTTTGAAAAGCAAAATTAATAATAATAATAATAATAATAATAACAATAATAATAATAGTAATAAAACAGAAAGCAAGCAGGATAGTTAAATTTTGAACATAAAAGTACTTTTGGGAGAATTGTCATCTCTCAAGCAGTTAGTTTTACAGAATAATGGTGATTTAACAATGAAATGTATTGGTAAAGAAAGAAACTAGTTAATCAATGGGTTGAATTGAGGACCTAGATGTAAATTCAAAGACCTATGGACATCTGATTTTTGACAAAGAATCCAAAACTATACAATGGATACAAGAAAGCATCTTTAATAAATGGTGCTGGTCTAAGTGGATCTATATTTGTCAACTTGAACAAAACTGAAGCCCACATTGATCAAGTAACTCAACATAAAACTGTATACACTAAATCTAATGGAAGCAAAGTTGAGAAAGAGACTTTAACTCATTGGAATAGGAAACAAATTTTTCTGAACAGAACATCAATGGCCCAGGTTCAAAGATTAACAACTGGTAAATAGTACTTCATGAAACTTAAAGGCTTCTGTAAGATAGAGGACATTGTCAAGAGGATAGTCTCTAGATTATGAAAGTGTCTTCCTCAACCTTACATATGACAGAGGGTTAAGATCTAAAATATACAAAGAACTCAGCAAATTAGACATCAACAAATGGAATAATCCAATTAGAAATCATTGTACAGAGCTAAACAGAGAATGCTCAACAGAGGAATCTTGAATGGTGGAGAAGCACTGAAAAAATAATGTTTTATATACTTAGTCATTAGGGAAATGAAAATGAAAATGACTCTGAAATTCCATTATAAACATCAAAATGTCTAAGATCAAAAATCTCAAGTGAAAGCACATTATGGGGAGGATGTGGACAAAGGAGAACACTCCTCCATTGCTTGCCCTAGGAGCATTTAGAGACTGAGCCATCAACAAAAGAGCATACATGAGCTGGGCCAAGGGCCACATCACAGATAAAGCAGATATGCAGCTCAATCTCCATGACTGCCTTTTCTGGCCTTAGTGGGAGAGGATGAGCCTAAATTTGCAGAAATTTGTTTTGCCATAATGGAGGGATAACCAGGAAGACTCCACCTTTCAAAGAAGGGGATGGGAGGAGAGTTAAGGATTCTTTGATGGGGGACCAGGAAAGGTGCAGCATTATAATGCAAATAAGTAAATAAATAAGCAAAATAATTAATTAATTAAAATCAGGACCAAATCAGATCAACTATTTCCTTACCTATGCAAGTACAGTACTTGGTGTTTTAGCTAGAGCAATAGGACATTGAAGTTATACAGTTGAATTAGCTATACAATTTAGACATAATGAAGTCAAAGCATCATTATTTACAGGTGATATGACTGTAAACACATGTGACCCCAAATATTCCAGTAGAGGACTCCTGCAGCTGATAAAAATGATCAAAAAAGTGGCTGGATACAAGATTAACACAGACATAAATGTGTGCACATACACACACACACACACACACACACTCTGTAGGTTTTGTATATACAAATGACAAATTGTCTGAAGAAGAAATTAGAGAAAAAACACCCTTCATAAAAAAACTCAAATCATGTAAAATTTCTTATGGAAACTATGACTAGACAAATGAAAGTCTTGTAAGAAAACTTAAATTTCAAATCAGTGAAGAAAGTAGTTTAAGTAGTATCAAAAGTTTGATAGATCTCCCAATGTCTCGGATCAATTGAATAACATAGTAAAATAGTCATCCTTCCAACTTCAACATATGGATTCAACCAATCCCATCAAAATGCCAACCTAAATTTTTACAGACCTTGAAACAATATTTCCTAACTCATATCCTGAACAATAGCAGAACTTCTGGATGAATCACCATTTCTGATATCAAGTTGTACTATAGTATCATATTAATAAATATTGAATGATATTGTCATAAAAGTGAGTACATTGATCAATGGAATGGAATTGAAGTTAAGAGATAAATTCACATACCTATGGATCCTTGATATTGCATAAAGAATCCAGAAATACATGGGTGGGGCTTCTTTAAGAAACAGTGATTAGCTAGTTGTCTGAATGTAGGATATAAATAGATACACGTTTATCTCCATACCCATACATATCTTGCCTAATTGGATCAAGACCTCAGCATAAAATTAGTTACATTGTATCTGAGTGTGAGAGAATTATTAGAAGCTCTGAATGCATTGACACAAGGCACAACTTTCTGAAAAGAACACCAGTAGGCCAGGCACTAACACCAGTAATTAATAATGGGGAATTAAATAACTGAACATTTTCTTTAAAGCAAAAGACAGCAATAATTTGACAATACAGCTGCCTAAGCTGCCTAAGGATTGGTAAATCTTTTTACTCACTTGCAATCATGGGAGGACTGATGTCCAAAATATAGAAATACCTCTAGAAATTAGATAACAATAAATAATCCAATTTAAGAGTTAGGTACAGATTTAATCAGAGAATTCTAAAGAGAGGAGTCTCGAATGGCTGTGAAACACTTAAAGAGAGTTTTGTCTTCCTCAGTCATTAGGGAAATGCAAATCAAAACCATTTTAAGATTTCATCTTTAACCTGTCAGAATGGCTATGTTCAATAATACAGGTGACAGCTCATGTAGACAAGAATGTGGGGCAAGGGGAACATGTCTCCATGATTCATAGGAATGCAGTCTTATAGAACAACTAAGAAAATCAATATTTACAATTTCTCAGAAAACTGGGAATAGATCTACTGACAAACCCAGCTATGTCATTCTTGGTCATTTGCCCAGTATATTCTATCATACAACATGGACACTTGTTCAAGTATATTTTTGTGGCTATAGTCAAAATACACAGAAACTGCAATTGAATAGATGTATTTCAACTGAAGAATGCATATTGGAAAAAGGATACAATATAATATTACATAGTTATTAAAAACAAAATGACACTATGAAATTTCCTGGCAAATGGAAGTAATTAGAAAAAGTCATCCAGAGTCAGATAATTCACACCTACAAAAACATTAGTATTACTCATTTAAAAGTGTATATTAACTATTAAGTAAATGATAAACAAAAACAATGCACAGGTCTAGATAGGCCAGATAACAAAGAGGCCTAGTGGCAGAAGAGCATGAATCTTACTGAGATGAGGTATAGAATAAATTTTTTTGTTGTTGTTGAAGGCAGAAGGAGAACAAGTGGTCGGTTGTGGGTTATAGAAGGGAATTGTGGAGTGAACAGCAGGAATTTGAAGATATTTGAGTGACCATGTGTAAATATTTTACAGTAGAAACATTTTGGAATCTTTGGGGATGGTACTAGTAAAGACTTCTAGTAATAGAGAATATAGGATCTAAACTTGTGATCTTTGGCAACCAGGATAGTGGTGTGCTGGGTTAAAATTGGTTGAGATTGTTGACTGAGAAGGTGTCAAGAAAATCTCTGAACAACTCATGTTGATGCTAGGACAGAAGTTAACCATCTGAAAGTATGGCCCCATTGCTTATGACAACTTAGTGTCTGTTTATTAAACATGAAGAGGTGTAGTTTATATGGGCTAGAAGCCTTATTCTACAGGCTATGCAAAGATAAACAGACATTACACCATATACTAAATCCTTTACCTACAATCTCTTCAGGTTACAGGATGGTCTGGAGCAATGGTATCACATACCTGGTTGAATTGACCAACCATTGATTGATTTAACTTGATACCAACTCCAAAGGAAATTGTCCATGCTCAATACTACATGGGTGTTCTTAAACTTTAGAACACATATTCCAGAGAAATAGGAAATTCCTCTGAAAGACCTAAAAAGCATCAGAAAGAGACACAGATATTTACACCCAAACAATGGACAAAATCTGGTGCCTCATGTGACTGAATTAGGGAAACTTTGGCAGAAGCTGAGGAGGAAAGAGAACCTATAAGAAGACCAGCAGTCTCAACTATCCTGGACTCTGGAGATCTCTCAGACCCTGAGCCACCAACCAGGCAGCATACACCAGTTGAGATGAAGTAACCAAAACTTATACAGAAGAGGACTGCTGGGTTTGGACTCAGTTGGAGAAGATGTACCTAACCCTCAAGAGACTGGAGACCCCCAAGTACTGGGGAGTTCTCCTGAGCTGGTCGTGGAGGGTTGGGGACATCATCATGGAGACAGGAGAAAGACGTGTGGGATGTGGAACAGTCAGAGGGTTGACTTGGTGGGGTATAAAGTCTAGACTAAAATAAATAAATAAATAAATAAATAAAAATAAAAAAGGAAATCCCAAAGAGTGCTTTTCTTTAAAAAATTCAGAAATGATTCCTAATTGATAATCTGTTATATTGGTTATTTATACAGTTATATTGTTAGATCAGTGATGTATCCAGGCATCATCAGAGACACTTTCGTAAGCAGCAAGTAGGAACTGTTGTATAGACACAGAGCCAAGCATGCAAAAAGAGATTAAATTAGACATTTTCATCATCCCTTCAGAAGAATAGTGAAGGAAAAAAAGTGAAAAATACAGAAGAAAGACAGAAAACCAGAAAAAACACATTCTAACATTTCAACTCGGCAGGATGCTCACATGAGAGTCACAGAAAAAAAAGCATCTAGCAAGAAGCCTGAGTAGGTCTGCACCAGGTTCTCTACATATATGGTATGGCTGTTAGCTTGAATTTGTGTGGAACTCCTAAGAGTTGGAGCAAATATATCTGTGACTGTTTTGCTGGTCCTGGAAACTCATTTCCTTCTATAGAGTTGCCTTGCCCATCCTTGATATGATGGGTCTTGGCTTGTTTTATTGTGTCTTCTTTTGTCCTGTTAGACTATTTTTTCTTTGTTGTCGTTGTTGTTTTTTGGAGGCCCACACTTTTCTGAATACAAAATAGACCAGGAATGGTTCTGGGTGAGAGGGATGTGGGAAGAAGCCAAGAAGTGCAAAGGGATTGGAAACAAGGCATGATGTACTGTATGAGAGAAGACTATTTACAATCAAAAAGAAAAACATATAAGAACAAGGAAGATTAATAAAATTTGTTAGTATCCTGTATTCAACCAAATACAAAAGTCAATAAATTTGTTGATTAGGTTCTGATACCTGTGTTATAATATAATTTGAATCACTAAATATTTCTTTTTTATGTATTACTGTAATTATGTGGTTGTGTTTCTTACTGTAGTCTCCAGATTATGCAGTGAAATTTTGTTAATATTTTAGCATAAAATATCAAATATGCACTTTGTCTTCATAATCCTCACATGCAAATCATATGAAAGCATTTACATACTGGACTGGCTCTTAAACTTTCAATTATATATTTTACAATTTCTAACCCATCAACTGGAATTCATTGTATTCTTCAGTTTCCTAATACTTTACTAGTAACATCATTTTCAAATTTTTATTAACTTCCAAGTAATTAAATGTCTTTTTATACACTAGTTACGAAGATTAGAAGAAAACGCTTTCATTCAGAGATTCATATGTTGGCCCAAACTCATATGTGAATCAGATTATAACTGAATAAGCAACATTACAATAATACTAGTGATTGACCATAACACAATACAAAAACACACATTGCTGAATAATGACATAACATCAATTAACATATTGTGGTTGTTAGAAAATGTACAGGGTACTGAAAATATGAGAATGCATAGCATCTATACCTTTAATAAAATTTAAATTTACAAATATGAAATACTATAATAATATTTAGTACTCTCAAGAAATTCTGTTTCAAATATTGTTCAAGTGATAGAGTTGATGATTTCAAATGTCAGGGGTACTGATGCTTTTATTTTGAAATGTTATCTTTTTCTTTTCCCAAAGTTCTTTTGAGAATCATGTGAATATTTGAAAAATGAACAACCATATTATTTAGAGTAAGCCTGTCCTTACTTGTCATGTTGGAAATTTCATTTTCTGGGCAGGGGTTACAATAAAAACAGGAGACAGCCTTTCCTTCCTGAGTGGATTTTCTAAGTCCTGGTCTGCAAGTCATACTGCATATGGAGGGTAACATCTGAGGAAGGTTGGATATATTACAGAAATACACAATTTAGCATAAGTGGTAAATGAAGCAGTGATTCACAAAAGAAAGCCATTGAAAGACCTCTTTTTACAGAAATGTAATATGCTATAAAGAAAAGATTTACTTTTATGAATGTATGGTGGTATTGTTAAACACCTATGAGAGAGAGAGGAAGAGAGAGAGAGGGACTGTTACAGAAAACACTTAATCTCAATCCGGGGTTTCTACCCCACCTTTGATCATTTAGTTCCTGGATAAAAAACACACAACCGTAAACAGCAGTAGAATTGGGCAGATAGATAGCCTCTATGCAATTAGAATCTACTTTCCTATCAATAACTTGGAGTTATTAATGTGTTTCATCTGGACTGCTCTAAACATGAGTAGGAAAACTATGCTACCTTTCTCTCTCTCTCTCTCTCTCTCTCTCTCTCTCTCTCTCTCTCTCTCTCTCTCTCTCTCTCTCTCTCTCTCTCTCTCTGTCTGTCTGTCTGTCTGTCTTCTGTAAGATAGTGAAAAGTCAGTAAATGAAGAAATATTAAACATCTTATTCCATGACAAAACAAAAGTAGGCAGGATTTTAGTTGTGCTACATGTCAAACATTAAAATTAAATTTCAAACTAAATTATCTGCTTCATATCGGTAGCCCACTCTGTCATTTCATCAGATTTATACAGTTGTTGACCATTTGGAAAATGACCTGAAAATATTCCTATTTTCATTTTAAGTCCATACTGTTTTAGAAAATGTGTGATATAGAAAATGTCATACATTGTATCTGTTTTTAAATTCTGGTTCATGTTTACTAGGTCTCCAGCAGGATTTACAAATTGTATGGTCTTAAGAAAAGAGAATATCTAAACCACATTTGTTATTTTAGTTTCAAATATGTCTTCTTACTAGGACAGAAATTAAAAAGTTCAGACAATCCTTAATATCAATTATCCATTCTTAAAATCGACCTTTCTCAGAACTATTCAGTACTAACAAAGAAAATAAGTTCCCCATATATGTAGAGTTTCACTATGTTTTACCAATAACATTTTCTCACTGTATTTGATGTCTTAACAATATATGTCTGAATCTTCTGTTTGGAGAATAGCAATACATTCTCTAATTTTTTCTGAAACAGTGTTATTTGAACATGAGCTAGGGTTAAATACTTAATAGGTCAAAATATGGCCAAAATAAATGTTATTATTTGAAATCTATTTATTTTACTGATCAGCATATTTTTGATCACATAAAAGACAAGTGATTTTCATATTTCCACTTAATAATTTCATGGAAATTTTTTCAAATGTAAAAATTATGAGACACATCTGTGATTGAATTATGTGGAAAAAACGCCATGACTTAGACGGTGAAATGTTGACTTGAGTGCCAATGTTGACTGTCTCATAAATTATAACAATAATGTGATATGTCTTTCATGCAGTGATAGTGTACAGAAATATATACATTTAGGATAGAGGTTCTTATTTACATGGATTTTAAAATGATTTCCTTTACCCATGGCATTTCTATGATATGCATGCTATCCAGTGTAAGAATCATTACCTTCCATGAATCAAATTCCAGTTCCTTCCCAGGACTCTTTGAGCATGTGTCTACTTGTTGTAGAAGTATCTCATGAAGTGAGTGGGCCACAGCATACACAGCATTGAATAAGCTGTAACATGTATCACTCATGGACATTCCAAGTGGTAGCACAGACAACCATTTAAATAAGGTTTTCGTTGGACAGTTCTTCATTTTTGTACAATTAGGTGGTAGCAAAGAACATTTAAAGTAAGTCTACCATAATTTAGCAAAAGAAATGTCATTACTGTAGTTTGAAGGGTGGACTATCTGTATAAATTATTTAAAACCAGACATCTCAGAATGCTGAAGTGACAAAATGAGAGTCCCAGGCAAGGAATTAAGCAAGAAGTCTCCTATCATTGTGATCATATCAAACAGTGACACACTGACCCAGAGTCTCTGAATGTCTTTAGAATTCCATAGTATGAAGGTAAATTTTATATAAGATTCTTGATCTCCATAGATGATCACAACTTTTGTTGATGACATTATGATTTGGAGATAATACTTATGAATCATTTTAAAATATACCATCCTATCCCTTGCGATAATAGTTGCAAATGCTAAACAGCCAGTGTTTCTTTGCATTTATTTTCTCAATTCAAAAAGGAATTGAATTCCTTGGTCATCATCTGTAATTATTACTCCCACCCAGTTCCATTGGAAGTAAACCACTAGGGACACCATGGCTTGCGGTAGAAATGTGTCGTTAGGAGACTCCTGGTAGGCATGAGGAAATTGTCCCTGGTCACATAGAAGAAATTGAAAATAACCACAGTAAAGCTGAAAAATATTGACCATCATCAAGAATACCAAGAAGATGGAATGCATAGGACTCAGTCTAAGATCTAAGTGTACTAGAGCACAAGTTAGAATTGTGAGTTCTTTATCTTATTAAAAATCATATCCAACTTCTTGTGATTTGCTAAACAAGTACAAATAAACTAAGTCTTCAAGTAAAACATTTTCACATTGCTGCTGTCATTCAATCCCATTTATCATAAAATTGTTTTTGCCACAAAAAAGTGTCTAAGTATTTATGGTTGATAGATCAAACTAGATAAAAAACATTCTCTGCCTTTTAATCTGCCTTAGTATTCTGAAAGTGAGACTGAGGTGAGATAGTATTTTACTAAAAGTAACCCTCCCTGACTTATCTCTGGTGCTCCAGAGACTTATAAGAATCGTCCAATTTTGGTAGACACTGACCAATCAGGTCCCGTAAGTACAATTATATATCTTTTCTGATTTTTACAGTAGTAATTAGGAATAATTTCTTCTCTTTTAAAGGACAGCCTCTTTTTTCATTATCCTTTTGTAGGTTACATTCAATCTTAACTCTTAGGGAAATGTTGGGTAAAATATGAATGTTTCTATTGATTTCTTCAATGTCAAAATAAACAGAGGATATCAAGTGGATGGTCTTGGGTGTCACACTGAAGACAAAACACACAAACTATGAAAGATACTGGTTTTAATTATAGTAATGTTGAATAAAACACAATGTGGGTTAATTAATGAATTCTTGGGGTTTCATGACCCATTGAAATGTTGACACATTTCCTTATTTTGATGAATTAGGATGTGATAACTATGTTAAGACATTAATAGTTTTGAAATGTCTTTTAACATCATTTCATAATCACAGAATTCTGTCCTTTTTCAAATTTTCTATACTTTAACCTTGTTTTCCTTGAACATGGAGAAAAATCTATGTGCTTTGTATAAAAAAAAAATCCTAGCCATTGAATTAACCCATGTATTCAGTATATACTTCTAATTCATAACATATGTGGAAAATAAATGTGAATTATCTGCTCTCTGTAATGTTATATTTTGTATAGAAATAGCCATAGGAAATGGCATAGTCTTTTTAAGAGTCTGAATAATAAGTAACCAAATTTATCAGTGTCAAGAGTTTGAAAAAGTGTAATGTAATCATATGTAATACAAATATCATAAGTCTTATTCTTCATCCTTCCTTCTACACAATTCATCAATTTTCATTTTCTACTTGAGGCTCTAAAAAACTGAGTGGTTAAAGTTGTTTAACTACGTCATTTTCCTGTTAAGTATGAGCTCCTTTCCTCATACTTAACATGGATCCTTAAGTTAGAATAATTCTTTCTTTTGCTATACTCACTGAGTGTACATAACAGGCCTTGGGTTCTATTTGGTTCAAATATCTACAGATATCTTTTATATCTAATGCATTCATTTTATTCACCATATGTTAACAGTATATAACTGATTTATGTATTTTACATAGGTTGTTAATCTTATTTAATAATAAGATATTTCAGTGTATTGTTAATGAGTGTTTTATCTTCTGCCTGATCTTAATTTTCTGTAATGTTTTGTGACTGTGGTAATTATCCATGTAACTAGACAAACATTGTGGCTATGAAGTTGGAATTGTATTGGATTAATCATTTTATGTTCCCTAATATTTTCCACTATTTATTTTGAATCATATTTCTACAGTGTTTTCTTCCATTATTTCTTAGATTTCGTTCTTTATTTCAGCATTACCTCAAATTATGTCATTATTTTAGGTACTTGCTATTCTGTACTGGAGATGTTATGATTTAATTAATCATGTCTTAAATTAATGTTCTTCAATTACTGTTTTACAAAGATTTAATATGTGAAGTAATATAGATGATTCAGAAATTATCTGTTGTAGAAATGAAAGAATAATTTTCAGTTTTATAAAAAAACAGAGAATAACCAAGAAGTGATAACAGAAAAATTCTTTTTTTAAAATTTTATTTTATTTTCTAAGTTTTTTTTTTATTTACATTCAAACTCATTTCCCCTTTCCCGTTTCCACCATCCCCGAAAGTCCCTTAAGCCCCCTTCCCTCCCACTTTTCCCCATTGAACCCTCTCTCAAACCTCTGTCCTGTAATTCCCCTACATGCAGTCTTTCCAGGAACAGGGGTCTCTCCTTCCATCTTCTTAGAAATCTATTGATATGCAAATTGTGTCTAGGGTATTCCGAGATTTTGGGTTAATAGCCCCTTATCAGTGACTGCATACCATGTGTGTTCTTTTGTGATTGGGTTACCTCACTAAAGATGATATTTCCCAGTTTTGATCATTTGTGTAGGAATTTCGTGAAATCATTGTTTTTAATTGCAGAGTAGTATTCCATTGTGTAAATATACCACATCTTCTGAATTCATTCCTCCTTTGAGGGACATCTGGGTTATTTCCAGCATCTGGCTATCATAAATAAGGCTGCTAAGAACAAAGTGGAGCATGTGTCCTTATTGCGTGCAGGTAAAGCCTCTGGGTATATGCCCAGGAGTGGTATAGCCGGATCCTCCGGGACTGTCATGCCCAGTTTTCTGAGGAACCACCAGACTGCTTTCCAGAGTGGTTATAGAGCTTGCAATTCCACCAGAAGTGGAGGAGTGTTTCTCTTTCTCCACATCCTCACCAACAACTGCTGTCTCTTCTGTTTTTTGATCTTAGCCATTCTGAAAGGTGTGAGATGGAATCTCAGGGTTGTTTTGATTTGCATTTCCCTAATGACTAAGGATGATGAACATCTCTTTGGTGCTATTCAGCCATTAGATATTCTTCAGGTGAGAACTCTTTGTTTAGCTCTGTACCCCATTTTTTAATAGGGTTACTTGCCTCTCTGGAGTATAACATCTTCAGTTCTTTATATATATTAGATATTAGCCCTCTGTCAGATGTAGAGTTGGTAAAGATCATTTCCCAGTTACTTGGTTGCTGCTTAGTCATTTGCACAGTATCTTCTGCCTTGCAAAAACTTTGTAATTTAATGAGGTCCCATTTGTCAATTCTTGATCTTAGAGCATAAGCTATTGAAGTCCTATTCAGGAAATTCACCCCTGTGCCCATATGTTCAAGGTTCTTCCCTAGTTTCCTTTCTATTAGTTTTAATGTGTTTGGTTTTATGTGGAGATCTTTGATCCACTTGGAATTGAGCTTAGTGCAAGGAGATAAGAATGGTTCAATTTGCATTCTACTGCATGTTAACCTCCAGTTGAGCCAGCAGCATTTGTTGAAAAGGCTATCTTTTATCCACTGGATGGTTTTAGCTCCTTTGTCAAAGATCAAGTGACCATAGGAGTGTGGATTCATTTCTGGGTCTTCAATTCTGTTCCATTGATCTACATGCCTGTCACTATACCAACACCATGCGGTTTTTAATGGTATTGCTCTGTAGTACGGCTTGAGGTCTGGGATATTGATTCCCCCCAAGGTTCTATTACTCTTGAGAATAGTTTTAGCTATCCTGGGTTTTCTGTTATTCCAGATGAATTTTTGAATTGCTCTTTCTAACTCTATGAAGAATTGAGTTGGGATTTTGATGGGGATTGCATTGAATCTGTATATTGCTTTTGGCAAGATGGTCATTTTACTATATTAATCCTGCCAATCCATGAGCATGGCAGATTTTTCCTTCTTCTGAGGTCATCTTCAATTTCTTTCTTCAGAGACTTGAAGTTTTTGTCATACATATCTTTCAATTCTTTGGTTAGTGTCACACCAAGATACTTTATATTGTTTGTGACTATCGTGAAGGGTATCATTTCTCTTACTTCTTTCTCAGCCTGCTTATCCTTTGAGTATATGAAAGCTACTGACTTGTTTGAGTTGATTTTATATCTGACCACTTTGCTGAAGTTGTTTATCAGCTGTAGGAGTTCTCTAGTGGAGTTCTTTGGGTCGCTTAAGTATACTATCATATCTTCTGCAAATAGTGATAGTTTGACTTTTCCCTTTCCAATTTGTATCCCTTTGACCTCCTTTTGTTACCTAAGTGCTCTAGCTTGAACTTCAAGTACTATATTGAAAAAGATATGGAGAGAGGGGGCAGCCTTGTCTAGTCCCTGATTTTAGTGGTATTGCTTCAAGTTTCTCTCTATTTAGATTGATGTTGGCTACCAGTTTGCTATAAATTGCTTTTACTATGTTTAGATATGGGCCTCAAATTCCTGATCTTTCCAAGACCTTTAGCATGAAAGTATGCTGAATTTTGACAAATGCTTTCTCAGCATTTCATGAGATGACCATGTGTTTTTTTTTTCTTTGAGATTGTTTATGTAGTGGATTACATTTATGGACTTCCTTATATTGAACCATATCTGCATCCCTGGGATGAAGCCTATTTGATCGTGGTGAATGATCATTTTGATGTGTTCTTGGATTCGGTTGGCAAGAATTTTATTTAGTAATTTTTGCATCGACTTTCATGAGAGATTGGCCTGAGATTCTCTTTCTTTGTCAGATCTTTGTGTGCTTTTTGTATTAGTGTAATTGTGGCTTCATAGAATGAGTTGGGTAGTGTTCCTTCTGTTTCTATTTTGTGGAACAGTTTGAAGAGTATTGGTGTTAGGTCTTCTTTGAAGGTCTGATAGAATTCTGCACTAAAACCATCTGGACCTATACTTTTTTTGATTGGAAGGTTTCCAATGACAGCTTCTATTTCTTCAGGGGTTATAGGGCGGTTTAGATGGTCTATTTGATCCTGATTTAATTTTGGTATTTGGTATCTGTCAAGGAAATTGTCCATTTCCTTGAGATTTTCTAGTTGTGTTGAATACAGGCTTTTGTAGTAGGATATGATGATTTTTTGAATTTCCTCAGTTTCTGTTGTTATCTCTCCCCTTTCGTTTCTGACTTTGTCAATTTGGATACTGTCTCTGTGCCCTCTGGCTAGGCAGGCTAAGGGCTTATCTATCTTCTTGATTTTCTCAAAGAACCAACTCCTAGTTTTGTTGATTCTTTGTATGGTTTTATTTATTTCTACTTGATTGATTTCAGCCCTGAGTTTGATGATTTCCTGCCCTCTACTACTCTTGGGTGTATTTGCTTCTTTTTATTCCAGGGCTTTCAGGTGTGCCATTAAGCTGCTAGAGTATGCTCTCTCCCGTTATTTTTTTTTTTAATTTTATTATATTTTCTAAGTTTTTTTTTATTTACATTCAGAATCATTTCCCCTTTCCAGTTTCCTCCCTCCCCGAAAGTCCCATAAGACCCCTTCCCTCCTTCTTTTTCCCATTCAACACCCTCTCACTTCTCTGTCCTGGAATTCCCCTACATCCAGTCTTTCCAGGAACAAGGGACTCTCCTTCCATTTTCTTGGAAATCTATTGATATGCAATTTGTGGCTAGGGTATTCTGAGATTCTAGGTTAATATCCCCATATCAGTGACTGCATACCATGTGTGTTCTTTTGTGATTGGGTTACCTCACTAAGGATGATATTTTCAAGTTTTGACCATTTGCCTAGGAATTTCGTGAATTCATTGTTTTTAGTTGCAGAGTAGTATTCCATTGTGTAAATATACCACATCTTCTGAATCCATTCCTCCGTTGAGGGACATCTGGGTTCTTTCCAGCTTCTGGCTATTATAAATAAGGCTGCTATGAACATAGTGGAGCATTTGTCCTTATTGCATGCATGTAAAGCCTCTGGGTATATGCGCAGGAGTGGTATAGCCGGATCCTACGGGAGTATTATGCCCAGTTTTCTGAGGAACCACCAGACTGCTTTACAGAGTTGTTGTACCAGCTTGCAATCCCATCAGCAGTGGAGGAATGTTCCTCTTTCTCCACATCCTTGCCAACAACTGCTTTCTCCTGTGTTTTTGAACTTAGCCATTCTGAATGGTGTGAGATGTAATCTCAGGGTTGTTTTGATTTGCATTTCCCTAATGACTAAGGATGATGAATACCTCTTTAGGTGCTTCTCAGCCATTAGATATTCTTCAGGTGAGAACTCTTTGTTTAGCTCTGTATCCCATTTTTTAATAGGGTTACTTGCCTCTCTGGAGTTTAACTTCTTGAGTTCTTTGTATATATTGGATATTAGCCCTCTGTCGGATGTAGGGTTGGTAAAGATCATTTCCCAGTGAGTTGGTTGCTGCTTTCTCTTTTTGACAGTGTCTTTTGCCTTGCAAAAACTTTGTAATTTAATGAGGTCCCATTTGTCAATTCTTGATCTTAGAGCATAAGCTATTGGAGTCCTAATCAGGAAATTCTCCCCTGTGCCCATATGTTCAAGGTTCTTCCCTAGTTTCCTTTCTATTAGTTTTCATGTGTCAGGTTTTATGTGGAGGTCCTTGATCCAATTGGAATTGAGCTTAGTGCAAGGAGATAAGAATGGGTCAATTTGCATTCTTCTGCATGTTGACCTCCAGTTGAGCCAGCACCATTTGTTGAAAAGGCTATCTTTTTTCCACTGGATGGTTTTAGCTCCTTTGTTAAAGATCAAGTGACCATAGGAGTGTGGATTCATTTCTGGGTCTTCAATTCTGTTCCATTGAACTACATGCCTTTCA
The DNA here is from genome assembly GCA_036184795.1 of Tokudaia tokunoshimensis. Classification (NCBI taxonomy): domain Eukaryota; kingdom Metazoa; phylum Chordata; class Mammalia; order Rodentia; family Muridae; genus Tokudaia; species Tokudaia tokunoshimensis. The sequence goes on along the minus strand of BTHU01000001.1, from coordinate 61,973,775 downwards.
CTGTACCAACACCATGCGGTTTTTAACAGTATTGCTCTGTAGTACAGCTTGAGGTCCGGGATACTGATTCCCCCAGAGGTTCTTTTACTCTTGAGAATAGTTTTAGCTAGTTTTTTAATACAGGTTTTTGTAGTAGGATCTTATGATTTTTTGAATTTCCTCAGTTTCTGTTGTTATCTCTCCTTTTTCATTTCTGATTTTATTAATTTGGATACTGTCTCTGTGCCCTCTAGTTAGTCTGGCTAAGGGCTTATCTATCTTGTTGATTTTCTCAAAGAACCAACTCCTCGTTTTGTTGATTCTTTGTATGGTTTTATTTGTTTCTACTTGATTGAATTCTGCCCTGAGTTTGATGATTTCCTGCCTTCTAGTCCGCTTGGGTGTATTTGCTTCTTTTTGTTCCAGGGCTTTCAGGAGTGCCATTACGCTGCTAGTGTATGCTGTCTCCCGTTTCTTTATAGCGGCAGTCAGGGCTATGTATTTTCCTCTTAGCACTGCTTTCATTGTGTCCCATAAATTAGGGTATGTTTGCTTTCATTTTCATTAAATTTCAAGAAGTCTTTGATTTCTTTATTTCTACCGTTTCCAAGTTATCATTGAGTAGAGCATTGTTCAGCCTCCATGTGTATGTGGGTTTTCTGTTGTTTTTGTTGCCATTGAAGACCACTCTTATTCCATAGAGATCTGATAGGAGGCATGGGATTATTTCTATCTTCTTATATCTGTTGAGGTCTGATTTGTGACCAATTATATGTTCGATTTTGGAGAAGATATCATAAGTTGCCGAGAAGAAGGTGTATTCTTTAGCTCTAGGATAAAATGTTCTATATATGTTAGTTCCATTTGGTCCAAGGCTTCAATTAGATTCATTGTGTCCCTGTTTAGTTTCTGCTTTCCTGAATGATCCATTTCAGAGAGCGGGGTGTTGAAGTCACCCACTATTATTGTGTGAGGTGAGATGTGTGGTTTGAGCTTTATTAAAGTTTCTTTTATGAATGAGGTTGCCCTTGCATTTGGAGCGTAGATATTCAGAATTGAGAGTTCTTCTTGGTGAATTTGTCCCTTGATCAGTATGTAGTGTCCTTCTGTGTCTTTTTTGATGCCTTTAGGTTGGAAGTCAATTTTATCTGATATTAGGATGGCTACTCCGGCTCGTTTCTTGGGACCATTTGCTTGTAAAATTGTTTTCCAACCTTTTACTCTGAGATAGTGTTTGTATTTGACACTGAGGTGCATTTCCTGCATGCAGCCATATGCTGGGTCCTGTTTACGTATCCAGTCTGTTAGTCTATGTCTTTTTACTGGGGAATTGAGACCATTGATATTAAGAGAGATTAAGGCATAGTGATTATTGCCAACTGCCATTCTTGACTCTATCGTTATGTTTGAGTGGTTATCTACTTTCGGGTTTGAAGCAAGAGGTTACTATCTCATTTTTTCCAGAGTGTTGTTTCTCTCCCTGTATTGGCGGTTTCCACCTCTTATCCTTTGCAGGGCTGGGTTTGTAGAAAGATATTGTAAAAATTTGGTTTTATCATGGAATATCTTGGTCTCTCCATCTATGGTGATTGAGAGTTTTGCTGGGTAGAGTAGTCTAGGTTGGCATTTGTGTTCTCTTAGTGTCTGCATGAGATCTGCCCAGGATCTTCTGGCTTTCATAGTCTCTGGTGAGAAGTCTGATGTAATTCGGATATTTCTTCCTTTGTATGTTACTTGGCCCTTTTCTCTTACTGCTTTTAATATTCTTTCTTTGTTTAATACATTTGATGTTTTGATTATTATGTGAAGGGAGTTATTTCTGTTCTGATCCAGTCTGTTTGGAGTTCTGTACGCTTCTTGTACGTTCATCGGCATCTCACTCTTTAGGTTAGGGAAGTTTTCCACCATAATTTTGTTGAAGATGTTTATTGGCCCTTTAAGTTGCAAATCTTCACTCTCATCTATACCTATAATCCTTAGGTTTGGTCTTCTCATTGTGTCCTGGATTTCCTGGATGTTTTGGGTTGCACGTTTTTTGCATTTTGCATTTTCTTTGACTGTTGAGTCGATGCTTTCTATGGTATCTTCAGCACCTGAGATTCTTTCTTCCATCTCTTTTATTCTACTGTTGATGCTTGCATCTATCACTCCTGATTTCTTCCCAAGGTTTTCAATCTCCAAAGTTGTCTCCCTTTGGGATTTATTAGTTGTTTCTACTTTCTTTTTTAGATCTTGGATTTGCTGACATTCCGTGATGTGAATTTTCCTCCTAGCACCACTTTCATTGTGACCCATAAATTAGGGTATGTTGTGCCTTCATTTTCATTAAATTTTTAAAAGTCTTTGATTTCTTTCTTTATTTCATCCATGACCAAGTTATCATTGAGTAGAACATTGTTCAGTCTCCATGTGTATGTGGGTTTTCTGTTGTTTTTTTGCCATTGAAGTCCACCCTTATTCCATAGTGATCTGATAGGAGGCATGGGATTAGTTCTATCTTCTTATATCTGTTGAGGCCTGATTTGTGACCAATTATATGGTCGATTTTGGAGAAAGTACCATGACGTGCTGAGAAGAAGGTGTATTCTTTTGCTCTAAGATGAAATGTTATATATATATATATATATATATATATATATATATATATATATATATTAAAAATATTAAAAGCATTTATATATATAAATGTTATATATATCTGTTAGTCCCATTTGGTCCAAGGCTTCAATTAGATTAACTGTGTCCCTGTTTAGTTTCTGATTTCCTGAACGATCCATTTCAGAGAGTGGGGTGTTGAACTCACCCACTATTGTTGTGTGAGATGCAGTGTGTGCTTTGAGCTTCAGTAAAGTTTCTTTTGCAAATGAGGGTGCCCTTGCATTTGGAGCATAGATATTCAGAATTGAGAGTTCTTCTTGGTGGATTTTTCCTTTGATCAGTTTGTAGTGTCCTTCTGTGTCTTTTTTGATGACTTTAGGTTGAATGTCAATTTTATCAGATATTAGGACTGCTACTCCACCTCGTGTCCTGGAACCATTTGCTTGTAAAATTGTTTTCCAGCCTTTTACTCTGAGATAGTGTTTGTCTTTGACACTGAGGTGCGTTTCCTGCACGCAGCAATATGCTGGGTCCTGTTTACGTATCCAGTCTGTTAGTCTATGTCTTTTTATTGGGGAATTGAGACCATGGATATTAAGAGAAATTAAGGAATAGTGATTATTGCTACCTGCTATTCTTGACGCTATCTTTATGTTTGAGTGGTTATCTACTTTTGGGTTTGATTCAAGAAGGTTACTATCTCGTTTTTTGTAGGGTGTTGTTTCTCTCCCTGTATTGGCGGTTTCCACCTATTATCCTTTGCAGGGTTGGGTTTGTCGAAAGATATCGTGAATATTTGGTTTTATCATGGAATATCTTGGTCTCTCCATCTATGGTGATTGAGAGTTTTGCTGGGTAGAGTAGTCTAGGCTGGCATTTGTGTTCTCTTAGAGTCTGTATGAGATCTGCCCAGGATCTTCTGGCTTTCATAGTCTCTGGTGAGAAGTCTGATGTGATTCGGATAGGTCTTCCTTTGTATGTTACTTGGCCTTTTTCTCTTACTGCTTTTAATATTCTTTCTTTGTGTAGTACATTTGATGTTTTGTTTATTATGTGACAGGAAGTATTTCTGTGCTGGCCCAGTTTGTTTGGAGTTCTGTAGGCGTCTTTTATGTTCATCGGCATCTCTCCCTTTAGGTAAGGGAAGTTTTCCTTCATAATTTTGTTGAAGATATTTGCTGGCCCTTTAAGTTGCAAATCTTCACTCTCATCTATATCTATAATCCTTAGGTTTGGACTTCTCATTGTGTCCTGGATTTCCTGGATGTTTTGGGTTACACGTTTTTTGCATTTTGCATTTTCTGTGACTGTTGAGTCAATGCTTTCTATGCTATCTTCAGCACTTGAGAATCTTTCTTCCATCTCTTGTATTCTATTGTTTATGTTTGCATCTATGACTCCTGATTTCTTCTGAAGGTTTTCTATCTCCAAAGTTTTCTCCCTTTGTGATTTCATAGTTGTTTCTACTTCCATTTTTAGATCCTGGATGGATTTGCTGAGATCCTTCACTTGTTTGTTTGTATTTTCCTGTATTTCTTTAAGGTATTTTTGCATTACGTCTTTCTGGATTTCTGCCTGTTGACCCAAGTTTACCTGTATTTCTCTAAGCGATTTTTGTGTTTCCTCATCATGGGCTTCCATCTGTTGGTTCATTGTCTCCTTCATTTCTTTAAGCAATTCTCATGTCTCCTTTGTAAGGGCATCTATCCATTGATTCATTTCTTTAAGCAATTTTTGTGTTGCCTCCCTATGGGCCTCCATCTGTTGACTCATATTCTTCTGCATTTCTTTACATGATTTTTGTGATTCCTTTGAAAGTGCATCTACCCATTGATTCATTTCTTTTAGCGATTTTTGTGTTGTCTCCTTGTGGGCCTCCATCTGTTGACCCATATTCTCCTGCATTTCTCTAAGTGATTTTTATGTTTCCTTTGTAAGTGATTCTAACCGTTGATTCATGATCTACTATAATTCTTTATCAGATTTATTTGTGTCCTTCTTGAAATCCTCTAATAGCATCATGAGAAGTGATTTTAAATCCAGATCTTGTCTTTCGGATGTGGTGGGGTATCCAGGACTTGCTGCTACCTCCTTATTACAGTCGATCACGGAACAGAGGTCGTCAAAGGGAAGCTGGTAGGCTCCTTCCCTGTTCGTGGGTGTGTGATCTCTCCCAGAGCGGGGGTCCCTCTGCAGAGCAGAAGTCCCAGAGCAGAGCTGGTGCGTCAGTTACTGCAGACCTGCCCAGCTCTTGGGAGCAGGATACACACAAGCTGCCTGAGATCCAAGCAATATTATGCCTGTCTGTCACTGATCCTGGAGATCCCAACTGCCCTGATGCCAGAGCTGAAAAATCCTAAATAATGAAATAACTACTAGGTCACGAAATTCCCTGATCTCACATTGTACTACATAATAGTATTAATAAAATTGACCAAAATGGATATTAATCAATAAAATTCATCTGAACCTAGAAATAAACCCACACATTGTTGGGCACATGATATTTTGATTAAAAATAAAGCCTCACCTTCACCAAAACTCTTTTGAAAAAAAAAGGAACTTAAACTACATGACCACATTGTAAAGAATAAAAATATGCTTCCACCACTTCTGCTAAGTAATTCTGTTGTGGTAGACTCCCAGCTGGTCTGCTCCTTTGAAGACTCTATAATGGGACCCATCATAGAGGACTCACTGCACTCAGAGCAGTTGAGGATCAGCTGTATGCAGAACTGCTAGACAACAACTTGACTGCTCCACTGAAGACCAAACCGTATGAAGGCTTCCCAGGAGATCTATTGTAGCTAGGGATCAGATTAACAACTTCCCTGATCCAGTGAAGAGACCCTAGTTGTAAGGCCCCACTAATGGTCTGCTATACCCAAGGCTGAAGGCCGACTGGAAGACCTAAAGCAAACCAGAGACAAAAGAGGCAGACTCCAGACAGTCACCCAGACCAACAAACTCCAGGGATATCCAGATGGCAAAAGAGAAGCACAAGACCATAAGAAGCAAAAGTCAATATACATGGGAATTATCAGAACCCAGTTTTCCCAACACAGCAAACACTGAATACACCAAAACACTCAAAAATCAGGAATCTGTCCTAAAATCCTTCCTCATGCAGGTAATAGACTGCTTTAAGGAGGATATCAATAACTCACTAAAAGAAATACAGGAAAACACAGGTAAATGTCAAGGACTTGAATAAAGTGGTCCAAGATTTAAACGTAGAAGTAGAAGCAGTAATCAAAAGGGATGGAAATGGAGAGGAGCCTGAGAAAAAGAAAGTCCAGTGACAGGCTCAAAGTGTAATTCAGCTCAAGAGGAGGTCCCAAGGACCTAGCATGACTATTCTCTGGAAGATCCAACAAGCAGCTGAAAGAGTCAGATGCAGATATTTGCACCCAACCAATGGAAAGTAGCAGCTGACTCCTGTTGTTGAATTAGGGAAACACTGAAAGAAACTGAGGAGAAGGATGGCCCTGGTGGAAAACCAGCCATCTCATTTAATCTGGACCCCCAAAATCTTTCAAACACTGGACCACCAACCATGCATACACCAACAGATTTTTAGCCTCCTACACACATACAGCAGAGGACTGAAAGGTCTGTGTTCATTCAGAGATGATGCATCTAACCCTCAAGAGAATGGAGGCCCTAGGAAGTTTAGAAATCAGGTGGGGTGGGGAGTGGGGACAACCATGTGGAGACATGGGTTATGGAGGTGATATGGGATGTGGAAGAGTTAGAAGGTGGATGGTGGGGGGAATAAAATATAAATATGGAGTATAAGAATTAATTAATTAAAAAACAGTATAAATACATCTATGCCTATAATTCTGCACAAAGCTCAACCCTAAGTTCACAAAAAACCCCTGGTGATACAAAACCACACTGAGGATACACACCATTTTCAACAGAATACTATATGCCCACTAGATTACAAACACCAGATAAACACAGTGACATTTTAGAAATTCTGTGTCGCATAATGTTTTATCAGAGTATTAAATTTTTTAAGTGTATAAGACAGCTGTATTCATATTATGGCTTCAATATAACTTTTTTTATCAGCATTGTGTTTATAAGTATATGTATGTATACTGTATATTTTTTATATATGGGTGTTTCTCAAGATTTTTCTTCATTTTCACGGGGGTATTATTTTTGTTTTTTTATGCTGATTATGTGGTTTTGTTTTATTATATTTTATTATTATTCTTCATATGTGGGTTTTTTTTACTGAAAGAAGAAATGGTTATAGGATCATATGAGAGGGGATTAGGATAGGATTTTGTAGGAGTTGAAGGAGTGAAATACATATTTTGTGCATAATGTACTAAAAACACATTTCATATAAACAATGCAGGGAATAGAAATTTGGTTATTCAGTAAAATTAAATGGCTCTGCATAATAGTATGCTTAGTAAAAAAAGCATAATAGGGGCCAAGCCTAGTTGCTCTGAACAGGCTGCTTTTCCAGAAGGATCTCCAGTCTCCCACTGCTCATCTTCCACCTCCATCAGACTCCTGAACCATACAGGTAAGCGTCCCTTCCCCCATCCATCTTCCCTGCTTTCTGAGCTCTCTGGGCCAAGTCAAGCTGCCCTGTGCAGACCTTTATCCCACTTTTGCCCACCTCTCACCCACCTCCATCAGACGCCTGAAGCATGCTGTAAGCCTTCCATCCTACCAATCTTCCTTGCTCTCTGAGCCCTCAGGTCCAAGCCAAGCTGCCCTAATCAGCTTGCCATCCCTGGGTGACCTCCAGTCTCCTGCCACCTCACCACCCACCTTCATCAGACTTGAGACTCCTAAACTATAACGAACTCCCTTAGAAGAAAGGTCCAGAACCATACAGGCTAAGGATACCCATCTGAAGCCTGGCTCACCAGATCCATGGAGGTTTGCCCGTCTCCCAATAGCTACTACAACTTGAATATCCAGGTGCTAAATTATACAGATGGCTGAAGGTCCTCAGGAGACTAAAATAAACAAGAATCAGGTGAATATGACATCTCCAAAGCACAAATACACTACTACAGAAAACCCTGGATATACTAACACCACCAAAACATAAAAAATAAATGATCTTATATCCAATTGTATACAAATGATAGAGACCTTTAAAGAGGAAATGAATAAATCCCTTAAAGAAATACAGAAAAACACAAACAAACAGATAGATGTCTTTAAAGAGGAAACATATAAACCCCTTAAAGACATACAGGAAAATACAATTAAACAAGAGAAGAAAATAAATAAAACTGTGTATGACATGAAAGTATATATAGAAATAATAGTGCAAATACAAACTGAGGAAATCCTGGAGACAGAAAACATAGGGAAGAGAACAGGAACAACAGAAGTAAACATCACCAACAGAATACGGAAAATGCCCTTACGTTTTTGTTTGTTTGGTTCTTTTCAATGTTTTAAAAATCATTTCATTCATTTACATCTCAAATGATAGTCTGCTTCCCAGTTATCCCTCCACCATCCTCCCTCTTTCCTCTCCCCTTTGGCTCTATGAGGGTGATATTCTACCAGTGCTCCCACTCCCTCCCAACCACTCCATTATCCCCCTATACTAGGCTTTTAAAACTCCACAAGACCAAGGGCCTCCCCTCCCATTGATATCAGACAAGGACATCCTCTGCTACATATGTATCTGGAGCCATGGATCCCTCCATGTACACACCTTCCTTGGTGGTCTAGACTCTGGGAACTACAGGTGGCCCAAGCAACCAGCATTGTTCTCCCTATGGGGTTGTATTCCCCTTCTGCTCCTCCAGTCCTTCCCCCAAATCCCACAACGGGGTCCCTAAAATCAGTCTGATGGTTGATTGTGAGCATTCACATCTGCATTGGTCAGATGCTGGCAGAACTTCCTAGGGGACAGTCATAAAAGGTTCCTGTCAGCAAATGCCTCTGGAGAATTTTACTGACTACTTCTATTTCTTTAGGGATTGGGAGCTGTATAGATAGTTTACCTAATCTTTATTTAACTTTAGTAAGCAGGATCTGTCTAGAAAATTTACCATTTTGTTAAAATTATTCCAATTTTGTGGAGTACAGTTTTTTGAAGTAAGTCCTAGAGATTCTTTGAATTTCCTCAGTGTCAGTTGTTATGTCTCCTTTTTCATTACTAATGTTCTTTATTAGGCTACTGCCTCTCTGTCCATTGGTTTGTTTGGCTAAGTTTTGTCTATCTTTATGATTTTCTCAAAGAACAAGCTCTTGATTTTGCTGATTCTTTGTATTGTTTTGTTTGCCTCTAAATGACTGATTTTGGACCTGATTTTTATCATTTCCTCTCTTCCTTCTCTCTTTTGGTGTGTTCGCCTACTTTTTGTAGTAGAGCTTTCAGGTATACTTTTAATATGTTGATGAGAACTTCCTTATTCTTTGTTTTTCAATTTGGATTTGCCTTGAAATATCTTATTTTCTCCAACTATGGTGATTGAGAATTTGCTTGGTATAGTAATCAAGGTTGGTACATGTGGTTTTCTTTGAGGTTGCAAGGCATTTCTCCACCTTCATCAGACTTGAGACTCCTAAACTATAATGAAATCCCTTAAAAGAAAGGTCCAGAACCACAAAGGCTAAAGATACCCATCTGAAGCCTGGCTCACCAGAGCCTTTGAGGTTTGCCCATCTCTCAATAGCTACTACCACATGAATATCCAGGTGCTAAATTATCCAGATGGATGAAGGTCCTCAGCAGAATAAAATAAACAAGAATCAGGTGAATATGACATCTACAAAGCACACCTACACTACTACAGAAAACCCTGGATATACTAACACCACCAAAACATAAGAAAATGATCTTATATCCAATTGTATACAAATGATGGAGACCTTAAAGAGGAAATGAATAAATTCCTTAAAGAAATACAGAAAAACACATACAGATAGATGTCTTTAAAGAGGACACATATAAACCCCTTAAAGACATACAGGAAAATACAATTAAACAGGTGAAGAAAATAAATAAAACTGTGTAGGATATGAAAGTATATATAGAAATAATAATGCAAATACAAACTGAGGAAATCCTGGAGACAGAAAACATAGGGAATAGAACAGGAACAACAGAAGTAACCATCACCAACAGAATACAGGAAATGAAAGAGAGAATCTCAGGAGTAGAAGTTAAAATAGAAGAAAGTCATATACCTGTCTAAGAAAATGTTAAATCTAGGGAATTCTGGACATAAAATATCCAGGTAATCTGTAATACCATGAAAAGTCCTAACATAACTCTAAGGCCTGGAAAATATTCTCAAAAAATCATAGAAGAAAACTTTCTCAGCCTGTAGTATGATATGCTTTTAAATATTCAAGCAGTTTATTGAACACCAAATAGACTTGACCAGAAGTGCCTCCCCCACATGAGCTCCCATCAAATAATAAACACAAAACCTATAGAACAGAGAATAAATAGACGCTACAAGGGGAAATGGCCAGACAACATACAAGGACAGTCCTATCATAATTATACCCAACTTCTAAACAGAAAATCTAAAAGCTAGAAGAGCTTGGAGAAATGCCTTGCAACCACAAAGAAAACCACATGTACCAACCTTGATTACTATACCAAGCAAATTCTCGATCACCATAGTTGGAGAAAATAAGATATTTCAAGGCAAATCCAAATTGAAAAACAAAGAATAGGGAAGTTCTCATCAGCATATTAAAAGTATACCTGAAAGCTCTACTAAAAAAAGTAGGCAAACACACCAAAAGAGGGAAGGAAGAGAGGAAATGATAAAAATCAGGTCCAAAATCAGTCATTTAGAGGCAAACAAAACAATACAAAGAATCAGCAAAACCAAGAGCTTGTTCTTTGAGAAAATCATAAAGATAGACAAAACTTAGCCAAACAAACCAATGGACAGAGAGGCAGTAGCCTAATAAAGAAAATTAGTAATGAAAAAGGAGACATAACAACTGACACTGAGGAAATTCAAAGAATCTCTAGGACTTACTTCAAAAAACTGTACTCCACAAAATTGGAATAATTTTAACAAAATGGTAAATTTTCTAGACAGATCCTGCTTACTAAAGTTAAATAAAGATCAGGTAAACTATCTATACAGCTCCCAATCCCTAAAGAAATAGAAGTAGTCAGTAAAATTCTCCAGAGGCATTTGCTGACAGGAACCTTTTATGACTGTCCCCTAGGAGGTTCTGCCAGCATCTGACCAATGCAGATGTGAATGCTCACAATCAACCATCAGACTGATTTTAGGGACCCCGTTGTGGGATTTGGGGGAAGGACTGGAGGAGCAGAAGGGGAATACAACCCCATAGGGAGAACAATGCTGGTTGCTTGGGCCACCTGTAGTTCCCAGAGTCTAGACCACCAAGGAAGGTGTGTACATGGAGGGATCCATGGCTCCAGATACATATGTAGCAGAGGATGTCCTTGTCTGATATCAATGGGAGGGGAGGCCCTTGGTCTTGTGGAGTTTTAAAAGCCTAGTATAGGGGGATAATGGAGTGGTTGGGAGGGAGTGGGAGCACTGGTAGAATATCACCCTCATAGAGCCAAAGGGGAGAGGAAAGAGGGAGGATGGTGGAGGGATAACTGGGAAGCAGACTATCATTTGAGATGTAAATGAATGAAATGATTTTTAAAACATTGAAAAGAACCAAACAAACAAAAACGTAAGGGCAAGATAGTTTTAGTGCAGAATTCTACCAGACTTTCAAAGAAGTGCTAATTCCAATACTCGTCAAACTATTCCACAAGGTAGAAAATGAAGCAACACTGAAAAACTCATACAATGAGGCCTCTATCACCCTAGTACCTACACCACACAAACACTCAACAAAGAAAGAGAACTTCAGAATGATTTCCCTTATGAACATTAATGCAAAAATTACTGAAGAAAATTACTCACAAATCAAATCTAGAACATAAATGACATCATCCATCAAGGTCAAGTAGGCTTCATCCCAGGGATGTAAGTATGGTTCAATATGAGAAACTGTACCAATGTAATCCAACACCTAAACAAATTGAAAGAAAAAAGGCCACATATTATCTCATTAGATAATGAAAAACCTTTGAAAGAATCCAACGCACTTTCATCTTAAAGGTATTAGAGAAAGCAGGGATAAAGGATATATATGTGAACATATTCAAAGCAATATAAAGCAAGTTAATAGCCAACATAAAACTAAATGGAGAGAAATTTAAAGCATTTCCACTAATATCAGGGACAAGACAAGGCTGCACACTATCTCCCTGTCTATTTTATCTATTTATGGAACCTGAAATTCTAGTCAGAAATATAAGACAATTAAAAAGGATTAAGGGGATATAAATTGGAATGGAAGAATTCAAAGTATCACTCTTTGTGGATGCTATGATAATATACATACATGACCCCAAAAATTCTACTAGAGAACTCCTACATCTGATAAACACCTTCAGCAAAGTGGCAGGATAAAAAAATTAACTCAAGGAAATTAGTACCTCTTTCTTATACAAAAAATAAATGGGTCAAGAAAGAAATTAGGGAAGGAAGGCCCTTTATAATAGCTACCGATAATATTACATACTTGGTGTAACTCTAACAAAGCAAATGAAAGATCTGTATGACAAGAACTTCAAGTTCCTGAAGAAAAACATTTAGAAGATATCAGAAGATGGAAAGATCTCATGGATACGCAGGATTAACATAGTAAAAGTGGCCATCTTACCAAAAGCAATTTACAGATTCAATGCAGTCCCCTTCAAAGGCCCAGCATAATATTTTATATGCCTTGAAAGAGCAGTTTTCAGCTTCAAATGTCTAGCAAGGCTATCTGCTGAGAAACTCTATCCAGCGGCTGACTGAGACAGAGGCAGACACCAACAGCTCAAAATTGAATGCAGTTTAGTGACTGTTATGAAAAGAGAAGGGTAAAGATTTGAGATACTGAAGGATGTAGGAACTCCACAGGACTACCAACAGTGTCAAGGAATCTATGTCCTAGGGGCTCTCAAACACTGAACCACCAACAAAGAGCATATATGGGCTGATGCTAGGACTTGCTGTGCATATGCAGCAGATATTCAGCTTAGTATTCATAAGGGTCCTGAACAACTGGACTAAGGACAATCCCAAAGGCTGTTGCCTGTCTGTGGGATATGTTTTTCTAGCTGGGCTGCCTTTCCAGTCTTCAGTTGAAAATATTAGCCTAGCCCCACAGAGACTGCTATTTGCCAGGATGAGGAATGCCCAGGTGGGAGGCACCACCTTAGAGGAGAAGGGGAGAAGGAGACCAAGGAGGGCAAGGATTGTGTGAAGTGTTCTGGATAGTGGATATTATCCATATGTAAAGTGAATAAATAAAAACAAATAAAATAACAGTACAAGAAAAGAAATAGAAATAACAGAAAAAATAAAGTTGCAGTTTGAGAAAAAACGCACATGTAAATTCAGAGCAAAGCAGTGTTTATGGCTAGAATGTTGCAGAGGTAGTCATTGACCATTTACTGAGGTGAAACGGTTACTTATGTATCCTCTTAATTGTCCACAGTTTTCTCTCTCTAGTTAGCCTCTCCCTAAACACACAGCCGTCTACAACTTCAAGATGGAATTCTCTCAGTCTCCATTTCCTTGTCAATGTCCATGTTTTAAAATATGTATATTTGCTAGAAATGTTGTCTCGTGCATATTTTTTGTGGCATTTAGCAGTCTAAGGCAGGAGGATCAAACAAATAAAGCAGAGTAACACTACTCCCTCCAAACATGAGGAAGATCCTGCAATCTGCTTCCATCTTTCCTAGAGTCTTATGGCTTTTTTCTCTAGTTCACAATTCCACGCTACCATGTTTCACTTCAATATTTTACTATCTGAACATGAAAGAAACTACACTAATGGAAGAAACTAAGCAAAAGACACAGTGTATAAGGTACTATTTATGAATCCCTGGCTGCTCCTAGACACTGAGCCACCAACCAAGAAGCATGCATGAGCTGGTCTAAAGCTCCCTGCACATATACAGCAGTGAACTGGCTGCTCTGGCCTCAGTGGGAGAAGATGTACCTAGCCATTCAGAGACTAAAGGCCACAGAGAGAGAGAGAGAGAGAGAGAGAGAGAGAGAGAGAGAGAGAGAGAGAGAGAGAGAGAGAGAGAGAGGAGTTATTAGAAGTGAATATAGAAAGAAATAGCAAAAATTAAGGAATATTCAGTGGTAGTATGAAAACTTAATACAGAATAATCTTACTAAAATATATTAAGGTAATCAAAACACAATCGCCAAATAATGGGAGAGACAGAGTTACAACTGGATATCTTTTGTTATGAAAGCATCCAGTACTAGGTTCATTTTCAAGAATATGTGATGTCCTCTACAAACTGACTTCAAATATTCCATTGATGAAGGGAACACTTACACAACTCATTTAAAATGGAAATGTTGGCCTGTTTCCTACATAAAGCCTTCACCCCTACATTTTTGCATCCTTGTTATAAGATGTACTTTGCACATTTTCCAAAGAAAAGCAGATACAATAAACCAGTCACAAACATTTACCTATAATGATGACTCTACCTGGAACATATGCGAGGGCAATAGTTACAAAATTGTTGGGGTTGGGGACACTGAATAGTAACTTACCTGATATAAGGATCACTCAACAAGTTGTAAGCCATACTTCACATAACTTGAGTGACTAAGTACTTGAATCTAGATAGCCCAGGGACATAAGGTAAAACCAATTAATAGTGATTTCAAAAAGGAAAAAAATGTAGTGAAAAATGACTCCAATTGCTATTCTGCTATACTCATAGATTAGTGCTATGCTCAGCCATCATCAGGAAACCTTCATTCTATAGAAGATAAGAAATATCTGGAGACTCATGGCCAAATGTTACACAGAGAGCAAGAGACCCTGGAACACCCAGCCTTAAATTAAATGTTTCCTTATAATCCCTCTATCCAGGGCTAAGATAACTAGGAGAAAAAGGAGGTTAAAACAGTATAAAAGTCAGATGGGATGGAGGACACCAAGAAACCAAATCTCTCAAAATCTATATGGGCAAAGATCATATGGACACATAGAAGACTAAAGCAGCCTGAACAGGGCCTGCATAGTTTTTTTTTTTAAACGAGGTTTAGAGATAAACAGAAATCACAACAGAAGAATCTCAAATGACTGAGAAGCTCTTACAGAAATGTTCAGAGTTCTTAGTCATCAGGAAAATGCAAATCAAAATGACCCTAAGATTCCATCTTACAATGATCAGAATGGTTAGAAGAAACCTCAAGAGGCAGCACATGTTGGCCAGGATGGAGAGAAAATGAACACTTCTCCATGGATGTTGAGATGGCAAAAGGGGACAACAACTCTGGAAATCAATCTAGAGGTTCCTCAGAAAATTGCAAATAGATCTACTTAAAGACCCAACTATATATCTTAAGCATGCACCCAAAAGATGCCCCACCATGCCACAGGGAGTCATATTCCACTATATTCATACCGTCCTTAATTATGATAGACAGAAGCTGGAAACAATCCAGATGTCCCACAATGGAAAAATGGATACAGAAAATGTGGTTCGTTTACACAGTGTACTGTTACTCAGCTATTACAAATGAGAATCTCATGAGTTTTATAGGCAAATGGATGGAACTAAAAGTATCTTCCTGATTGAGGTAACCTAGACCCAAAAGACATGATGCATGATATGTACTCACTAATAAGTGGATATTAGCCAAAAAATTACAGGATACCCTGAATACATTCCTCAGAACTCAAGGAGGTTTACAAGCTGAAGGAGCAAATTGAGGATGTCTTGATCTCACTTGAGAGAGAGAAGAAAGCAATCCTTAGGGGCAGAGGGATGGGGAGACTTGGCTGGGAGATAGGACAGGGAGGGGAAGAGGGAAAGATTGGGGGCCAGGAAAACAGGAGCAAAAGCCCTGGAAGCCAGGAGAAAGAATGGAAACAGGCAACCTCAGGAGGTAGGAGGTGGGGGAACACAGCAGAATACACCCAAGACCTTGGTGTTAAGAGCTGCTCAGGACTCAAAGGGAGGGACCAATCCCTAACAGTGGAGAGGGGAACTTTTATAGTCCATTTCAATTAGAAAGACATGGCATCAAATAGAGGGATGGGTTTGCCATCCCATAGTCAAAGAGTGATCCAGAATTGTTCTAGTCTAAAAAAAAAAAAAAATACAGGGACAAAAACGGAGAAGTGACTGAGGGGAAGGAAGTTTAGTTGCTGGCCCAAATTGGGATCCAGCTCCAGAGGAGGATCCAAGTCCTGAAAGTATTTGTCATGTTATGGTGTGCTTACGGTCAGGAGTCTAGAGGCCCTCCAAAAGTCCCAACAAGTAGCTGAAAAGGTCAGATGCAGATATTTCCAACCAGTGGACAGAAACCAGGGATCACTGTGGTTGAATTAGAGGAAAGCTGGAAGAAGCTGATAAGTAGGCGACCACATAGGAAGACCAGCATTTTCACCTAACTGGGACCCCTACAATCTCTCAAACAATGAACAACCAATCAGGCAGCATATATTAGCTAATATAAGGCCCTGACAAATATGCAGCAGAAGACTGCCTGGTCTGGTCACAGTGATAGATGGATCTAACCCTTGAGAAATTTGAGGCCCCAGGAAGGTTGGAGGTCTTGTGTAATGAAGGGTGGAGGAACATCCTCTTGGAGGTCAGGGGAGGAGGAATGAAATGAGGAACAGTTAGAGGGAAGAATGGGAGGCAGATAATGACTGGATTGTAAAGAAAGATTAAAGTATAATAAAAAGTACTAAAAGAAAAGAAAAAAAGAGTTGGAAGAGACTCAAGTATGGATGATAGAATAGTAGAACTGGATACATTCGTCAAAGACAGTAGTAAATCTAGAAAAAAAACCTGGCACAAATCCTCAAGGAAACCTGAAACAATAATAAGATTAGTGGGAATTGAAAAAGTAGAATACCAACTTAGAGACACAAAAAATATTTTAGCAAAATTATTTATATAATTTTATTTATTTATAATTCAGTCATTTTCCCCATCACCCATCACAGAGATTCTCATTCTATTCTCCTCCATCCCTGTCTCAGAGAGAATGCTCCCTCCCACACTCAGCATTCTCTCTCTCTCTCTCCCTCTCTCTCTCTCTCTCTCTCTCTCTCTCTCTCTCTCTCTCTCTCTCTCTCTGTGGCCTTTAGCCTCTGAATGGCTAGGTACATCTTCTCCCACTGAGGCCAGAGCAGCCAGTTCACTGCTGTATATGTGCAGGGAGCTTTAGACCAGCTCATGCATGCTTCTTGGTTGGTGGCTCAGTGTCTAGGAGCAGCCAGGGATTCAGGTTAGTTGAGGCTTCTCATCTTCCTATGGAGTTGCTTTCCTCTTCAGCTTCCTTCATACTTAACCAAATTGAGCCATAGGAGTACCCAAGATCAATCTGTTGGATGGGTGTAAGTATCTGTGTCTGTCTCACTCAGCTGCTGGTTGGACCTCTCACAGGATAGGCTTCTCGCTGCAACCACATCAGTAGTAATGACAGGCCTTTGTTCCCCCCAGAACTTCCCATGAGATGGATCTCAAATTAGTCCTGTCATTAGATTGTTTTTCCTTCAATCTCTTCTCAATTTTTGTCTCTTCTGTGCTTTTAGACAAGAACAATACTGGGTAAGAAATTTTGACTGGGGTTTGGTAACTGTTCTTTCACTTGAGTCCCTGTCTATGTACTGGAGGTAGACTCTTTGAGTTACCTCTCCCTACTATTGAACAATGGGCCAACCCCATTGAGACCTGAGAATCTCTCACCTCCCACATCTCCAGTACTTTCTAGAGGCTCTCCCCCACTTCCCATACCCCAAGGCTGCATATTTCTATTCATTCTCTTGGCCCACTGAGTTTCTTTTCTGTACCCCTATATGTGTTTCTGTTACTCTTTCCTCCAAACATTCTTCTTTTGCCACACATGTTCCTCAGTTCCTCTGCCTCCTCTGATTATTTTCTTCTCCTATCTAAGTGGGATTGAAGTATCCTCACTTTGGCATTTCTGCTTGTTAAATTTATTACAGTTTGTGTGTTATATCATTGTGATGTGGTGTAGCATCTTTGGGTATAAGCCCAGTAGCAGTATAGTTGGTTCTTCAGGCATATCTATTTCCAATTTTCTGAGGAACAGCCAGATTGATTTATAGATGGTAACAATTTGTAATCTAACTAGCAGTGGAGGAGAGTTCCTCTGTTTCCACATCCTTGCCAGCATATGCTGTCACTTGAGTTTTTGATCTTAGCCATTCTGATTGGTATAAGGTAGAATCTCTGGGTTGTTTGGATTTTCAAATTTCTAAAAGAAAAATCTAAGAATAAAAATGATATAACTTACTGGACTCAATGAAAGCAGTGCTAAGAAGAAAACTCATAACTTTGAGGACCTCCAAAAAGAAATTGGAGAGAGCATACACTAGCACCTTAATAGCACATATAAAAGCTCTAGAGCAAAAAGAATCTAATACACACAAGAGGAATAGACAGCAGAAAATAATCAAACTCAGGGCTGAAAACAGCCAAGTAGAAACAAAAGGAACCATACAAAAAATCAAAAAAAAAAAAAAACAAAAAACAGGAGTTAGTTCTTTGAGAAAATCAACAAGATAGATAAACCCTTAGCCAGACTGAACAGAGGTCACAGAGACAGTATCCAAATTACCAAAATCAGAAATGAAAAGGCAGAAATAACAACAGAAACTGAGGAAATTCAAAATATCATCAAATCCTACTAAAAAAGTCTATAGTCAACATGACTGGAAAATCTGGATGAAATGGACAATTTCAAAGTTAAATCAGGATCTGATAGACCATCCAAACAGTCCAATAACCCCTAAAGAAATAGTAGCAGTTATTGAACGGCTCACGACAAAAAAAAAAAAAACAAAAAAAAAAACAGGACCAGATGGTTTTAGCTCAGACCTTCAATAGCAAAAATCTTCAAACTATTCCACAAAATACAAACATAAGGAACACTACTCAACTCATTTTATTAAGCCACAATTATGCTAATACCAAAATCATACAAAGACCTAACACAGTAAGAAACTTCAGCCCAATTATCCTCATGAATGTTGATGCAAAAATAGTCAATACAATTCTTGTGAACTGAATCCAAGAACACATCCAAATGATAATTCACCACAATCAAGTAGTCTTCATCCCAGGGATGCAGGAATGGTTCAGAACTCCACCAATGTAATCCACTACATAAACAAAATCAAAGAAAAAAAAACACATGGCCATTTCATAAGATGCTTAAAAAGCATTTGAGAAAATTTAGCATCACTTCATGTTAAAGAAGATAAGGAAGGACACTTCATACTGGTTGAAGGAAAAACCTACCAAGATATACTATAAATTCTGAACATCTGTGCTCCAAATTCAAGGGCACCACTATTTATAAAAGAAATTTAACTAAAGCTCAAAGCACATATCACACCTCACACAATAATAGTAGGATACTTGAATACCCCACTCTCAGCAATGGACAAATCATGGAAACAGAAACTAAACAGAGACACAGTGAAACTAACAGAAGTTATGGACCAAATGGATCTAACAGCTATTTATAGAACATTTCATCCTAAAACAAAAGAATATACCTTCTTCTCAGCCCCTCATTGTACCTTCTCCAAAATTGACCATATAACTGGTCACAAAATGGGCCTCAACAGATACAGGAATATTGGAATAATTCCTTGCACCCTAACAGATCACCACAGTCTAAGGCTGGTCCTAAGTTTCAACAAAAACAACAGAAAAAACACAAACACATGGAAGCTGAACAATGTTCTACTCAATGATAGTGGTCAAGGAAGAAATAAAGAAAGAAATTAAAGACATTTTAGAAATTAATGAAAATGAAGGCACATCATATCAAAACTTATGGGACACTATGAAAGCAGTGCCAAGAGGAAAACTCATAGCTCTAAGTGCCTCCAAAAAGAAACTGAAGAGAGCTTACACTAGCAGCTCAATGGAACACCTGAAAGCTCTAGAACAAAAAGAAGCAAATATACCCAAGTGGTGTAGATGGCAGGGCTGAAATCAACCAAATCAACCAAATAGAAACAAAAAGAACTATGCAAAGAATCGACAAAACCGAGGCTGGTTCTTTGAGTAAGTCAACAAGATAGATAATCCCTTAGTGAGACTAACCAGAGGGCACATACACAGTAATGAAATTAATAAAAACAGAAATGAAAAGGGAGACAAAAAGACAGAAACCATTGAAATAAAAAAAAATAACTATCAGATCTTAGTACAAAGGCTAATACTGAAGAAAATTTGAAACTCTGGATGAAAATGACAATTTTCTAGACACATACCTTGTGCCAAAGTTAAACAGGATCAGTCAAACCCCATAATCCCTGATGAAATAGAAGCAATCATTAACAGTCTCTCCACCAAAAAAATTCCAGGGCCAGAAGGGTTTAGTGGAGAATTATATCAGATCTTCAAAGAAGACCTAATATTAATACTCTTCAAACTATTCCACAAAATAGAAACACAAGAAACACTACCCAGTTCGTTCTATGAAGCCACAGTTTTGGCAGTATTCCTGTTATTTCTATTTTGTGGAATAATTTGAGGATTAAGAATACAAGCTGTTTTCTTATAAAAATTATAAAATGGACCAAAAATGAAATTACAGAAAGAATACTTAACAACAGCCATTAATATTATGAAATATCTTGCTGCAATTCTATCAAAGCAAGTGAAAAGTCTGTGTGACAAGAAATTAAAATCACCAAATAATGAAATTGAAGAAAATATGAGAAGATGGAGAGATCACCCATGCTCAAGGATAAGTATGATTAATAACATGAAAAACGGAGTTCTTATCAAAAACAATCTACAGATTTCAATGCAATCCCATCAAAATTCTCATACATTTTTCATAGACATTGAAAGAAGAATTCTCTGATGGGAAAACAGAATACCAAGGATAACTAAAAGTATACTGAGCAATAAAATATGCGAGGGAGGAATCACCATTGCTGACATAAAGCCTACTACAGAGCAATAGTCTTAAAAAACACACAGTATTGGCACAAAAACATATATGTTGATAATGGAATTGAATGAAAATCCCCCCAAAAAAACATACATAAAAATGAATATTTGATTTTTGATAAAGAGGCCAAAAATGCAAAAAGAAAACTGGGAATAGCTCTACCTCAAGATCCAGGCATACCACTCCTGTGCATGTAAACAAAAGATGCTCCACCATCTCACAAATAGACTTGCTCAAATATGTTCATAGCAGCTTTATTCAAAATATCAGAAACCAGGAAATGACCTAGGTGGTCCTCAACTGAAGAATTTGTAAAGAAATGTAGTACATCTACAGTGGAATACTATTCTACAATTAAGCAAGTATTTTGGATGGATTGAAAATGAATGGAACTTGAGAATATCATCCCGAGTGAAGTAACCCAGTCTCAAAAGGATGTGAATGGTATGGACATATAAGCAGATAATAACCATAATATATTGGATAACCATGCTACATCTCACAGATCCAAAGAAACTAAACAATAAGGAAGACACTAGCTAGAATGCTTTGATATTACCTTGAAGGGAGAATCAAATTCTCATAGGAGGAAAATGGAGAGAGGGAATTTGATGGGAGAGGGAATATAGAGGTATTTGGAGATGTTCACTATCAGGTGTGTGGAAAGACAGGGAAGATGTCTAGATGATTGTGAGAATGAATGGTAATATGAAACTGACAGGGATGGGGAGGTAGATGTTGCCACGACATAGCAAACATTGGATAAAGGGAGTTCCCCAAGAATCAATGGGGTTGAACTTAGCTATGGGGCATACCTTTGTGAATATGGAACACGAACAGGTTACCTTATGTAGTCAACTAGGAACCTAAGTGGAAAGATGTAGTCATCAAACTACCCACAAATCTTTCAACCCATAATTTATCCTGTCTGAAAGAAATGCAGAGATTGGGAATGGACTGATAGAATGGCAAAGCAATAACTTGCCCAAATTGAGATTCATACCATGAGCAAGCACCAAATCACTGACACTACTGATGATATTCTGTGATTCTTGCAGACAAGAGTCTATCATGAATGTCCTTCTAGAGGCTCCACCCAGAATATGAGTCAGATAGATGCAGACACCCTCAGCCAAACCTTGAATGGATCATGGGTACTCTTAGGAAAGAAAAGGAGGAATGAATGCAGGCCCCATTGGGAATAGGAGAAAAAGATTTATTGTGTAAATGGCATATTGCTTAAAGCAGAGTGATTTAAAGGTTTGTGAAACATTGGGCAAACAAAGAAATACAATCACAGTTCAAAATATCTTGTAACTGTATGGGTGTTCTGATTATAAGAAATAATTAAAAATATAAGTAAATCCACAAGTTATGCTACTTGGTGAAAAAGGACAATTCTTGGGGCCATAACTTTAGAAGAAACATGTTAATGCTAGGAATTTATTATCAACTTGTCACTTGTTGACAAGTGTAAACTCTGACACAATACTAACTTTAAAATCTGTTATCCCTGGTCATCCTTTTATGCCTGTACTAGGTGGTAAATCCATTTTCAGGAGCCATCATAGGATAAGGTGATAAGTAATATATGTTCTTCCTGAGATGGTCTGCCCCAGATTATAATAATGCAAGACAGATTTGCTTTTAGAAACAAGGTCGAGGTAAACATAATTTTAAGAAAATTTTTGTCTATCAATATTCTTTTTTCCTGTTATTCTTAAATATATATGACAATCACTGGTTCTTTGCCCTTCCTTTTGAGCACATCTCTGCAGACTTAAGAATATACACTGTCTTGTGTTGATGTTATATAGACAAATCAGTGACTTTATTTTTTATGATGATTTTATAAGAATTACTAAAATTATGCTATTATTTATTAAGGTCTTAATACTGGGACTATTATTAGTTTATTTTCTTATAATCAAACTGCAATGAAAACTTTCAGTCTCCCATGTATCACCAGGTAATTGCTTGTAGATAACAACCAGAGTTTATGATACATAGAGCATATTTCATGAGGTTATAAAACTATTTACCAAAAGACATAAAAAGGGAACTTATGATTTATTATAGGTGTTAGACCAGAAGCTAAAATATTGACTATTTGTATTTATACAATTTTTCACAAACAATGTAGTTATGGTTTTTAACACTTGAAACAGTAGTGCTGTGACAGAGTATTTAATCTTTATCCAGATAATTTTTTTAAATTTTATATTAGATATTTTCTTTATTTACATTTCAAGTCTTATCTTCTATCCTAGTTTCCCCTCTGAAAACATCCTATCCCATCCTTCCTCCCCCTGCTCGCCAACCAACCAAATTCTACTATGCTGTCCTGCGATTCACTTATGCTGGGGCATCGAGCTTTCTCTGGACCAAGGGTCTCTCCTCCCTTTGATATCCTATAAAGCCATCCTCTGCTTCATATGCAGCTGGGGTCATGGGTCCCTCCATGTACTCATTGGTTGGCAGTTTAGTCCCTGGGAGCTCTGGGGGTACTGTTTGGTTCATATTGTTGTTCTTCCTATGGGAATAAAAGCTTCTTCACATCCTTAGGGTCCTTTCTCTAGCTCATCCATTGGGGACCTTGTGCTTAGTTCAATGGTTGGCTGAGATTACCCACCTCTATATTTGTCAGGAACTGGCAGAGCCTCTCAGGAGACAGCTATATCAAGTTCCTGTGAGCAAGCATTTGTTGGCATCCACAATAATGTCTGTTTTGCGTGACAATATATTGGATGAATAAATAGGTGGTGCAGTCTATGTATGGGTTTTCTTTCATTCTCTGCTCCACACTTTGTCTCTATATCTCCTCCAGTGGGTATGTTGTTTCCCCTTCTAAGAAGGAACATAGTTTAAATACTTTGGTCTTCCTTCTTCTTGAGCTTCATTTTGTCTGTGAATTGTATCTTGGGTATTCCAAGCTTCTGGGCTAATATCTACTTATCAGTGAGTGCATATGATATGTGTTCTTTTGTGATTGGATTACCTCACTCAGGATGATATTTTCTAGTTCCATCCATTAGCCTAAAAATTTCATGAATTCTTAGTTTTTAATAGCTGAATAGTAGTCCGTTGTGAAAATATACATTTTCTTTATCCATTCCTCTGTTGAGGGACATCTGAGTTGTTTCTACTTCTGGCTATTATAAATAAGGCCACTAAAATTATAGTGGAGCATGTGTCCTAATTACATGTGGGAGAATCTTCTGGTTATATGCCCAGAAATGGTATAGCAAAGTCCTCTACCCCATTTTCTGAGGAATCAAAAGTTGCTTTCCAGAGTGGTTGTACCAGCTTGCAATCCCACCAGCAGTGGAGGAGTATTCGTCTTTCACCATTTCTTTGCCAGTACCTGCTGACACCTGAATTTTTGATCTTAGCCATTCTGAATGGTGTGATGTGGAATTTCAGGCTTGTTTTTATTGGCATTTCCCTGATGACTAAGGATGTTGGACATTTCTTTAGGTGCTTCTCAGCCATTCAATATTCCTCAGTAGTGAATTTTTTTAGGCTCTGTACCCCATTTTTTAATAGGGTTATTTGGTTCTCTGGACTCTGACTTCTTGAGTTCGTTGTATATATTGGATATTAGCCCTCTTTAGGATGTAGGGTTAGTAAAGGCATTTTTTTTTCCAATTTGTTGGTTGCTGATTTTTCCTACTGAGAATGTCTTTTGCGTCACAGAAACTATACTTTTATGAGGTCCTATTTGTTAATTCTTGAACTTAGAGCATAAGCTATTGATGTTCTGTTCAGGAAACTTTCCCCTGTGCCCATGTGCTTGATGCTCTTCCCCACATACTTTTCTTTTAGTTTAAGTGTGTGTAGTTTTATGTGGAGGTTCTTGTTCCTCTTTAACTTGAGCTTTGTACAAGGAGATAAGAATGCATCAATTAGAACTCTTTTGCATACTAAATGGCAGTCGAACCATCATCATTTGTTGAAAGGGCTATTTTTTTCCACTGGATGATTTTAGCTGCTTTGTCAAAGATAAAGTGACCATAGTTTTGTGGGTTCATTTCTGGGTCTTCAATTCTATTCCATTGATTTACCTACCTGTCACTGTACCAATATCATGGAGTTTTTATCACAATTGCTCTGTAGTATTGCTTGAGGTCCAGAATGCTGATTCTGCCAGAAGTTTATTTACTTTTGAGAACAGATTTAGCTATCCTAGAGTATTTGTTATTCAAGATGAATTTAAGAATTGTTTTCAATAACTCTATGAAGAATTGAGTTGGAATTCATTGGGGATTGCATTGATTCTGTATATTGCTTTTGGCAAATGGTCATGTTACTATATTAATCCTGGGAATCCATGAGCTTGTGAGATCTTTCTGTCTTCTGAGGTCCTCTTTGATTTCTTTTCTCAGAGACTTGAAGTTCGTGTCATACAGATCTTTCACTTTTTTTGTTAGAATCATACCAAGATACTTTATATTGTGTGTTACTGTTGTGAAGAGTGTCCTTTCTCAGCCTGTTTATCTTTTGAGTATTGGAAGACTACTGATTTGTTTGAGTTAAATTTATATCCAACTACTTTGTTGAAGTTGTTCATCAGCTGTAGGAGTTCTCTGGTGGGGTTTCTGGTTCACTTAAGTATATTATCATATCATCTGCATGTAGTGATAGTTTGACTTCTTCCTCTCCAATTTGTAAATCCTTTACCCCCTTTTGTTGTCTAATTGCTCTAGCTAGAACTTCAAGTACTATATTGAATAGATATGGAGAGAGAAGGCAGCCATGTCTAGTCCCTGATTTTAGTAGGATTGCTTCAAGTTTCTCTCCATTTAGTTTGATGTTGACTACTGGTTTGCTGTATATTACTTTTACTTTCTTTAAGTATGGGCCTTGAATTCCTAAATTTTCCAATACTTTTGACATGAAGGGCTGCTGAATTTTGTTAAATGCTTTTAATCATCTGATGAAATGACCATGTGTTTTTTTTTCCTTTGAGTTCATTTATGTAGTGGATTACATTAATGGATTTCCATACATTGAACCGTGCCTGCATCCCTGGCATGAAGCCTACTTGTTCATGGTGTATGACCATTTTGATGCGTTCTCAGATTCTATTGGCAAGAATTTTATTGAGTATTTTTGCATTTATATTCATAATGATAATTTTTTCTGAAGTTTTCTTTCTTTGTTGGATCTTTGTGTAGTTTTGGTATCAGCTTAGTTGTGGTTTCATAAAATGAGTTGGATAGGGTTCCTTCTGTTTCTATATTGTGGAATAGTTTGAAGAGTATTGGTATTAGGACTTCTTTGAAGGTATGATAGAATTCTGCACAAAAACCATGTTGTCCTACGCTTTTTTGGTTGAGAGACTTTCAATGACGGCTTCTATTTGTTTAGGTGATATGGGAGAGTTTAGATGGTTTATCTGATCCTGGTTTAATGTTGATATTTTCTATCTGTATAGAAAATTGTCACTTTCATCAAAATTTTGCAGTTGTGTTGAGTATAGGCTTTTTCAGTAGGATCTAATGATTTTTAGAATTTCCTCAGTTTCTGTTGTCATATCTCCATTTTCATTTCTGATTTTATGAATTTAGATACTGTCTTTGGATCTTCTGATTAGTCTGGCTATGGGTTTATCTATCTTGTTGATTTTATCAAAGCACCAGCTTCTAGTTTTGTTGATTCTTTGTATAGTTCCTTTTGTTTCTACTTGGTTACTTTCAGCCCTGAGTTTGATTATTTCTTGCCATCTACTTCTCTTGGGTGTATTACATACCTTTTGTTCTAGAGCTTTCATGTTTGCTGTTGAGGTGCTAGTATATGCTCTCTTCAATTTCTTTTTGGAGGACTCATAGCTATGAGTTTTCCTCTTACCACAGCTTTCATTGTGTCCCATGAGTTTGGGTATGCTGTGCCTCATTTTCATTTACTTCTAAAAAGCCTTTGATTTCTTTCCTTATTTTTTCCTTGACCAAGTTATCATTGAGTAGAGCAGTGTTCAGCTTCCATGTGTGTGTGGGCTTTCTGTAATTTTTCTTGCTATTGGAGACCATACTGTATATGTAGTTATCTGTTAGGAGGCATAGGATAATTTCAATCTTCTTTTTTCTGTTGAGGTCTGTTTTGTGACCAATTACATGGTCAATTTTGGAGAAAGTACCATAAGTTTTGATTTAGAATGAAATGTTCTATTGATATCTGTTAAATCAGTTTGGTCTATAACTGCTGTTAGTTTCACTGTGTCTCTGTTTAGTTTGTGTTTCCCTCATCTGTCCATTTGTGATAGTGTAATGTTGAAATCCCCCACAATTATTTTTGAGGTGCAACATGTGCTTTGAGCTTTAGTAACATAACTTTTATGAATGTGGATGCCCTTGCATAGATGTTCAGAATTGAGAGTTCTTCTTGATAGATTTTTTTCTTTGATGAGTATGATGCAGAATTTCTTATCTTTTTTTGATGACTTTTGGTTGAATATTGATTTTATATGATATTAAAATGGGTACTTCAACTTGTTTTCTGGGAGCAGTGCTTTGGAAGTTGTCTGAGATTGTGTTTGT
This sequence comes from Tokudaia tokunoshimensis, assembly GCA_036184795.1. Taxonomy (NCBI): domain Eukaryota; kingdom Metazoa; phylum Chordata; class Mammalia; order Rodentia; family Muridae; genus Tokudaia; species Tokudaia tokunoshimensis. The sequence continues at coordinate 61,946,618 of BTHU01000001.1, read as the reverse complement.
TTTTGACACTGAGGTGTGTTTCCTGTATGCAGCAAAATGCTGGGTCCTGTTTATATATCCAGTCTGTTACTCTCTGTCTTTTTATTGGGGAATTGAGTCCATTGATGTTAAAACATATTAAGAAATAGTGATTTTTGCTTCCTGTTATTTTTTATATTATTTTTATGTTTCTGTGGGTATATTCTTTTGAGTTTGTGCAAAGATTACTTTCTTGCTTTTCCTAGGGTGTCATTTCCCTCCCTCTGTTGGCCTTTTCCATCTGTCATCCTTCGTTGGACTGGATTTGGGTAAAAATATTGTGTAAGTTTGGTTTTGTCATGGAATATCTTGGTTTCTCCATCTATGGTAATTGAGAGTTTTGCTGGGAATAGTAGTCTGTGCTGACATTTGTGTTCTCTTAGGGTCTATATGAGATCTTCCCATGATCTTCTAGCTTTCATGGTCTTTGGTGAGAAGTCTGGTGTAATTCTGATAATACTTTTATTCATTTTTTAAAATTGGATATTTTATTTATTTACATTTCACATGTTATCCCCTTTCCTGGTTTCCCATCTCAAATCCCTTATCTCATCCATCCTGTCTCCCCTTACATAGCTATTATGTGGGTGCTCCTCCACAAATCTACCCACTCCCACCTCTAGCATTCCTCTACACTGGGGCATCAAACCTTCATAAGTCCAAGGGCATCCCCTCCCACTGATGCCTGATAAGGCCCCTGCAGCACCTTCAGTTCTTCCATTTCCTCCATTGGAGTCCCTGTGCTCAGGCCTATGGTTGACTGCAAGGATCTGCATCTACATTTGTCAGGATCTTGCACAACCTCTCTGGAGACAGCTATATCAGGCTCCTGACAGCAAGCACCTCTTGGCATACACAATAGTGACTGGCTTTGGTTTCTGCATGTGGGATGGATCATCGGTCTCTGGTTGGCCTTTTTTTCAGTCACTGCTTCACTCATTGTTCCTGTATTTCCTTTAGAGAGTAGCAATTCCGGGTTAAAATTTTGAAGATGGGTGGGTGACGCATTCTTCAACCTGGGATGGGTGGCATGCTTAACCTCTAAGATAAGGTGTCAACAGGTTATCGCTCCTGTGGTTGGGTGTTTCAGCTGATGTCATCCCTGTGGAGTCAACGGAGGCTCTTGCTTTCATGGCATCTGGGTCATTCTTGTTGCTATCCCCAGTTACCCCCCCCCCCAATTGCTACACACCTCTGTTCAATTTCCTGACCCTTGTACATATCCTCCCTCTCTTCTCACACATGATTCTTCGCCTCTTCCCACTCCTTTTCTTACTTCCAAGTCCCTCCAACCATCGACTTCCCTTGTTTATTTTCGAGAGTTTTTTGCATTTTTCATTTTCTTTGACTGTTGTATCAATGTTTTCTATGGTATCTTCTGCATCTGAGATTATCTCTTCTATCTCTTGTATTCGGTTATTGATGATTGGATCCATAACTCCTGACTTCTTTCCTAGGTTTCCTATGTCCTGAGTTGTTTCCCTTTCTTCATTGATTTCTTCATTGTTTCTACCTATATCTTTGGATCTTGGATTTCCTTGTTCAATTCCTTCACCTGTTTTGTTCCGTTTTCCCTTAGTTCTTCAAGGGCTTCTCCCTGTTTACTTGTGCTCTCCCGTATTTCTTTAAGGGATTAATTCATGTCCTTCTTGAAGCCCTCCATCAGAATCTTGAGCAGTGATTTTAAATACAGTTCTTGCTTTTCTGTTGTGTTGGGGTATCCAGGACGTGCTGTTGTTGGAGAACTTGGTTCCAATGGAGCCATGTTGCCTTGTTTTCTCTTGGTGGTGTTCTTGCGTTTGCCTTTTGCCATCTGGTTATCTCTGGTGTTAGCTGGTGTTGCTGTCTCTGACTGTGATTTCTCTGTGCTCCTGGGAGAATCGTTCTCTCTGTGCACACTGATATGCAAATATTTCTGCAAGACCCACTCTCTTATAGTTGTTTTTGGGTGTGTACTTCTGTGGCCCAGATTGACTCTGGGTGCAGGCAGTAATCAGAAGACTCCTGTCCCAATCTTTTCCTAGGTTCTTGTGTCCTCAGGGCTTCAGGCTGTTTCCTCTTAGCAGCAGGGGTGTTCCTACTCTACCACCAGGCCTCTCTGAATTCCTGAGTGGTTAGTTACCTCCGTGTATCCCTTGGATATGGTACCCAGTGGCAGAAGACGGCTCCTCTGCTCTACAATTCAGGTCTCTCCTGTGCTGGCTGACTCCTCCAAGCAGCTGGGTAGACAGTTGGCTTTCTGCATCACTTGGAGGTGGTGCGCTAAGGCAGAGGATGGTCCCAAACCTGGGAACAGAGCCAGAAATTTCCTGCCAGACTATACAGGATGGGGTCCTTTGGTCTGCAATGCAGGTCTCACCTGTGCTACCCGACTCCTCCCCGCAGCTAGGTAGATGGCTGACTTCCTGCGCCACTTGGAGATGGCATGCTGGAGTCTCTGTCTGGTCTATCACCAGAGCAAAGATGGCAGAGGCTGTGGCGCTCCCTCCAGGTGCTGATCACTCTGCAGGGCAAATATCCCACAGCAGAGCTGGCACACAGATGACCACAGACATGCCCAGCTCTTGGGTGCAGGCAGCACCCTAGCTGGCTGTGTCCCAAACGATGTTATACTCGGGATATCTCTGTGAACCTGGAGTCCCTGTCTGCTCTGTCACCAGAGCAAAGATGGTGGAGTATTTAGGTACTTCTTGAAGTATTCTATCAGCATCATTAGGTATGATTTTAAATCCAAATCTTGCTTTTCAAAAGTGTTGGGGTATCCAGGACTTATTAGAACTGGGCTCAGATGAAGCCCTGTTGCCTTGTGTTCTGTTGTTAATTTTCTTGAGTTTGTCTTTTGCCCTCTGGCTGTCTCTGGTGTTAGCTGGTCTTGCTGTCTCTGACTGTGGCTTGTCAACAAAGCAAGCCTGTGGATCTGTCCTCTTGGGAGACCAGTTCTTACTTGGAGGAATTTAAATTTGGAGAACTGTGGTACAGGATCAGGTCAGGGGTACAGACAGAAACAAGAATGACTCCGTCTCCAGATGATCCTTTGTTCCTGTGTCCTGATGGCTTTGAGCAGATCCTTCTTGGGCCAGGAATTTGAAGTGTTGGTCTTACCAGTGCATGCAGGTGTGTAGGCACTCATGAGAGAACATCTCTCTAGTGGCAGTGTTTGGGCCTATTGCCCTATGGCTCTGGATTAGTTATGGGGGCAGACAGAAAACGGAAGACACCTGTCCCATGATGCCTCTGATTTCTTGTGTCTTCAGAGTTTTGGGTGGGTTCTTATGAGCAGCAGAGGTGGTCATACCTGTGCACTCATACCTGTCCACACTCCTGGAATGCTAGCTATCTCCCTGTGCCACCTGGGTATGGACCCCTGGGGCAGAGGATGTTCTCCAGGTACAGACAGAAACTGGAAGGCTCCCACATGATGGTTCTGGGCAGGTTCCTCTGAGCAGCAGGGGTGGTCCAACCTGTGCTCCCAGGCCTGTCCATACTCCTGGGAGTTTGCATTTTGTTAGTTTGCTTTTTGACGTGTAATACTGAATGAAGTGCTGTTTTGATTTAAGTACATACATATCAATCTAAGTGGGGATGTCATAAAACTTGATATTTATTTCTCACCAAAATTAACATTAATATACAGGATTCTAAATAAATGTTCTCTTAAAATAAAAAATAATGAATGAGTCTTCTTACCATAAGCATTCTTTACTGCCTATATTTTAATATACACTTGATAGAACCGAAGAATTTCCCTTGATTGTATGCCAGGATTAGCACTTTTTATCCTTGTATAGATTTTTGTTAGTAATCAGAACTTCAAGTGCAAAATCATATTATAAATGTAGAGTTTCACAGCTCTCCTATTTACTAGCTATTAATTTTGTCTGCCTCCTATTTGAAGAATTTCCCTAAATCTTTATGGTAAGGGTATTTCTTTTAGTTATTCTATTTAAGTTGGATCATCTAATCTGTTACTCTTAGTACAATAATCCATTTTCCATTTCTCAGTTGACTTCTGTGTATTATATTAATGAGTTTTTGTGACTAAGTTTGAAAGAAATCTATGTCTCAGACATAAATATAATAACTTCAAAGGTATATAGTCCTACGACCACAAGCAAAATCAAAACACTGTTATAGGCCCACTTGCATCTCCAGTCATGAGGTTTTCAACAACATTACAATATAACTCATAAAATATTTTCAAATTAGGAAGTCTTCATATTAATAGAGGAAACAGTAATAATGAGCCAACACCATTGATGCTTTTTCAAGGACTTTCAAGTAAGTGATTTATTAGATAATTATTACATTAGGAGATTTCAAAAACAAAAAACTAAGCACACGATGTTGTGGTATCTGCTTTTAGGTACAGAAATGTTCTTTATTGGGTTTTTCTTCTTTGCTTAAATTTTAATTTTCATAAATTGGCTTTTATTCCTGGGAATAAAAGTGCAGGTGAATCATTCTTTTTTTACATTAATGTATCCATTGAATTTACATCCTGGTCAAAACCTATCCTCTGATTACTCACCTCACTTGCCACCTCCCCTTCCTTTCTGAGATGGAGGAGAACACCCTCAGCTCCCTGGGGACGAACTCGCATTGAGATATCAAGTCAATGCAGGACCAAGTACATGTTCTCCCAGTGAGACCAGAGAAGACGCCCAGTCATGGGAACAGGTTGCACAGGCAAGTAACTGTCAGTGACAGTCCCTACCCCAGGTTACATGATTTACTTACATGATTTCCATGATGAACTTCTGCTACATTTGTGCAGGAAGCTTATCTAGTCCAGAAATGACCATTAGTTGATAGTTCATCTCTGGCAGCTCCCAAACATCCAGGTTAGTTGTCTTTTTTAGACATTTTCTGTCTCTCAATCCTTCCCATATTTTTTCAGATGACACCCTGAGCTGTGTACAATGTTTAGCTAGGGTTCTGTGTATCTATTTCTGTCAGTTGCTGAGTGTAGCATATCATAATTATGCTAGGTTTCTGGCTGCAAACATGATAGAGTAGCGAAAGGAGTTTCAAGTATTGGTTTTGCCCATTGGATGAGTCTTAATGGGGCCTAGTTATTGGTTAGTTATTGCATCACTCTGCTCCATCACTGTCACTTAACTTCAGTGTGGTCTGAAGGACAACATATGAATTGAAGGTTTTGAGGTTGGTGTTCAGTGGTTGTCTTGCTTGTCTATAGGAGATGGCCATTTTAGACTCCAAATCTCACACCGCCCAGAGTTCTAGACTCCTTGGAGCCTCCCTCATCCAAGATCTCTGACATTTTACTGGAAAGCCTCATCCCTCTCTTTCTGCCAATATATTTTTTGATGACCTGGCCCTTCTTCTCTATCTGTCACTATACTTGATCTCCCTAATCATCACCACATTCTCTCTCCAAACTAATTCCTGCCCTCCATCCTTATTCAATGATTATTCTATTTGTTAGCTTAAGTGAGAGTCAAGAATCCTCCTTTGAGCCTTCCTTGTTATTCTTTTCCTCTCAAGACCTGTGACTCCACCTCAAATTGAAAATTGTTTAAGAATGTTTTATGAATTTCTTTGCAGTTTTAAATCATATACATATATATATGCAGTTTTAAAGCATATATATATGTGTGTGTGTGTGTGTGTGCTTGTGTGTGTGAGTGTATACATATATATATACACATATGATATGTGTATATATATACACATATATCTATACATATACATATATGTATACATATACATATTACTTATTTAATACTATCTATGTATGTAATCCACATGGTAATGATTTTTCTTGGAATCTAATAATTATACACAATTTTCACTGAAATATAAGCATCAAATGGATTTATTTTTATACCTTAGTAACAAGTGTCAGATATCATTTTCAGACAGTTCAATGAAAAAAGCCTTATTACATGGTTTGATCCAATAGACTGATGTAAAGGTAATAATTTAGGTTTTTATTGTCCAGCTTTCTTTCTACATTTTTAATGTTAGAAGCTCATATAATAGTATAGTACATAGTAAGCATTTTGATGATCATTGGATATATTTGATGTACTAAATAAGCAGTTACACTTAGTTAATATTTCTAGCTTTCACATGTATTTTCCTAAACTCATGAAAAGAATTTATTTGTGGTCTCAACAAGATAATGTAGCACTTTGGCACAAAAATGCAAAGAAGCATCCCTGCACTGGAGGCTAAAATACAGAAGATCTCCACAGCAACCATATCCTTGCCCTTAGTGCTGTGGTAGACAGGGAGGAAGGTGATCCAGACACTGCAGAACAACAGCATGCTGAATGTCAGGAGCTTGGCTTCATTGAATGTGTCAGGCAGATTCCGGGCCAGGAAAGCTACAGTGAAACTTGCTAGAGCAAGAAAGCCCATGTATCCTAAGACACAGTAGAAGGCAATCACTGAACCTTTGTTACAAAGAATGAGGATGCGTCCATGTACCCTGTGTAGATCAGCATCAACAAATGGAGGAGAAGTTCCTAGCCAGAATCCACAGAGAATCATTTGGATCAGGGTGCATATGGGAATGATGTAATTAGGTGCCCCTGAAAGAAGCATCCACCTCAGTCTTCTTCCTGGAACAGTGATCTTAAATGCTAGTACTACAGTAATTGTCTTGGCTAAGACACTAGAGGCAGCCACAGTGAACACAATGGCAAATGTGGTATGCTGTAGGATGCAGCGGACCATACTGGGGTAACCAATGTAGAGCAAGGAACAGATAAAACAAAATATGAGAGAGATGAGTAGGACATATGTTAGAGTTTCATTATTGGCCTTGACTATGGGAGTGTCTCGGTGTTTCAAGAAGACACACAGAACAATAACTGAAAGGGAACAGAAGAACACAGCCAAGCTAGCCAGAGCCATTCCCAAGGGTTCTTCAAAATCCAGAAACATCACAACTTTTTTGAGGCAGACAGTTTGATTTATGTTGGCATACTCATCTTCTGGACATTTCACACATTTATCCATATCTAGTATAGGAATGAAAGAACTGTCAAATTTAATTTTTCTGGAATAATCATAAGATACATTAAACTTATGCTTGAGAAAATCATAATAAAATTAAACTGACATCTTGTTATGTTCTTATTAGAAGCAAACATAAATATGGGAGCTTCATAAGATGTGATCCTAATTTCTAATGCTTTTATCTTTTATGCAAGCTTTTGTTTATATTTATCTAATGTACTCAAAATGTTTATTATACATTTCAGAAAAAAAATTGTACTGTTGCACAATTTTTACGTTTCTACAATAATATGCCTTATATTGGTCACTCATAGAATCACACCATTTTCACTTTTAATTATGTATATTACGCAAAAGAAGAATTTAGAAGGAGATGTGTCAGCAAAAAGTATGGTTCTCCATGACGTTTTCAAGCAGATATTTGGACATAGAAACTATCACTTCATGTCTCTGTAAAGAACTTGCAGCCAACATTTTACTAAACCATTATAAGCCCTGGCACTGTTCTACACATTTATTCTTGCATGTGCAAATATTTATTGTCTTTACCATTCATTATGGAAAATTACCTGTGAAAGAGAAATCGTTAGAAAATATCATAGTCAATAGAAATTTAGAGTTTTGGAGTTTGGTCCAATGGATACATCTACAAAATGTATTCCTCAGTTAAACTAGAAAATTATGAAAGAAATGTTTTGAAGAGTTTAAGAGCTAGAGGACCAGAGAATTTTATGTGTGTATGTATTTTCTAGGAAGGTTGCAATTAACACACATTAACATCTCACAATCAAGGGCTTCTTAAGCCTGAGTTGACTGAAAACAAAAACAAAAACATGACACATTGGAGAAAGGAAGGAACATCATGCAAAATTCTATCTTAGAGATTTACAGATAACAAAGGAATTTGGAGAGTGAGTAAAATTGTTTTCCCCTGTGAAGTATATACCAAAATGTGTGTGTGAGTGTGTGCATGCGTGTGTGTGTGTGTGTGTGTCTGTGTGTGTGTGTGTTTGTGTGTGTAAAAGCATTTAATAAAAAATTCATAAATATGAAAAGGTATAAGAAGGCATTTTTGGACATTTTTGTAGGAAAGATAGGGAAAGAAAATGTAATCATATAACAATGTCCAAAATAAAATATCATAAAAAATCCCGAAACTACTATGGATGACAAGAAGTGTGTAACGAAAGGAGCCATTTATGGTTGTCTTTTGGAAGGACACTGCCAGAGCATTACAGACACAGAGGTGAATACTAGCAGCCAATAATTGGTCTGAGCGTGGAGTTCACTATAGAGAAGTTGGAGGGCAAGCTGGAGGAGCTGGGGGGGGGGATTTGCATCCCTGTGGGAAGAATGACAATGTCGGCCAACCAGATGCCCAAGAGTTCCCAGGGACTAAACCATTAACCAAGGGATACATGTGGTTCCAGCCAAAAGATTGGCAGAGGAATGTCTTGTTGGGCATCAGTGGAAGGAAGGGTTTTTGGTCTGTGAAGGCTCAATAGAGGCTCCAGTGTGGGGAATCGAATAGGGGTCGTGGGAGTAAGTTGGGTGGAGGAGCATATTCTTGGAGGCAGGAGGTGGGAGCATGAGGGGGGTTATTCATGGAGGGGGGAAAATGGGAAGGGGTATAACATTTGAAGTGTAAATGAAGAATGTATTCAATATAAAAAAATCCCAATAATGGCAACTGAGGAAGAGATAACATGAACAATCACCACCTAATTTCTCTACATTAAAAAATATTATGTTCAGTTGTATTATACAATGTGTGAATTGTTGTAGGTTACAGTATCTGCCAGTTTTACTTATATACATAAGATTTCATATGAGGTATGTCCATTGCTGTAGTGTTTATTGGATATTAGCCCAGAAGCTTGGGATACCCAAGATACAATTCACAGATCAAATGATGCTCAAGAAGAAGGAAGACCAAAATATGGATACCTTGGTCCTTCTTAGAAGGGGGAACAAAACACCCATGGGAGGAGATACAGAGACAAAGTATGGAACAGAGTCTGAAGAAAAGGCCATCCAGAGACTGCCCCACCTGGTGATCCACATATTGTCACCAAAGCCAGATAATAATGTGGATGCCAACAAGTGCTTTCTGAGAGGAGCCTGATGTAGATGTCTCATGGGAGGCTCTGCCAGTACCTGACAAATACAGAGGTCAGTGCTCACAGCCAACCATTGGACTGAGCCCATGGTCCCCAATGAATGAACTAGACAAATGAACCAAGAAGCTGAATAAGTTTTCAGTCCCATAGGAGGAACAATATTATGAACCAACCAGTACCCCCAGAGCTCTCAGGGACTAAACTACCAACCAAAGAGTATACATGGAGGGACTCATGGCTCGAGCTGCATATGCAGTGGAGGATGGCCTTGTTGGACATCAAAGGGAGGAGAGGCCCTTGGCCCTGAGAATGCTTGATGCCCCACTACAGCGGAATACCAGGATAGGGAGGGGCAAGTAGGTGGGATGATTAGTGGGGAGGGGTATGAGATAGGATGTTTTTGGAAGGGAAACCAGGGAAGGGGATAACATTTGAAATGTAAATAAAGAAAATATCTAATAAAAAAAGAAACAATAAATAATAATATATACAATAAAAAATGGAAAAAGTAAAAAATAAATAAATTAATTAAAACTGCCATAATGTAGGTGACTGTACACTTTCAGTAACCAGTGACATATGGATACCCTAGGTCCACTTCATCATTGAGACTCTGTGTCATTGTCTTCATGGCCATTGTACTTTTATAGCTACTATGATATTTAGAAATTGCTATATTTTTTGTTGTAAGGTTTATTTTGATAATGAATTTTGATATAGAGACCTTGTAATGGATGCGTTGAATGTGTACAATTCTTTAAGATGTTTATGAAAAAGTATATTTTATATGTTATTTTCTTAGTGGTTATTCAGCAATTTAAATGGCCACATATGATTGAAATCAAGGAAGAACCCTGAAGATGGAAAGATCACCTATGCTCATGAATTAATAGTATTAACATTGTAAAATGCCTACCTTATGAAAAGCAATCTACAGAATCAAGGCAATCACCATCAAATTCACCACAGTTCTTCACAGACATGGAAAGAGAAATTTTCAATTTCATGTGATAGAAAATAAAACTGGGCAGACAATATAATTCTTAATAGATGAGTATCCAGTGGAAATCACATTTCCTGATCTCAAGCTGCACTACTGAGCAGTAGTGATTGATAAAAACTGCAAGGAATTGGCACAGAGACAGTCTGGATAACCAATGGAATAAAATCAAAGACCCAGAATTAAACCCCAAACCTATTCTTGATCTTTGATAAAGAAACCAAAAAATACAGTGGAAAATACAAAAATGAAGCATCTTCAATAAATGGTGCTGATCTAATTGTTGTTATTTATATAGGAGAGTGAAAATAGATCCATATTTATCACCTTACACAAAACTCAAGTCCAAGTGACTCAAGTACATCAAGTTATATCAGATACACTGAATTTAATAGAAGCAAAAGTTGGAAATAGCCTTGAACTCATTGGGACAGGGGGAATTTTCCTGAACAGAACACCATGGACTCAGGTTCTAAGATCAAGAATTGACAAATGAGCCCGCATGAAACTAAAGAGCTTGTGTAAACCAAAAGATGCCACCAATAGGAAAAATTGACAATCTACTGACTGGAAAAAGTCACTAATCTTACTTCTTACATAGAGCTAATATCCAACATAAGTAAAGAACTCAAGAAGCTAACCTCTAAAGAACTGAAAAGAAGGCGGAGTGCACTCTGCACTCTCTCCGTGGCGCTGCTCACCCTGCAGAGGCGATGGCCTGCAAATCTGGCACCCAGACGCCCACAGTGTTGTCCCGTTCTTGGGCGCAGGCAGAAGCCCCAACAGGCCGTGTCCCAAGTGATGTTATATTGGGGAGAGCCTGGGTACCTGTCTCTTCAGTGCAGTCTACCGGAAAGCAGTCTGGCGGTTCCTCAGAAAACTGGGCATGACACTCCCGGAGGATCCGGCTATACCACTCCTGGGCATATACCCAGAGGCTTTACCTGCATGCAATAAGGACACATGCTCCACTATGTTCATAGCAGCCTTATTTATAATAGCCAGAAGCTGGAAAGAACTCAGATATCCCTCAATGGAAGAATGGATTCAGAAGATGTGGTATATCTACACAATGGAATACTACTCTGCAATTAAAAACAATGAATTCACGAAATTCCTAGGCAAATGGTCAGAACTTGAAAATATCATCCTTAGTGAGGTAACCCAATCACAAAAGAACACACATGGTATGCAGTCACTGATAAGGGGATATTAACCCAGAATCTCGGAATACCCTAGACACAATTCACATATCAATAGATTTCTAAGAAGATGGAAGGAGAGACCCCTTGTCCTGGAAAGACTGGATGTAGGGGAACGCCAGGACAGAGAAATGAGAGGGGGTTGAATGGAGAAAAGAGGGAGGGAAGGGGGCTTATGGGACTTTCGGGGAGGGAGGAAACGGGAAAGGGGAAATGATTTGGAATGTAAATTAAAAAAATAAAATAAAATAAATGGAAAAAAAATAAAATGAAAGCAAAGTTTTATGAACCTAAAAAAAAAAAAAAAGAACTGAAAAAAAACATCGAGGAAACTATCAGAATATGGGAACATCTCCCATGCTCATGGATAGGTGGGATTAATAGTAAAATAGGCCATATTGACAACAGCAATCTATAAATTCAATGAAAGTATTAAATTTACATTAAAATATTAACACAACTCTTTATAGAAACCTTACAAAACAATTATTAACTTTCCCCCAAAAAGTAAAAGGGAGAAAAAGAAAAAATAACCAAAAAGTGTAGTTTAAAAAAAAATCCTGAACACAAAAGAACTGGAAGAATCAGCATCCCTCAAGCTATTTACATGGTAAGAGTAACTTGAAAATATATGATATTGGTATAGAAAAAGACAGATTAATCAAAGGATTGAAATGAAGACCAAGATATAAAACCAAAGCCCTATGGATATTTGATTTTTGACAAAGAATAAAAAACTATACAATATAAACATGAAAGTATCTTTAACAAATGGTATTGCTCTAACCAGATCTATATTTGTCACCCTGAATAAAACTCAAGTCCAAGTGTATCAAGGACCTTAATATAAATCTGTATATACTAAATCTAATGGAAGTGAAGTTGGGAAATCACCTTGAACTTGTTGAAACAGGAAACAATTTTTTTTTCTGAACAGAACATCAATGGCTCATGTTCAAAGATCAACAGTTGTTTAATAGGACCTCATGGAACTGAAAGGCTTCTGTCATGTAGAGGACACTATCAATAGGATTGTACAACTGTCTTCCCCAACCCTACATAAGATAGAAGGTTATTATCAACAGTATACAAAGAAGTCAGAAGTTAGACATCAACAAACCAAATAACCCAATTAGAAAATAGTATACAGAGCTAAACAGAGAAGTCTCAACAGAGGAATGTCAAAAAGTAGAGTAGCATTTAAAAAAAAGTTCAACATACTGAGTCATCATGGAAATGTAAGTGAAAATGACCCAGAGACTGCATCTTATGTACATCAAAATGATTAAGATCAAAAAATGTATGTGATACCACATTCTGGCAAAGATGTGGTCAAAGGAGAACACTCCTCCATTGCTCCCACTGCAAGAATTTAGAAACTGAGCCATCACATCAGCTAAAGATCATATATGAGGTAGATCAAGACCCACTTCAAACAAATAGCAGACATGCTGTTCAAACACCATAACTGCCTTGTCTGGTTTCAAGGGGCTAGGATGAGGCTAACCCTGAAGAAACTTTTTGTGACAGGGTGAAGGAACGCCACCTCGCAAAGATGAAGGGGGTGGGAGTAGGGTTAGGGATTCTTTGGCATGGGGACTTGGAAGGGTATAGCATCAGGATCAAATAAATATACACATTAATAAATTAATCAATTTATTAAAAGCAGGACCAAGTCACATCCACTATTTTCCTATCTATTCAGTTAAGTACTTGGTGGTTTAGCAAGAGCAATAGGACAATACATTATATAGAAAATAAAGTCAAAGCATCATTTACAGATGACACATGTATTCCGAGCTTCTGGATTAATATCCACTTATCAGTGACTGCATACCATGTGTGTTCTTTTGTGATTGGGTTACCTCACTAAGGATGATATTTTCCTGTTCTGAACATTTCCCTAAGAATTCCATGAAGAGACTGGATGTAGCAGTGTAGGGGAATACCATGACAGAGAAGTGGGAGGGGTTGACTGGGGAACAGGGGGAGGGAAGAGGGCTTATGGGACTTTCGAGGAGGGAGGACCAGGAAAGGGGAAATCATTTGGAATGCAAATAAAGAATAGAGGAAAAAAATAAACACATTTAACCCTAATATCTCACTAGAGAACTTCTGTAGCTGATATAAACTGTCATCAAAATGGCTGGATACAAGATTAACATACACACATACATACATACATACATACATACATACATACATACATACACACACACACTTGCACAGACACACACAAACGCACACACACACACAAATTCAGTAGTTTCTCTATATACAAAACAAATTGACTGAAGAAAAAAATTAGAGAAACCACACCCTTCATAATAAACTCAAATAATATAAAATATCTTATTGAAACTATGACTAAACTAATGGAAGTCTTGTAAGAAAACCATAAACCTCAAAACTTTGAAGAAATTAATTTAAGAACTATCATAAGGTAGAAAGATCTCCTATTGTCTTATATCACTTGAATATAAGCATCCTTCCAACTTCAACATACAGATTCAAACAATCCCATCAATATGTGATCCTAAATTTTATAGACCTTGAAGAAACAGTTCTTAACATCATGTAATAACCTAGATTTCCTGAACAATAATAGAACTGTTGGGTGAATCAGCATTTTTGATTTCAAGTTGTACTATAGAATTATAGTACTAAAAATTGCATGATATTGGCATAAAATTAGTCATGTTGACTAACGGAATTAAATTTAGGGTGAGAGATAAAAATCACATACCTATGGACACTTGATATTGCATAAAGAATCCAGAAGTACACACTGGTAGAAAAAGTATTCTTTAATAAATGGTGTGGGTTAAACAATCCTGTCTGAATGTAGAACATACACACATCCAAATTTATGCATACTCATATCTCCTGTTTAATGGATCAAAGACCTCAACATAAAACTAGACACATAATACCCTAGAGTAATTAATGGTTGAAAGAATATACTGACACAAGCCAAGAGTTTCTGAACATAAGACCAATAGGCCAGGCACTAACACCAGCAATTCATAGTGAGTCATTATATAACTGAACATCAACATTGTTTTTAAAGCAAAGGACTCATCTGAACCAGATGGCAATTGAAAATGAAAACTCTCAGGGCTATGAAAGAAGAATGCAGATTGACCCATCCTTATCTCCTTGCACTAAGCTCAATTCCAAGTGGATCTAGGACCTCCACATAAAACCAGACACACTGAAACTAATAGAAAGGAAACTAGGGAAAAACCTTGAACATATGGGCACAGGGGAGAATTTCCTGAATAGAACTCCAATAGCTTATGCCCTAAGATCAAAAATTGACAAATGAGACCTCATTAAATTACAAAGTTTTTGCAAGGCAAAAGACACTGTCAAAAAGAGAAAGCAGCAACCAACTCACTGGGAAATGATCTTTACCAACCCTACATCCGACAGAGGGCTAATATCCGATATATACAAAGAACTCAAGAAGTTAAACTCCAGAGAGATAAGTAACCCTATTAAAAATGGGGTACAGAGCTAAACAAAGAGTTCTCACCCCAAGAATATCTAATGGCTGAGAAGCACCTAAAGAGATGTTCATCATCCTTAGTCATTAGGGAAATGTAAATCAAAACAACCCTGAGATTCCATCTCACACCGGTCAGAATGGCTAAGATCAAAAACACAGGAGACAGCAGTTGTTGGCGAGGATGTGGAGAAAGAGGAACACTCCTCCACTGCTGGTGGGATTGCAAGCTGGTACAACCACTCTGGAAAGCAGTCTGGCAGTTCATCAGAAAACTGGGCATGACACTCCCGGAGGATCCGGCTATACCACTCCTGGGCATATACCCAGAGGCTTTACCTGCATGCAATAAGGACACATGCTCCACTATGTTCATAGTAGACTTATTTATAATAGTCAGAAGCTGGAAAGAACCCAGATGTCCCTCAACGGAGGAATGGATTCAGAAGATGTGGTATATCTACACAATGGAATACTACACTGCAATTAAAAACAATGAATTCACGAAATTCCTAGGCAAATGGTCAGAACTTGAAAATATCATCCTTAGTGAGGTAACCCATCACAAAGGAAAACACATGGTATGCACTCACTGATAAGGGGATATTAACCCAGAATCTCAGAATACCCTAGACACAATTCGCATATCAATAGATTTCCATGAAGATGGAAGGAGAGACCCCTGGTCCTGGAAAGACTGGATGTAGGGGAATGCCAGGACAGAGAAGCGAGAGGGGGTTGAATGGGGAAAAGAGGGAGGTAAGGGGGCTTATGGGACTTTCGGGGAAAGAGGAAATGGGAAAGGGTGTGGGGACCCAAACATGGTCATTCAGACATGGCTGTCTTATGACCATGAGATTGTTGAACTAAGCCCTGCCCAGGAACTGCCGATATGGATCGCTCCACCCTTAACTGCAGAATGTCCCTATGTGCGCAGATACCAGATGCCTTCTCCAGATGCCCTTTGTGCTTCCTCATGCCAAGAATACCTTGACCCCTCCCTCCTTTGCATTTTGCAAAGGTCACTTCCCCCTAGCTCCCCCTCCCAACTTCCTCATTCAGGGCTTGGCCCATAGCTCACTTCCCCCTAGCTCCCCCTCCCAACTTCCTCATCCCCACTTCCTAAAACGTGCTGCCTTTGTGACAATAAATGTGACCTTGACAAATGGAATCTTACTTGGTCTCCTTTCTTTCTCTCCCCCATGACCCTCAGGTAGCGCCTCTTCGGGACCCTGAATAATTAGACCTGCTGGACGGGTCAAGTGGCACCTGAACAGGGACCCGAAGCACGGCCAACTACCAGATGATGGAGGAACCCTGGGAAAAGGAATCGAGGACCTTTCATGCCTCATCGCTCGTGCGTTGCTGGAATGGGAGGTGAGTTTGGCCAAATAATTGTCATCCGATTGTCATGGGGAAACAGTTGTCTAAGGAAGCTTGCTTTATAGGAGAAATCAAGCATTTGCTCAGGGAGAGAGGAATAAGAGTTAAGAAAAAAGATTTAATTAAGTTCTTTTGTTTTGTTGATGAAAAATGTCATTAGCTGGTTTTAAGCGGCCCTGATATACACCTACTTATGTGGAATAAGGTTGGTAAAGATATTATTAAGCTTTTAAAAGCTGGTGACCCAGTGTCCGCTGCATATTTTAGTTATTGGGGCATTACAAGAGACATAATACAAGATGCTGAGAAAGGGGTCGAGAATGCCCGTCTCTTAACTATAGCAGAGGACTTCTTGCAGGCTTCATGGCCGCCGTCATATAAAAACGAAAGTAAAAGCGGCGAGCCTCATTCTCCTTGCCCCTCCATTATTATCGATATGCTGGGAGAGGGGGGAAGTCCCCCGCCCAAGACGCCACACTCCCTGGAATATCCCAGTGCGTCCAAAGACCCAAAGACCATCTATCCCTCTCTTAAAGAGATTTCTAACAATCGAAAAAGAGGCAAGAACAAACGATATCAATCTCGCCGTTTTTTTTGTTTGTTTGTTTGTTTTTGTTTTTTGTTTTTTTTTTGTTTTTGTTTTTTTGTTTTGTTTTTTTGATTCAGACCTCTATCCAGCCTCTGAGGCTGATTTAGAGGAGAAGGCCGCTAGATATGAGGAAGAGAGATACGGTCCTGGACCTCAACATTCCCAGATTTTTTTCACTCAAATTTCCGGACCCAATCGCCCCCCGCCCTACTTGCCCCCATTACCGTCAGCTCCCCCTGTGCCCCTGTCGATCGCAGTAGTAGAGGGTCTAACCCAAACTAAAGCTGCACTTCAGGCACAAATTACCGGCCTTAGGCAAGTTTTACAATTACAGCAGGAATTAGGAGATCTTACTTTAGATATTCAAAATTTACAAGAGACCATGAGAAAGGGACAAGATGCCCCAAAAAAGACCATCTAACGCTGTAAAAAGATCCCAGCCAAAGCGAACTTTTCCTGTTATGACCAGGGCATGTGCCAAACAAGCCAGGGAGGAGTCCGAGTTAGATAGCCCGAGGTCACGAACTAGGCTGGCCCGAGATGGGCCCGAGCCAGATAGTACTAATCATGACCAAGGAGAGGGTAGTGAAGAGGAAAATGATTATGATGAGGTAGTTTTAGATTCTGAAGAGGAGGACTCCGATCAAGGTGAATACGAGACCTCACGTCCCATATACAAAATACTTAAACTTAAACATATCAAAGAATTACACTCAGCTATTAAAAATTATGGTTTAACTGCACCCTTTACCTTGTCCGTTTTAGAAGGACTCGCGGGGTCCGGATATCTGACTCCTAGTGAATGGACTAAGGTGGTGCAGTCTGTCCTCACCAGAGGACAATACTTAACTTGGAAATATGAATTCATAGATAGGGCCGAGAGTCTGGCAGCTAGGAACAGAAAAAACCCTCTAGGCTGGACCACCTCTTGGACAGCGGACAAGTTGTGTGGGAGGGGCCCATTTGCCTCCGAGGAAAAACAATTAGGATTGTCCTTGGGCGTACTCGCTCAAACAGCACAGGCCGCCTTATCTGCCTGGAGAGCAGTTCCTGCTACAGGAGCCCTCACCACCCCCTTAACTAAAATAGTCCAGGGGGCCCAGGAACCCTAAGCTCAATTTGTGGGGAGGTTACAGGAAGCAGCAGTAAGAATCCTAGGTCAAAGTGAAAGTGAGGAGATTCTCGTTAAGCAGCTTGCTCTTGAAAACGCTAACTCGGCGTGCAAAGCTGCTCTACGAGGCAAGACTAAAGATCTTGACCTCATGGGAATGATTAAACTTTGCAATGATGTTGACTCCTTCTCACATCAAGTGTCCAAGTCTATCAGTTTAGCTATTGGGGCTGTGTTCCAAAAAACTGGAGATTCTGGCCACCCTAGAGGCAAAACATGCTTTAGATGTGGGCAGCCTGGTCACTTTGCTAGAGAATGTAGCACTCTCAACCCCATCCAGCCATTTAATCCCGCCATTGGCCAAGGAGCCCCTAAGCCTACTGCGCCGGGAGTTTGCTGTAGGAGAGGCCATCATTGGGCCAAGGAATGTCGGTCTAGAACTGATGCTAATGGGCAAGCTCTCCCTGCCGTCCAGGGAAACGGCCAAGGGGCCCCTCACTGGGGCCCCACACACCCCCAAGTACAGCACCAAGCTCCTGCGGCACCAGCTTATCTAGGGCAACAACAGGCAGCGCAGGACTGGACCTGTGTGCCTCCTCCCACACAATTTTGAACCCCCAAGATGGTGTTTAGGTTCTCTCCACAGGAATTTTTGGACCCCCGCAATCTGGCACATTTTTTCTCATTATAGGGCATGCCTCAGCTACCATGCAGGGTCTCAGTGTTCACCCGTCGCTTGTGGATGCAGTCTGTACTGGAGAGATAAAAGTTTTAAGGCAGAAAAGGGCCTGGTCACTATTCTCCCTGGTCAGAGAGTAGCCCAGGCACTCCTTCTTCTGCTTGATTTCTCTGGTTCTCACATGGGAGGGCTCAGAGGAGATAGCCAATCTGGTTCCTCTGATGTCTACTGGGTCCAGCAACTCTCAAAGGAGCGCCCCTCCTTGTGCCTTATGTTGGACAGGCGAAAGTTTGATGGCATTATAGATATGGGAGCTGACACCACAGTTCTTAATTTGAGCTCCTGGCCTTCTGCCTGGCCTCTCCAGCCCTCGATGACTCATTTACAAGGCATTGGCCAGTCTAAAAATACCTTACAAAGTTCAAAGTTGTTGACAATGGAAAGATTCAGAGGAGAATTCGGGCACTGTGCAGCCTTTTATTGTTGAGGGCCTCCCTGTCAATCTTTGAGGGAGAGACATTCTCTCTCAAATGGGGATGATGATGTGTAGCCCCAATGAGGTGGTTGCTCACCAGCTCGCTCGGGGAGCTAGTGCGGATTGGAGTACCCCTGACACCTTTGTCCCTCAAAAAAGCGCACCCGAGCTTTCAGATTCTAACAGGTCCCCGGGTGCTCCACTGAAGGCAGGTGAAAACACTTAAGGTTCCTTCCCTGGGAACTTTATGTCTGCCCAGGAGGTCATCGCGACTGTTCCATTGCCCGAGCGTAGGAGTGTTGGGTCTGTTATTCACCCTTCTCACCCTTTTACGAAGGGATTGCAAGCTTTAGAGAATTATTACCCACTAATGATTCTTTGCTTCTGCGGCGGAGTCCTCCAGAGAAGCAAGTACTCACCCTTGGCCAAATTTCTGGCCTAGGCATAAGCCTTCTGGGACCTGATATGCTGCCCCCCCAAGACCCTGATTGAGGTTTGCAATCAAACTATTGTAATTAATGCTTCCTTTCAATACGTTGTTGTTTCTAATGATTCCTACCTTGCTTGTTCTTCGGGATTGACCACTTTTATAGTTTCAGCTGCCTTTTTAGAGAATAGAGAATATTGTGTATTTGTCAAGCTCCTCCCTCGATTGACCATTCATGATTCTGATGAGCTCCTTAATTTTTGGGAAAGGCGAACTCATTTGTCCAGACAAAAGAGAGAACCTATAACAGCAGTCACCCTGGCTATACTCCTTGGTTTGGGAGCCACAGGGGCCGGAACAGGAATTGCCTCCTTGGTCACTTGGTCAGCAGTATGCGCAGCTCAGCTCTGTGGTCGATAGAGGCCTACAAGAGCTACAGTTAGGACTAAAGAATCTTAAAGATTCTGTTACAACCCTCTCTGAGGTAGTATTACAAAACAGAAGAGGTTTAGATTTGCTCTTTATACAACAAGGTGGGTTATGTACTGCCCTTAAAGAAGAACGCTGCTTTTATGCAGACAAGACAGGATTGGTTGAATATAGCCTAAAAAAGGTCAGGGAAAATCTAGAAAACCGCAAGAAAGAAAGAGAGAAAAAAGAATCATGGTCTCAAAACTGGTTCTCTTCATCTCCTTGGCTTTCTACCCTGCTGCCTTCCATTTTAGGACCCCTTGTGGGCTTGCTTTTATTGATTTCCTTTGGCCCCTGGGCCTTTCAGTGACTTACATGCTTTATTAAATCACAGATAGATGCTGTTTTACCCAAGAATTCTGTTTCAGTGCATTATCATTGCCTGGAGACTAAAGGAATCAAAAACCAAAAAGAGGGCAGCAAGCTAGACAACGCACCCTCCGTACGTCGAGAGGGACTAAACTTCCACAATCTCTTAAGATAATGTCACTTGACCCCTATTTTTTCGTCCCTGGGCCTATAAGAGGAGACATAGTATGACCCAAGGTAGCCATCTTGATGACAGGCACCTTCCTCCACCCCCTGACCAACCTAAGACACGGAGCCTTGAGGACAACAAGGTAATCCTACAACAGGTAAGGCTGGGGCGTGAGAGGTCGATCCTAAGACGGAGATGGCTACACCTTCTCTCGGTCTTCTGTTCCTCTGCCCAGCTACTCCCCGAAGATCTTAATGGTCTTCTATAAAAGAAAGAAGGGGGAGATGTGGGGAGCCAAACAAGGTCATTCAGACATGGCTGTCTTATGACCATGAGATTGTTGAACTAAGCCCTGCCCAGGAACTGCCGATACGGATCGCTCCACCCTTAACTGCAGAATGTCCCTACGTGCGCAGATACCAGATGCCTTCACCAGATGCCCTTTGCACTTCATCGTGCCAAGAATACCTTGACCTCTCCCTCCTTTGCATTTTGCAAAGGTCACTTCCCCCTAGCTCCCCCTCCCAACTTCCTCATTCAGGGCTTGGCCCATAGCTCACTTCCCCCTAGCTCCCCCTCCCAACTTCCTCATCCCCACTGCCTAAAACGTGCTGCCTGTGTGACAATAAACGAGACCTTGACAAATGGAATCTTACTTGGTCTCCTTTCTTTCTCTCCCCCATGACCCTCAGGTAGTGCCTCTTCGGGACCCTGAATAACTAGACCTGCTGGATGGGTCAAAAGGGGAAATAATTTTGAATGTAAATAAAAAAAAAACTTAGAAAATAAAATAAAATTAAAAAAAAAGAAAATGAAAACTCTCATTGGCAGTATTGATATACCATAGCACAATTCAAAAACTCATACTTCTTAAACATGATATAATATCAACTAACATTTGATTTTTTTAAATCTCCTTGGATACTGAATAAATAAAAAGCAACTTATCTATATCTTTAATATTTTTGAAATATACACCTATAAGAAATGCTTAATCTTTAGTACTCTGGAGAATTATTGTTTTCATTGCTTATAGAATTATGAAACAAAATACATAGTCCAAGAGATAGAGCATTTTATTTCTTATCACAGTGTTTCTGATGTGTTTTTTTAAAGGAATTTTGAAAACTATGTGCATTTCATTACTTTGAGAATATTTATCCTACCTGTCATGTTGGAAATTTCATTTTCTGGGCAGGGGTAACAATCAAAACAGCAGATAGCCTTTCCCTCCTGTAAGTATTTTCTGAGTCCTGGTCTGCAAGACATGCTACACATGGAGGCTACAGTCTGAAGAAAATCAGATACATTATAGAAATGAACAGTTTAACATGTGTCAAAACTCTGGAGTGAATCACAATAGAAAGTCAGTTAAAGATTTCCCTTTACATACCATATCATCTTACAAAGAAAATTTGCATCGTTTTGATTTTTAATGATAAAACCGGTGTGTGTATTTGGTACTTTTTATATCATGAAACAATTATGACAGAGTAAGAGAGAGATCAAATAGATGGAGAGAGAAAGAGATGGGGGTGGGGGGAATTGAGGATGATGGAAGTCAAAAAATGAGGAAATGTTAAAAATTTTATTCTAAAACAAAACAAAAGTAGACAAGTTCATAGGAAGATTTGCTTCATGTAAAGCATTAAAATGAAAATTAAATTACCTGCTTGATATCTGTAGCCCATTCTATCATTTCATCAGATATAAATAGTTGTTGCCCTTCTGGAAAATGACCAGAAAATTTTCCTATTTTCATTTTAAGTCCTTCCTGTCTTAAAAAATCCATGATATAGAAAATGTCATACTCTTTATCCCGTTTTCTTTTCTGGTTCATGTTCACTAGGTCTCCAGCAGGATTTACAAATTGTATGGTCTTCAAAAAAGAGAACATCTAAAACATATTTGCATTTTAGTTTCAACTATGCATAGACATTAGTGCAGAAATTATAAAGTTTGTTATATCTCTCATATCCGTTATCATTCATATCCCCAAATCTACATTTATCAGAGGTCTTCAGTACTGATAAAGTAAAATGTATTCCATATACACTTATAGTTTCACTATGCTTTACAAATACTTTTTTTCTCACTGTATTAGATGTCATTACATATGCACACAAGAATTTTATGTTTGGAGTATAGTGATAAATTATCCATTTTTTTCTGCCAATAGTATTATTTGATCATAAGATAGGGAAAATAAATACTCAGTTGTTCAAAATACAGAAAAAGTACTAGAAAGTGTGTGAATTCTATTCATTACATTACTTAGAAAGAATCACACAAACATAACTTCACTTTAATAACAAAAATAACAGGAAGCAACAATCACTTCTCCTTAATATTTCTTAATATCAATGGACTAAACTCTCTAATAAAAAGACATAGACTAACATACTGGATATATAAGCAGGGCCCAATATTTTGCTGCATTCAGGAAACTCACCTCAGGCACAAAAACAGACACTACCTCAGAGTAAAAGGCTGGAAAACAATTTTCCAAGCAAATGGTAACAAGAAACAAGCTGGTATAGCCATTCTAATATCGAATAAAATTGACTTTCAACCTAAAGTAATCAAAAAAGATAAGTAAGGACACTTCATACTCATCAATGGAAAAAATCTACCAAGTTGAACTCTCAATTCTGAACATATATGCTCCAAATACAAGGACACCCACATTCATAAAAGAAACTTTACTAAAGCTCAAAGCACACATTGCACCCCACACGATGATAGTGGGAGATTTCAGCACCCCACTCTCATCAATGGACAGATCATGGAAACACAAAAAAAAAAAAAACAGAGAAACAGTGAAACTAACAGAAGTTATGAAACAACTGGATTTGACAGATATTTATATAACATTTTATCCTAAAACAAAAGAATATACTTTCTTTTCAGAACCTCACAATACCTTCTCCAAAACTGACCATATACGTGGTCACAAAACAGACCTCAGCAGATATAAGAAGACTGATATAATTCCATGAACCCCATCAGCTCACCACGGACTAAGACTGGTTTTCAATAACAACAAAAGTAACAGAAATCCAACATATACCTGGAAACTGAACAACATTCTACTCATGATAACTTGGTCAAGGGAGAAATAAAGAAATTAACAAAGTTTTAGAATTTAATGAAAGTAATGGCACAACATACCCAAACTTATAGGACACAATGAAAGCAGTGCTAAGAGAAAAACTCATAGTTATGAGTACCTCCAAAAAGTAATTGGAAAGTGCATACACTATCAGCTTAATATTATAGCTGAAGGCTCTAAAACAAAAAGAACCAAATACAACCAAGAGGAGTAGACTTCAGGAAATAATCAAACTCAGGGCTTAAATCAACCAAGTAGAAACAAAAAGAACTATAAAAAGAAGCAAACCAGGAACCGATTGTTTGAAAAAAAAAACAAGATCGATAAAGTCATGACCAAACAAACCAGAAGGCACAGAGACAGTACCTAAATCAGCAAAATCAGAAATGAAGAGGGAGGCATAACACCAGATACCAAGCAAATCCAAAAAGTCATCAAATGCTACTACAAAAGCCGATACTCAACAAAGGTGGAATATCTAGAAGAAATGAAAAATTTTCTAGACAGATACCAGGTGCCAAAGTTAAATCAGGATCAGATAAATGATCTAACAATCCCATAACTCCCGAAGAAATAGAAGCAGTCATTAATAATATTCCAACCAAAAAAAGCCCAGGACCAGGTGGGTACAAATGTAGAGTTCTATCAGAACTTCAAAGAAGACCTAGTATCAATACTCTTCAAACAATACCACAAAATAGAAACAGATAGAACACTACCCGATTCATTTTATGAAGCTACAATTACTCTGCTATCTATATCACACAAAGACCCAACAAAGAAAGAGAGCTTTAGATCACTTTCCCGTAAGAATGTCGATGCAAAATACTCAATAAAATTCTTGCCAACTGAATCTAATAACACATCAAAACGATCATCCACCATGATCAAGTAGGCTTCATTCCAGAGATGCAAGGATGGTTCAATATATGGAAATCCATCCATGTAATCCACTATATAAACAAACTCAAAGATAAAAACACCATGATCATTTTATTAGAAGCTGAGAATGCATTTGACAAAATCCAACATCTCTTCATGATAAAAGTCTTGGAAAGATGAGGAATTCAAGGTGCATACCTAAACGTAGTAAAAGCAATATATAGCAAATCAGTAGCCAACATCACACTAAATGGAAAGAAGTTTGAAGCAAACCCACTGAAATCAGGGACTAGAAAAGGCTGTCCACTCTCTCCCTACATGTTCAATATAGTTCTCCAAGTCCCAGCCAGAGCAATTAGAAAACTAAAGGAGGTCAAAAGGATTCAAATTGGAAAGGAAGAAGTGAAATTGTCACTATTTGCAGATGATATTATACTTAAGTGACCCAAAAATTGCACAAGAGAACATCTAAACCTGATAAACAACTTCAGCAAAGTGGATGGATATGAAATTAACTCAAACAAATCAGTAGACTTCCTATACTCAAAGGATAAAGTGGCTGAGAAGAAATTAAGGAAAGTAAATTATCTCTACTACAAGAACTTCAAGTCTCTGAAGAAAGAAATTGAAGATTTCAGAAGATGGAAAGATCTCCCATGCTCATGGATTGGCAGGGTTAATATAGTAAAAATGGCCATCTTTCCTAAAGCAATCTACAGATTCAATGCAATACCTATCAAAATTCCAACTCAATTCTTCATAGAGTTGGAAAGTGCAATTTCCAAATTTATCTGGAATAACAAAAAACACAGGATAGCAAAAAGTATTCTCAACAGTAGAAGAACTTCTGGCAGAATCACTATCCCTGACCTCAAGTTCTACCACAGAGCAATAGGGATGAAAACTGTATGGTATTGGTACAGAAACAGGCAGGAAGATCAACGGAGTAGAACTGAAGACCCAGAAATGAACCTGCACACCTAAGGTCACTTTGTCTTTGACAAAGGAGTTAAAACCATCCAGTTGAAAAACGATAGCATTTTTAACAAATGTCCCTCAGCAGAGGAATGGATACAGAAAATGTGGTACATTTACACAAGCAGTACTACTCAGCTATTAAAAACAATGAATTCATGAAATTTTTAGGCAAATGAATGGTGCTAGAAACTTTCATCCTGAATGAGGTAACCTAATCACAAAAGAACACACATGGTATCCAATCGCTGATAAGTGAATATTAGCACAAAACTCTGAATACCCAAGATACAACTCACAGACCACATTAAGCTCAAAATGAAGGAAGACCAGTGTGGTTACTTTGATCCTTATCAGAAAGTGGATCAAAGCAGCCATAGCTTACAGCCAACTAATAGACCAATAGAATGAGAAAAGGATCCCCAAATGGAACAGTTAGAGAGAGGACCCAAGGAGCTGAAGAGGTTTGCAGCTCCACAGGAGGAACAATAATATGTACCAACCAGTACCCCCAGAGCTCCCAGGGACTAAACCACCAACCAAAGAGTACACAAGGAGGATCCCAAGGCTCTAGCTACATATGTAGCATATGATGACCATTTCAGACATCAATGAGAGGAGAGGCCATTGGTCTTATTAAGGCTCCATTCACCAGAATCGGGGAATGCAAGTCAGGAAATTGGGGCAGGGTGAGCAGGAGGATGGGGGATGGGATAGGGGTTTTTTCGTGGGGTAACATGGAAAGGGGTTAACTTTTGAAATGTAAATAAAGCAAATATCTAATAAAAAAAGAAAATATATGATCAAATAAAAAAAGTTATTTCCTTAATTTCATTACAATTGCATAAGAAAAAATTCAGATGGTAAACTCATGAGATTCATGTATTCATATATTATTGAAAAAACAGAGGGAATTTCTTAACTGAGATTGGGAGATGCTGACTTGGGAGTGACTGTTGGCTATAACATAAATTATGACACTAATATGATGTGCTTCATATGCAGTGGAAGAGTAATAAATACATGCATTTAGTATAAATTTTGCTTAAGTACAGTATTTTGAATTTATGCTTCCCTTCTTGAATACCATCTTTATGATATATATGCTGTTCAGAGTAATAATTATTACCTTCCAGGAGTTAAATTCCAGTACCTTTCCATCATGTTCTGTGCCTGTGTCTACTTGTTGCAGGAGCATCTCATGTAGTGAGTAGGCTACAGCATACACAGAATTGTATAAGTTGTAACATGTTTCACTCATGGACATTCCAAGGGGTGGCAGAAAAAGCCATTTAAATAGGGTTTTGGTTGCACAATTCTTCAGAGTTGTACAAGTAGTTGGTGGTAAAGAACACTTAAAGTAAGTCCACCACAGTTTAGCAAAAGAAATGTCATTACTGTAGTTAGAAGGTTGCATTGTCTGCATAAATTGTTTAAAACCAGAAATCTCAGACTGCTTATGTGAAAAAATAATAGTCCCATGCATGGAGTTAAGCATGAAATCTCCTATCATTGTGATCATATCAAATTGTGACACACTGACCCAGAGTCTGTGAATGTTTTTAAATTTCCATAACATGAAGTTAATTTGTATAGGAGATTCTTTATTCCCATAGACAATCACAACTTGTGCTGATGACATTATGATTTGGTGATAATATTTAAGATACGTTTTAAGGTATAATAACCGATTATTTGGGATAATAGTGACAAATTCTAAGCAGACAGCATTTCTTTCCATTACTATTCTCAGTTCAGAAAGAAATTGAATTCCATGGTCCTCATCTGAAATGATAACTCCTATCCAGTTCCATCCAAAATGAACTGCTAGGGACACCATGCCTTGTGGTAGAGATGTGTCCTTGGGAGTCATCTGGTAGAGATGAGGAAACTGTTCCTGGTCACTTAGGAAATGAAAATAACCACAGTAAAGCTGAAAGATATTGATCATAAGGATCATTATAAAGAAGATGGAATGCACAGGACTCAGTGTAAGAAATAAGTGTGAAAGAGCACATGCTAGAAGTGTGAGAAAGTGTTGATTATTCATCTTGTTAAGAAAATCAAATTCAACGTCTTGTGAATTGCTATGCAAGTACAGATAAAGTAAGTGACCTGGTAAAACATTAAACTGCATGTTGTCTCTGTTGCCCATTTATCATAAAGTTGTTGAGTTTGCCCCCAAAAATATGTCTAACCATTATGTTCAATAGATCAGAATAGGTACAAATAAATTCTCTGAATTTTAATTAGCCTTGGTTCCCAGAAACTGAGACTGTAGAAAGATAATATTTCCTTAAAAGTAACCCTCTGTGACTTACCTCTGGAGTTCTGGAGAAGTACTGGAACGGTCCAAGTTTATAAGATGCCATCCATATAGGTCCAGTAAGTACAATTAAATATCTTCTCTGACTTTTACAGTAGTAATTAGGAATAATTTCCTTTTTTTTCAAGGACCAAATATTTTCCACAATATCCTTAATTAGGTTACATTCAACATTAACTAATAGGGAAATGTTTGGTAAAGTATGAACATTCCTATTGATTTCTTCAATGGCAAAATAAGCAGCAGAAATCAAGTGGATGATCTTACTTGTCACCCTGAAAACAGAGCACATCAATCATGGGGGATATAGGTTCTGATTATGGTAATTTTAAATAAACCTCAATGTGGCTTAAGTAAAGATTTCATGGTTTTTCTTGACACATTCATATGTTGACACAGTTGATTATTGTGAAGTATTAGACTGTGAGACCTGCAAAATAATTTGCCAATCTTAATGTTGTTTTTTGAATTTGATGAATTGAACTTTATTCTTTTGTTTGTAAGTCTTGTATCTAAAATATACAAATGTGTTAAGCATTGAGCCATCATAAGGTTGTTGGGAATTGAACTCTGGAACTCTGGAAAAGCAGTTTGTGTTCTTAACCACTTATTCATCTCTCCAGACCTGTTTTCGTCTTCTTTTTTCATCTTCTTTAACTGTGTTCTGAAATTAGACACCTTGTGAACTTTTTCTTTTGATCTTTTTAATTATGTTTTTTAATGTGAATTTTATATTAAGAGGATTCTGTCAATTTTGAAATTTTCTACGGTTCCATCTTATTTTTCTTGAATACTGTGAAGTATCTGTGTTGTCTATATATAAAAACAGATTTCTGAGCCAACATTGAATCTGCCCATTGCTTCATCTTCTTACTCTTATACCCAACATATGTGGAACAGAAATAAGAATAGTCTCCTATATTTAATATTATTCTTTTTTACAGAATCAGCACTAAAAATGCCATCAATCTACATAATGGAATGAACAAAAGGTAGCCAAGTATTTCTGTATCAGCAATTGCAAAAGTCTAAAGAATTCATAGCTAAGACAAATACCACAATAATTCTTACATTTATTTCTGTATTTAACACAGTTCTTCTCTTTTCATTTTCTATTTAAGGCTGTCCAAAATTGAATGATATAAGATTAGTTATAACTACAACTAATCATTTGTTTTGGATTGTGCTCCTCAAGCTTCACATGTCCTCTTAGGTTGTGTTAATTCTTTCTCTAAAATCACTGGGCATTGCATAACTTTCCTTGGGTTCTATTTGGTTCAGATTTGTCCAGATATGTTCTGATTCTAATATATTCACTTTAATTTCTTTCATTTATTAAACATAATTTAGCTGTATACATCTGCTTTGATATATTTTTAAAGAGTTTGAAAATCTTATTTAACAGCTATATATTTAGTGTGCTGTATTTGAGTATTTTGCTTTTGCCTCATCTCTATTTTCTGTGATGCTTTGGGACTACAGTAAATATTTATGTTTGTACATAACTTGTGGTTCTGAAACTGGTATTGAATTGACTTAACAGTTTTATTTTTTCTATTACTTGTAACTTCTTATTTTTAAAATAAAATTTTAATCTAGTTTACTTATTTGTTAGAATTCTTTTCTTTGATTCAGAAATACCTGAAATTGTATAATACTTTTTAACACTGCTCCATTACTGGAGAATCTTATGCATTTTAAAAATTGTGTTATCTAATTAATCCACTTCAATTGCTGAGGGATGAAGTTTTAATATGTTAAGTAATATTGACTTTTCTTTACAAACTACAGTTTAGAATTAAAAAAACAATAGCTAAAACACTCCTAAGTAATATAACTAATTTTTGTCCTCACTTTGTACTCCACACTTGTATCAATATGATTGGCTTGATGGGGGTGGAGCTTGTTCAATAGAATGCAACCGAAGACCTAGAAAGAAAAGCACACCTTTGGACACATGAAGTTTTTTAGATAAAAAAGTCCAGAAAACTGCACTAGAATAAGAAACTGTCTTGAATAATGATACTGGCCAAAATATATGATTCATGGAGAAGAATAAAAATACATCAATGTCTATTATTGTTTAGGAATCTCAACTCTAAATTTTGTATCCCTACAGATATACAAAAATAAATCTCTGGTGATTCAATTTCAATGGAATACTTACGCCAAGTACATGAACATCACAAGATAAATTGAGTGACATATTGGAAATTCTTTGTGTCACTATATTTTTCAAGAGATTAACTTTTGAAGTTTGCAGTTCTTTCGTGTTTATGTTACAGCTTTCAAATTTTTATTTTAATGGGCTTCTTGTTTGCAAAGATACATATGTTTAATTTTTATTTGTATATAAGTGTGTTTCTCATGCCTTTTTTGTTTGTACATGGGCACATTGTATGGTTGAGTGAGTAATTTTTATAATCTGAAATATTTGTTTTACCTTATTTTATTACTATTCTTTATAATGCAAGTTTTTAGTGGGTAAAAGTACTGAAGTGGGTGCATATGGGAGGTAATTAGTAAACGATGTTTCAGGAGTTGAAGGAGATAAATTCACAATTTGAATATATTGTACTAAAAGTATATTTTGTATAAACAATGATGGGGACATAAATTTGATTTATGCTCTAATTCAGATGGACTTGAATATAGAAGGCTTAGTAAAAATCATAATAGGGCACAAGGCATATCATCTCAATTATTTTAAAAATTCAAATGTACAAGTATGGAACCTGAAAGTAGATTTCAGATGAGGGTAGGTATAAATTGATAAAAGATTAAGAGTTGAGGACCCAGCATTCAGTATTCCCATAAAATCTTCTAGTATTTCAAGCTTGACAGTGGTGTTGGACACACACATGCACACACAAACACATACATACACACATACTCACACACACAGACATACACATACACACACACACACACACACACACACATATATATATATATATATTCATACTTGAAACACATGGATCTTTAATTATCTACAAAAATTAAATTGAAAAAGTACCCACCTAAATCAAATCAGCTATAATAAAATTCATGCTTAATTTTTGAAATCATATACTTTAATTTGCATTAACTTTTATTATATAATCATTTTATAGCTAATGTTTTCTATACAAAATATTTAATCATCAATGATTTCACATTTTTTAATCTGCTTGGTGAGTTTCTACTAAACAATTCTGCAATTTCTCTTTAATCTGTGGAAAGTTTGGAGATAATCTGATGAGAATAATTATCTGTTCAATGCAGCACTAAATATTCTACTTCTAAAAACCAAAGTGAAGTGACATTTTGAATTTTCAAATTTGATTACTCTATTTAGAAATTAGCCTCTTATTATCCCATATAAAGCCATTATATACACATATGTATCTGTGCAAAGAATATGATAAAAACAAAGACTAATATAGGCAATGGATAGATGTGAATGAGGTAAAATGCTAAATGAGAAAGAATCAGTAGTCTTTAAAACTTTATCCCCTTGAGAGTTAAACCTCATGTAATGTAAGACCACAAATATAAGAGCTTATCTGTAGTGCAAAGTGGACTTGTTTGTTTTTTTTAAAGAGTGCATGTAGTAGCATGGGAGAATGTAAAATTTGGAAGAATTATTGTAAGGGAATAAATATGATGATCATTCATTCTATGATATCCACAAATAGGTAATATATGCTATTTGAAAAACAGGTACCTCAAGGTAGGCTACTTGTGGGAGAAAAATAGGAAAATATTTCTGCATTGTTCAAAGAAAGCCATTTGAATTATTCACTGAGTTACTGTAAATTTCTCTATAGATATGCATCAAAAGAAAACTATCTATCATATGATGTAGGCCTAACACTTATTAATACTATAGGAGAATTAATTTGAAAAGCGTCCCAGGGATTCAAGATGTATTCACTATGTAAAAATCCATTAGTGTAATCTAAAATAAAACAAACTCAAAAATGCACCTGATCATCTCAAATGCTAAAAAGCCATTTGACAAAACACAATACCTCTTCACATTAAAAGTATTGGAGAGATCATGTACTCAAGGCTCATACCTAAACATAAGGAAACAATATTCAGGGTCCTTAGATGAAATGTCCAACAGTAGGTATAGAGAACTTGTACAGTCCAACTCTAGTAGAAAGAAAGGGCATAATGTTGTCAGATGTGGTCACCATCCCACTGTCAAAAACTCTGACCCAGAAATGTTTCTGTCTTAAAGAACTGCAGTGAAAACTATGGAGAAAAGTCTTAGGAAAAGGAGGTCAAGTGGCTTGGTCAAATTGGGTTCCATCTCAATGGAGACTCCAAGGACTGACACTATTAATATGCTATGGTGTTTGTACAGACAGGAGACTAGCATGGCTGTCCCTGAGAGGTCCAATATGCAGTTGACTGAGACAAATGCAGATACTTCCACCCAACCCTTGCACTGAATTCACAGATCCTTGTGGTTGAATTAGGAAATGGAAGGAAGAAGCTGAGGATGAGGGAGACCCCATAGGAAGACCATCTGTCTCAACTAACTTGGACCCCTAGATGTCTCAGACACTTAGTCACAAACAAGGCCACATACACAAGCATGATATGAAACCATAGGATGGAAACTGTCATATAAAGGGAATCTCTCTAAGAGCAAGGTCAATAGTGTCATTCATTCATTCATTCGGCATCTAGCTGGTTTTTGATTCAAAACTACAATTAACAAGCTATACCATAAACTACCATAATTACTGAAATGGATAGACATGAAACAAAATGTATTTTAATTATGTCCTAGAAATGAACAGTCAGAAGTCACATAGGATCTTATCTCTCACTCCCTGTCCCTGGAATGCTTAATGTGCATTTATGCATAAATGAAAGATGTACTTACTTCTTGTCTAGATTCTCACTGAAGTAATCATTCTTCACATAACCGTGCTTTGTATAAATGGAAAAGAAACAATCAAGATCTTTATCTCCTAGATAATTTTTTATGTCTTTTATTCTCCAAAAGCATCTTGGGTCACTCAAATGGCAAAAAACAAAGGAAGGCTTCAGAACCAAGAAGAAAACACTCAAAGAGAACATATTTGCCATGTCATCAATATTGGTGTCTGAGCAAAATTCAGCATGAAACATCAGGCAGGAAGAATCTCAGATATCAAATTTTCATAACAGATCCAGGTGTCACATTTTGGTGATGTAAAGAGCATATCTTCTTCTCACAGCATTTACTTTTCAGTTCACTGTTTGCCTCTAGAGGATTCTGAAGCACTCTCTGGCCTGGGGCTCTGCATCTGCAATCCTCTGGCCAGGTGAAAAATAGGGGAAATAATTTTGGTCAGTATTATCCTTCTGTGTATCCCTTATGAATACCTTCATGTCAGTAGACATGACGGTTCCAGACATGATTCCTTTTGGGAGTATTTTCCCACAAGTAGAGTTCATCAAACCAGTTTTCAGAAATCATTTGCAATAGTTCACTTTTGTTACATAGGTTATTCCTATGAGTTTTATAAACTATTATACCAATGAATGCTCCACTATGTTTGTAGCAGCCTTATTTATAATAGCCAGAAGCTGGAAAGAACCCAGATGTCCCTTAACAGAGGAATGGATACAGAAGATGTGGTATATTTACACAATGGAATATTACTCTGCAACTAAAAAAAATGAATTCACAAACTTCTTAGGCAAATGGTCAGAATTGGAAAATATCATCCTTAGTGTGGTAACCCAATCACAAAAGAACACACATTGTATGCAGTCACTGATAAGGGGATATTAACCCAGAAGCTTGGAATACAAAAGGGACACAATTCACAGATCAATTGATTTACAAGAAGAAGGAAGGTGAGACCCCTGGTTCTGGAATGACTGGATGTAGGGGAATACCAGGACAGAGAAGCCAGTGGGAGTTGAATGGGGAACAGTAGGGGAGGGAAGAAAGCTTATGGGACTTTTGGGGAGAGAGGACCCAGGAAAGGGGGAATTATTGGGAAGGTAAATAAAAAAATATAGAAAAAAAAGAGACAGAAATTTCTTGACATAAGCATTACAATGCCATGCCCATATTCAAACTATGTATGAGGGCAGAGAAATCAGTATTTAGATAACATAATTTAACTTTTACTCTGTGCATAAAAAACATTATGACTACATTTTTCTAAGAAGATTTAAATGCTAGGAGGCTTCTATTGATATATTGCAGAGTCTGCAAGAACAAAGAAGCCAGCCCTTATTATAATACCCAGAAAAAAATTTCAATAACCCTTGGCACAGCCATATCCATTAGAAATGGTGAAAGTTATGAAGACAGCATTGTTGCTTGACACAATTCTAACATTACTTAGCAGATTAATATAATCATATTTTTCTATCTTTAGCATTGTTTTTTCTCATTTCCTATTTTATTCTTGGTAACATTCTGCATTATTATTTACTTCTTGTTTTTTCCTGAAGGACAAAAATATGTTTAAATCCTATTAGGCAAATCCTAAATGGTCTTTATTTAGCCACTGCTTGGAAACCATCTTCATGTATTAGCACAGAGAAACACATAGATAGATGAGTCTATTACTGGCAGAAACTTAGTGAAGTATCTGTTCATGAGCAAACTCAGAGAGAAGAATTGGAGTAGGGTAAACAGAGACAAGTGACACAACTCTGACTGGCCAGGAGAATAGGTTAAGAGAACAGGATTAAGGTTTCTTTTTATTATAGCTCAGAGATCTCTGAAATTGTAGTTTAAAGATGAGTGTTATACAGGGTATATCCCTGAAAAAAAGAAAACTCATTAAATAGGATAGATTGAATAAAATACACTTTTCCTTCATTAGAGCATTGTTGACGAGACATATAGTAAATAAGTTAGGTACTAAAATTTGGTATTCATAAAAAACTTGTTCGTGTGTTTTCTGTTTGTCTGAAGTGCTTTAAAACTGCAAAAAGTGCCAGCAAAAAGTAGGCTGTGAAATATTAAATGTGTTTGCTTTGGACAAGACATTCTTTAGACTCCTTAATTGGAGGTTTAGGGATAATAATGAGAATATAATCTGCTCTGCTTATATTTTCCCATTGTAACTCAACTTGAATCCCTGGCCAAAACTCAAATACATAATCTCTACTGCTTACATAATAATTAGTCTCTTTTTGTTCTGTGACTATTGTATAATTTAAAAAAAGTACCTGATTGTTAGTTCATCAGAGCCACAGAATTTGCCTGATTGCCAGTGATACAGAGATGCTAATTTCACTAGACCATCATCTGACTCATCCTCTCCCCTGATTCCTATCTCATTTGAAGCCATGCTGATAAAAACAGCTCTAAGAGACTCTAGTAGGAATGCTCCCATAGGAAGGCTCCCTGTGCAACATGGATGAAGAAATTAAAATATTCCACAATAAATTCAAATTTCAAAAATATTCGTCTAGAAATTCAGTCCTATGAAATATGCTAGAAGAAAAGCCATACATAATAAGGGTGTTAACAACACACATCAAAAGTTATAGCAAATATATTAACTCACCCAACCAAATCCAAAAGAAAACACACACACACACACACACACACACACACACACACACACAAAACCCACAGAATTACCACAATGAACAACTAAAAGAAAATAATAGGTATAAGAGATACAACAATCAGTGCGCACTGGGCACTGATATCTTTCAATAACAATGACCTCACTTCTACTATTCAAAGACACACATATTAATGGGTCAGATATGAAATCAGGATTCATCCTCTGCTGCATACAGCAAACACACTTCAATATCAAAAGGAGATATTATCTCAGAGTAAAGGGTTCAAAAATATATTCTATGCTAATGGTCTTATGAAGCTAATGCTAGCTAACATAATAGACTTACAAATATTAGTCAAGGCAAGTACCTAGTATTTATGAGAGGAAAATTTCACAAAGACAAAAAAAGAGATTTCAGTTTTAACATTTGTCCATTAAATACAGGAACGCTCACTTTTGAATAGAATCACTACTTCAGCTTAAATAATGTACTGGACCTCATACAATGATAATGGGGTAATTCCATACCCCACTCAACTAATATATAGTTCTTGCAGAGATTTTAAACTGAACAATGCTGGAGCTAATTGATATCCAAAACAAAATACTCCTAACAAATATTTATAGAACATTACATTCAAACCCACAAATGTGATCCGCTCCTTAGATGATAAAAACATTTAACAAATTATAATACACCTGCATTTTGAAAGTAATGGTGAGAGCAAGAATTCAAGACATAATAAAACATAATAAACAATACATAATAAAAGCAATACCCTGGCTCTTTAGATGAAATATTCAACAATGGATAAAGGGAACTAGTAGAGTTCACCTCCAGTAGACAGACATTGCTTCAAGTGCAGGGATGGGGTTGCAATTGCACAGCCCAAAACTCTGACCTAGAAATATTCCTGTATAAAAACACTTCAGGGACACAAATGGAGAAGAGCCTGAGGGAAAGGTGGTCCAGTTACAGGCCCAAATTGGACTCCATCTCAAGGAGAGACTACAAGGCCTGACACTAAGACTGATTCTATGGTGTGTTTACAAACTGGAGCCTAGAATGGCTGTCCTTGGAAAGGTCTAACTGACAAGATAGGAAGGAGGGATGATTGGGAGGTTTTGGAAGAAAAGTGTGAAATGGAAAATGACAATGTTTTCTAATCTCAAAAATAAAAGAAACAAAAAAGTATTGGTAGTGTAAAAGAAGGCAGAGATAACATAAAAAAAATACCACCAAAATTACATAACAGTAGAAAATGTCACCTTCAGTATTATAATTCAATATGTGAGTTTTCTTAGGGCCCATTATCTGCATTTTTTACTAACTACTGTAAGATATATGTACCCAAGATTCACAATGTTGTAGTATTCATTAAGAAATGTCATGTTCAAAATAGTGTTTCCAATCTCTATAATAAAAAAAATATTCTCTCATTACATTTTATTTATTTACATGCCAAATATTGCCCTCTCACATTCACATTTCCCAGAAATCTTCACCTTATCACAATTTTCTTCACCTCAGAGAGGTTCCTCTACACCTCCAGGAATTATCCCTTCCTGGGGCATCATTTTTCTACAGGATCTGGCATATCCTTTGCCACTGAAGCAAAGCAAGGCAGTACCTCGAACATATGTGCCTGTGGCCTTGGAGAAGCCTAGGTATGTTTTTTGGTTAATTTCTTAGCATCTGGCAGCTCCCTAGGAATCAGGTAAGTTGACACTCTTAGTCTTATTCTGTGTTTGCCATGACCTTCAGATCCTTCATACATTCCCGTAACTCTTCCATATGGGGCTTGACCTCAGTACAGGGGTTGGCTGTAAGTACATGCATTAGTCTCAGTCCATGGTCTCTGAGGATAGTCATGCTAAGCTCTTGTCTGCAAGGACAACATAGTTTCATTAATAGTATCAGTAACTAGTGTCTGTTGATGGGGTAGATCCCAAGTTGGGATGGTCATTGATGGACATTTCCTTTCAGTGTCTATTCTATTTTTGTCCCTGCATTACTTTTAGACAGGAATATTTTTGGTACAAATATTTTGAAGGTAGATTGGTGTCCCCATCTCCCCAGTGGGAACCCTGTCCAACTCCTGGAGGTGATCTGTTCAAGCTGATCAACACACATTGGACATTTCAGCTAAGGTCGCCTTCAAGCAATCTTCAGCATCTATTACATCTCAGGTCTCTAGGACTTTCTAGAGTCTGCCTCACAAATCCTGGCATCTAAAATTTTCCATTCATTCTCTTGGTCCTCTGGGCTTCTCTTGTGTCTCCTCCATATCTTATCCTGTATAATTTCCCCTCCTCCTCCCTTCTCACGCTCAGGTTTCTACCTTGCTCTGCTTCCTGTGATTATGTTGTTCCCACTTCTAAGTGGGATTAAAGCATCCTCACTTGGGCCTTCCCTCTTGTATAACATTTTCGGGTATGTTGAATGTATTATGAGTATTCTGTATTTCATTGGGTAAATAAACCACATTGTCTGTATCCTTTCTCTGTTAAGGGACATCTGGATTGTTCTCAGCTTCTGGCCATTACAACTAAGGCTGATATGAACATACTGAAGCATGTGTTATTGTGGTATGGTAGCATCTTTTGGGTATTTGCCCAGGAATGGTATAGCTGGGTCTTCAGGTAGATCTATTTCCAATTTTCTGAGGCACCTCCAGTTTGATTTCTAAAGTGGTTGTACCAGTTTGCAGGAGTGTTTCTCTTTTTCCACATCCTCATCAGCATCTACTGATGTCTGAGTTTTTAATCTTGGCCATTCTATTTTGTGCAAGGTGGAATCTCAATTCCATTTGCATTTCTCTGATAACTAAGGATGTTCAAAAAAGCCATCTTATTAAAAGCAATCTACAGAGAGATTCTGATTAATCCTCATCAAAATTCCAACTCAATTCTTCATAGAAATGCAAAGAGAAATTCTCAACTTCATGTGGAATAACAAACAAAAAAAGTGGAATAACAAAAACATTCTCAAAATAAAAGAACAAAGCATAATCAACATCCCTGACGTCAAGCTACAGAACAATAGTGATAAAAACTACAGGGTGTCGATTGGTACAGAGAGAGAGACAGGTGAATCAATGGAATACAATTGAAGACCCATAAATAAACCCTCACTCCTATGGACACTTGATTTTGTCAAAAAATCAAATCCATGCAATGTGGAAAAGAAAACATTCAATAAATGGTTCTGCACAAATTGGTGGTCTTCATATAAACAATGCATATTGATCCATATTTATCAGCTTGTACAAAGCTCAAGTTCAAGTGGATCAAGGAACTCCAAATAAAGCAGTTACACTGATTCTAATAGAAGAGAAAGTGGGCAAGCATCTTAATCACATTGGCACAGGAGACAATTTCCTGAGCAGATCATCAATGGCTCAGGCATTAAGAATAATAATTGACAGATGGGACTGAAAATGTTCTGTTAGGCAAATAATACTCTCATTAATATGAAAGAACAACATCCTGACTGGGAAAAGATTGTCACTAACTTGATATCTGAGAGAAGGTTAATATTCAAAATATAGAAAAGGCTCAGTAATTTAGCCTTCAGAATAAAACGAAGTAATCCAGTTGAAATAGGGCTACAAAGATAAACAGAAAAATCTCAAATGAGGCATCTCAAATCCCAAAAAAAAAAAAAAAACAAGTGAGGAAGTGAGTGAAACATTCTACAGTTGTCTGTTGGGCCCAGTTGATCCATAATGTTTCTTAGATTAATTATTTCTCTATGTTTTCTGTATTTGCTCTCAATTGGTGAGTGTAGGGTGTTCAAGCCTCTCACTATTAATGTATGCTACTCAGTGTGCAATTTAATCTTTAGCATGTTTCTTTTACAAATGTGGGAGTCCTTTCATTTGGGCCATAGATTTTCACAACCGAGAATCATCTTGGAAGATTTCCCTTTTATGAGTAAGATGTGCCTTTTTCTTCCTCTTTTGATTAATTTTGTTTGAAAATCTATTTATTAATTATTTATTAAGTATTTGAATGTTTACTCTATCTTAGTTTTTTGAGGGGTAGAAGGGGAAGAAGAGGAGTTTGGGATAAGGATGTAATGTGTTTAAATAAATAAATTATTGGAAAATATATATTGTTTCAAATGATTCTGTAGCATGCATACCAAAAGCCTGTATTCCACAAAGTTAGAAAATCTTAATTAAATATATGATTTTCCTGATAGATAAGAAATCTAGATCAGGGAAACCATTTAAAAATCCCTATGAACCCTGAGCAAATAGATACAGTTTTTAAAATTTTCCCAAACAAAAACAATAGCAACTACTAGTACAACAAAACAACCAAAAGCCCAGAAGACATTGTTTAAGTATCAAATATAACCAGTCTTTCAAAGAAGTGCTAACATCCTTAATCCTCAAACTATTCCACCGAATAGAAATAGAAGGAATACTACCAAACTCATTCTATGACACCACAGTCGTCCTAAACCTTAATCCATAAAAAGACTCAAGGAAGAATGAGGACTTTATACCAATTTTTTTTTGAACATTGATGGAAATGTACTCAATAAAATATTTGCAAACCAAGTCCAGGTACATCATTCACTATGATCATATAGACTATATCCCAGGGATACAGGGATGGTTCAATACAGAAAAAGCTTTCAACTTAATCCATCTTTTAAACAAACTAAAAGAAAAGGGCACATGTTGACAAGTATTTGTGGGAGAAGAAAGCAATCAGAGGAGGGGAGAGGGAGGGAGGGACATGGGTAGGAAAGAGGACAGGGAAGGGAAGAGGAGAATATGATAAGGTATTGGGTTGGGGAAACAAAACTGAAGCCCTGAGGGCTAGCAGAAAAATGGAAATAGGCGACTTCAGGAGGTCCGAGGTGAGGGGACCATCTAGAACATACTAGAGAAGTGGGAGGGGAAATACTCTCAGAAATCAAAGGAAGGGACACGATCTACAGTGGAGAGAGGTATCTTCTAGAGTCCACCTCCAGTAGAAAGACAAGGCATCTAGTAGAGGGAAAGGATTGCCATACTACAGTAAAAATTCTGACCTAGAATTGTGCCTTTCTAAAAGAACTGCAGGGGAAAATGGAGAATAGCCTGAGGAAAAGGAGGTCCAGCATCAGGCCCAAAATGGGATCCAGCTCAAGGGGTGCCCCAAGGCCTGACTCTATAACTAATGCTTTAGTATGCTCACATATAGGCACCTATCTTGCCTGCCCTCAAAAAACACAACAAGCCCTTGAAAGAATCAGATGCTGATATTTAACCCAACCAATGGAAAGAAGTTCTGTGGTTGAATTATGCAAATGTGGGAAGAAGCTGAGGAGGAGGGTGACTCTACAAGAAGACTAGCAGTCTCAAAAAATCTGGATCCTTGAGATCACTCAAACAAGGAGCCAACAACATGTGAGGGTACACCAGCTGATATGAGGCCCCCAACATGTATACAGCAGAGGACTTTTGCATTTGGACTCTGTCAGAGAAGAAGCACAGAGCCCTCACGAGACTGGAGGCCACAGGGAGTTAGAGGTCTGGTGGAGTAGGTGTGTGGGGGTGGTGGTGGTGGGAACATCATCATGGAGTCTGGGGACATGTGGGCGGGAGGAGGTTTGGGATTTCCTACTCTCAGAGGGTGAACTAGGAGGAAGATAAGTCTAGATGGTTAAAAGATTAAAATAAAAAAAGTAGAAAATTTTATATAGACATGTTACTAGTATTAGAGAGAACAGGGAAATAAATATATATCTAAACATAATGAAAACAATATACAGAAAGCCACTATAAAACATCAAATTGAAAGGAGAGAAATTTAAACCAATTTCACTACAATCAGGGACAAAATATGATGGACCACTGTCTTCCTGTCTATACATTGTAGTACGTAACCTTCTAGATAGTGCAAAAAGAAAACTAAAGGAGATCAAGAAGATACCAATTAAAAAGGAAGGAGTCAAAGTATCTCTGTTTGTGGATGATCAGTGATTATACATAAGCTCTCCAAAAGTTCTATCTGAGAACTTTTCTAGCTGAAGAACACCTCCCTTCATCAAAGTGACTAGATAGAAAATTAACTCAAAGAAAATATGGCCCTTCTTTATGCAAATTATAAATGGGCCAAGAAAGAAATTGTAGAAAGAATACCCCTAAAAATAACTACTACTAATATATCCTGCTGCAACTCTATCAAAGCAAGTGAAAGCTCTGTGTGACAAGACATTAAAATCACCAAATAATGACACTGAAGATATGAGAAGATGGAAAGAACACCCATGCTCATGGAGAGGTAGGATTAACAAAGTGAAATTGGCCATCTTACCAAAAGTAATCTACAGATTCAATGCATTCCCCATCAAAATTCCAACACATTTTTTTATAGACACTGAAGGAAGATTTCTCCTATGGGAAAATAAAAGACACTGGACAGCAAAAACAATCCTGAACACTAAAAGACTTTAGGGAGGAATCACCATCCCTGACCTCAAGCTGTATAAGAGAGCAATAGTATTAAAAATTGCACAGTATTGGCACAGAAATAGACATGTAGACCATGGAATTTTTGGGGACAGCAAACAATGACAGAGACTGCCTGCAGTAGGCCAGGATGGAGACATCTCAGAAGCCTGCAACAGCTCCTTTTAGAAAAGGATGATGTCTGGGACCCTGAGAAGCAGGAGACACATCCCTCCAGGAGACACACCATCTGGAATAAGGGACTGCCTGCAGTAGGCCTGGATGGAGACATTTCAGTAGCCCATGGCAGCTCTTTGTAACAACAGTTGTTCCCATTTCTCCTAAGGTTAGTTCTGGACAACAGCTGTATAGATTTCATTCGTTCATGACTGTTTTTCAGTTGGCCTTGATATGCATAATTATTCTATTATATCTAACATTCTTATTTCTTTTTCCTTCTGCTTTGGCGAATTCTGTGAAACAAGATGTTCCCTGATGTAATGATTCTTAAACAATTAAAAACTGAGACATTGGGCATAGCACACCAGAGCACAGAACAGTACAGTCCTAATGGTCCAGGTCCATGCTGTGTGTACTTATCTTAGAAACAATTCAATAACTGCACAATGGTAGCTCCAGATTAATGCTTGACTTGCAAAGAAAGTGTGATGAAATTATTAGAAAATGAATTAGAACCAACATTGGCACCCCAAAGAAAGAAACAATTATTAAAGTTATGAAATAAGTTTTGCACAATTTTTAAGAGTGTATCCTGGATAAGCAAGTATAGAATATGTTAATTCTTATATTAATAAAATTAAGGCAAAACGTTGGGACTCTTAGGAGTTCACTGTGTGCAATATGTAGAAGCAGAAAGCCAGGGGAACTACAGAGTTAAGAGTTAACTTGAATCTTTCTGGCCACTGACTGGGAGTTTTGTCCATTTCATTTATCATTAGTGCTTCACAAGGAAATGCAAGTAGCTGGTCTTGGAGCACTGAGCTCTAAAGGGTAATAGTTAAAGTTTAAATAATGATAAGTTAGCAATTATTATTATTATTATTATTATTATTATTATTATTATTATTATTATTATTATTATTATTACTATAGGCTTGGGAATAGGAAAGCTGGAAGCTTTGGGGAACAATTGTAATTCTTTTATTTTTAATTGAATATAATCTTCACTTACATTTCAAATGCTAAAACCTTTCCCAGTGCTTCACCCCTTGAAAACACTCCACCCCTCCTTCCACCCCCTGCCTCCAAGTATATGCCTCTCCACCTGACTCACTCCTCCTATGTCCCCACCCCTCTCGATTTCCCTTTGTTGGAGCATCTATTGAGCCTTCCCAGGACCAAAGACCTCTCCTCCCAATGATGCCCGACAAGGCATTCCTCTGCCACATTTTTGGCTGGAACCATATGTACCCTTTGATTGATGGTTTAGTCCTTGGGAATCCTGGGACATCTGGGTGCCCTATGTCATTGTTATTCCCATGGGGCTTTAAACCCCTTCAGCTCCTCCAGTCTACCCTCCAACTCCTCCATTTGGGACCCCTTGCCTAGTCCAATGGTTGGCTGCTAGCATCTGCCTCTGTATGTGAAAAGCTCTGGCAGGGCCCCTCCTGAGACAACTATAACAGGCTCCTTTTGGTATGCCCTACTTGTCATCCAAAATAGAGTTGGGGTTTGGTAGCGGTTTACAGGAATAATCCCCAGGTAGGGCAGTCTTTGGGTGGTCTTTCCTTCTGTCTCTGCTCCATACTTTGTCTCCATTATTGCTCCTGTGAATATTTTCATCCCTTTCTCAAAGGAACTCAAGCACCCCCACTTCAGTCCTCCTTCTTCTTGACCTTCCTGTGGTCTGTGAATTGTAACTTTTTAATTTTGAGCTTTTGGGCTAACATTCACTTATCAGTGATTGCATACCACATTTTTTTGAGTGTGTGTGTCTGTGTGTGTGTGTGTGTGGGTGTGTGTGTGTGTGTGGGTGTGTGTGATTGGGTTACCTCACTCAGGATGACACTTTTGAGTTCGCTCCATTTGCTTAAGGATTTCATGAATTCATTGTTTTTAATAGCTGAATAGTATTCCATTGTGTATATATACCACAATTTCTGTATCCATTCCTCTGTTGAGGGACATCTGAGTTCCAATTTCTGGCTATTATAAACAAGGCTGCTATGAACATAGTAGAACATGTGTCCTTATTTCATGTTGGAGCATCTTCTGGGTATATGCCTAGCAGTGGTATACCTGGGTCCTTGAGCAGTACTATGTCTAATTTTCTGAGGAACCGCCAAACTGATTTCCAGAGTGCTTTTACCAGATGGCAATCCCACCAACAATGGAGAAGTGGTCCTCTTTCCCCACATCCTCTCCAGCATCTGCTGTCCCCTGAGTTTTTTATTTTAGTCATTCTGACCGATGTGAAGTGGAATCTCAGTGTTGTTTTGATTTGCATTTCCCTGATAACTAAGGATGCTGAATATTTCTTTAGGTGCTTCAG
The DNA here is from genome assembly GCA_036184795.1 of Tokudaia tokunoshimensis. Lineage (NCBI taxonomy): Eukaryota > Metazoa > Chordata > Mammalia > Rodentia > Muridae > Tokudaia > Tokudaia tokunoshimensis. The sequence goes on along the minus strand of BTHU01000001.1, from coordinate 61,902,385 downwards.
GGCCATTCAAATTTCCTCAGTTGAGAACTCTCTGTTTAGCACTGTACCCCATTTTTAATAGATTTATTTGACTCTGGAGTCTTAACTTCTTGAGTTCTTTGTATACATTGGATATTATCCCTCTATCAGATGTAGGATTGGTAAGGATCTTTTCCCCATTTGTTGGTTGCTGTTTGGTCCTATTGAGCATGTCCTTTGCCTTACAGGAACTTTGCAGTTTGTTTATTTATCTATTTATTTATTTATTTATTTATTTATTTATTTATTTATTTATTTTGGTTTTTGGAGACAGGGATTTTCTGTGTAACCCTGTCTGTCCTGGAACTCACCCTGTAGAATAGACTGGCCTCGAACTCAGAAATCCACCTGTCTCTGCCGCCCAAGTGCTGGGATTAAAGGTGTGCGCCACCACTGCCCGGCAGTTTTGCCATTTTATGAGATCCCATTTGTCAATTCTTGTTCTTAGAGTATAAGCCACTGGTGTTCTATTCAGGAAATTATACCTTGTGTCCATGTGTTCAAGGTTGTTCCCCAATTTCTCCTCTATAAGTTTCACTGTGTTTGGTTTTATGTGGAGGTCCTTGATACACTTGGACTTGAGCTTTGTACAAAGAGATAAGAATGGGTTGATTTGCATTTTTCTGCATGCTGACCTCCAGTAGATCCAGCACCATTTGTTAAAAATTCTGTCTCTTTTCCACTGGATGTTGTTAGCTTCTTTATGAAATATCAAGAGAGCGTAGGTGTACGAATTCTTTTCTGGTTCTTCAAGTCTATTTCATTGATCTTCCTGCCTGTCTCCTTACCAATATCAGACATTTTTCTTCACTATTGCTCTATAGTAGAGCTTGAGGTCAGGGATGGTGATTCATCCAGGAGATCTTGGGTTGTGGAGAAATGTTTGTGGGATCCAGGGTTTTGTGTTATTCCAGATGAATTTGAGAAGTGCTCTTTCTAGGTCTCTGAAGAATTGATTTGGAATTTTGGTGCGGATTGCATTGAATCTGTAGATGTCTTTCAGCAAGATGGCCATTTTTACTATATTAATCCTACCAATTCATGAGCATGGTAGATCTTTCTATCTTCTGAGGTCTTCTTTGGTTTCTTTCTTCAGAGGCTTGAAATTCTTGTCATACAGATCTTTTACTTTCTTGGTTAGAGTCACACTAAGTTATTTAGTATTATTTGTGAGTATTGTGAAGGTTATCATTTCCCTAATTTCCTTCTCAGCTTGTTTATCCTTTGAATATAGGAAGGCTACTGATTTGTTTGAGTTAATTTTATATCCAGCCACTTTGCTGAAGTTGTTTATCAGCTTTAGGAGTTCTCTGGTGGAGTTTTTTGGTCGCTTAAATATACGATCATATCATCTGCAAATAGTGATATTTTGAATTCTTCCTTTTCAATTTGTATCCCTTTGACCTCCTTTTGTTGTCTAATTGCTCTGGCTAGGACTTCAAGTACTATATTGAATAGATAGGGAGAAAGTGTCCAGTCTTGTCTGGTCCCTGAATTTAGGGGGATTACTTCAAGTTTCTCTCTATTTAAATTGATTTTGGCTACCAGTTTGCAGTATATTGCTTTAACTTGGTTTAGGTATGGTCCTTGGATTCCAGATCACTCCAAGACCTTTATCATGAAGGGATGCTGGATTTTGTCAAAAGTCTTTTCAGCATCTAATAAAATGATCATATGTTTTTATTGTTTCCTTCAGTTTGTTTATATAGTAGATTATTGATAGATTTCTTTATCTTGAACCATCCCCACGTTCCTGGGATGAAGCCTACTTGATCGTGGTGAATTATCATTTTGATGAATTCTTAGATTGGGTTGGATAGAATTTTGTTGAGTATTTTTGCCTCGATGTTCATAAGGGAGATTGATCTGAAGTTCTCTTTCTTTGTTTGGTCTTTGGTTTAGGTATAAGCTTTATTGTGGCCTCATAGAATGAGTTGGGTTGTGTTCCTTGAGTGTCTATTTTGTGTAATAGGTTGAAGAGTATCTGTATTAGCTCTTCTTTAAAGATCTGATAGAAATCCCCACTAAACCTAGCTGATCTTGGACTTTTTTTTTATGGGAGACTATTAACAACTGCTTCTTTTTACTCAGGACTTATGGGACTATTTAGATGGTTTATTCGATAATTTTTAACGTTGACACCTGGTATGTATCTAGAAAGTTGCCCATTTCATCCAGAATTTCAAATTTTGTTGAGTATAAGCTCTTAGAGTAGGATCTTATGATTTTTTGAATTTCCACAGCTCCTGTTGTTATGTCTCCTTTTTCATTTATGATTTTATTAATTTCGGTAGTGCCTCGATGCCCTCTGGTTATTCTTGCCAAGGGTTTATCTATCTTGTTGATTTTCTCAAAGAACCAACTCCTGGTTTTTTGATTCTTTGTATAGTTCTTTTTGTTTCTATTTGGTTGATTTCAGCCTGAGTTTGACTATTTCCTGCTGTCTACTCCTCTTGTGTGTATTTGCTTCTTTTTGTTCTAGAGCTTTCACGTGCACTGTCAAGCTCTTAGTGTAAGGTCTCTCAATATTCTTTTTGGAGACACTCAGAGCTATGAGTTTTCCTCTTAGTACTGCTATCATTGTGCCCCCTAAGTTTTGGTATGATGTGTCTTCATTTTCACTAAATTCTAAAAAGTCTTTAATTTCTTTCTTTATTTCTTCCTTGACCAAGCTATCATTAAGAAGAGCATTGTTCAAAGTTCATGTGTATGAGTTCTTTCCATTGTTTTTGTTTGAACTTAAGATCAGTCTCAAGCCCTGGTTATCTGATAAGGTGCATGGAATGATTTCAATATTTCCATAACTGTTGAGGCCTGTTTTGTGACCTATTTTATGGTCAGTTTTGGAAAAGGTACCATGAGATACTGAGACGAAGGTGTATTCTTTTGCTTTGGGATGGAATATTCTATAAATATCTGTAAGATCTATTTGGTCCATAATTTCAGGTAGTTTTACTGTGTCTCTGTTTAGCTTCTGTTTCCATGATTTGTCCATTGTTGAGAATTGGGTATTGGAGTCTCCCACTATTATTGTGTGGGGTACAATGTGTGCTTTGAGCTTTAGTAAGATTTCCTTTATGAATGTGGGTGCCCTTGCATTCGGGGCATAGATGTTCAAAATTAAGAGTTCATCTGGATAGACTTTTTCTTTGATAAGTATGAAGTATCCCTCCATATCTTTTTTGACAACTTTTAGTTGAAAGTCAATTTTATCCAATATAAGAATGGTCACTCCCACTTGTTTTCCAACCTTTGACTCTAAAGTATTGACTGCCTTTGCCACTGAGTTGGGTTTCTTGTATGCAGCAAAATCTTGGGTCCTGTTTATGTATCCATTCTGTTACTCTATGTTTTTTATTGGGGAATTGAGACCATTGATGTTAAGAAATATTAAGGAAAAGTGATTGTTGCTTAATCTTATCCTCTTTGTTAAGGTGAAATTCTGTTTGTGTGGCTATCTTCTTTTGAGTTTGTTGAAAGACAATTACTTTACTGTTTTGCTAGGGTGTGGTTTCCTGCCTTGTGTTGTATTTTCCACCCATTGTCTTTTGTAGAGGTGGATTTATGGAAAGATATTGTGTAAATTTGCTTTTTTCATGGAATGTCTTGTTTTCTCCATCTATGGTAATTGAAAGATTTTCTGGATATAGTAGTCTTGACTGGCATTTATGTTCTCTTAGGGTCTGTATGACATCTGCCAAGGATTTTCTAGCTTTCATAGTTTCTGGTGATAATTCTGGTGTAATTCTGGTAGGTCTGCATTTATATGTTACTTGACTTTGTTCCCTATTGCTTTTAATATTCTTTCTTTGTTTAGTATATTTGTTGTTTTGATTATTATGTGTCAGGTGGAGTTTCTGTTCTGGTTCAGACTGTTTGGAGTTCCGTAGTACTCTTGTATGTTCATGGACATTTATTTCTTTAGGCTAGGAAAGTTTTCTTCTACAATTTTGTTAAAGATATTTACTGCCCCTTTAAGATGTAAATCGTCACTCTCTTCTATCTCCAGAGATGTCTCACTTTGTGATATTTTTAGTTGTTTCTACTTCCATTTTTGTGTCCTGGATGGTTTTGTTCAGTTCCTTCACTTGTTTGTGTTCTCCTGAAAATTTTTAAGTGATTTTTGTGTTTTCTCTTTAAGGGTGTCTAACTGCTGGCCCATGTTCTCCTGTATTTCTTTAAGGTATTTTTGTGTTTCCTCTTTAAGGGCTTCTATCTGTTGACCCATGTTCTCCCACAATTCCCTATGGGATTTTTGTGTTTCCTCTTTAAGGGCTTCTTCCTGTTGAGTCATGTTCTCCTGTATTTCTTTAAGGGAGTTATTTATGTCCTTCTTGAAATCCTCTATCAGTATCATGAGATGTGATTTTAAATCCAGCTCTTGCTTTTCTGATATGATGGGGTATCCAAGATTGCTGCTGTGGGAGAACTGGGTTCTGATGGCTTCATGTTGCCTTGGTTTCTGTTGGTAGTGATCTTTTGTTTGCCTTTGGCCATCTAGTTATCTCTGGTATTAACTGGTCTTGCTGTCTCTGACTGTGAATTCTTTGTCTTGCAAGCCTGTACTACTGGCATTCCCATTCTCTCAAATCCCTTGAATACCACCAATTTCTTCAAGAAGTATCAAGAGATGGGGTCTTTCCTGCGGCAGACATGACAAGGTTCAAATGCCCTGCATGCTGCTGGTTCTCAAATGTCCTTCCTGCTGCTGGCTCTCTAGAAAGAATCAGGAGAACTGGCAGAACTGGCAGGGGGTCTGCTACAGCAGAAGGAACATAGCAGGAGGTGGCAGAGGAGAAGAAGAAACTGAATGTAATTCTTGATTCTTTGTGGGACGTGGTTATTGTTTTGAATTTGATTTGGCAATGATTATACAATGTCTTTTTTTATCTGCTTTTGGAGTTTCAATAAAAGACCGGGGCAAGAAGAAGGCAGGAGAGCATGTAGAGAGCAAGTAGTGATAATGTGACGAGCAAGTGAGAGAACTAATGTGAAGAGCATGGGAAGAACGTATAAAGAGCAAGTGAAGAGAGAATGTGAGTTGTGTGTGTATAGTATGTGTGTGAGTGAAAGGATAGTGCATGTGCTATGTGTGTGAGACATGTGTGAAGAGTATGTGTGTGAGTGAAAGAAGAGTGCATGTGGAATGTGTGTGAGATGTGTGTGAAAAGTGTGTGTGAGTGAAAGGGGAACACATAGAGGTATGTATGAGCATGAGAGTGAAAGAACAGAAAAGCACACAGGAGAAAAGCAGAGTACACAGGAGAATGCAGAGTGTGTGCAGTCTCAAGCTGTGAGTGAATGAGTGAGAGAGAGTGAGGACAGAGAATGAGAGAGAAGAGAAACTTTTAAGCCTTGAAAAATTGCCTGTCAGCTTGTACCCAAAATGTAGTCTGTGTGTAATTATTATGCACCTTCCATATATCCCTGCTTCCAGTTGAAATCAAATGGAAATACAAAACTAAACCCATATATCTATGCACACTTGACCTTTAATAAAGTATCTACACAATGAACAAAGAAAGCTTGCTGATTTAACTGGATGTCTACATGTAGAAGAATGAAAATAGATCCATTAATTTTTATCATACACAAAACTCAAGATGAAGTAGTTCAAGAACTTCAATATACAACTGGATACACTAAATCTCATAGAGAAGAAAGTGAGAAATAGCCTCTAACATATTAGGACAGTATATAAACCTCTGAACATAACAAAACTGATTCAGGCTCCAAAGCCAACAATTGATAAGTGGGACCTCATGAAACTCAAAAGTTTTTGTAAGGCATTTGACATTGCAAGTAGGACAAAATGACAGCCTACTGATTGGGAAAGTAGTTTCAAGAACCTTAAACCTGACAAGAGGCTACTGTTCAAAATTTATAAAGAAATCAAGTCAGACAATAACCCCCACCCCAAATTTAAAGAATGGGGATAAGAGCTAAACAGAAAATTATGAACAAAGATGGGAGTGGGGATATGGAGAATATTTGAAGGGATTCATGATAATGTGTGGGGAGAGACAGGAGAGATAGCCAGATGACCATGAGAATGAATGGTAATATGAAACTGACAGAGTTGGGGAGGTAGAGGATATCTCCAGGAACTAGCAGACATTGAATAAGGAGGTCTGCGAACAATTCACAGCTTTGCAGAAATGGAAATTTAACAGGCCACCCTCTTTAGCGAGCCAGGTAACTCAGAAAAGATATAGTCACCGAACCACCCACAAATATTTCAATTCAAAATTTATCCAGTATATGAGATGTGCAGAAGTTAGGGATGGACTGAGGGAATGGCCAACCAATAACTAGCCCAACTTGAGATCCATGCCATGGGCAAGCTCCAATTCCTGACACTGCTAATAATCCTCTTATATTCTTGCAGACAGGAGTCTAGCATGACAGCCCTTCTAGAGGATCCACCTAGCAGTTGACTCAGAGAGATACAGACACCCACAGTCAAATTGTGAATGGAATTTGGGGAATATTAGGAAGAACAGGAAGAATTATTGCAGGCCCTGTTGTGGATAAAAGAAAAAGGAATTATTGGACAAATAGTCTATTCCTTAAAACGGGGTGATTTATAGGTTTGGGAAATTATTGAAGAGACAAACAAATACAATCATATTACCAAATATCTTGTAATAGTATGGGTGCTTAGATAATAAGAAATAATTTAAAAATATAAATAAATAGACCTGCTAACTGCAATAGATGGTGGAATAAGACAATTCTTGAAGTCGTAACTACATAGAATAAACTTGTTAGTGCTAAGAGTTTTTTACCTGAATTACTTGTTGATAAGGAGAGACCCTGAAACAATAAAAATGTATAAAAGCTATTCCTCCTGGTCTTTCTTTTATGCCAGGACTAGATGGTAAAACCATTGTCAAGAACCATCATTGGGCAAGCTAATGAGAAACAGGTGATCTTCCTGATATGGTTTGCTTCAGATTATAATACTTAAGCACAGATTTGCTCCTATAAGCAAGGCTGAGCTGAAAATGATTTTAGTAAAGATTCCTGCTATTAATATTCTTTTTATCCTGTTACTTTTAAACATATATGACAATGACGAGATGTTTGTCCACTTCTCTGAAGATTTATGAAGTTGTACTGTCTTGTAGTGATACTATATGTACAAATAGATGACGTCTCAATTCTTTATCGTGATCCTATAGGCATTATTAAAATTACGTTAGCATTTATTAAGCTATTTTATATGGACTGATATTAAGTTCTTTTGTGGCAGCCAAAACTGCAAAGAGAACTCTGTCAGTCTCTCATATGTCACCAGTTAATTGCTTCTAGGAAGTAACTAGAATTTCTAATACAAAGAGCGCATTCCAAGAGGTTATAAAACATTAACCAAAGGTTTTAAAAAAGGAACTAGGTCAGAAGATAAAATATTGACTGAGTTTATCTAGGCAAAACTTCACAAATAATGTAGTTATAGTTTTTAACATTTGTTGTACTTATGGAGTGGTGACAGGTAATATTTTATTTAGCCAGATAAATGCTTCTAAGGGATATATATTTAAAAGTTCTTTGTTATAAACTTTTATTTCAATTTATGATTTGATTTTGATTTTAAACTTGTGATGAACTTTTTACCATGTGATCAAATATTCTGAAATATATGTAAGTGTTGAAGACAAGAAGAAGTGTCAGAACTGAGCTGAGGAGAGATTTTGGATAGAATACTTTTTAGCCAGATCTGAAAAGAAAGTTTTTATAATAGAAGTGAGGATAATTTTTTAGTCAAGACACAAGAGAACTTTTTGTCACAGAACCAAACTCAAAAAGAACATAAGTAAAAACATAACATTGAGGGTGGTAGGTATTGTGAATAAGAGTATTATTTTAACATCAAAGCATTAGGAGAAAGCAAGATTAGAAGGAGAATGCAGTGTGAAATATGTTAGAAACTATAAGGTAGCATAAGAAAAACTATGAGAGCAATATGCAGAATGTAGAAGAAAAAAGGAAAAAAGAAGAAGCTGAAGAGAGAGCAGAAGATGCAGGCAGGTTTCTCTTTACCATGGGACAGAACAAGTTTTTTTTCTAATAAGAAGGTAGGCTTAGTCTTATTAAAAGGAGCTAAGCTATCTTGTTACAAGCTTGCATAGAACTTATTTAGACTTAAAAGGGTAGAAGCTTTATCTTTCTCAATGCAATGAAGATTGGAGCTCAATTTTCATCCAGAAAGAATGAGTACTTTCAGCACAATTGCTTGGTATTTTGCTCCAAACGCATGTGTAAGTATGAATGCTTGTGTAAGTATGTAATTTTGAGAATCTATGCAAAGTGGACCCAAATGGTTTAAATAGAAATGTATACATATGCATGCATGATTCTGTATATGAATTTATTTGAATTTATGCATATTAGCTTATATACGATTTTTGCTTCTGCCAGGGTTTATATCTTATCCTGGCTCAATAGAAGTTTATTGCTCCAAACATCCTCTTAGCCTTACAAGCAAGAGTCACGTGGACAAAAGGACAAAGTGTTTAGCAACTAAGTCTTTACTTATGCTCCTGCTGTGTGGGACCTTAATGAGACTTGTGGCCATGCCCCAGGTTCTAGCCTGACTCCACCTCAGCAGTCACCTGCCTGCAGCTCTCCCTGCCTCTCGGTTACCTGACAGCCCAACTCACTATAAATAGCACCCCTCAGCGAGTGTTCTTTCTCTCTCTCTCCCACTTGTTCTCCCTTGGCCCTCTTCTTTATCTATCCCTTTGTCTCTCCATTTTCTCCCCTTTCCACGTGGTCATGGCTTTTCTTATCTATTTTCTCCTCTTCCTTTTTATTTCTATCTCTTTTCTCTTTCTATTTTCTTAATAATAAAACATTAAAGCTATGGGCCACCTCTTATTAAATTCACCATATTGAGCTAGCTGCTATGTGCCATCAGAGTCTCAGAAATTCAGCCATGCAGACAGTCTGTGAGCACAGGTAACAGGTAGAGAAATCCACACCAGAATGACCCCGCCTTCTGCATGAGATTTCTCTGCCCATTCTCGCCTGCCCATGCGAGAGACCGGCTGGTGGGCTGGTGGTGTGACCACACCCGTACATCTTGCCTGCTTCCCCAAAAACACCATGCAGGCTCCATGTCCATCTGTGTCCTCTGTGACATGTATGCAACTTGGCCCGAGAATGAGGCCCACACGCGGCCAGCCCAGCCTGGCACGTGCCCCCTTTCACCCCACCCCTCACCTCCCCACCCCCACACAATAATAATGCGAGACTTCAATACCCTACTGTCAGCAATGAACAGAAACTAAACAGAGACCTGGTGAAACTAGGATAGGTTATGAACCAAATGGATTTAACAGACATCTACAGAATATTCTACCCTAAAACAAAATAATACACCTTATCCTTAGCACCTCATGGTACCTTCTACAAAATTGGCCCTATGATTGGTCACAAAACACTTGACCAACACAAGAAGATTGAAATAATCCCGTGAATCCTATCAGATCACCATGGCCTAAGGCTGATCTTCAAGAAGAGCAGAAACTATAGAAAGCCCACATGCACTGCACATGGAAACTGAACAACTCTTTTACTCAAGGATAACTTGGTTAGGGAAGAAATAAAGAAAATTAAATACTTCTTGGAATTTAATGAAAATGTTGACACATTATACCCAAACTTATTGGACACAATGAAAGCAGTGCTAAGGGGAAAGTTCTTAGTACTTAGTGTCCAGGTAAAGAAACTGGAGAGATCTTACACTAACAAATTAGTGGCACACCCTAGGGCTCTAGAACAGAAAGAAGCAAATACTCAGAGGAGGACTAGAAGACAGGAAATAGTCAAATTCAGGGTCGAAATCAAACAAATAGAAACAAAGAAAACAATACAAAGAATCAACAAAACCAGAAACTGGTTCTTTGAGAGAATCAACAAGAGAGATAAACCTCTAACCCAACTAACTAAAGGGCCAGGAAGCAGTATCCAAATTAACAAAATCAGAAATGAAAAGGGAGACATAGCAACACAAACAGAGGAAATTAAAAAAAATCATCAGATCATGCTATAAAAGTCTATACTCAGCAAAACTGGAAAATCTAGATGAAATGGATGGTTTTCTAGACAGATACCACATACCAAAGTTAAATCAAGAGCAGGTAAACTATCTAAACTGGCACATATCACACAAGGAAATAGAAGAAGTTATTGAAAACATAAAAAAAAATCAGCACCAGATTGATTTAGTGCAGAATTCTACCAGACCTTCAAAGAATACCTGATACTAATTTCTCTAAAACAAATCCATGAAATAGAAAGAGAAGGAACACTACCTAACTCATTCTTTGAAGCCACAATTACTCTGATCCCTAAACCATATAAGGAATCAACCAAAAAGGGGAACTTCAGACCAATCTTGCTTATGAATATTGATGCAAAAATACTCAATAAAATTCTTACAAACCAAATCCAAGAACACATCAAAACCATTGTTCAACAAGAACAAATAGAATTTATCCCAGAGATGCAAGGTTGTTTCAATATACAAAAATCCATTAATGTAATCCACTGTATAACCAAACTCAAAGGAAAAATATCACATGATCATCTCCTTAGATGCAGAAAAAGCATTTGACAAAAGACAACACCCCTTCATGTTAAAAGAATTGGATGGAATAATCAGGAATTCAAGGCCCCTACTGAAACATAATAAAAGAAATTTACTACAAACCTACAGCCAGTATCAAATTAAATGAAGACATACTTGAAGCAATACCACTGAAATTGGGGACAAGACAAGGATGCTCACTCTCTCCATATCTATTCAATATAGTACATAAAGTGATAGACATAAAGTAAGACAACAAAATGAGATCAAGGGGATACAAATTGGCAAAGAAGAAATAAAAGTATCACTATTTGCTAACGATCTGATAGTATACATAAGTGAACCCAAAACTTCTACCAGAGAACTTTTCTAGCTGATAAACAACTTCAGTAAAGTTGCTGGATATAAAATTAACTCAAATAAATTAGTAGCCTTCCTTTATACAAATAATAAACAGGCTGAGAAAGAAATTATGGAAACAAATCTCTTCAAAATAGACACAAATTATATAAAATATCTTGGGATAAATCTAACCAAACAAGTGAAACACCTGTATGACAATAACTTCAAGACTCTCAAGAAAGAAATAGAAGAAGATCTTAGAAAATGGAGAGATCGTTCATATTCATGAATTGGCAGAATTAACATAGTAAAAATGGCCATCATATCAAAGGTAATCTATAGATTCAATGCAATCTCCATCAAAATCCCAGCAAAATTCTTCAAAGACATGAAAAGAGCAATTCTCAAATTCATCTGTAAGGGCAAAAACCACATAATAGAGAAAACATTTCTTAACAGTAAAAGAATGGCTGGGGAAGTCACCGTCCCTGACCTCAAAATTTACAACAAAGCAATAGTGATAAAAAAAAAACAAACTGCATGCTACTGGTACAGAGATAGACACTTTGGTCAATGGAATAAACTGAGGACCCAGAAATAAAACCACACACTTATGGACTCTTGATCTTTGACAATGAAGCCAAAAATATGCAATGTAAAAAAAGAAAGCATCTTCAATAAATGGTGCTGGTCTAACTTGATGTCTGTTTGTAGAAAAATCAAAATAGACCAATATTTGTCACCTTGCACAAAGCTCAAGTCCATGTGGATCAAAGACCTCGATGTGAAACCAGATACACTGAATCTAAAAGAAGAGAAAGTGGGAAACAGCCTTGAACTCATTGGCACAGGGGAAAATTTCCTAAACAAAACACTAATGGCTCATGCTCTAAGACCAAGAATTGATAAATGGAACCTCATGAAACTGGGAAGCTTCTGTAAGGCAAAGGACACTGTCAATAAGACAAATTGGCAACCTACAAATTGAGAAAAAACCTTCACTAACCCCACATCTGATAGAGGGCTAATATCCAAAATATATAAAGAACTCAAGAAACTAATCACCAAAAAAAACCAGGCAATTCAATAAAAAAATGGAATATATAACTAATTTGAGATTTCACAACTGAGGAATCTCAAATGGCTGAGAAGCATCTACTGAAATGTTCAAAGTCCTTAGTGATCATAGAAATGCAAATCAAAACGACCTTGAGATTCCACCTTACACCAATCAGAATAGCCAAGATCAAAACCGCAGGTGATAACACATGTTGGAAAGGATGTGGAGAAAGAACATGTCTCCACTGCTGGTGGAATTGCAAACTGATACAACCACTCTGGAAATCAATCTGAAGGTACCTCAGAAAATTGGAAGATCCAGCTATACCACTCCTGGGAATATACCCAAAAGATGCCCCACCATACCACAGAGGCATGTGTTCCACTGTGCTCATAGTGTGCCTTATTTGTGATAGCCAGAAGCTGGAAACAACCCAGATGTCCCATGGCAGAATAATGGATATAGAAAATGTGGTTCATGTACACAATGGTATGCCACTCAGCTATTAAGAACGAGGATATCCTGAATTTTTCAGGCAAATGGATGGAACTAGATCATCCTGAGTAGAGTAACTCAGAACCAAAAGGACATGTATGGTATGTTCTCACTAATAAGTGGATGTTGAAACATAATGAGTACCTGAGATACAATCCACAGAACTCAAAATGTCAACAAACTGAAGTGCCGATGTGACATCTCCTCAGTCCCATTTGGGAGAGAGAACAAAGCAATCACAAATGGGAAGGGAGGGAGGGACCTGGGAGGGAAAGTGGGCAGGAGGAGAGGGTGTTGGGGGGAGAGAGGAACATGATCTGGTATTGGGTGAGGGAAAGGTACCGATGCTCTGAAGGACAGCAGAAAGAATGGAAACAGGCAACCTTGGGAGATAGAAGGTTGGGCTGACACTCCAGAATGCACGAGAGACCTGGGAAATGATAGACTCTCAGGACTCAAAGGGGGGACCTTAAATGAAATGATCAATAGTAGGGAGAGGGAATTTATACAGCCCACCTCCATCAGAAAGACAGGACATCGAATGAGTTAGAGGGGGCCATCCCACAGTCTAAACTCTGACCCATAATTGTTCCTCTCTGAAAGAATTACAGGTGTGGAAACGGAGAGGAGCTTGAGGAAAAGAAGGTCCACAGACAGACCCAAAGTGGGATCCAGCTCAAGGGGAGGTCCCAAATCCATACACTTATTACTTCAGCTACGGAGAGATCACAAAATGGGACCAAGCATGACCTCACTTCAGAAGATCCAACAAGCATCTGAAAGAGGCAGATGCAGATATTTGCACCCAAACAATGGACAGAAGCAGCTGACCACTGTTGTTGAAAGAAGTTGAAGAGAAGGGCAATTCTGTAGGAGGCCCAGAAGTCTCATTTAATCAGGATCCCCAACCCCCCACCCCGAGATCTCTCAAACACTTGACCACCAAATAGGCAGCATACACCATCTGATATGAGGCCTCCAACACACGTACAGTAGATAACTGCCTGGTCTGTGTTCATTCAGAGATGATGTACCTAACTCTCAAGAGACTGGAGGCTCCAGGAAGTTTGGAGTTCATGGGGGATATGGGGCAGGGAAATTCATGTGAAGACAGGGGAGTTAGGAGGAGGTATGAGATATGGAACAATCAGAGGGTGGATGGGGGTAGGGAGGAATAAAATATGGATTGTAAAATATAAATTATTTAATTAATAAAAAAAGCTAAATGCAATTACAATAGGCAGGTTATGCCTTCTTGTGCAATATTTGGCCATTTATTATAGATAAGCCCAATACTATTTCAATAGAATACAAGGCCCATCCACCAAAAGGAAGTTTAGGCCTGTGGCTCTAAGCAAGAAGAAAGGCCTGTGGCTATGGAAGCTACTCCTATGATTTTTCTAGGTTGATGTTGTATGCCTGTGAAACTGCTTACACCTATACTTCAGTATTGATTTTCAGCTTCAATTCATAACCATTGGAGAAGAGCCTGAAATCAAGTGTTTCTATTGGGTCATGGTAGCCTATTTCTTAACCATTCATGGACATGTAAAATTACTCCCTCCATAGCTAAGGGAAAATTAAAGTAGAGGAGGAATAAGAAATGTGGGAGACAGAGGAAGGGGTGGAGAATTTTTAAGAGTTTAATTTGAGATTAAAACTTCCCACTCAGACAAAAACAAAAGAAGTCAAAAATTCAAAGATGCAAGAAACATCTCAGTGAAGAAGTGGTGCTATGAAGACTCTGATACCATGCTGTTCCTGGGTGAAAGAGAAACATGCAAAACTCAATAGAAGATCTTTACATCAGAGGGGTTTTGGAATGAGCACTTGGTCTCTAACATTGTCAACATCCTGAAGTGTGTGCAGGATACTCCAGATTTCCAGCATTGTGTTGTTTCACCCATGAAGGGCTGGGATTCACTGAGTTATTTCTGCCCCTGTAATAACCTCTCAACCACATTCTGGTAAGTGAACACAAAATACTGATTGTTTCTCCAAATTGCACTTATATGATACCTGTGCTTACTTATTTATTTTTTGTGGGTTCCCTATCTCTGGATAATATATATTGATGTTTAATTTCCACAAGGAAAATTTTGTAATACAACAATCTCAAGCTTCTCCTGGTTCTTTTGGAGACAACACCAACAGCGACCCGACCCCACTATAATGGTCACCATGGGTGTCATGGGATATAATCCAGGAAAGACAAGGGAAAGTTTAATGGAGAAAAAGTTTGACCAGGTGATGGCTATTTATGTAATGTTCTGGGAACAGTCACCCTGGGAAGACAAGTCAACAAAAAAACCCAATCCTAGGCAGTGTGATCAAACAGTGAAAAACACATGGCCAACCATGAAAAACCAAACAGCTGTGAGGATGGATCTAGTGTGCCTACCCTTTCCACCTTCAATTTGCACAATGAATCAGAAAGTCTAGAGAAGGGAAAAAGAACTTCAATGAACCACACTATGCCACCCACCCTGAACTGCTTCAACAAGAATCCAACTCCAGTTCACAGAAATCTGTCCCCAGCTTGTCCAGAAGGCTCACTTCAAGAGGAGAGCCTAGGGGAAACAGAGCAGTGACACCTCAGAAGAAAGTTCTAACACAGAGTCTTTAGAAAATCTATCAATGAAAATCCACCACCACCAGTCATCCATGGATGTGTTCATAGCTGGCCCAACTATTCAAAGAGCAAGTGCATTTCATGTCATCATGCCTCTGTGGTGGAAGACCCGTGTAAGCACACCAACGTACCCAGAGGAAAGATCAACCCAACTCTTCCACCAACCTCTTCTCAAGAGGACTTCATGGGGCAGCTCCATATTGTGACTACAGGTATGTCAATTGACAATGTGAAGTCACAAAAGAAATCACTTCCATTCTCCAACAAGGAGGTCAATGGTGAAGGTCCTGCTGTATGAGAAAGAGAATCCAGATCATGCTCCCAAACTACAACTCAGAGACACCTCCATGTCAGGTGTCAGACTATACCCCAGCCACCTTTCAAAGACCAATCTGGAATACCCTGAAGGATGGCTTTCTAAAAGGCCTGGGAATATTATGTTGCTGCCTGCCAATCTAAAAGAGAGTGTACCTAACTAACAACAGAATCCTGGCTGTGAGTTAAAAGGGACATGGAGGCAGACATGCTAACAGCTACCAAAGGACACCTGAGAACACACTCAGCAAGGGACAAAGATGAGAACAGCTTAATCTGCATGGCACATAGTGCAGGAGATGCCTGTCAAGCCCTGACACACTGGACTGAAGATGGCCACACAGGTCTCATTGATGGAAGAGTCTCCTGCTGATTGGCAGAAAACTGGCACCAGAGTCAGTGGTGGTATCATTAGCCAGAGGGACTGGGAGCAAGAAGAGAATTGAAACAATTTTTATCTCAGGAACACCCTGCACTTTACAGTGACTCTTTCTTGTGAAAGAAGATTATCTGAGGCAGCTTGGGGAACTTCCTCATGGGGCACAGTTCCTCTCTCTCCAGAAGGAGTCAAGTGATCAGGGTAAGGTGTAGCTCAAATCCCTTCTATTCACCAAATTCACTGCTGTGTCTATGAGGTAAGGAGAGTCACCTGGTGTTACTGCCCTTCTAATCACCTAGACATTGACATCACTTCCCCAGTAAAAAGTCTTAAGAAACAGTGTCAGCTGGAATATCCAGACACCAGAATATACAACACTGACAGACATTGTACAGTGGAGAGGGGGAACCCTTTTAATGGGTTCCTTCTAAAGCCATGGCATTAACAAATACATACAGAAATAAACCATGAAGATGACCCATAAAAAAGGTCCTAGATATTGAAGGGTGAATGGTTTCTGATTTTAGGCATTTTGTGTCTGAGTGAATACCAGTCATCAAAGATATCCAAAGAGAGCTGGGTTTAAGATTTGCTTAAGCAGAAGTGTCACCAAGAGTGTCACATGCTAGAGCCTGAACAAAAATTATGTTATAAATAACTCAAATACAAAGACTATTTTGTGTTTACCATAAACTTTTGTGTTTGAAAAAAAAAGAAAACCCATCTGTTTCTTTAAAGGGATTTGTTCCTTTAAGCCATGAATTAAGAAAAAATTTGCAAGCTCTTCATAATATGTAGATATTTTCACTATTACATCTTTGCAAAAAACCACGATCATCCCCTATCTTGTCCAGGAGAATCTCATAATAGTCTTATAGAGTATGTGAGGTCTACAAATTTGTTAATGATACTATAGCTCCAATCCACACTGTAGTTTTTAACTTTTCAATTTCTTTTAAAATATGACCAAAGGTAGTACCGAGTTTAAAAAGTAATCTTTAGTCATCATTCCTTTTGCTCTTTTTTAACACTATTCTCAGCTTCTATGAACATTCACTTAGCAGGATCTCTCCCTTGTCATAATTGATAATCTAGAGTATGTGACCTTAAGAATTCCTATAATGTACCCCACTCTTTTAGCATAACATTCCATAAAAATCCCATAGTCTCTTAAATCTAATACTGAAAGTAATCACCTTTGAAATATTGATGACAGGGGAATTACAGCCTAGGAAATACTTAAGCTTCTTTCTTTTTGATTATTACAAACATGAATATGACACTATCATATAACCTATTCCTAATTTCCCCATAAATCTTTTGCGACATTTCAGCTCACCCTTTTCCAAACATCTTGTCTTTGGTTTTTGGAAATTCACTATGTTCAATTAGTGATGCCAAACTTTGAATAGGTTTAGGGTCACTTACTAGAAAAGAGGATCCTACCATAAACAATGTCCTCAAAAAATGAGTTTTCTTCCCATTGGCTTCCTTCACTCTCTTTGGATTATAGTATGCTTGAGCGTCTCAAAGAAGACCTCCTGTGGGTATGCTAGGATTGCCATATTTTAGTGTTTTATAGTTATTGTTAGTAATCAGAACTTAAAGTGCAGTATCAAATTATAAAGATGGAATTTCACAGCTCTCCTTAGTCACTGGTTATTAATATGTTCTGCATCCTAGTCAAAGAATTTACCTATGTCTTGATTGTGTGGGGATTTTTTAGCTATAATATTTAAGTTGGATCACCTAGTCTGTTACTCTCAGTACAAAAAAACTTTTTTGCTTTCTCAATTGACTTCTGTGTATTATATTAATGAGTTTTTTTGACTAAGTATGGTGAAAACCTAAGTCTCAGAAACAAACATAATTGCTTTGAAAGGCATATAGTACCATGACCACATACCAAAATAAAAATACACTGCTATAAGCCCATTTCCATACTCAGGCACCAGTGTTTCAACAGAAATATAGGTCATAAAATTTCTTCAAGTTAGGAAGTTTTCATATTAAAACAGGAAAAATAATAATGGCAAAACACCACTAACTTTTATCAAGAAAAAAAATCATGTATATGTTTTATTATATTATCATTACATAAGGAATTTTTTTAAAAAAGACACAATGTTGTGATATAAGTTTTGTTTTTTTTATTATTTATTTTATTTTATTTTTTAATTTACATTCCAAATCACTTCCCCTTTCCCGTTTCCTCCCTCCCCAAAAGTCCCATAAGCCATATAAGTTTTTAAGTGCAGAAATGTTCTTTTTTTATTTTCTAAGTATTTTTATTTACATTCCAAATGATTTCCACTTTCCCATTTCCTCCCTCCTAGAAAGTCCCATAAGTCACCTTCCCTCCCTCTGTTCCCCATTCAACCCCTTCTCGCTTCTCTGTCCTGGCATTCCCCTACATCTAGTCTTTCCAGGACAAGGGATCTCTCCTTCAATCTTCTTGGAAATCTATTGATATGCAAATTGTGTCTAGGTTTTTCCTAGATTCTGGGTTAATATCCCCTTATCAGTGACTGCACACCATGTGTGTTCTTTGTGATTGGGTTGCCTCACTAAGGATGATATATTCCAGTTCTGAACATTTGCCAAGGAGTTTCATGAATTCATTGTTTTTAATTGCAGAGTAGTAATCCATGGTGTAAATATACCACATCTTCTGAATCCATTCCTCAGTTGAGGGACATCTGGATTCTTTCCAGGATTTGGCTATTACAAATAAGGCTGCTATGAACATAGTGGCGCATGTGTCCTTATTCCATGCAGGGGAAGCATCTGGGTATATGCCCAGGAGTGGTATAGAAGGATCCTTCGGGAGTGTCATGCCCAGTTTTCTGAGGAACCGCCAGACTGCTTTCCAGAGTGGTTGTACCAGCTTGCAATTCCACCAGCAGTGGAGGAGTGTTCCTCTTTCTCCACATCCTTGCCAACAAGTGCTGTCTCCTGTGTTTTTGATCTTAGCCATTCTGACTGGTATGAGATTGAATCTCAGGGATCTTTGGATTTGCATTTCCTTAATGGCTAATGATGTTGAACATTTATTTAGGTGTTTCTCAGCCATTAGATATTCTTCAGGTGAAAACTCTTTGTTTAGATTTGTACCCCATTTTTTAATAGGGTTACTTGGCTCTCTGGAGTCTAACTTCTTGAGTTCTTTGAATATATTAGATATTAGCACTCTGTCAGATGTAGGGTTGGTAAAGATCATTTCCCAGTTTGTTGGTTGTCGCTTTGTCCTTTTGACAGTGTCCTTTGCCTTACAACAACATTGTAATTTTATGAGGTCCCATTTGTCAATTCTTGATCTTATAGCATAAACTATTGGAGTTCTCTTGAGGAAATTCTCCCCTGTGCCCATATGTTCAAGGTTCTTCCCTACTTTTCTTCCTAATTGTTTCAGTGTGTCTGGTTTTATGTGGAGGTCCTAGATCCACTTGGAATTGAACTTAGTGCAATGAGATAAGAATGGGTCAAATTGCATTCTTCTGCATGTTGACCTCCAGTTGAGCCACCACCATTTGTTGAAAAGGCTATCTTTTTTCCACTGGATGGTTTTAGCTCCTTTGTCAAAGATCAAGTGACCATAGGAGTGTGGATTCATTTCTGGGTCTTCAATTCTGTTCCATTGATCTACATGCCTGTCACTGTACTAATACCATGTGGTTTTTAACACTATTGCTCTGTAGTACAGCTTGAGGTCCGGGATACTGATTCCCCCAGATGTACTTTTACTCTTGAGAATAGTTTTAGCTATCCTGGGTTTTTTGTTATTCCAGATGAATATTTGAATTGCTCTTTCTAACTCTATGAAGAATTGAGTTGAAATTTTGATGGGGATTGCATTGAATCTGTATATTGCTTTTGTCAAAATGGTCACTTTTTACTATATTAATCCTGCCTATCCATAAGCACTGAAGATTTTTCCATCTTCTGAGGTCTTCTTCGATTTCTTTCTTCAGATACTTGAAGTTCTTGTCGTACAGACCTTTCACTTGTTTGGTTAGAGTCACACCAAGATACTTTATATTGTTTGTGGCTATCCTGAAGGTATTATTTCTCTTATTTCTTTCTCAGCCTGCTTATCCTTTGAGTATAGGAAGGCTACTGACTTGCTTCTGTTGATTTTATATCCAGCCACTTTGGTGAAGTTGTTTATCAGCTGTAGGAGTTCTCTGGTGGAGTTCTTTGGGTCGCTTAAGTATACTACCATATGGCCTACAAATAGTGTTAGTTTGATTTCTTCCTTTCCAATTTGTATCTCTTTGACCTCCTTTTGTTGTGAAATTGCTCTAGCTAGAAATTCAAGTACTATATTGAAAAGATATGGAGAGAGAGGTCAGCCTTGTCTAGTCCCCGATTTTAGGGTGATTGCTTTATGTTTCTCTCCATTTATATTGATGTTGGCCTCCAGTTTGCTATAAATTGCTTTTACTATGTTTAGATATGGGCCTCGAATTCCTGATCCTTAACACGATTCCAAGACCCTTAACATGAAAGGATGCTGAATTTTGTCAAATGCTTTTTCATCATCTATTGAAATGACCATGTGGTTTTTGTCTTTGAGACTGTTTATGTAGTGGATTACATTGATGGCCTTCCTTATATTGAACCATCCCTGCATCCCTGGGATGAAGCCTACTTGAACGTGGTGAATGATCATTTTGATATTTTTTGGATTCAGTTCGCAAGAATTTTATTGAGTATTTTTGCATCTATATTCATAAGAGAGATTGGCCTGAGATTCTCGTTCTTTGTCAGATCTTTGTGTAATTTTGGTATTATTGTAATTGTGGCTTCATAGAACGAGTTGGGTAGTGTTCCTTCTGTTTCTACTTCGTGGAATAGTTTGCAGAGTATTGGTGTTAAGTCTTCTTTGAAGGTCTGATAGAATTCTGCACTAAAACCATCTGGATCTGTGCTTTTTTTGGTTGGAAGACTTCCAATGACCACTTCTATTTCTTCAGGGGTTATAGGATGGTTTAGATGGTCTATTTGATCCTGATTTTATTTTGGTATTTGGTATCTGTCTAGGAAATTGTCCATTTCCTCAAGATTTTCTAGTTGTGTTGAATACAGGCTTTTGTAGTAGGATCTGATGATTTTTTGAATTTCCTCAGTTTCTGTTGTTATCTCTCCCTTTTCTTTTCTGATTTTGTTAATTTGGATACTGTTTTTGTGACCTCTGGCTAGGCTGGCTAAGGGCTTATCTATCTTGTTGATTTTCTCAAAGAACCAACTCCTACC
This sequence comes from Tokudaia tokunoshimensis, assembly GCA_036184795.1. Taxonomy (NCBI): domain Eukaryota; kingdom Metazoa; phylum Chordata; class Mammalia; order Rodentia; family Muridae; genus Tokudaia; species Tokudaia tokunoshimensis. Next base: position 61,881,294 of record BTHU01000001.1, on the reverse strand, counting down.
TTTTTTTATTTTTTTGTATGGTTTTATTTGTTTCTATTTGATTGATTTCAGCCCTGAGTTTGATGATTTCATGCCTTCTACTCCTCTTTGGTGTATTTGCTTCTTTTTGTTCCAGAGCTTTCAGGTGTGCCATTAAGCTGCTAGAGTATGCTTTCTCCCATTTCTTTTGGGAGGCACTCAGGGCTATGAATTTTCCTCTTAGTCCCACTTTCATTGTGTCCCATAAATTATGGTATGTTTTGCCTTCATTTTCATTCAATTTTTAAAAGTCTTTGATTTCTTTCTTTATTTCTTCCTGGATTAAGGTATCATTTAATAGCACATTGTTCAGTTTCCATATGTATGTGGGCTTTCTCTTGTTTTTATGGTTATTGAAGACCACCCTTATTCCATAGTCATCTGATAGGAGGCATGGGATTAGTTCGATCTTCTTATATCTGTGGAGGTCTGTTTTGTGACCAATTATATGGTAGATTTTGGAGAAGGTACAATGAGGTGCTGAGAAGAAGGTACATTCTTTTGCTTAGGATGAAATGTCATATATATATCTGTTAGTTCCATTTGGTCCAAGGCTTCAATTAGATTCACTGTGTCCCTGTTTAATTTCTGCTTTCCTGAATGATCCATTTCAGAGAGCGGGGTGTTGAAGTCAATCAATTTTATTGTGTGAGGAGCAATGTGTGCTTTGCTTTGGAGCATAGATATTCAGAATTGAGAGTTCTTCTTGGTGGATTTTTCCTTTCATCATTATGTAGTGTCCTTCTGTGTCTTTTTTGATGACTTTAGGTTGAAAGTCAATTTTTTCTGATATTAGGATGACTACTCCAGCTCGTTTCCTGGGACCATTTGCTTGTAAAATTGTTTTACAGACTTTTACTCTGAGGTAGTGTTTGTCTTTGAAACTGAGGTGCATTTCCTGTACATAGCAAAATGCTGGGTCCTTTTTATGTAACCAGTCTGTTAGTCTATGTCTTTTTATTGGAGAATTGAGACCATTGATATTAAGAGAGATTAAGGAATAGTGATTATTGCCACGTGCTATTCTTGATGTTATCTTTATGTTTGAGTGGTTAACTACTTTTGTCTTTTATGAAAGAACGTTACTATCTCATTTTGTCCAGGGTGTAGTTTCTCTCCCTGTATTGGCGGTTTCCACCTATTAACCTTTGTAGGGCTGGGTTTGTGGAAAGATATTGTGTAAATTTGGTTTTATCATGGAATATCTTGGTCTCTCCATCTATGGTGATTGAGAGTTTTGCTGGGTAGAGTGGTCTAGGCTGGCATTTGTGTTCTCTTAGAATCTGCATGAGATCTGGCCAGGATCTTCTGGCTTTCATAGTCTCTTGTGAGAAGTCTGATGTGATTCGGATAGGTCTTCCTTTACATGTTACTTGGCCTTTTTCTCTTACTGCTTTTAATATTCTTTCTTTGTTTAGTACATTTGTTATTTTGGTTATTATGTGACAGGAGGTATGTCTGTTCTGGTCCAGTCTGTTTGGAGTTCTGTAGGCTTCTTGTAAGTTCATTGGCATGTCTCCCTTTAGGTTAGGAAGTTCTCCTCCATAATTTTGTTGTAGATATTTACTAGCCCTTTAAGTTGCAAAACTTCACTCTCATCTATACCTATAATCCTTAGGTTTGGTCTTCTCATTGTGTCCTGGATTTCCTGGATGTTTTGGGTTACACGTTTTTTGCATTTTGCATTTTCTTTGACTGTTGAGTCAATGATTTCTATGGTATCTTCAGCACCTGAGATTCTTTCTTCCATCTCTTGTATTCTATTGTTGATGTTTGCATCTATGACTCCTGATTTCTTCCCAAGGTTTTCTATCTCCAAAATTGTCTCCCTTTGTGATTTCTTAGTTGTTTCAACTTCCTTTTTTAGATAGATCCTGGATGGCTTTGCTCAGATCCTTCACTTGTTTGCTTGTATTTTCTGGTATTTCTTTTAGATATTTCTGCATTTCCTCTTTCATGATTTCTGCCTGTTGACCCAAGTTCTCCTGTAGTTCTCTTAGAAATTTTTGTGTTTCCTCCTCATGGGCTTCCATCTGTTGATCCATATTCTCCTGCATTTCTTTAAGTGATTCTTGTGTTTCCTTTGTAAGGGCATCTACCCGTTGATTCATTTATTTAAGCAATTTTTGTGTTGCCTCCCTATGGGCCTCCATCTATTGACTCATATTCTTCTGCATTTCTTTATGCAATTTTTGTGATTCTTTTGTAAAGGCATCTACCCGTTGATTCACTTCTTTAAACGAATTTTGTGTTGCCTCCTTATGTGCCTCCTTCAGTTGACCCATAGTCTCCTGCATTTCTCTAAGAGGTTTTTGTGTTTCCTTTTTAAGGGCTTCTACCCATTGATTCATGTTCTCCTGTATTTCTTTATGTGATTCATTTGTGTCCTTCTTGAAATCTTCTAATGGCATCATGAGAAGTGATTTTAAATCCAGATCTTGCCTTTTGGGTGTGATGGGGTATACAGGACTTGCTGCTGTTGGAGAGTTGGGTTCGGATGGTACCATATTGTTTTGTTAGTAACGTTCCTACGTTTGCCTTTTGCCATCTGGTTACATCTGGTGTTAGTTGGTCCTGCTGTCACTGGCTGTTGGTTGCACCTCCTGTGAGCCTGCAAGGCTATTTCTGCCCCCCCCCCCCCGATTACCAGGATTCCCCTGACACCAATTGCTGGGGCCTGTCCTACTCCTGAGTGACTTTGGAGCCCTGATGTGCCTTGCCCCAAGTGATGTTATATTGCGGAATCCCTGCACATTCAAAAGCTCAGAGTAGTCGATCCCCAGAGCAGAGGTTGCCAAGGGGAGGCTGGTGCTCTCCTGCCCTGTGCGGGTGCGCTCTCTCCTAGTGTGGTTCCCTCTGCAGGACAGAGGTCTCACAGCAGAGCTGGCAGGTAGGTGACTGCTGAACTGCCCAGCTCTTGGGATCAGGGAGCACACAAGCTGGCTTAGACCCATGCAATATTATGCTTGATTGTCCCTTCGTCTGGAGATCCCAGTTGCCCTGTTGCCAGAACAAAGATAGTGGAGTGCACTCTGCCAGGAATGTTCTTTATTGGGTTTTCCTTTGTTTGAATTTTAATTTTCATAATGTTTTCTTTCTGGGAATAAAAGATCAGGCAAATCATTCATTTTTCCTTTACTCTATTCATTGAATTTATATCCTGTCAACAACCCCCCCTCTGATTACTCACATCATATGGATCCTCCCTATTTTGTCTCCTCCTCTTCCTTTCTGAGAAGGGTATTACCCTCCCCTCCTCATCTCCCTGGGTACCAACTCACACTGAGGCATCATGTCATTGCAGGACTATGCTCATCTTCTCCCAGTTAGGCCAGAGATGGTGCCCAGACAAGGAAACAGGTTGCACAGACAACAGAGTCAGGGACAGCCTCTGCTCCTGGTGCTTGCAGATTTGCCTGAATTTCAAGTGACGCTTTTGCTGCACTTGTCCAGGCAGCTTAGGCTGGCCCATATATGATCATTAGTTGATAGTTCACCTCAGGGAGCTCCCAAGGTTCCAAGTTAGTTGTCTGTTTTTGGCTTCTTCTGGAGGCCATGAGTCATGTGTGTCTCTCCAAACTCCCTGCTTTTCTTTCAGAGGACACCCTGAGCTCTGTCCAAAGCTTAGCTATCTTTCTTTTGATCTGTTTATATCATTTGCTTGGTAAAGAATCTCTGAAGATAATTATGCTAGGTTTCTGACTGCATGCATAATAGAGTAGCTGAACTAGTTTCAGGGATTGGTTCTTGCCCATGGAATGTGTCTTAAGGAAGTACAACCATTGGTTAGTTATTTCCTCAGTCTTTGCTGCATCACTGTCCCTGCACTTCAATGTGGTCTTCAGGACTAATTATGAGTTGAAGCTTTTTTTTTGTTTGTTTGTTTTTTTTTTTTTAATTGGTGTCCACATGGAGTGCTGCTTGTCTACAGGAGAACGCGATTTCAGGCTCTTAATTGAATGGTGTCAGGATCTCAGATAGAATCCCTCTACTATACTCCTCGGAGCCTCCCCTATCCCAGGTCTCTCTGATACATGATTGAGACACCTCCTCCTCCTCCTCCTCCTAGTACTACTACTACTACTGAGAAGTTTTGTTTACTGATCTGACTCTTCCTCCCTAGCTGTCTCTCCACCTGATCTCCCTAAACACCACCCCATTCCCTCTCCCACACAATTTTCTCCCTTCATCTATATCCAAGATTATTCTCTTTCTTAGTCTGCATGAGATTCAATCATACTCCTTTGAGAATTCCTTTCTATTCTTATCATTGAAATTCCAGGGATACCTCTTCAAATAGAAAATTTTTAATTATGTTTTACAGAATTCCTTGCAGTTCTAGATAAATACATAGGTTTTGCTCATTATGTTTTATATATATATATACATATATATATATACATATATATATATATATATATATATATATATATATATATACACACACACACACACACAATCCACACAGTAATAATTTTTCTTTGAATGTAAAAATAACACACAATTGATAATGGACAATAAGTATTATATGAAATAGTTTGTACACACAAGAAACAATTTTCATATATCAGACTATTCAATGATTAAACCCTGATTATACAGTATGATCCTACAGACTGATGTCCAAATCTTATGATAGATCTTTATGGTACAGATTATTTTTTTCATTTTTAATGGGAGAAACCCACATAAAGATTGAATACATAGTAAGCAGTGTGGTGATCATGTGAATATGTTTGGTTTATAAAAAAGAGTTACATTAAATTAATATTTTTAGCATTAGCATGTATTTCCTAAACTCATGAAAAGAATTTATTTGGGGTCTCAATAAAATAATGTAGTACTTTGGCAAAAATATGCAAAGAAGCATCCCTGTACTGGAGGCTAAGATACAGAAGATCTCCACAGCAACCATAGCCTTGCCCTTAATGCTGCTGTAGACAAGAAGAAAGGTGATCCAAACACTTCAGAACACCAGCATGCTGAATGTTAGGAGCTTGGCTTCCTTGAATGTGTCAGGCAGATTCCTTGCCAGGAAAGCTATAGTAAAACTTGCTACAGCAAGAAAGCCCATGTATCCCAGGACACAGTAGAAGGCAATCACTCAACGTTTGTTACAAAGAATAAGGATGTGTCCATGTACCATGTGTAGGTCAGCATCAACAAATGGAGGAGAAGTTACCAGCCAGATTCCACAGAGAATCATTTGGATCAGGGTGCATGTGGGAATGATGTAAATAGGTACCCCTGAAAGCAGTAGCCACCTCAGTCTTCTTCCTTGACCAATAATCTTAAATGCTAGCACTACTGTAATTGTCTTGGATAAGACACTAGAGGCAGCCACAGTGAACACAATGGCAAATGGCAGGATGCAGCTAGTCATACTCAGATGACCAATATAGAGCAAGGAATATATAAAACAAAATATGAATGATATGAATAGGACATACCTGAAAGTTTCATTATTGACCTTGACTATGGGAGTGTCTTGGTGTTTCAAGAAGACACAGAGTACAACAGCTCTAAGAGCAGAAAAGCATAGAATCCAGGCAGCTAGAGTCTTTCCCAAGGGCAAGCTTAAACATGGCAGCATTATAAGATGTGATCCTAATTTCCAATGCTTCTATTTGTTATGCAAGCTTTTGTTCATATTTATCTAATATGCTCAATATGTTTATTTTATTTTCAAAAACAAATCTGTATCATTGCATAATTTTTATTTGTCCACAATACTATGCCTTAGATTAGACAATTTTCACTTAGAATTCTGTATACTATTCAAAAGGAGAACTTAGAAGTATATGTGTCAGCCAAAAGTGTGGTTTCAAGCAGATATTTGGACATAGAAACTCTATCACTCCATGTATTGGAAAAGAACTTTCAGCGAATATTTTACTAAACCATTATAATCCTAACTCTTTTCCACACATTTGTTCTTAAACATACAAATATTTATACTCTTTACCATTCATTATGGAAACTGACCTTTGAACAAGACATCATTAGAGAAAATCACAGTCAATAAAAATTTAGAATTTTGGAGTTTAGTCTAGTGGATAAATCATAAATCTATAGAACTATAAATAATTGATGTTTGTCAAAGAAGCCAGAAGTTATAGTGCGAAAAAGACAACATTTTCAATAATTAGTCCTGGTCTAATTGTTTTTCTATATATAAGAGAATGAAAATGGATCTGTATTTATCATCTTGCACATATTTCAAGTCCAAGTGAATCAAATACCACAACCTAACACCAGACACACTGAATTTAATAGAACAGAATGTGGGAAATAGCCTTAAACTCATTGGCACAGGGGGAAATTTCCTTAACAGAACACCAATGGCTCAGACTCTAAGATCAAGAATTGAAAAATGCTATTTCTCAGCCATTCCTCAGTTGATAATTCTTTGCTTAGCTCTGTACTCCAGTTTTTAATAGGGTTATTTGTTTCTCAGGAGTCTAACTTCCTGAGTTCTTTGTATATATTGGATATTAGTCCTCTATCAGACGTATAATTGGTAAAGATCTTTTCCCAATATGTAGGTTGCCATTTTGTCCTATTGACAGTGTTCTTTGCCTTATAAAAGCTCTGTAATTTTATGAGGTCCCATTTGTCAATTCTTGATCTTAGAGCATAAGCTTTTGGTGTTCTATTCCGGAAATATTCCCCTGTGACCATGTGCTTGAGGTTCTTCCCTACTTGCTTTTCTATTAGTTTTAGTGTTTCTGGTGTTATGTCTAGGTCCTTGATCCACTTGGACTTGAACTTATTACAAGGAGATAAGAATGGACCAATTTGCATTCTTCTGCATGCTAACTGCCAGTTTAACCAGCAACATATGTTGAAATTGCTATCTTTTTTCTATTGGATGGTTTTAGCTCTTTTGTCAAAGATGAAGTGACTATAGATGTGTTGGTTTATTTCTGGGTCTTCAATTCTTTTCCATTGATCTCCCTTCCTCTCACTGTAAAAATACCATACAGGGGCCTGATAGATCGACTCTTCCAGTGCCTGACAAATACTGAGGTGGATGTTCACAGCCAACCATTGAACTGACTACAGGTTCCCCAATGGTGGAGTGAGAGAAATGACCAAAGGAGCAAAAGAGCCTTGCTGCCCCATAAGAGGTACAATAATATTAACTAACCAGTACTCCCAGAGCTCCCAGGAACTAAACACCAACCAAAGTATACACATAGAAGGATGCATGGCTCCAGACCCATATGTAGTAGGCTATAGCATTGATGAACATCAATGGCAGGTGAGGCCCTTGATCCTGTGAAAGCTAGATACCCCAGTGTAGAGGAATGCCTTGACAGAAAAGCCAGAATTGGTGGGCTGGTGAGCTGGTGGAGGTGGAAGGAGATAAGAAATTTTCAGAGGGGAAACTAGGAAAGGGGGTCACATTTGAAATGTAAATAAAGTATCTAATAAAGATGATAAGTGGTTATTACCCAAAAAGTAAGGAATACCTAGAAAACAACCTACAGATCTTATGAAATACAACAAGCAGAATGGGCAAAGTAAGAAAATTTCAATGCCACTTAGAAGGGTGAAAGAATAATCATATCAGGCAGAGGGAGGACATAGTGGGAGAGGGCAGGGTGAGGAGAAAAGGGGAACAGGTTTAGATATGGAGGTACAGGAGAGAAGCATATGGGGCCAATACAATTAACAGATAAAAGCAGCCTGTGAAGGTTGAAGATGGAGAACCCTCTAGAAAGTACCAGAGACCTGAAAGGTTAGCTACTTTCTGGACTCAATGGTGGTAACCTTAGCAAAAATGCCCAACATTAGGGAGAAGGAACTCAAAGAGCCCACTTTCATTAGATAGTCAGGGCATAAAATGTAGGGACATGGTTATTAACTGTACTGGCTGGTTTTGTGTGTCAATTTGACACAGGCTGGAGTTATCACAGAGAAAGGAACTTCAGTTGAAGATGTGTCTCCATGAGATTCAACTGTGGGGCATTTTCTCAATTATTGATGAAGGAGGGAAGGCTCCTTGTGGGTGGTACCATCTGTGGGCTGGTTGTCTTGGGTTCTATAAGAGAGCAGACTGAGCAAGCCAGGGGAAGCAAGCCAGTAATAAACATCCCTCCATGGCCTCTGCATTAGCTCCTGCTACGTGACCTGCTTGAGTTCCAGTCCTGACTTCCTTTAGTGATGAACGGCAGCATGGAAGTGTAAGCTCAATAAAACTTTTCCTTCCCAACTTGCTTCTTGGTCATAATGTTTGTGTAGAAATAGAAACCCAGACTAAGACATTAACACACAGTCAAAATTTCTGATCCAGAATTGTTCCTGTCTAAAAGAACTATAAGGACAAAAATTGAGAAGAGGCTGAAGGAAAAACATTTCAGTGACCAGCCCAACTTGGGATCCATCACATCAGAGAGGGAGGTACCAAGGCCTGACAGTATTACAGATGCTATGATATAATTATTGATTGGAGCCTGGCATGGCTATCTCTGAGAGGACCTATCAGCAACTGATGGAGACAAAGACAAGCTCTTTCATAAAACTATTGTACTGAAGTCACGCACTTGTTTGAATTAGAAGAAGGTCTGAAAAAGCTGAAAGGGAGAGTGACACTGTAGGAAGACCAACAGGCTAAACTAACCCAGATTCCAAGGAGCTGCCAGGAACTGAGTCACCAACCAGCAGCATACACAGACCAGTCTGAGGCCCTGGTGGAAGGGAGCATAATCTAGGAGGCATGGGGAAAAGGAATGGACTGAGGAGCAGTGGCTGGGGACTGAGAGATGCAACAACAACAACAACAACAACAAAATAATAATAAAGCATTATAAAAATGTTGCATTTTCAACATTGCATTGAATTCCTGGATAAACACACACACACACACACACACACACACACACACACACACACACACAGCCATTATACATTTAATAAGTTTTCACCAGCACAAGACCTGCACAGATGCCTACCCTTTATGGTGTTAGAATCAATTTTCATATCTAAAACCCTGAATTTTTACCTACTACTAGCTATATTTCATCCAGGCTGCTCAGTAGACACTGAGTATTTTCCAAGAAACATTAAGTCGTACTTCAAAAGCCTGTACTATTCAAAATTGGATAATCAATAAAAAATTGATGATTTTTTACATACATGTTACTAAAGTTAAATGAAGACCAGAAAAGAATTTATATATTCCTATAATCCCTAAGGAAATACAAAGTGTCATTAAATGTTTCCCAAAACTATAAAGCCCAGGCCCAGATGGCTTGAGCACAGACATCTACCAGACTTTCAATGTAAATTAAATAATAATTCTCATCAATATATCCCACCAGTTTGAAACAAAAGAAATACTGCCACAGGGTAAAATCTCCTGAGCAGGACACCAATGGCCTATGCTCTAAAATCAAGGATAAACAATTGTTACCTAATAAAATTGAAAAGCCTATGTAAGGCAAAGGACACTGTCAGTAGGACAAAACAGCAACCAACATTTTGGGAAAAGATCTTTACCAATTCCTTATCCAATAGAGGGGTAATATTCAATATATAAAAAGAACTCATGAAGTTTTTGATATTTGTTTCCAGAGAACCAAATAACTCTATTAAAAAATGAGTACAAAATGAAACAGAGAAATCACACCTGAAGAATACTGAGTGGTTGAGAAATACCTAAGGAAATGTTCAACATCTTAAGTCATCAGAGAAATGCAAATCAAAAGGACACTGAGATTCCACTTCACACTAGTCAGAATCTCTAAAATAAAAAAATCAGGTGACAGAAGATTCTGTCAAGAATGTGAAGAAAGTGGTTGTACCAGCTTGCAATCCCACCAGCAGTGGAGGAATGTTCCTCTTTCTCCACATCCTCACCAACACCTGCTGTCTCCTGTGTTTTTGATCTTAGCCATTCTGACTGGTGTGAGGTGAAATTTCAGGGTTGTTTTGATTTGCATTTCCCTAATGACTAAGGATGTTGAACATTTCTTTAGCTACTTTTCAGCCACTCAATATTCTTCAGCTGAAAATTCTTTGTTTAGCTCTATACCCCATTTTTTAATAGGGTTATTTGGCTCTCTGGAGTCTAACTTCTTGAGTTCTTTGTATATATTGGATATTAGCCCTCTGTCAGATGTAGAGTTGGTAAAGATCTTTTCCCAATTTGTTGGTTGGCATTTTGTCAGATTGACATTGTCCTTTGCCTTCTGGAATCTTTGTAATTTTATGAGGTCCCATTTGTCAATTCTTGATCGTAAAGCATAAGCTATTGGTGTTCTGTTTAGGAAATTTTCCCCTGTACCCATGTGCTCAAGGGTCTTCCCCAGTTTCTTTTCTATTAGTTTCAGTGTGTCTGGTTTTATGTGGAGGTAAGTCCTTGATCCGCTGGGAGTTGAGCTTAGTACAAGGAGATAAGAATGGGTCAATTAGCATTCTTCTGCATGTTGACCTCAGTTGAACTAGCAACATTTGTTGAAAAGGCTGTCTTTTTTCCACTGGATGGTTTTAACTCCTTTGTCAGTGATGAAGTGACCATAGGTGTGTGGACTCATTTCTGGGTCTTCAATTCTATTCCATTAATCTACATGACTGTCACTTTACCAATACCATTCAGTTTTTAACATTATTGCTCTGTAGTACTGCTTGAGGTCATGGATACTGATTCCCCCATATGTTCTTTTACTGTTGAGGATAGTTTTATCTATCCTGGGTTTTTTGTTATTCCAGATGAATTTGCGAATTGCTCTTTCTAACTATATGAAGAATTGAGATGGGATTTTGATGGGGATTGCATTGAATCTGTATATTGCTTTTGGCAAGATAGCCATTTTTATTAATTAATCCTACCAATCCAAGAGCCTGGAATATTTTTCCATCTTCTGAGGTCTTCTTCGATTTCCTTCAGATACTTGAAGTTCTTTTCATACAGATATTTCACTTGTTTGGTTAGAGTTATACCAAGATCCTTTATATTGTTTGTGGCTATTGTGAAGGGTGTCATTTCCAATTTCTTTCTCAGCCTGCTTATCCTTTTAGTATAGGAAGGCTACTGATTTGCTTGAGTTGATATTATATCTGGCCACTTTGTTGAAGTTGTTTATCAGTTATAGATGTTCTCTGGTGGAGTTTTTGGGTCACTTAAGTATACTATCATATCATTTGCAAATAGTGAATGTTTGACTTCTTCCTTTCTGATTTGTATCCCTTTGACTTCCTTTTGTTTTCTAATTGCTGTAGCTAGAACTTCAAGTAGTATACTGAAAAGATATGGAGAGAGAGGGCAGCCTTGTCTAGTTCCTGATTTTACTGGGATTGCTTCAAGTTTCTCTCCATTTAGTTTGATGTTGGCTACCGGTATGCTGTATATTGCTTTTACTATGTTTAGATATGGGCCTTTAAACTTCTAGAGGACCATGTTATACCATTCCTGGGCATATACCTAGAGGACTCCCCAGCATGCAATAAGCGCACATGCTCCACTATGTTCATAGCACCCTTATTTATAATAGCCAGAAGCTGGAAAGTACCCAGATGTCCCTCAACGGAGGAATGGATACTGAAAATGTGGTACATTTACACAATGGGATGGTACTTAGCTATTAAAATCAATGAATTCATGAAATTCTGGAGCAAATTGGTGGAACTGGAAAATATCTTCCTGTGTGAGGTAAATCAATCACAAAAGAACACACATGATATGCAGTCACTGATAAGTGGATATTAACCCATAACCTCAGAATACCCAAGACACAATTCACATATCAATTGATTCCCAAGAAGATGGAAGGAGAGGACCCTGGTCTTGGAAAAATTTGATGCAGCACTGTATGGGAATACCAGGACAGTGTTGTGGGAAGGGGTTGACTGGGAAACAGCGGGAGGGAAGAGGGCTTATGGAACTTTTGGGGAGGGGGGAACTGGAAAAGAGGAAGTCATTAGGAATGTAAATAAAGAATATAGAAAAAAAAGAATATGATGAAAGAGGAACTGACCTCCATTACTTGTGGGATTGTAAGCTGGTACAACCACACTGGAAATAAGTCTTGCAGTTCCTCATAAAATTGGGCATAGTAGTAGCTGAGGACCGAGCTATACCACTCCTGGGCATATACTCAGAAGATGCTCCAACATGTAATGACACATGCTCCACTGTGTTCATAGAGGCATAATTTATAAGAACCAGAAGCTGGAAACAACCCAGATATCCCTCAACAGAAGAATGGATAATGAAAATATGGTACATTGACACAATGGAGTACTACACAGCTATTAAAAACAATGAGTCCTTGAAATTCATAGGAAAATGGATGCAACTTGAAAATATCATCCTGAGTGATGTAACTCAGCAAAAGAAAGCACAAGGAAAATATTCATTAATAAGTGAATATTAGCCTAAAACCTTGGAATATCTATGACACAATTCACAGATCATGTGAAGCTCAAGAAGACCAATGTGTGGATTGTTCAGTCCTTCATAGATGGAGGAACAAAATATTCTCAGGAGGAAATATGGAGATAAAGTGTGGATCAGATGCAAGAGGAAATGCCATCAGAGACTGCCCCATGTGGGCATCCATCCCATATACAGTTGCCAAACCAGGATGCTATTGAGTATGTCCATACCATATACAGTTGCCAAACCAGGATGCTATTGAGTATGTTAGGAATTGCTTGCTTACAGGAACTTGATATGGCTGGATCCTGAGAGGCCCTCCCAGAGCCTGAAAAATACAGAGACAGATGCTCGCAGCCAACCATTAGACTGTGTGCAGGGTCCCTGTTGGACAAGTTGAAGAAGGGATAAAGGAGCTGAGGGGGTTTGCTGCCCCATAAGGGGAGCAATAGTGTCAACTGGCCAGAACCCCTGGAGATACCAGGGACTGGACCACCAATCAAAGTGTACACATGGGGGGACCCATGACCCCTGATGCATGTGTGGGAGAGGATGGCCTTGTTGGATGTAAGAGGGGGGAGTGTCCCTTGTGTCTGAGAGAGTTCAATGCCCAATTGTAGGGGAACTCGAGGGAAGGAAGGCAGGAGTGGGTGTGTGGGTGGTTGGAGTATCCTCATAGAGGCTACAGTGGGCTGGCGGAGGGGATGGGATAGGGGGTTTCTAAAAGGTGAAGTGGAAAAGGGATAACATTTGAAATGTAAATAAAGAAAATACCCAACAAAAGTAAAGAAAACAAAATAAAAAAAGAAACACTAACAAATTATTTTTTATGAGTAACTACACTACATAAAAACTCAACAAGCAAAGAGAATTTCCAGCTAATTCCTTTTATGATCTTTGATGATAAAATTCTCAACTCAAAATTGTTGTGAGTTTTGTCTTAGAGAGTCAAATAACACATTAAAAACATCATACACCATGATTCAAGTCTGAGATGCAGGGGTGTTTCATATTAAAAAATCCATCAAAATAATTAGCAATATTAAAAACTGAAAAAAAAAGATTTATAGGAATAACTCATTAGATACTGAAAATTTTGAGGCAAAATCCAACACATCTTCATGATAAAAATCTTGGAGAGATGAAGAAGAAGGTTACACACAAAATACAATTAAAATAACCAAGCCAAAGACATCACTACATTAAGTGGATAGAAAGTTAAAGAGATTCCATTAAAATCAGTGATGAATCAAGTCTTCTAAATCTGTCCCTATCTCAATAACTTAGTGCTGGAATTTCTAGTTAGACCAATATGACAACTAGAGTAGATGAAGATGATACAAATTCGAATGGAATAAGTCAAAGTATGTCTATTCACAAATGATATGATAGTATAACTAAGTGACTCCAAAAATTCCAACAAAGGAGTACTGCAGCTGAAAATCACCACCAACAAAGTGGCTGGATATAAAATTATCTCAAAAAAAGATAGTAGTCCCATTTTAAACAATAAATCAGCTAAGAAAGAAATTATGGCAACAATACTATTTATGATATCGACACAAAATATAAAATGAAACGCTAACCAAGCAAGAGAGACTTATATGACAGGAACGTAAAGTCTTTGAAGAAAGAAATTGAATAAAATATTAGAATATAGGAAGATCTCCCATTCTCACGGATTGGTAGGGTTGATTCTAAATAGGCCATGTTGACAAAAGCAATCTATAGATTCAATGCGATTATGCAATTCCCATCAAAATACTAACACAATTCTTTATAGAGAGCTTAAAAAAACAATTCTTAACTTCACACAGGAAAGAAAAAAAAGAAGAAATAATAACCAAAGAGGATAGTTAAAAAAAAATCTAGAAGAAAGAACTTCTGGAAGAAAAAGCATCCCTTAAGCTGTTTTACAGAGTAATAGTGATTTAGAAATGCATGATATTCAGGTTTAGGAGTTCTATGGTAGAATTTTGGGAGTCACTAATGTATACTATCATATCATCTGCAAATACTGATATTTTTAATTTTTCCTTTCCAATTTGTACCCACTTGGCCTCTTTTTGTTGTCTAATTGTTCTGGCTAGGACTTTGAGTACTATATTGAATAGGTATGGAGAAAGTGGACTACCTTGTCTAGTCCTTGATTTCTTTGGAATTGCTTCGAGTTTCTCTCCATTCAGTTTGATGTTGGCTACAGGTTTGCTTTATATTGCTTTACCTATGTTTAGGTATGGGCCTTGAATTATTGATCTTTCCAAGACTTTTATCATGAAGGGGTGGTTTTTTTAGTCAAATGATTTTTCAGGATCTAATGAGATGATCATTGTTTTTTTGTTTGTTCGTATGTTTGTTTGTTTGAGTTTGTTTATACAAAGGATTACATTAATGGATTTCCTTATATTGAACCATCCCTGCATCTCTGGGATGAAGTCTACTTGAACATGATGAATGATCATTTTTATGTATTCTTGGATTCAGTTTGCAAGAATTTTATTGAGTATTTTTGCATCGATATTCATAAGAGATATTAGTCTGAAGTTCTCCTTCTTTGTAGGGCCTTTGTGTGGTTTAGGTATCAGAGTAATTGAAGTGTCATAGAACTTACTTGGTAATGTTCCTTCTGTTTCTATTTTGTGGAATGGTTTGGAGAGTGTAGGTATTAGATCTTCTTTGAAGTTCTGATAGAACTCTGTACAAAACCAACCTGGTCATGGTCTTTTCTTGGTTGGGAGTCTATTGATGACTGCTTCTATTTCATTGGGGATTATGGGGCTGTTTAGATTGTTTGTCCAATCCTGATTTAAATTTGGTGCCTGGTATCTGTCTAGGAAATTGTCCATTTCATCCAGATTTTCTAATTTTGTTGAATAAAGACTTTTGTAGTAGGATCCGATACTTTTTTGAATTTCCTCAGTTTCTGTAGTTAGGTCTTCCTTTTCATTTCTCATTTTGTTAATTTGGATACTGTCTCTTTGCCTCCTGGTTATTCTGGCTAAGGATTTATCTATCATGTTGATTTTCTCAAAGAACCAGCTCCTGGTTTGGCTGATTCTTTGTATCATTCTTTTTGTTGAAGATATTTACTGGTCCTTTAAGTTGGAAGTCTTTGCTTTCTTCTATCCCTATTATCCTTAGGTTTGGTATTCTCATTGAGTCCTGGACTTTCTGATGTTTTGGGTCTAGAGCTTTTTGAATTTTGCATTTTCTTTGACTTTTGTGTCAATGTTTTCTATAGTATCTTCTGCACCTGAGATTCTCTCTTCTATCTCATATAATCTGTGGGTGATGCTTGCATCTATGGCTCCTGATCACTTAACTGGGTTTTCAAAGGTCACTATCAATAGGACAAAATGGCAACAAACAGAATGAGAAAAGATATTTACCAATCTTGCATCCAATAGAGGACTAACATGAAATGAAACAAAGAACTCAACAAGTTAGGCTCCAGAGATCCAAATAACCCTAATAAAAATTGGATGCAGAGCTAAACAAAGAATTCTCAACTGAGGAATACCTAACGGCTGAGAAGCATCTAAAGAAATGTTAAACATCTTTAGTCATCAGGGAAATGCAAATCAAAATAGTCTTGAAATTCTACCTCATACCAGTCAGAATGGCTAAGATCAAAAACTCAGGTGACAACAGATGCTGGAAAGGATATGGAGAAAGACGAACACTCCTCCATTGCTCTTGGGATTGAAAGCTGGTAAAACCACTCTGGAAATCAGTTTGGTGATACATCAGAAACTGGACATATTATTACCGGAGGACCCAGCTATACCACTCCTGGGCATATACAAAGTAGATGCTCCAATATGTAATAAGGAGACAAGCTCCACTATGATCATAGCAGCCTTATTTATAATAGCCAGAAGCTGCAAAGAACCCGTATGTCCCATAAAAGAGGAATGGATTCAGAAAATGTGGTACATTTATATAATGGAGTACTACTCAGCTATTAAAAACAATGAATTCATGAAATTCTTAGGCAAGTAGAAGGAACTAGAAAATATAATCCTGGGTGAGGTAACATAATCACAAAAGAATACACATGGTATATCCTCCCTGATAAGTGAATATTAGCCCAGAGGTTTGGAATACCCAAAATATAATTCACAGATCATATGAAGCTTAAGAAGGAAAACCAAAGTGTGGATAATTTGGTCCTAATTAGATAGGGTACAAAATACCCATGGAAGGAAATACAGAGACAAAGTGTGAGGAACAGACTGAAGGATAGACCATCCAGAAACTGCCCTGCTCCGGGATCCATCCCATAAAGACCAAACCCAGACATCATTGTGGATGCCAACAAGTGCTTGCTGACAGGAACCTGATATAGCTGTTTCCAGAGTGTCCCTGCCAATGCCTGACAAATACAGTGGGGTATGCTCTCAGTCAACCATTGCACTGAGCACAGGGTCCCCAACAGAGGAGCTATAGAAAGGAACCAAGGAGCTGAAAGGGTTTATAATCCCATAAGAGGAACAACAATATGAACCAACCAGTATCCCCAAAGCTCCCAAGGACTTAAACACCAACCAAAGTATTTACATGTATGGAACCATGGCTCTAGCCATATGGGTGAGCAGAGGATGGCCTGTTTGAACATCAGTGAGAGGAGAGGCCCTTCATCCCATGAAGGCTCATTGCCCCAGGATAGAGGCAATGTTTCCCATGTCAGGGAAGCAGGAGTGGGTGTGTTAATGAGCAGGGAGAGGGGAGATGGGAGAGGGGGATCTTCAGAGGGGAAATACAGAAAGGGGATAGCATTTGAAATGTAAATAAAGAAAATATCTAAAATAATAAAAAAAAAGAAAAAAAACCCAAAACATTGAAATGTTAGAAGAGGAACATGGGCAGTACCCTATGGGATATGAGTATTGGAAAAAACATTTTGAATATGATACCATTTGCCTAGAAACTTAGGCCAACAATTGAAAAGTGGAATTTCACAAATTTAAAATATTTCTGCAAAGCTGAGGAAACAATAAATACACTGAAGAAGCCCACAGAATAAGAGTGAATCTTTGATAGCTATATATCTGACAGATGATTTTTACATCAGTTTTTCTCTTGGATTTGTTAATTTCTTAATGGTTTGTTTTTTTTTGTTTTGTTTTGTTTTTTTTTGTTTTTTTTTAATTATTTATTTTATTTTATTTTTTTTAATTTACATTCCAAATCATTTCCCCTTTCCCGTTTCCTCCCTCCCCGAAAGTCCCATAAGCCCCCTTCCCTCCCTTTTTTCTCCATTCAACCCCCTCTCGTTTCTCTGTCCTGGCGTTCGTTCCCCTACATCCAGTCTTTCCAGGACCAGGGGTCTCTCCTTCCATCTTCTTAGAAATCTATTGATATGCGGATTGTGTCTAGGGTATTCCAAGATTCTGGGTCAATATCCCCTTATCAGTGACTGCATACCATGTGTGTTCTTTTGTGATTGGGTTACCTCACTAAGGATGATATTTTCAAGATCTGACCATTTGCCTAGGAATTTCGTGAATTCATTGTTTTTAATTGCAGAGTAGTATTCCATTGTGGAGATATACCACATCTTCTGAATCCATTCTTAATGCTTATCATCATACCATACAACTTGACAATCAGCCACATATATGTGTATTAACAACTACGCATGTTAAAAGCACACGTAGCCAAAGGAAAAAATACTTGATTTTTCCCACATAAAGGCCAGTTTTAGAAAACAAACATAAAGAGTTCCAAGAGAAATGCTAGTGATCTATAAATTAAGTTATTCTCAGTTGCTGCTTTTCTCTTGCAGATAAACCTGTACTTTGACACTATGGCCAATTCTACCCTGGTGACTGAATTTCTCCTGGAGGTTTTTGCTGAGTCTTGGGAGTTCAGGCTTCCACTCAGTGTGCTGTTTCTGCTGGTTTTCCTCGGCAGCCTGTTAGGGAATCTTATCATCATCATTGCTACGACAGTTGACCAGACTCTGAATACACCCATGTACTTCTTCCTCAGGAATCTTTCCATTTTAGACATGGGCTACATTTCTGTTACTGTGCCCAATGCTTGTATCAACTCTCTCACTGACCACAGAAATATTTCTGTGGCTGGGTGTGCAGCACAAATCTTTTTGGTCTTCTTTTGTGCATGTGTAGAGATTCAGTTTCTCACTGTCATGGCCCAGGACCACTATGTGGCTATCTGTAAACCTCTCATGTACCCTGTGATTATGAACCACCAGTTCTGTATTCAGATGACACTGACTTCCCTACTTAGCTCTATTGTCATTGCGAGTGTGCACACTTTCAAAACATTCCAGCTGTCCTTCTGTCACTCAAACGTAGTCCCTCAGTTCTTCTGTGATATCCCCTCTTTGCTGAGGCTTTCCTGCTCTGATACCTTTAACAACAAGCTCTTACTTCTTCTGACTGTCATTGGGTTCAGTGGTAGCTGCACTACCTGTATTGCCATAACCTATGTTCACATATTATCAACTGTCTTGAAGGTTCCTGTCAAAGGAGAGAGAGGGAAAGCCTTTTCCACCTGTGTCCCTCACATTATTGTTCTGTCTGTGTTTCTTAGTTCTGGTGCCTATGTATATCTAAAACCTCAAGCAAACTCAAAAATAGTTGAGGATATGACTCTTTCTGTATTTTATACCGTTGTTCCTCCATTCTTAAACCCTATTATCTATAGTCTTAGAAATCGACAGATAAAGGAGGCTGTGAAGAAAATAATATTCAGATTTTTCATAGCTGTATAAAATAAAAAAAATATAGACACACAGATACGAACATACAATCAAAGTATTTTTTAAACCATTTATTGGGGAGATGTTTTTACAGTATATATACTGCTTATAATTTTAGTTTGCCAGTGGTTTTTTTTATTTTATTGGAAAGTGGAGTCCATTGTTGTTGTGAGACACTAATAAAAAACAACTGTCAATTCATGTTATTTTCTTTTTGCTTAACTAGTAGTACTAGTAGTATTAGTTGTAAGTGTATGAATGTGTGTGTGTGTGTGTGTTTGTTTCTGTGTTTCCTTTCCTTCTTTTGGTATTTCTTGCATGAAATTTATTTCTGCTATTCTCTTTGTTGTAGTTAATCTCCTCTTTGAGGTTTGTTGTTAATATCTTCTGCAGGGTTGGATTTGTGAATAGACATTGTTTAACTTGGTGTTGTCATGGAATATCTCTTTTCTCCATTTATTGTGATTGAAAGTATTATTATTTCTATTTCAATTTTCAAGTTTAGAACAGTTTCCTTCAGTTATTTCTTTCTCCAACACTCTGGATTTCTTGGCATTTTTTCTAAGGGATTTATAATATCTTTCAGTTTTGATCTGTCAATTCTTCAAGTGATTTTTTTGTTGTTGTTGATTTTTCTCTAAAAACCTTTATATCTTTATAAAGTTTATTTTAAGATCATTTTCTTCTGCTTCAGTTTCCTTGGAATATTCAGGTTTCTGTCATTATACAGCTGAGCTTTTGAGAAATCAGGACAGCTGCTGAGGTTTGGCATTATGAGAAACCATGAAAGAACACTAAATGAAATGTTTCTAAAAAGATAAAGAGGATAGAGATATGTTCTATATGGTTGTGGTGAGATATGTGGGGAGTAAGTGTCTCAGCAGGCCCACCTGATGCATCCCTTCACCCTGAGGGACTAGACACATGGAGGTTTAGTATAGAATAGAGTTTATTCAGGGCAAGGGGAGGAGAGTTAAGAGTGTATTAAAAGCAGAGAAAGGCAGAGAGAAGGAGAGAGGGGAGAAATAGAGGCTGGCAATGAACATGTGGAGAGAGGGGGAGGAGGGAATGTAGTGGGAAGGGTAAGAGGACAGGGAGCAAGAGAAGAGAGCCCAAGAGAGCATGGAAGCAAGAGAGGGAGGAGAGGGCAAGCAGCCCCTTTTATAGTGCATCAGCTGGCCATTGCCAGGTAATTGTGGGGAGAAGCATACCTGGCTGTTAGGTAATTGTGGGGTGGAGTTTAGACAGAATGGTAACACTGATAATGATACAGCCTTTGTTATAATAAAAGCCCCAATATTAAAGGGGCAATGGAGTGAAGTGTAGGCCTGACACAATGTAGCAGGTACAGAGTTCCTTAAAAAATGCCAAAGTGAGGCTTTGGATCAAGGTATATCCCAGTTGCAGAAAAAAAAAAAAAAGAAAGAAAGCCTGTATATTTGAAAATACCTGTACCAAGGTACTCCTACCAAGACTGCAGCAGATATAGTTAAAGTGGTCAATCTTGTGTCCCAGAAAACAACTGCTGTGTGTTGGACTATGTTCTCGTGCACTGTGTATTCAGATTCTGATTTCAGTGCCCTGAAACCTAGCTACAGTCCAAACACTGGCCTTGTCCTGAATATTGAAGATTCTCCAAACTGGGCACAGGAGATAGAAAAGCTGGACTTCTGATCCCACGTATAAATCAGGGCTGCCTGGTCTGGTCTCAGTGGGAGAGAATGTTCCTAATTCTGCAGGGACTTGTTGGGCCAGGGTGTGAGGATACACAAGGGTCCCTACCCTTTCAGAGATAAAGGGGAGGGAGGATAAGGGGTGGGACTCTCTGGGGCGGGGACCAGAAGGAAGCAGCTTTCGGGATGTGAATAAATGAATAAATACATAAATGTTAAAAGACAAGAAAAGCATTTTCAGATAAATTATAGCTCTTCACTTCCTAGGCCTATTCAATAGCCCATTCAATGTTCCTTTTCTATGATCTATAGAGAGAAAATCTTGTGGATTGTATGGATGCATCATCTGTCAATTAAAATGTCAATGGCCTATGGTGTCAGCAGGAAATAGGAGATAGAACAACTAGCAGAAGAAGGAACTCTGAGATAGAGCTAGGCAGGGATCTGCTCAAGATGTAAAGAGAACTGACTCATGGTCCCAGACCACAGTCATGTGGCAGAATATAGATTAAAATACATGGGTTTTCTTAAGTTATGATCGTAGTCAGATAAGAGCCTAGCTATGTGGGGTTTTGTAAATATATTGAGTCTCAATCTTATTTCTGGGAGCATTGGGTTGGGAAGTATATGCATGCATGTGTGTATGTATGTATGTATTTATTTATTTATTTTCTTTATTTGAGATAGGGTTTCACTGTGTAGCCCTGGCTGTCCTGGAACTTACTCTGTAGACCAGGCGGGCCTCGAACTCAGAAATCGGTCTGCCTCTACCTCCCAAGTGCTGAGATAAAAGGCATGCAACACCACTGCCCAGCCAATTTCTACAATGACTTTTACTGTCTACTGTAGATATATGAAATTGTTTGGACTGAAAGTTTTGTGTACAGTCTTTTCATTTGTGTTTATATAAGTTTCACTTTTAAATGTCAAGCTCTTTTTTAAAATGATGATGTCCTTGAAACTAGTTTATAAGTTTTTCAATCCCTACCCAATTCCAATATTTCACACAGACCCTAAACAAAATAACCATCATGTCAGATTCAATAATTAATTTGTTTGTACATCTATGTGTATATAATTTAGTTCTCATATGACTTAATTTTAAATACTTAAGAGATTATATTTATTCCTTGCAAAGAACAGCACATAACTGCAATTTCAGCATTTGGGGAAAATAATATAAAATTGAGTCTAAGTGTAGTCTATGCCACATGAAATCTTGCCTTAGAAAAACAAGCAAACCATTTTTGTAAGAAATATATATTATTTAATTCTAAGACTTATTTTAAAAAATAATAATAATCAAGTGTACCCTATGGAGTCAAAACCTAAATCTAAATCTAAACTTATGAAAAAAATATGTATAATTCTCAACTGATTCTTATAGTGTGTGCAAACCACAATTAAGGAGTCCCATGCCAAGAGGTAGAATGCCATAGAAAAGGAGCTCAGCAGTATTTTGGGGAATTGTCTTGTTTCAAATTGCTTTATTTAGGCTATTTATTTATTTATTTATTTATTTATTTATTGCCAAGGCCAGCATGGCCCTGGTGAGAACAGAGACATTGTTTCTGCCCCTGTGACAGGACCCCAGTGTGAGCCTCCACTAGTGTTAATGTCTGCTGTCAGGGTAAGTTTTGTTTATGTAATAATGTACATGTTTTCACATTCCTCTGAATTTTATTAACTCCATGATAATCTGAGACAGCACATTTTCAGGAGCAGAAGATATGGCTAATATTTCAGTAAAATGGTAAACACTAGGAACTTCAGGATAGTCTATGGAAAAGAACTCTACATGAGTTCAAAATATATCCATTTCTTAGCTATGCAAAATATAAGAATGCAATATGAATTATGAGGGGCTTCATGAACCTAAAGGAACAAAGACAGCTACATAATGAGCCAGTTTGTCAGAAAGATGCAAAGGCAGGTACATTTCTGAATTCAAGATCCACCTACCACAATGTGAGGGGGTGAAGCACAGGTGTGGTAGAAATGGAAATTTCAGGGTGGGTTCAACCCTATTAGTTTATTGTTTGTGCATAACAAAGGCAGACAGATCTCTAATTCTTTTCCAGTGCTAAGGAAAACAATTAATTCTTACTGTCTTTTAACAGTTGTATGAAATGAGCCAGGAAGTAGGGGGGTACCCTTTAATCCCAGCAGGCAGAGACAGGCAGATTTCTGAGTTCGAGGCCAGCCTGGTCTACAGAGTGAGTTCCAGGACAGCCAGGACGACACAGAGAAAACCTGTCTCCAAAAACGCAAACAAATAATAAAAGAAAGAATTGGAAGAAAAGACTAGAGTGATATGTAAAATAAAAAACTGGACCTATATTCTGAAAGAATCTTTTTGGATACAAAGAGAGAACAGCTTGGAGAACAGACAAATGCACAAACACAAAAGAGATAGACACAGACAGACAGACTGACAGATACACACTGACAGGCATATTCACACACACACACACACACACACACACACTCACCACTCACTCATACAGAAGCAATAAATGGACAGAGGGATCTCTTAGAATAACAAGCAAGCAGAGTACAAACACTTGTTTTGTTTCTAGAATATTTTCATAAAACGTTTAGAAAAAACTTTCAATGCTTTTTATTAGAAATTCTTTCCATATATATACTAATGAATTATCCTTTTATGGATATTGTGCATATTAATATTAACTTCAGGAACTATTTGAAAGTTTGGATAGTAGAAGCATTGTAACCAGTGAAGATAGGTATAAAAAGTACTTTGATATAATAAGTACCTAATTAATACATGTATGTAAGGAGTATATCACACTATATTTTCTACAACTAATACACATCATTATTCATAAAAAAATGAATGCAAAATAAAAGTAAAACACAAAAAAAGATAAAATAAAATGTAAGAGTTTTATTTCTTCCGGTACACTAAAACTTTTGTTTCTGTGATATGACTGTGAACAGTAGCTTCCAAACATCTTAATCTGCAACACTTTAAATAAGTCCCTCATGTTGTGGTGATCCCCATGCAAAATTTTTAATTGCTACTTTATAACTGGAAATTTGCTACTGTTATGAATTGTAATATTTTTTTTTAATATAGAAGGTAGCCAAAGAAGTCCATTTGCTGTGAGTTAGGGCAGCAGAAGTTGGTCCTATTGACTGAAAATTTGTGTCAACACTTTTCTAATCAGGTTTCAGCAAGAAATTTTAAGTAACTATAACAATTATTTAGATATCTAAAACCACTGAAAATGCCCAAAGCAAAGATAAAGATAAATTAAAATCTGGACATATCTTCTCTTATTTTGTTTGTGTTTGATTGTTTTAACCCTTTGATAAATTTTTTTGTTCAACTCTGAAGGCAATCATGGTCATCCCAACCTAGCCAGTAATGATCTTCTCAAAAGCAGAAGGAAAGATGAATTTGCTAATTGTCTTAGTCAGGGTTTCTATTACTGTACAAAGATCATGACCAAGAAGCAAGTTGAGGAGGGAAGGGTTTAGTCAGCTTACATTTCCACATTGCTGTTATTCACTAAAGTAAGTTAGGACTGGAACTCAAGTAGGTGAGGAAGCAGGAGCTGGTGCAGAGGCCATGAAGGGATGCTTCTTACTGGCTTGCTTCCCCTGGCTTGCTCAGCTTGCTTTCTTAAGAACCCAAGTCTTCCTGTCCAGGGATGGCACCACTCACACTGGGCCTTTCCCCCTTGATCACTAATTGGGAAGATGCTTTACAGCTGAATCTCATGTATGATTTCCTCCTTTCTCTGTAATAACTCCACCTTGTGTCAAGTTGATACACAAAACCAGCCAATACGTTAAAATAGTTCCAATTTTATTACTGCTCTCTATTACATCATCTATTATAGACTATAGACTACAGGATATCACTAAGAAGTTTTTATTTTTGGATAAGCATTGCTTGAATAGTGGAGGTTTTTAGGCAGATGACTCACTGATGAGGCTTAGCCCATGAAAAGATATGCTCACCAACTATGGAACAAATTTCCCCTCCTCCAAATGGTACATCTTACAGGTAAATACACTGTGAAGTAAATAAAGATAACTTTTCTTGACATTTTTCTTTACAACAAACAATAATTGCTACCATTATCATGACACTGTTAATAATCTGCATGTCAGAACTGAGTGAAAAATCAACCAGAACACAGTCTGAGCCAGAATGTTCAATGACAGTGATTTTTGTGTTCTTCCTATGTTTAATATTGACATTCTCAATACTTCTGAAAACATTTATCTCTAATAAAATTTTATTTATTAAATTTCTCTCCCTCCAAACTTTTACTGTTATACTTCCTGTTTATGCAGATAATATTTTGTTTCTTTTTTGATTTATGTAGAGATTAATTATTTTTAATTTACCGTTTATTTCTAAAGCCTGGATATCATTGGTATAGGGTTTCTTTAAAGTAAATCCAACAAAACATTTTATCTTTTTCTTGACTACTTTTCTCTAACAGGTCACATTGTTTCAAATCAAATTTTTGAATGTATTTAGTGTTAAAATTACACTGTTGATTACTAGATCACATTTTGCAGAGATTATTAGAGTATTTTATTTTCCACTAGAGAAGTCAAAGTTAAGTATCCACAAATATTCTACAAATAACAAAATATTATTCATATGAGATGATTTGGGAAAAGTAAAGACCTTGGTATAGAGACAAATCACTTGATTGTTTCAGGCTATGAACTTTATTTTATTTTTTTTTAATTTTATTTTCTAAGTTTTATTTTATTTACATTCCAAATCATTTCCCCTTTCCCATTTCCTCCCTCCACGAAAGTCCCATAAGCCCCCTTCCCTCCCTCTTTTCCCCATTCAACCCCCTCTTGTTTCTCTGTCCTGGCGTTCCCCTACATCCAGTCTTTCCAGGATTAGGGGTTTCTCCTTCCATCTTCTTAGAAATCTATTGATATGCGAATTGTGTCTAGGGTATTCCGAGATTCTGGGTTAATATCCCCTTATCAGTGACTGCATACCATGTGTGTCCTTTTGTGATTGGGTTACCTCACTAAGGATGATATTTTCAAGTTCTGACCATTTGCCTAGGAATTTCGTGAGTTCATTGTTTTTAACTGAAGAGTAGTATTCCATTGTATAAATATACCACATCTTCTGAATCCATTCCTCCGTTGAGGGACATCTGGGTTCTTTCCAGCTTCTGGCTATTATAAATAAGGCTGCTATGAACATAGTGGAGCATGTGTCCTTATTGCATGCAGGTAAAGCCTCTGGGTATATGCCCAGGAGTGGTATAGCTGGATCCTCCGGGAGTGTCATACCCAGTTTTCTGAGGAACCTCTAGACTGCTTTCCAGAGTGGTTGTACCAGCTTGCAATCCCACCAGCAGTGGAGAAGTGTTCCTTTTTCTCCACATCCTCACCAACAACTGCTGTCTCCTGTGTTTTTGGTCTTAGCCATTCTGACTGGTGTGAGATGGAATCTCAGGGTTGTTTTGATTTGCATTTCCCTAATGACTAAGGATGATGAACATCTCTTTAGGTGCTTCTCAGCCATTAGATATTCTTCAGGTGAGAACTCTTTGTTTAGCTCTGTACCCCATTTTTTAATAGGGTTACTTGCCTCTCTGGAGTTTAACTTCTTGAGTTCTTTGTATATCTTGGATATTAGCCCTCTGTCGGATGTAGGGTTGGTAAAGATCCTTTCCCAGTTAGTTGGTTGCCGCTTTGTCTTTTTGACTGTCTTTTGCCTTGCAGAAACTTTGTAATTTAACGAGGTCCCATTTGTCTATTCTTGATCTTAGAGCATAAGCTATTGGAGTTCTGTTCAGGAAATTCTCCCCTGTTCCCATATGTTCAAGGTTCTTCCCTAGTTTCCTTTCTATTAGTTTCAGTGTGTCTGGTTTTATGTGGAGGTCCTTGATTCACTTGGAATTGAGCTTAGTGCAAGGAGAAAAGAATGGGTCAATTTGCATTCTTCTGCATGTTGACCTCCATTTGAGCCAGCACCATTTGTTGAAAAGGCTATCTTTTTTCCACTGGATGGTTTTAGCTCCTTTGTCGAAGATCAAGTGACCATAGGAGTGTGGATTCATTTCTGGATCTTCAATTCTGTTCCATTGATCTATATGCCTTTCACTGTACCAATACCATGCGGTTTTTAACACTATTGCTCTGTAGTACAGCTTCAGTTCCGGGATACTGATTCCCCCAGAAGTTCTTTTACTCTTGAGAATAGTTTTAGCTATTCTGGGTTTTCTGTTATTCCAGATGAATTTTTGAATTGCTCTTTCTAACTCTATGAAGAATTGAGTTGGGATTTTGATGGGGATTGCATTGAATCTGTATATTACTTTTGGTAAGATGCTCATTTTTACTATATTAATCCTGCCAATCCATGAGCATGGCAGATTTTTCCATCTTCTGAGGTCTTCTTCAATTTCTTTCTTCAGAGACTTGAAGTTCTTGTCATATAGATCTTTCACTTCTTTGGTTAGAGTCACACCAAGATACTTTATATGGTTTGTGGCTATCCTGAAGGGTATCATTTCACTTACTTCTTTCTCAGCCTGCTTATCCTTTGAGTATAGGAAGGCTACTGACTTGCTTGAGTTGATCTTATATCTGGCCACTTTGCTGAAGTCGTTTATCAGCTGTAGGATTTCTCTGGTGGAGTTCAGCATAATCAAGTTTCATGGCACAATCCACTGATCTATAAGGCAGGCTAAAGTTAACCAAAAAATAATAAAATTAAAACTGTTATGAATCAAATGGACTGAACAGATATCTCCAGAATATTCCACCCAAACACAAAGGAATATAGGATCTTCTCAGTACCTCATAGAAATTTCTATGAAACTGACATATATTTGGTGACCAAGCAAATCTCAACAGATACATGAGAACGAAATAACCCTTTATATCTTATCATGCTTAGATGTATTATAGCCTTATTTCAAAAATAGCAGAAAGCATATGAATTTGTAAAAACTAAATAACTCTAATCACTGATTATAAGTTCAGGGAAAATATAATTTATAGAAATTTTTGAATTCAGTGAAATTGAAGACAATGCGTACTCAAAAGTATGGGACACTGTTTTATTTATTTTTTTTTATTTTCAAAATTTTTTTTATTTACATTCCAAGTGATATCCCCTTTCCTCCCTCTCTGAAAGTTCCATAAGGCCCCTTCCCTCCCTCTGTTCCCCATTCAACCCCCTTTCACTTCTCTGTCTTGGTATTCCCCTACATCCAGTCTTTCCAGGACCAGGGGTCTCTCCTTCCATATTCTTGGAAATCTATTGATATGTGAATTGTGTTTTGGGTATTCCAAGATTCTGGGTTAATATCCCCTTATCAGTGACTGCATACCATATGTGTTCTTTTGTGATTGGGTTACCTCACTAAGGATGATATTTTCCAGTTCTGACCATTTGCCTAAGAATTTTGTGAATTCATTGTTTTTAATTGCAGAGTAGTATTCCTTTGTGTAAATATGCCACATCTTCTGAATCCATTACTCCTTTGAGGGACATCTGGGTTCTTTCCAGCTTCTGGCTATTATAAATAAGCCTGCCATGAACATTGTTAAAGCCATACTAAATGTTCATTGAGCTAAGCACCTTCATAAATTAAATAAATATTTTCTTTAATAACAATTCATAAGTACACTTAAATCTCTAGAAAAATAGAGAAGCAAAAACATACAAGGTGAAAAAGGCAGGAAATAATCAAAATCAATAAACAAGAAACAGAGAAGAATGATATATAAATAATCAACAAAATCAAAACCTGGTTCTTTGAGAAAATCAACTAGATAGACAAATTCTTAGCCAAACTAAATGGCAGAGAGACAATATACAGATTAACAAAGTCCAAAATGAAAAGGGAACATAAGTATAGACATTGAACATAGTGGAGCGTGTGTCCTTGTTATATGTTGGAACAACTTTTAGGTATATATTACCAAGAGTTGGGTCCTCAGGCAATATTATGTCCAATTTTCTGAGGAACAAAAAGACTGATTTCCAGAGTGGTTGTATCACGATACAATTCGACCAACAATGGAGGAATGTTCATCATTCTCCACATCCTTTCCAGCATCTGCTATCACCTGAGTTTTTGATCTTAGCCATTCTCACTGTTGTGAGGTGGAATCTCAGGGTTGTTTTGATTTGCATTTCCCCAATGATTAAGGATATTCAACATTTCTTTTGGTGCTTCTGGACCATTTGAGTTTTCTCAGTTGATTATTCTTTGTTTAGCTCTGTACCCCATTTTTTTCCCTTTTTTTTAAATTTTATTTTTTTAATTTACATTCCAAATCACTTCCCCTTTCCCGTTTCCTCCCTCCCCGAAAGTCCCATAAGCCCCCTTCCCTCCCTCTTTTCTCCATTCAACCCCCTCTCTTTACTCTGTCCTGGCGTTCCCCTACATCCAGTCTTTCCAGGACCAGGGGTCTCTCCTTCCATCTTTTTAGAAATCTATTGATATGCGGATTGTGTCTAGGGTATTCCGAGATTCTGGGTCAATATCCCCTTATCAGTGACTGCATACCATGTGTGTTCTTTTGTGATTGGGTTACCTCACTAAGGATGATATTTTTAAGATCTGACCATTTGCCTAGGAATTTCGTGAATTCATTGTTTTAATTGCAGAGTAGTATTCCATTGTGTAGATATACCACATCTTCTGAATCCATTCCTCCGTTGAGGGACATCTGGGTTCTTTCCAGCTTCTGGCTATTATAAATAAGGCTGCTATGAACATAGTGGAGCATGTATCCTTATTGCATGCAGGTAAAATCTCTGGGTATATGCCCAGGAGTGGTATAGCCGGATCCTCCGGGAGTGTCATGCCCAGTTTTCTGAGGAACCGCCAGACTGCTTTCCAGAGTGGTTGTACCAGCTTGCAATTCCACCAGCAGTGGAGGAGTGTTCCTCTTTCTCCACATCCTCGCCAACAACTGCTGTCTCCTGTGTTTTTGATCTTAGCCATCCTGACTGGTGTGAGATGGAATCTCAGGGTTGTTTGGATTTGCATTTCCCTAATGACTAAGGATGATGAACATCTCTTTAGGTGCTTCTCAGCCATTAGATATTCTTCAGGTGAGAACTCTTTGTTTAGCTCTGTACCCCATTTTTAATAGGGTTACTTGCCTCTCTGGAGTTTAACTTCTTGAGTTCTTTGTATATCTTGGATATTAGCCCTCTGTCGGATGTAAGGTTGGTAAAGATCATTTCCCAGTTAGTTGGTTGCCACTTTGTCTTTTTGACAGTGTCTTTTGCCTTGCAAAAACTTTGTAATTTAATGAGGTCCCATTTGTCTATTCTTGATCTTAGAGCATAAGCTATTGGAGTTCTGTTCAGGAAATTCTCCCCTGTGCCCATATGTTCAAGGTTCTTCCCTAGTTTCCCTTCTATTAGTTTCAGTGTGTCTGGTTTTATGTGGAGATCTTTGATCCACTTAGAATTGAGCTTAGTTCAAGGAGATAAGGATGGGTCAATTTGCATTCTTCTGCATGTTGACCTCCAGCTGAGCCAGCACCAATTGTTGAAAAGGCTATCTTTTTTCCACTGGATGGTTTTTAGCTCCTTTGTCAAAGATCAAGTGACCATAGGAGTGTGGATTCGTTTCTGGGTCTTCAATTCTGTTCCATTGATCTACATGTCTGTTACTGTACCAATACCATGCAGTTTTTAACACTATTGCTCTGTAGTACAGCTTGAGGTCCGGGATACTGATTCCCCCAGAGGTTCTTTTACTCTTGAGAATAGTTTTAGCTCTTCTGGGTTTTCTGTTATTCCAGATGAAGTTTTGAATTGCTCTTTCTAACTCTATGAAGAATTGAGTTGGGATTTTGATGGGGATTGCATTGAATCTGTGTATTACTTTTGGTAAGATGCTCATTTTTACTATATTAATCCTGCCAATCCATGAGCATGGCAGATTTTTCCATCTTCTGAGGTCTTCTTCAATTTCTTTCTTCAGAGACTTGAAGTTCTTGTCATACAGATCTTTCACTTGTTTAGTTAGAGTCACGCCAAGATACTTAATATGGTTTGTGGCTATCGTGAAGGGTATTATTTCTCTTACTTCTTTCTCAGCCTGCTTATCCTTTGAGTATAGGAAGGCTTCTGACTTGCTTGAGTTGATTTTATATCCGGCCACCTGCTGAAGTTGTGTATCAGCTGTAGGAGTTCTCTGGTGGAGTTCTTTGGGTCGCTTATGTATACTATCATATCGTCTGCAAATAGTGATAGTTTGACTTTTCCCTTTCCAATTTGTATCCCTTTGACCAAGGAACATGTCACATATCAGAGAATACCAGGAAGAAGTAAGGAGAGGCACCTGGTCCTAGAAGGGCTCAATGTGGCAGTGTAGGGGAATACCAGGAAGGGGAGGCGGGAGTGGGTTGGTTGGGGAGCAGGGGAGGGAAGAGGGCTTATGGGACTTTTGGGGAGGGGTAAACCAGTAACTGGGAAATCATTTGAAATGTAAATAAGGAATATACCTAATAAAAAAATTAAAAAAAAAGAAATGCTGTGTGTTAAACTGGATGTCTGTATGTAGAATATAAATAGATCTGCATTTATCTCCATACACAATTCTCCTGTCTAACTGGATCAACGATCCCAATTGTACCTGAGTATAAGCGAATGGCAAAAAGAATACATTGATAGAAGACATGGCTTTCTGAACAAAAGACCAATAAGCCAGGCACTAACTCCAACAACTCATAATTGGTCATTATATAACTGAACATCTTTAAAGCAAAGGACATCAAAATTAAACAGCACAGCCTAAGGACTGGCAAATCTTTTTACCCCCTTTGCATTCAAAAAGTGTTAATATCCAAAGTATAGGATGACCTCAGGAAACCAGCTAACAACAACAACAACAACAACAACAACAGCAACAACAACAAAATAATTTGAAATTTAGGTACAGAATTAAATGAGGAGAATTCTAAAGAGAGGGTCTCAATGGCTGTGAAACACTTAAAAAGAGTTTCATCCTCCCAGGCCATCATGAAAATGCATTTCAAGTCCATTTTGAGATTCCATCTTTACTTGTCAAAATGACTCAATTCAATAACGCAGGTGATAGCTCATGGAAGACAGCATGTGGGGCAAGGGGAGCATTTCTTTATCGTTGATAGAATTATAAACTTATAAAACAACTATGAAATAAATATGGCAATTTCTGAGAAAACTGGGAATAGATCTGTTGCCAAACTCAGCTATATCACTCATATATTTGTTTATTACTCTCATACCACAAGGACAATTGTTCAACTACGTTTTTGTATCTATAGTCAAAATTGACAGAAACTGAAAGCAAGTAGATGTACTTTAACTGAAGCCTGCATAAAGAAAATGGCATACATTTATTCAATATAGTATTACTTAGTTGTTAAAAACAAAATGACACCAGGATATGTTCTGACAAATGGATGGAACTAAACATCATCCTGAATCAGAAAATACACATCTAGAATACTTGCAGAATTATTCATTTAAAAGTTGATATTAGTTGTTAATAAATGATAAATATAAATAATCACTGAACCAGAGAAGCTAGATAATGAAGAAGTCTAGAGGCAGGAGAGCATGAATCTAATAGGGATGAGAAAATAGAATAGGTCATTTTTGTTTTTGAAGGAAGAAGAAGACAGAAAAGCAAGTGGTCTGTTGTGGGTTATGGAAGGAGAGTGAAGAGTGAACAGCTAGAATTTGAAGGTGTTTGGTTGACCATATTGAAATACAATCAAGTAGAAACATTTTGGAATATATGAGAATGGCCCTAGTGAACACTTCTATTAATGGAGATCACAGAGGTTAAACTTGTGCCCTTTGTTAACCAGGACAATGGTGTGCTGGGTTAAAATTGGTTGAGTTGATTGAACAGGTGACAAGAAAATATGTAAACAAACCATGTTGATGCTTGATTAGAATGTAACTATCTGAAACCTGACAGCATGGTCCCATTGCTTATGATACCTTCAACTCTGGTTACTGAATGTGGAAAGACATAGTTGGTATGGGCTATAAGTATTATTTTACAGGCCATGCAAAGATAAAAACAGATGTTAAAACATCCACTAAACCTTTCACCTACAATATGTCCAGGTTTCAAGATATGCTGGGGCAATGGTAACACATACCTTGTTGAAATGATCAACCAATGACTGATTTAACTTGATACCTACTCTACAAGGAGTCCATGCCCAACCCTACTTGAATGGTCATAACCTGGACAATAGATATTCCAGAGAATTATCAAATCCCAAATTGTACAGTATTATCTGAGGACACAGCTATACCACTCCTGGGCATATAACCAGATAAGCTCCAACATTTAATAAGGCCACATGTTCCACTAGGTTCATAGCAGCTATATTTATAATAGCCAGAAGCTGGAAAACACCCAGATGTCCCTAAACAGAAGAATGGATACAGAAAATATGTTACATTTACACAGTGGAATACTACTCAGCTATTAAAAAATTAACTTCATGAAATTGGCAAGCAAATTGAAGGAACTTGAAAATATCATCCTGAGTGAAGTAACCCAGTCAAAAAGAACACATACAGTATGTACTCACTGATAAGTGAATATTAGCCCGAAAGTTTAGAATACCCAAAATTCAATTCACAGACCAATGATGCCTAAGAAGAAGCAAGACCAAATTATGGGTGTTACAGTGCTTCTTAGAAGGGTAACAAAATAAATACAGGAGCAAATACGGAGACAAAGTGTGGAGCAGAGACTGAAGGAAAGGCCATCCAGAGTCTGCCCCACCCATCCCATATACAGCCACCAAATCTGGACACTATTACAGATACCTGGAAGTGCTTGTTTATTTTTTTTAATTTACATTCCAAATCACTTCCCCTTTCCCATTTCCTCCCTCCCCAGAAGTCACATAAGCCCCCTTCCCTCCCTCTTTTCTCCATTCAATCCTCTCGTTACTCTGTCCTGGCGTTCCCCTACATCCCGTCTTTCCAGGACCAGGGGTCTCTCCTTCCATCTTTTTAGAAATCTATTGATATGCGAATTGTGTCTAGGGTATTCCGAGATTCTGGGTCAATATCCCCTTATCAGTGACTGCATACCATGTGTGTTCTTTTGTGATTGGGTTACCTCACTAAGGATGATATTTTCAAGATCTGACCATTTGCCTAGGAATTTCGTGAATTCATTGTTTTTAATTGCAGAGTAGAATTCCATTGTGTAGATATACCACAGAAGATGTGGTATATCTACACAATGGAAGTGCTTGTTGATGGGAGCCTGATATGGCTGTTGCCTGAGAATCTCTGTCAAAGCCTGAAAAATACACAGGTGGATGCTTGCAGCCAATAATTGGACAGAATGTGGGGGTCCATGATGGAGGAGCTGGAGAAGGTACAGAAGGAGTTGAGAGGTTTGAAGTCCCATGTAGGGAGCTACAGTGTTGACTCAATAGGCTAGATCCCCCCAAAGCTCCTAGGTACTGGACCACTAACCAAAGAATACACATGGAGAGACCCATGGCACTGGCTGCATATATGACAGAGGATGGACTAGTTGGACTGAGAGGAGGAGAGGCCCTTGGGCCTGAGGGTGTTCCATTTCCCAGTGTAGGGGAATGCTTGGGTGGGAAGATGGGAGTGGGTGGGTGGTTAGGGAATCACACTCACAGAGACAGGGTTAGGGGGATGGGATAGGGGACTTCTGAAGAGTGACCTGGAAATGGGAAATTAGAAAAAAATAATTATATATATATATATATATATATAAATATATAAATATATATAATTATATATATATATATATAATGTGTATATATATATATATATACATATATATATATATACACATACATACATGTATATCCTGGCATCTGCAGAGAAGTTTTACTAAGTAGCAGATAGGAGTAGATGTATAGACGCTTAGCCAGGTATTGAGAGAGACTAAATTATACATCTTCATAAAGTCCATCCCTTCAGAAGAATAGGGTATGAAAAAGGGAAAAATGCAGAGGAAACGCAGATCACCAGAAAAATTAAAAACATTCTACCTTTCCAATTAGACAGGCTCTCACATGAGTTATAGAAATTAAAGCATCTATAAGGAAACCTGAATAGTTTGGTACCAGGTCATCTCCATAAAGGGTATGACTGTCAGCTTGGGTTTCTGTGGAACTCTTAAAAGTGGGAGCAGATATATCTCTTACTGTTTTCTCATCTTCGAAACTCATTTTTTCCTATTGGGTTGACTTGTCCATCCTTGATATGATGACTTTTGACTTGTCTTATTGTATTTTCTTTCGTCCTCTTTGACTATGTTCTTTTGGATGTCCATACTTTTCTGAACATGAAATAAAAGCGGAATGGTTCTGGGAGAGAGAGATATGAGAGGAAGCCAAGAAGAAGAGAGGGATTAGAAACACGGCTGTATGTACTGTATGAGAGAAGTCTCTATTTACAATAAAGAAGAAAAACACATAGGAGCAAGCCAAATTTATTAAAATTTATTTTAGTGTTATGTGTTCAACTAACTCAAAATTCAATAACTTTGACTGTATATTTGATTTTGATACATGTGCTATAATGTCATTTGTATCAATAAAAGTTTTATTAATTTTTATATATCACTCTAAGTATTTTTGACTATTATTTTACTCTCTTGGTTGTGTAGAAAATTGATTAATATTTAATGTAATTTTTGAATCTTGTGCTTCATTTTCATAATCCTCACATGCAAATCATTTGGAATCATTTACATACTTGCCTGGATCTTTATATTTCAGTTATTTGCTTGGCTATTTATAAACCCTTCAACATCAATTAATTCTATGTTTCATCTTTCTTACGAACTACTACTTTGAAATATAAATTTCAAATCTTTTTTTTAATTTTCTATATTCTTTATTTACATTCCAAATGATTTCCCCTTTCCCATTTCCCCACTCCCTTAAAGTCTCATAAGCCTTCTTCCATCCCCCTGTTCCCCAGTCAACTCTCTCCTGTTTCTCTGTCCTTGTATTCCCCTACACTGCTACATCCAGTCTTTCCAGGACCAGGGGTCTCTCCTTCTTTCTTGGAAATCAATTGATATGTGAATTGTGTCTTGGGTATTCCGAGTTTCTGGGTTAATATCCACTTATCAGTGAGTGCATACCATGTGTGTTCTTTTGTGATTGGGTTACCTCACTAAGGATGATATTTTCCAGTTCCGACCATTTGCCTAAGAATTTCATAAAATTACAAATTTCCTTAAGGCAAAGGACACTGTCAATCTGACAAAACGGCAACCAACAAATTGGGAAAAAATCTTTACCAACCCTACATTCGACAGAGGGCTAATATCCAATACTCAATAATATCTGGAACTCAAGAAGTTAGACTCCAGAGAGCCAAATAGCCCTATTATAAATGGGGTACAGAGCTAAACAAGAATTTTCACCTGAAGAATTTCGAATGGCTGAGAAGCACCTAAAGAAATGCTCAATATCCTTAGTCATTAGGGAAATGCAAATCAAAACAACCCGGAGATTTCACCTCAAATCAGTCAGAATGATTAAGATCAAAAACTCAGGAGACAAGAGGTGTTGGCGAGGATGTGGAGAAAGAGGAACACTCCTCCACTTCTTGTGGGACTGCAAGCTGGTACAACCACTCTGGAAATCAGTCTGGCGGTTCCTCAGAAAACTGGGAATGACACTCCCGGAGGACCCTGATATACAACTCCTGGGCATATACCCAGAGGACTCCCCGGCATGCAATAATGACACATGTTCCACTATGTTCATAGCAGCCTTATTTAAAATAGCCAGAAGCCGGAAAGAACCCAGATGTCCCTCAAAGGAGGAATGGATGCAGAAAATGTGGTATGTCTACACAATGGAATACTACTCAAAGTAGTTACCACTACCCATCGAATTATTATATATCTGTGCATACTAGATATGAATCTTAAATAAAAGCTGTTATTCAGAGTTCCATACGTTGCACTAAAATCCTATCAGTGAACATGACAATTGAAAATGCAAACTGTAAATGATACTATTGATCTACCAAAACACAATTCAAAAACTCATACTTCTAAAACATAATATAACATAAATTAGCATGTAGTTTTTGCTATAAAACTCAAAAAGGCAAAGTATCTATATCTTTAATAAAATTAAAGTATATATAAGAAATGCATAATCTTTAATACTCTGAAGAAATATTGTTTTTATTACATCTAGAATTATGAAACAAAAATATAGTCCAAGAGACATATAGTTTAATATATCAATTAATACCTAATCACAGTGTTACTGAGATTTTTTACTTTTTGTTCCCCCTTTCTACAAAAGACTTTTGAGAACTATGTGCATATTGGAGATATAAGCAATTTTATTACTTTGAGAAAACATACCCTTACCTGTCACATTGGAAATTTCATTTTCTGGGCAGGGGTAACAATCAAAACAGCAGACAGCCTTTTCTTCCTGAAAATATTTTCTGAGTCCTGGTCTGCAAGGCACACTACATATGGAGGCTAGTGTCTGAAGAAAATCAGATACACTACAGACATAAGCAGTTTAATATATGTGTCAAACACTTCAGTGACTCACAAGAGAAAACCACTGAAACACCCCCCTATCATGTTATAAGGCAAAATTGCATTGTTTTTTAATAATACAACTTTTATGAATGTTTCCTGATCTTTAAATCATGAAACACTTATGAGAGAGTAAGAGAGAGATCAAATAGATGGAAAGAGAAAGGGAGAGAGAGAGAGAGAGAGAGAGAGAGAGAGAGAGAGAGAGAGAGAGAGAGAGAGAATCTAGGATGGTGAAGTCAATAAATAAGGAAATGTTAAAAATTTTATTCTATAAGAAAACAAAAGTAGACAAAATTGTAGGTAATTTTGTTTCAACTAAAGCAATAAAATTAAGGCTACATTACCTGCTTGCTATCCATAGCCCACTTTATCATTTCATCAGATATAAACAATTGTTGACCGTTTGGAAAATGACCAGAAAATCCTCCTATTTTCATTTTGAGTCCATGCTGTTTTAGGAAATCCATGATATAGAAAATGTCATACTTTGTATTCAGTTTTCTATTCTGGTTCATGTTTATTAGGTCTCCAACAGGATTTACAAATTGTATGGTCTTCAGAAAAGAGAACATCTAAAGCACATTTGTCATTTTAGTTTCAGCTATACATACATTTTAGTACAGAAGTTATAAAGTTTGGAATGTTATTCATATCCATTATCCACTCCTAACACCCACCTTTATCAGAAGTATTTAGTGCTGAAAAAGTAAAATATATTCCATATACATTTAAAGTTTCACTATGCTTCACAAATAACATTTTCTCAATGTATTTTATGCCATAAATACATGTGCACATGAATTCTATGTTTTGAGGGTAGGGATAAATTATCCATTTTTTGCCAATAGTGTTGTTTGATCATAAGATAGGGAAACTAAATATTCTATTGTTCAAAATATGGATAAAGGACTTAAAATTATTTGAAGTCTATTAGTTACATTAATTAGAAACTTTGTTAAATAAAAGAAAATAGTCTTAATTTCATTAGAAAAAAAATTAAATGTTAAGTCATGAGATTTTTGTATGATTGAAATAGTGGATGAAATTTCATGACTTATATAGTGATACCTTGACTTGATGCCATTGTTGACTGTAACATAAATTATAATACTAACATTATATGCCTCTTACACAGTGGTAGAGTATAGAAATGCATGAATTTAGGATAAAGGTTACTTATTTACAGTATTTTGATGTTATGATACCCATTATGATTGTCATCTCTATGATATATATATATATGTCATTCCGTGTAAGAATAATTACCTTCCAGGAGTTAAATTCCAGTACCTTTCCATCATGTTCTGAGCCTGTGTCTACTTGTTGCAGAAGCATTTCATGAAAGGAGTTAGCCACAGCATAAACAGAATTATATAAGTTGTAACTTGTTTCACTCATAGACATTCCAAGGGGTGGCACAAAAAACCACTTAAATAGGGTTTTGGTTGGACAGTTCTTCAGTGTTGTACAATTAAGTGGTGGCAAAGAACATTTAAAGTAAGTCCACCACAGTTTAGCAAAAGAAATGTCATTACTATAGTTAGAAGGGTGCACTGTTTGCATAAATTGTTTAAAACCAGACATCTCAGACTGCTGATGTGAAAAAATAATAGTCCCATGCAAGGAGTTAAGCATGAAATCTCCTATAATTGTAATCATATCAAATTGTGACACACTTACCCAGAGTCTCTGAATGTTTTTAGATTTCCATAGCGCGAAGCTCAATTGTACAGGAGATTCTTTATCCCCATAGATGATCACAACTTTTGCTGATGACATTATGATCTGGTGATAATATTTATAAATCATTTTAAGGTATAACATCTTATCATATGTAATAATAGTG
Organism: Tokudaia tokunoshimensis; assembly: GCA_036184795.1. Classification (NCBI taxonomy): domain Eukaryota; kingdom Metazoa; phylum Chordata; class Mammalia; order Rodentia; family Muridae; genus Tokudaia; species Tokudaia tokunoshimensis. The sequence continues at coordinate 61,842,056 of BTHU01000001.1, read as the reverse complement.
ACAAATGCTAAGCAGACAGTGTTTATTTCCATTCCTGCTCTCAATTCAGAAAGGAATTGAATTCCATGGTCATCATCTGTAACGATCAGTCCTATCCAGTTCCATTCGAAGTGAACTGCTAGGTACACCATGGCAAGTGGTAGAGATGTGTCTTTGGGAGTCATCTGGTAGAGATGAGGAAACTATTCCTGGTCACTTAGATGGAGATGAAAATAACCACAGTAAAGCTGAAAGGCATTGACCATAAGCATCACTATTTAGAAATGGAATACAAAGGGCTCAGTCTAAGATCTATATGTGCTAGAGCACATGCTAGAAGTGTGAGAAAGTGTGGAATCTTCATCTTATTATGAAAATCTTATGCAACACTTGTGAATTGTTATACAAATACAGATAAACTGAGTCCTTTGATAAAACATTTCACATTATATTGTGTCTCCTGCCCATTTGTCGTAAATTCATTATGATTGCCCAAGAAAGCATTTAACTTTTATGTTTGATAGACCAGAATAGATGTAAGTGAATTATATGCTTTTTAGTCTGCTTGTATTCATCCTTTTCCACCTCTCTCTTTTCTTCTTCTTTTTATTTTTTTTTATTTTCTAAGTTTTTTTAATTTACATTCCAAATCATTTCCCCTTTCCCGTTTCCTCCCTCCCCGAAAGTCCCATAAGCCCCCTTCCCTCCCTCTTTTCCCCATTCAACCCCCTCTCACTTCTCTGTCTCGGCATTCCCCTACATCCAGTCTTTCCAGGACCAGGGGTCTCTCCTTCTATCTTCTTGGAAATCTATTGATACGCGTATTTTGTCTAGGGTATTCCGAGATTCTGGGTTAATATCCCCTTATCAGTGACTGCATACTATGTGTGTTCTTTTGTGATTGGGTTACCTCACTAAAGATGATATTTTCAAGTTCTGACCATTTGCTTAGGAATTTCGTGAATTCATTGTTTTTAATTGCAGAGTAGTACTATACCACTCCTGGGCATATACCCAGAGGCTTTATCTGCATTCAACAAGGACACATGCTCCACTATGTTCATAGCAGCCTTATTTATAATAGCCAGAAGCTGGAAAGAACCCAGATGTCCCTCAACGGAGGAATGGATTCAGAAGATGTGGTATATTTACACAATGGAATACTACTCTGCAATTAAAAACAATTGTTGGACTTTTGTGACCCATTCATATGTTGACACAGTTCCTTATTGTGATGTATGAGGATGTGAGACATTCAAAATTATTTAATAATCTGAAACTTTTTCAATTTGATGAATTGAACTTTACTTCTGTTTTGAAGTTTTTAATCTAATATGCATAAATATTAAGCATTTACAGTTTTCTCTTTATTTCCTTTTTTTAGCTGTGTTCTGAAGTTAGACACCATGTACTTCTTTTTTACTTCTTAATAAAGTTTTTAAAATATGAATTTTATATTAACAGGATTCTCTCATTTTTGAAATTTTCTAAAAATCTTTTCAGAAAAGATTTCTGAGTCAAAATTGAATTTTCCCATGCCTTCATCTTATAACTCTAATACCTAACATGTGGGAAACAGTAATGGGAAACATCCGCTATCTAGACTGTTATACTTCTTTACAGAATCAGCACTAAAAAATGTCATGACTCTTCATAATGGTGAAGAATAGGTCACTAAATTTGTCAGTGTCAACAATTGCCAAAGTCTAAAGAATTCATATATAATGCAATTACCACAATAATTCTTACAGTCGTTTCTTCATTCCACATAGTTCATTTCTCTTTCTTTTCTATTTGAGGCTGTACAAAATTGACAACATTGCCCTGTTTAGATTAAGCTCTCTCGCTTCACATGTACCCCTCAGTTGCACTAATTCATTCTTTCTCTACAATCACTGGCTATCACATAACTGGCCTTGGGTTCTATTTGGTTCAGGTTTGTCCAGATTTCTTCTGTTTTTAATATGTTCACTTTAGCATCTCTATTTTATTAAATGCATTTTAACTGAATATATATGCCTTTTTATATTTTATACAGTCTGATAATCTTATTTAACAATTATATATCATTTTAGTATATCATACATGAGCTTTTTTGCTTTTGCCTCATCTGCATTTTCTGTAATGCTTTGTGACTACAGGAAATATTTATGTAACTGGACATATCTTTTGGTTCTGAAGCTGGTACTCAATGGACCTAATAGTTTTATATTCTCTATTATTTACTACTTCCTTTTTAAACATTTTTTCTAGTCTTATTCTCTTATTTATTGGACATTTTCTTTCATTCAGAAATACCTAAAATTGTGCCATTCTTTTTAAGGGGATTGCCATTCTGTACTGGAGAAAGATATGCACTTTGTAAGCTGAGTTAACTCCAGTTAATCCACGTCAATTGCTGAAGTATCAAGGTTTAATATATCAAGTAATACAGACTGTTCTTTATAAACTACAGTTCAGATATAAAAAAATAGAAAACCTAAAACAATATTAAATATTGAAAAAACTAGTAAGAACATCACCACTTCTGATCTCACCTTGTACTCTACACCTCTTTAAAAATTTGGCTTAATGGGGAGTGGTATTTGATCAATAGAATCTAACTAAAGACCTACAAATAAACACGCACCTCTGGGCACATCGTTTTTTTGATAATAAATCCTGAAAACTACACTAAACTATTTTGAATAATGGTACTGGTCCTATTCTCTGGATTCATTGAGAAGAATAAAAATACATCCATGTCTATAATTGTGAAGAAACCTGAACTCTGAATTTTGTGTCCCGACTGGGGATACAAAAATTCATTGGTGATAAAGTTTCAAGGGTATACTGAATGCCAAGTACATGGACCATATAAGATAAACTCAGTGTTATTTTGGAAATTCTTTGTCTCATTTTATTTTGTAAGGAGATTAACTTTTGAAGTTTGTAGTATTTTGTGCTTATGTTATAACTTCTGAACTTTTCTCTTTATGGGCTTCTTGTTTGTAAAGATACATATTTCTACTCTTCTATTTGTATATAAGTGTTTCTCATGCATTTTTTGTTTTTGTAAGTGCCCCTTTTCTGTTTGTTTGAATGTTTTTTATAATCTGAAATATTTGTTTTATCTTATTTTATTACTATTCTTTATATGACAAGTTTTTAATGGGTGAGTATGTTGGGGTCCATATGGGAGGTAATTAGTAAGTGATCTTTCAGGAGTTGAGGGAGGCAAATTCACAATTTGAGCATATTGGTCTAAAAACACATTTATATAAACAATGAAGGGAACATAAATTTGATTTATGCTGTAACTTTAGATGGACTTGGAAAATAGAATGCTTAGTAAAAAGCATAATAGGGCACAATATATATAATCTCAATTATATTAAAACTTCAAATGTACAAGTATGGAAAAGAAAGTACATTTTGGAATAGGGTAAGTATAAGTTTGTAAAAAGATAAGAGTTGAAGATACAGCATTCAGGGTTGCAAATGAAACCTTCTAAGTATTTTAAACTTGACCGTGGTGTTGCTCACACACAAACACACACACGCACACACACATACACACACACACGTTTTCACACTTTAAACACATGGATCATAAATTATATATCTACAAAACTCAAACTGAAAAAAATGAGCAACTAAATCAAATTAACTATAATAAAATTCATGTTTAATGTTTTCAATGCATATACTTTAATTTACATTAACCTTTTTTTATAAAATTATGTTATAGTCACTGGTTCCTATATAAAATATTTAATGCTTTACATTTTTAAAATATTGTTGGCTTGGTTCTGCCATCATCAATGATACTACTTCTATTCTGCTTACTGAGTATCTACTTATCAGTTATAGGATTTCCCTTTAATGTGTGGAAAGGCTGGAGTTTATCTCACGAGTATTTCCTGTTCAATGCACCACTATGTCTTTTGCTTCTAAGCAAGAAAGTGAAGTGAAATTTTTATTTTTCAAACTTGAAGTCTCTATTTAATTATTAGCCTCTTCTTATTCCATATAAACCCACTATACACACATATGAGAAATAAGGCACAACATATTTATTTGTGCAGAGAATATAATTAAAACATGCACTCATTTAGACAATGGATAGATGCTGAATGAGATTAAATTCTGAATGAGAAATAATAGCAATTTTTAAAACTGTATTCCCTTAGAAGTTAAACCTCATGTAATGAAAGACCATAAATATAAGAACATATTTTCATTGCAAAGTAGACGATATTTTTTAAAATGATTCCAAATTATAGCAGGGGAATGCATAAATCTGGAAGAGATTAAATATGTTGATAATGCATTCTCTATGCTATCCACAAATAGATAGTATACTTTAAAAAAAAGTAACACAAGATAGGGTACTTGCGGGAATAAAATAGAAAAACATTTATGTATAGTTCAAAGACAGCCATTTGAATTATTTTCTGAGTTATAGTAAATTATTCTGTAGATGTGCATCAAAGGAAAAAAATAACTCTCATATGATGCAGGTCTAATACTGGTTAGTACTATAGGAGAGTTAATTTATAAAGCATCCCAGAAATGCAAGGTGTGTTCACTATGTGAAAAATCCACTAACATAATCTACTATAAAAACAAATGCAAAAATTCACATGATCATTTCAGATGCTGAAAAGGCTATTGAGTAAACACAATACCTCATCAAATTAAAAGTATTGGGGAGATCATGTATGCAAGGCTCATACCTAAACATAATAAAACAATATAGAGGATCATTAAATGAAATGTCCAACAACAAGTAGAAGGAACTTGTAGAGTCTACTTCCAGTAGAAAGAAAGGGCATAATGGGGACAGATGGGGTTGCCGTTCAACAGTCAAAAACTGACCCAGAAAAGTTTCTGTCAAAAATAACTGCAGTTAAAAATTATGTAGAAAAGTCAAAGGAAATTGAGCTCCAGTGAATTGGTCAAATTTGGATCCATCTCAAGTGAGTCTCCAAGGACTGACACTATTACCAATGCTATGGTGTGCTTACAAACAATAATATGGCTGTCCTCTGAGAGGCCCAACAAGCAGCTGACTGAGACAGATGCATATACTTCTACCCAAGCATTGGAATGAATTCTGGGATTGCTGAGATTGAGTTAGGGAAAGGTTGGAAGAAGTTGAGGAGGAGGGTGACCCCATAGGAAGATCATGAGTCTCAACTAACCTGGACCCCTAGATGTCTCAGACACTTAGCCACAAATGAGACAGCCTACACTAGCATCACATGAAACCATAGGATGGAAATTATCATAAAAAGGGAATCTCTCTAAGAGAAAGTTCAATAGTGTGATCCATTCATTTGGCATCTAACTGGATTGTGATTCAAAATGACAATAAAAAAGCTACACCATAAACTGCTGTAACTAGCAAAATGACCAGCCATGAAACACACAATAAGATTTACTTAAATCCTAGAGAAGCACAGCCAGATATCACATAGGATCTTATCTCTCACTCACTGTCCCTGGAATGCTTTATGTGCATTCATGCATAAATGAAAGATGCACTTACTGCTTGTCTAGATTCTCACTGAAGTAATCATTCTTCACATAACTATGCTTTGTATAAATGGAAAAGAAACAATCAGTCTCTTTATCTCCTAGATAATATTCTGTGTCTTTTATTCTCTAGAAGCAACTGGGGTCACTCAAGTAGCAAAAAAGAAAAGAAAGCTTCAGGACCAGGAAGACAACAATCAAAGAGAACATCTTTGCCATGTCATCAGTATAGGTGCCTGAGCAAAATGCAGCATGAAGCATCAGGCAGGCAGAATCTCACATATCAATTTTTCATGAACAGATTCATGTGTCACCTTTTATTACTGTAGTTACTATTGAAAAACACAGATGCTTCTCACAGCATTTACTTTTCAGGTCACTGTTTGCCTCTGGAGGATTTTGAAGCACTCTCTGCCCTGGGGCTCTGCATCTGAGATCCTATGGCTAGGTGAAAAATAGTGGAAGTAATAATTTTGGTCAGGATTATTCTCTGTATCCCTTATGATGACATTCATTTAAGTAGATATGAAGGTTCCAGGCATGATTCCTTTTAAAAATATTTTCTCATAAATCTAGTTCATCAATCTAGTTTTCTGTAATCACTTGTATTAGTTCACTTTCATTACACTGGTTATTCCCATGAGTTTTACAAGCAATTACATTAATGACTCGAACTGAACCCATTTGACCTCAGTAATAAGAAGATTAACACTTGTAAGCAATATCTTTATGCATCTTCAACACTTGTAGCCATTAACTTTATATTGTTGCTTTCTGTCTGATTTTTGTGTCTTGCATTTAATATGTATTTAATTATATTAGAACATGATTATGGAAAATACATAATTTGGAATTAATGTTGTTCATAAGCTGCTAACAAAAGCTAGCTAAATGGAAAATCCAAGGCAAGCAAGTTTTTCATTTCATTGTTCATTAAAAGGCAGGACAAATAGAAAGCTGAATGCAGAGTATACTGTGCACTGTTTAAAGTGACCTCAGGGTATATTAACTTCAGTTGTGATATTGAATAAGAAATTCATTCTATTAATATACAAGATTGATTTCTGTAATAATGTGTCATTACAATACACAGATATCTTGGATTATTTTGTTTGACTTACAATTTTAAGTTAGTTATAAACATTCTTTTTATTCTTCATCTGAAGTGATTTCCATTCTGGTAGGGTTTCTGATGCAGAATGATAGATAGATAGATAGATAGATAGATAGATAGATAGATAGATAGATAGATAGATAGATAGATAGTTAGATAGATAGATAGCTAGCTATAGATATAGATGTTACATAGCACATATTTTCACTCCCAATGAAAATCTTCAAATTCATCATCCAAGACAGAAAATAACCTCACTGTATGTGGTTGATCATATAACTCAGTGAACATGTTTATTTTTAATATTATTTGTAAGATTGCACTTTCAAAAATATTAGCTTGTTGCCATTCAATTGCTTTAGATTCCTTTTTAACTGTTGAATTATATTTCATGGGCAAGAATATCATAGGTTAAAAACTTAAATTTTCTACTTTTTAGTTCTTTGATAGTCTTTAGCATTAAAAATCATTTTGATCACAATCACACCATTCTCTAATTCTTTCATCCCTACATTCACTATCCCTCAAACTGTGTATTATCTTTTAAGCACTTCAAGCTTATTTACTACCAAAATTGTTAAGGAATAATAGATCTTTCAAAGAATTTTGGTAAATATTTCATAGTATGGGCTCTCTCTTTTTTTATTTTTTATTTTTCTTTTCCAGGAGCTAAAATTTTCATTCACCAATACCAGTGGGAGAATTGTATGTCCATCTCTCATCTTCCTATTTGGATGTAATTTCTCTTGGACTTGCATGGTGCTATGTTTGCTGCCTCAATCCCTGGGGGCTGGTACCTACTCTGCTGTGTTCAGAACTGTATGTTTCCTTCTAGTCATCTACAACTTCCAGCACTTATGTTCAGTGTACTCAAATTACTGCAATAGTGCTTTGTGTCCTGAGGAACTTGTATTAAATATGATCCCCTCAGTCTCAAATACTGTGTAGTTTCCAATTCTCTCCCCTTCAGCCCATACATTATTTTTGTGTTAATAACTATATTAAAAAAATCTAATCCTGTTTTTGTATTGATTCTCTTACCAGTGTCTTTTTATTGGAGGAATTAAGTCCAATTCATGCTGAGATATTTATAGCCAGTGACTGGTGTTTATGTGTATTTGTGTGTGTTTCCCTTGTTTTTGTTGGTGTGGGATCATCTATTTCCTGAGTTTTTTGGATGTTATTATCCTCCTTGGATGGGAGTTTTCATTTTAGTATTTAGTATAGGGCTAGATTTGTGGATAGATATTGTCTGAGTTTGGATCTGTCTTAAAATGTCTTTTCTTCTACTGTGATTGAGATCTTTGATGAATACAGTAGCCTAGGTTAGCATCTGTGGTTTTTTAGAGGTTGCAAGAAATCTCATAAGGCCCTTCTAGCTTGTAGAGTCTCTTTTGAAAAACGTCTACCTTTGTATGTTACCTGACTAATTCCGTGGCCACTTTTAAAATTCTTTTTTTTGTTCTGTATATTATGTGTTCTCATTAATCTTTAGTGTAAGGATTTTCTTTTCTGATCCAAACTAACTGATGTCCCATAGATTTTTTTTTGCATGTTTATAGGCATCTTTTTCTTTTGGTTGATAGTTTTCTTCCAGGATTATGTTGAAAATATTTTCTGGGCCTTCTAGTTGGGACATTTCTCTTTCTTATCTTCCTATTTTTCTTAGGTAAGTTCTTTTCATGGTATCACAGACTTCTTAGATATTTTGTGTTAAGAATTTTTTAGATTTAATATTTTCTTTGACTGAAGTTTTAATTTTTTTTTTCTGTTATATCTTCAATGCCTGGGAATCTCTCTTACACTTGCTGTATTCTGTTAGTAATGCTTGCATCTCTTATTCCTCTTCTCATTGCCAGGTTTTCTCTCTCCAACACTCACTCAATTTGTGCTTTCTTTATTGTTTCTTTTTCTTTTTCAGGTTTTGTACAGTTCTATTTCTTTCTTTCACCTGTTTAATTGTATTTTCATGTGTATCTTTAAGGGATATATTCATTTTCTTGTTAAGAGGATTCTATGACTTTTATAGGATTGAAACTAAGGAGTTTTACTTGTGCTGTGGTTGGGTTAGTATATCCAAGGCTTGGGGTAGTAGGATATCTGTGCTCTAAAGGTGGCATTTTGCCCTTGCTTTCTAGAGGGCTTTTAGCCATCTACATATCTTTAGTCTCTGGATGTTTCTGTTTCAGTATGTATTAGAAAGGGAGTTAGCATCAATTTTCCCAGTTTGGCAGGTCTGTGATGGGTATCCTTAGACTGTCTATTTCTAGAGGAGCAGGTCTAAATGTTTCAGGATCCATAGGTACTGTTTAGGATCTACAGGCCTGGTGAAGTTGGGTAGAGACATGCTATGAGAATGGAGGCCTGCCTGTTCAAGCAAGCAAGTCAGCACTGCTTGGCATTCCTGAGAGCACTCAGCAAACAGGGAATCTCCATTGGGGAAGGGAAAATAACCTTTATGGTCAGGATCCATGGTACTTTTGAAAATGGGCAGAGAAGTGGGGAAGGGGGAAGACTGGAGCTCCAGCAGGGATAGCAGACAGCTCAGGGGGAAAGCTTTCTATTTTTAATGTATGTAATTTGATGTATGAGAGTTAAAATTTTTCTTCTTTTATTTGGTTCCTTGTGAGTTTAAAATCATGTACACCATTCACACGCATTTCCTCAATCCCTCATTTGTGCCCTTTTCACATGCCACTTCCCTCAAAAATATAACACAAATACAGAACTTTAATAACCATAACACCAATAAAAGCATGAAAATTATCTCATCACGAAAGGTATAGTATAATCATAGTGTGTCTCAAAGGCTATTCCTGTGCCCACACATCTTCACTTGCAAATGTTTATTACAATGGGTCATCAATCAGGTCCTAGATTACTGGCTTTTGTGACACCATCAAAATGTATCCTCACCAGGGCTCTTTCATGTCTTTGAGATCCTTGAGCCCTGGATCAGCAAGACTCTGGAAGATTCAAGTTCTTCTGTGATTCTCAGTACTTGTGGCATCTCAGGAGTTTGGAGTAGTAGTACAATATTTGCTGTTCCAAGTTTCAGTCTCTGATAGAACACGGGTCTTCTGTTTGCTTTGTATGCTAAGATGTGGAGACAAGGGAGAAGGTACTGTTGGAGAAAGCTAAGTGGGTTGTGAATAAACATTGTATTCTACGGCTAGGATCTTGTTTGGAGTTCAGGGATCCAGTGTGCTCTCTGGTTGAGTTGAATAGTTCAACCAGAATCCAGAGTTACATAAATATGAAGCTGAAGAAAGAGAGTGATGTTTGGAGACTGAGCAGATTTTGACCTAACATTAATGGGCTCTGGACAGGTCTTATCTGGGTTCTTAATAAAGCCATTGCTATCATTAAAGCTGAGAATATTTATTAAACTTGTGGTCTGGGATATGAAGATGAGGAATGAATGCTGTTGAGAGACTCTGGGTGGGCTATAAGCCTAAAATTTTATGATATATTATGCTAATATTAATAAATGCTGTTCCTATCAAACTTAATTTAAAATGTTTCCACCATTTGTTGTGTATGTGCAACTTCAAACTTTTAGTATTTATTAAAAACTAAACTCATGTGTGGTATGATTGTGCTCATGCACCCTATTTTAGAATCTAAGAGCATATGAATCAGTTCAGAGAAGTTTGCACTTTAGGACAAAAATTGTGATTAGTCCATGAATGAAATTTAAAGTAAAACATAACATGTAATCAGGTGTAGACAGTAAAATCTTTTAGAAACATGAAAAGAGGCAGTACATCATGTTCTGCTAATCAGTATATTTTCAATTCATATCTCAATGCCTAACATGAACAATGAGCCCAAATACGGAAGCAAACTGCCAGAGCGGAAAAATGACAGTGGCTTCTCCAGATGAATAAAAGGTTCCCACTGAGCATGGAAACACTTCATTCTGAGACAGTTTTTAACATATCATGATGTTCTGTCTTCTTGAAATATGATGGAAATACTGAAGACTCCAGGTTAATATTAAGAATCCTAGTTACTATTTTGGCTATTGTCCTTTCTCCTGCTGCTGGCTCTCACTTTCCCTGCTTTTCAAATTCCTCAGCCTGCCTGTCACAGATTTCTACTCTCTGCCTTTGAGATGTTGATATCCTTCCTAGCTGCTGTCAATGTTCCAGTCTCTAATAGCCTCATTGGTGTTTTCTATATTGTTATGTTGAGCTTTCTGCAGACTGAGAAACTAAATATCCTAGATAACAAAGCTTATTGTACTTAGTGTGACATCTGACTGGCATGCTCCAAGTGAACTCCAGAGGGTATCTCTAAGCAAGAGAAAAGTCACTTCCTATGCTTCCTGTATACTGAGTCCCCCACCCCCACCTCCCACCTGACTCTACCTCTGTTTGCTTGCTTCTTTCTTTCCTTTCTTTCTTTTTTTTTTCATGTTTTTCATTTGGCCAAATGTATCTGCCCTTCACAAACTTTTCCATTTCTCCTTTGAGTAACAAACTCACCAAAATAATGGGCCTATATCTTTAAGACTTGACACCTTTGGTTGTTTTCACTTTCATATTCTTTCAGTAACATAAACATCTGCCTAGATCCAAGGACAATTAAGGTAAATTTCTTTGCATAAACAGACATTACTCTAAAGAAAACTGTATCAAGAGGTTGTTTTAGGGACTAGGGATGTATATTAATTGGTATTTTCCTAACATCCATGAGGCCCTGGTCTTAATCCCCAATATCACATAACTGTACATCTAAAAATAGTACACACTTAAAATCTCAGCACTTGCGGGATAGAAGCAGATGGATCAGAAGTTTTAGTCAGCCTAGTTAATTGGAGACTGAGGTCAGTCTGGTGTGTATCACAATCTGTCTCAAAAGAAAAGACAAGAAAAATTAAATTGTTTTGAAGTTTGTAGCACAGTCAACAGACTACTAGCACCATGACAATGATCTGGTTCCATGCTTACTAGCAAGATCTTCCATTTCTTAAATTCACTTAAATTAATATTAATTATTTTCAACTTTGTTTAAAGGAAACAGTGGAGAGTCAAACTCTCAATTATATGCCAGAGTATTGCTAGTGATGGAGCAAAATCAAAGCAAATGCCATAATTATTTGGGGAATTTCAAAACACACAGGAAAAATGAGAGAGCAGTGGCTCTTGGTCTCATGTTAAAGTTCTTGTTTTAGACTTTTCAACTTGATTGCTTGTTTTCATAAAAAACAAAAAAACAAAATGGAAAAACAAAGTTTGAAAAGAGCAATTCTTTTCAAACTGAAAATCATGTTCAGAATTTGAGAACAAAACCTTGTATGTATGCATGTATGTATGTATGTATGTATATACACATTTCATCGACCACTTACTTAGCCTTGTGCAGTCACTGGAACAGCTTTGGCTATCAAAAAATTCACCCCATTTGATACAAATGTTATATTAATGGCTTCTCAGACAAAAATGATGTCATTGCCTGTTATTATTTTTAAAGTCTACAATCTTCTAGATGATATAAAGGGCCAAAAACTCACCATGTGTTCAAAGCTGGAAGATATTTTATGGAGATCTGAAAAGACCAGCAGTTTTTTGACTGACCTGAGAAAAACAGGTAGGGTAATCAGGGACTCAGAATAAGAATTCCCTGCTCTCTTGCATTTGTGAAGTAACTAGAAGCCATATAGTAACTCTAAATATAACCTATTGAAGGTAAATTTCTACCCAGGAATATTTTAAAGCTGTTTCTGCCCAAAGTGCTTATTTGGCTCTGCTTTAGAATGGGCTTGAGAATCAGAGAGCTCTAAGAAACTATCTTTGTAACAGGCACATAAGGCATTAACCGTAATAAAGGGTGACACTGTGGCCCTAAGGTGAAAAGCAAGGAGTCGTGGACACCACTCTCACCCTATCACTCACAAGTGAGCACTGTGACCTCTCCAGTTCAGAGTGTATTTATTTTGAAACATGTTCTGACATAAAGATATTTCTAGTTTATTACAAAAATCTTTGTCTTGTAAAAATTTCCTGAACAAATTCTTACATTTATCATGCTGTTGGATATTCAAGAAAATATTCAAGACCGTAAAGTAAACTGAAGTCTTAAAAACAGATCACTAAATCTGAAGTACAGAGAACTATTTAAGCTCATGAAGCTCTGGGTTCCATTTGTAAAATGGGCATAATATAAAGTTGCTGAAGTGATTTCCAAGAGGATCCAATATGCTCTCCTGCCTTCTTCAAGCAATGCTTGCTTATAGTACACAAACATACATGTAAGCAAAACACTCATACACACAAATATAACTAATTTGTTAAAAGAACTTAAAATCAGCTTACACTAAGAATGAAATTCTGCCTTAAAGCCATGAAAATAGTATTCCATTGTGTAAATATACCACATCTTCTGAATCCATTTCTCCGTTGAGGGACATCTGGTTTCTTTCCAGCTTCTGGCTATTATAAAAAAGGCTGCTTTATGAACATAGTGGAGCATGTGTCCTTATTGCATGCAGGGGAAGCCTCTGGATATATGCCCAGGAGTGGTATAGCAGGATCCTCCAGGAGTGTCATTTACACAATGGAATACTACTCTGCAATTAAAAACAATGAATTCACGAAATTCCTAGGCAAATGGTCAGAATTGGAAAATATCATCCTTAGTGAGGTACCCCAATCACAAAAGAACACACATGGTATGCAGTCACTGATAATGGGATATTAACCCAGAATCTAGGAAAAACCTAGACACAATTCACATATCAATAGATTTCCAAGAAGATGGAAGGAGAGACCCCTGGTCCTGGAAAGATTGGATGTAGGGGAATGCCAGGACAGAGAAGTGAGAGGGGGTTGAATGGGGAACAGAGGGAGAGAAGGGGGCTTATGGGACTTTCGGGGAGGGAGGAAATGGGAAAGGGGAAACTCACAGCCTTAAATGCCTCAAATTACTTTCAGCTGTTTCTACTTAAAATCTTGAAAACACCCTAACACTAAACTCAGAGCCTTATATTTTTATTTGGCCTTAAACTCACAGGCTTAAACATCTCAGATCTGTTATAACAATAGCAAAGAAGGACTGGGTCTAAGCCTTGTACTTTTAAGTACTTAGTATCAATAGAAGAAATTTATCCCAATGAAAACCTTGATTATGAATCAAAATGAATTCTGTACCAAATAAGAACTTATGACTTGAATTTAATAACAATTAAAAGGATTTTTACCAAATGAAATTATGTCTATAAATCAATTATATTTCCTCCCTGTTTCAAATCCGACCATTTCTACATTACCTAGAAAGATAACTTAATAATAACAACCTTCTCTAGTCCCAAATCCCAGGGAATTGGGTTTATGACTCTTTGTAATTTCTTCAAGCTGAATATGGGCATTGAGATATTGTGAAGGGGTTGGGGTGGGGTAGGAAAATAGGACCAATCAGTCTCTGAAGTCTGTGTCCTGACTGGATCTGGCTGAAGTCCAGGACCTCAGAAGTTCAAGCAGGGTCAGTTCAGCATGTTTGACGAGGAGACTCAACCTGGCTGTATTTTCTGTAATATACAAATCTCAAAACAACATTTTAGTATCACAAAGATAGATTTTATGTTTGATATTCTGGAATCTAGTCCTCTGGCTGTCTCTCTCTAACATTTCTGATACAAATAGCTCTGGAAGATGTCCAGAGTCTTATCATCCTTTTTAAAAATACAAAGAAAATATCGTTTTCCCAAATCATCCTATCATTGAACCAGTAACCAGAAAAACCTTTATTTTGACTTCTCTCCTAGAGGAATAATATTACCACAAAACTCAGCATCACACCCATTATGAAAATCAAAACAATCTAAAATAAATGAAATAAGCTAAGATACTGTATGAGCCTCTACTTAGGCATTTACTATATTGCCAAGCAGAAAAAGACACCGAAAATTCCACGTGTGGGCCACATTAAAAGGAATATGAGCTTCCTGTGCCAGGTAAACAAGCTATATCAAACTAAAACACTATATGAGCCTCTGCATAGGCTACTCTTATCTTGCCAAGGAGGAAAAGACACCCAAAATTCCACTTGTGGGTCATGTTAAAAGGAATATGAGCTTCCTCTGGCTAGGTAAACAAGCTACATCATCTTTTTGTTTGATCTTTGCCCAGAGCAGCCATCCTGTTATAACTTTATACCATCTATCTGTTGAGCTCTCTACCTGAGTCACAGATTTCTAATTAATTAATGCCTATGCTAAGCAGGTAATCGTTGTCACTATACTCTTTACTCTAGAGTCAGTGACTACTTCCTTATCATAGTTCAACTTAAAACAATCTAAAAAGAGTGAAATAAACTAAGATACTGTATGAGTCTCTGTTTAGGCCACTTTTATCTAGTCGAGTAGAAAAGGTCACCCAAAATTCCTGTGATAGACCTTGTTAGAAAGAATATGACTTTCCTCTGCTAGTAAACTATCTTTATTCTAACTTAACATAACTGATTCACCCTTCCATCTGTATCTGCTCATAAGCAGGCAGCTAGTCAAAGCAGGATTGAAACCCAGAATTCCCATGGTGCCCACATTAGATAGAATTTGAATATCTAGTTAAGTCCTATTTTCCCCACTAGGGCCTTAGTATTCTCAGTCTTTCCTTTGTTTCAACTTGGCATGATTTGTGTCACTTGACCCAATTTTGATGCTCTAAGTTACTCACTTAAAACAACAAAAAAAACAATAAATAAATAAAGAAATAAATACTTTAACTTTTAGACTAATAATCTTAGGTTTCTAGTAGATACATGCCCCATGTTGGCTTGCCAAATGTAGTAGGTAATAATTAAGAAAGAGTACCGCCCCGCCAGGCCTCTGAACTAAGTTCTTCCAGGCTCTCTCAGTATGGCTCTCACTGTGGCCACTGAGCCAATCTCTTCCAGCTAGATCTCACAGCATCCCAGCTGTGTTTCCTCTCCACAATAGACTCTGTAAAAGGAGGGACTCTGTAAATAGGGGAGTACCACGATTCTGTCCAACACCCACTCTTTCCAAATATCCAGTAAACATGACTCTTTAATTTGAGTAGTTAACCAAATATATTTATGCATAAGAAGTTCCCATTTCATAATGCCAATTTGCAATGACAAAGTCTTATCCCAATATTTCTAACCTCTCCAAAACACCAGAAATATGTCTGAAGCCATCTGGATATCTGAATCTCCCTCTCTGCTCCTCTCTTGCAGTCCATCGAGCCTCTCTCCTTCCTTAGCTCCTCCTCCTCTCTCCCCTCCAATCACTAGCCTCGCATTGCCTCAATGTGAATGGATAGGAAATATATTGCAACACCTTTCCTTCAGTGTCTGTTCCATTTTCGTCCCTGCACTACTTTTAGACAGAAATATTTCTGGGCCAATAATTTTGCATGTAGATTGGTGTCCACATCCCTCTAGACAGGACACTGTCCAACTACTGAAGGAGAACTTTTCAGGTTCCATCAATCCACATTGAACATTTCAGCTAAGTTCAACTGCACTGAATCCTTAGAGTCTTTTACATCCCAAGTATCTGAGAATTTCTAACTTCTGTTCTCGAAACCCCTTGAGAAAAAGGTTACCATTCATTCTCTTGATTCTCTGGGCATCTCTTGTGTCTCCTCCATAATTTATTCTGTTCCCCTTTTCCCATACCCTTCCCATTTCCCACCCAGTTTGTTCAATTTCTCCACATTCTCTGATTGTGTTGTTCCTACTTCTAAGTTCATTTGAAGTATCCTCAATTTGGCTTTCCTTCTTGTTTAATATTTTAGGGTATGTGTGGTGTATTATGGGTATTCTGTATTCCATAAAGTAAATAAACCACATTTCAGTATCCATTCTTCAGTTGAGGGACATCTATGCTGTTTCCAGCTTCTGGATATTACTAATAACGATGCTATGAAAATAGTTGAGCATGTGCCCTTGTGTTAAGGTGAAGCGTCTTTTGTGTAAATGCCCAGGAATGTTATAGCTGTGTTTTTAGGTAGATCTAAATCCGATTTTCTGAGGAACATCCAGATTCATTTCTAGAGTGATTTTACCAGTTTGCATTGCCAAGCAGGAATGGAGGTGTGTTCCTCTCCTAACACATCCTCTCCAAAATCTGCTGTTGCCTGAGATTTTAATTTTAGACATTCAGATTTGTGCAAGGTGGAATCTCAGTGTTATTTGACTTTGAATTTCCTTGAAGACTTGGATGTTGAACATTTCTTTGAGGGCATAATAGCCATCTTAACAAAGCAATCTACAGACAGATTCAGTGCAAACCTCATTAAAATTCCAGCTCAATTCTTCACAGAGATGGGAAAAGCAATTCTCAACATGTTATGGAATAAAAAAAAATCAAAAATAGGCAAAAAAAAAAATAGAACAGCAAAACCAGCTTTCAACACAAAGAAGAACTTCTGGAGAAATCACCATCCCTGACCTCAAGCTGTACTACAGAACAATAATGATAAAAACTGCATGGTATTGATTGGTACAGAGAGAGACAGATTGATCATTGGAATACAATCAGAGACCCAGAAGCAAACCCACATTCATAAGGAAACTTGATCTTTGAAAGAGAAGCAAAAACCATACAATGGAATAAATAGAAACCCTTTGATTTTTTTTTTTGGTCTATCTGGTAGTCTGAATGTAAAATAATGCAAGTTGCCCCATATTTATCACCTTGTACAAAGGTCAACTCCATTTGGATCAAGGACCTCCACAAAAAAAAAAAAAAAAAAAAAACAGGTCCACTGATTCTAACAACAGAGAAGTTGGGAAAGAGCCTCAAACACATTGGTGCAGAGCAAAATTTTCCTTAACAGATCACTAGTGTCTCAGGCTCTAAAATTAGCAATTGGCAAATGTGACTGAAAACATTCTGCAAAGCAAAGGACATTCTCAATAAGACAAATCAGCATCATAAAGATTGAAAAAAGATTGTCACTAACCCTACATTCAATAGAAGGCTGATATTCAAAATATACAAAGCACTTATGAATTTAGCCTCCAGAAAATAAAATAACCTAATTTAAAAATGCATTAGAGAGATAAACAGAGAAATCTCAACTGAGGCATCTTGAAAGTCTTAAAAGCACTTAAAGAAATGAGTGAAACTTTCAATAGATATGTGTTAGGTCCATTTGATCCATAATATTTGATAGTTTTGTTATTTCTCTATTTTTTTCTGGATTATCTGTTAATTCATCACACTGAAGCCTCCCAGTATTAATGTGTACTGTTCAGTGTGCAGCTTAAGCTTTAGCATGTTCCTTTTACAAACTCAGATGTTCAGAATTGAGATACCATCTTGGTAGATTTCTCTTTCATGAGTATGAATTGCCTTTTTCTGTCTCTTTTGATTAATTTTTTGAAAGTTTGTTTTGTTAACTATTAGAATGAGTACTCCATCTTGTTTTTTGGGGGAGGAATTGGGGAGAGGACAAATTTGGGATTGGGATATAATGTGAATTAATGAAATATTGGGAAAATATACAGTATTTCAAATGATTCTGTAGGCTATAAACAAAATACAATTAAATGTCCATATTATTTGACTTTTAAAGTCCTTTGACACAAGGATACCAAATTAAATTTAAATCCCTTTTATTTTTATGATGACCATCCTAGACACCAGGGATACAAGATGTTTCCAGGACCCAATGGGGATGATTTTGGAAGAAATTCCAAATAATGGGGACATAGAACCAGCACTAGTAGGGAGACATGGCCCTCAATTGAAAGATGGTGCCATCTAACCATTTTCAAAAATTTTGACCCAGAAATGTGCATGTCTAAAGGAAATTCAGGGACAAAAATGCAGTAGAGACTGAAGGAAGTGACATTCAGTGCTTGCCCCAACTTGGGATACATTCATGCACAGGCACCAAACCTTGAAACTGTGACTGATGCCATGTTGTGCTTGCACACAGGAGCTTGATATGGCCTTCCTCTGAGCGACTCTATGAGCAACTGCCTGAGACAGATGCAGCTAATTACAGCTTACCATTGGACTAAGCTTGAGGACCTCTATGGAAGAATAAAGGGAAGGGCTGAAGGAGCTGAAGGGGAATGCAACACCATATGAATAACAACAGTATAAGTTAGCCTGACACCTCAGGGCTCCAAGGGACTAAATTACCAACCAAAGAGCTACCAACCAAAGAACATACATGGTTTGGTCTGTGGAGCTTGCTATATATGCAGCAGAGAATTGCATTTTCTAGCCACAGTGGGAGCTGAGGCAATTTTTTTTTTCCTGTGGAAGCTTGATTTCCCAGAGATGGGGGATGGTAGAGGGGTGAGGTGTCAGTTGGTTGGTGAGGGAGCACCCCCTTAAAGGAAAAGTGGAGGTTGGATGTAAAGGGGCATGCTGGAAAGGGGATAACATTTGAAATGTAAATAAATAAAATATTCTTAAAAAGAATATTTTACCCAAACACAATAGAATATACGTTTCTCTCAGCCTCTCATGAGTCCTTCCCAAAACTGAGCATATAGTCATTCACAAAGGAAGCCTCAACAGATAAAAAAATTAAAATAATGCCTTCTATATTAACTCACCACCATGAATTAAAGCTTGACTTCAACAGAAACAGGAAAATCTACAGAAAATCATGGAAATTGAACAAATCTTTACTCTCTGTATCTGGAAAAAATACTGACTTTCTTAGAATTAAATGAAAATAAAGACACATCATACAGAAGTGTATAAAGCACAATAAAAGT
Source organism: Tokudaia tokunoshimensis (assembly GCA_036184795.1). NCBI lineage: Eukaryota > Metazoa > Chordata > Mammalia > Rodentia > Muridae > Tokudaia > Tokudaia tokunoshimensis. The sequence continues at coordinate 61,822,732 of BTHU01000001.1, read as the reverse complement.
TATGCTAACAGGAACGTTCATACTCTAAATGACTCCATAAGGAAAATAAAAAGTTCTCATGCCAGCAATTTAAAAATACAACTGTAAACAGTGGAAGAAAAAGAAGCAAGCACACCAAAGACATGTAGATGGAAGGAAACAATCAGAATCAGGGCTGAAATCAGCCAGTTATAAACAAAAAAACAATGCAAAGGGTCAATGAAATCAAGTGTTGGTTATTTGGGAAAACTAATAAGACAATCACTTCACCAAACTAACCTAAACACAGATACATGATTCATTAAACAAAATCAGAAATGAAAGGGGAGCTATGAAAGACAGTAAGGAAATTCAAAGAATCACTAGTTCTTACTTCACATGCCTATATTCAACAACATTAGAATTATTTTATTTATTTACATTTCAAATGTTATCTCCCTTCCCAATTTTCCATCTACAAACTACCTATCCCCTTTCCACCCCATCTGCATCCATGAGGATGCTCCCCCACCTGCCCACCCACCTCAGCCTCAGCACCCTAGCATTCCTCTACCCTGGGTTATCTAGTCTACACAAGATGAGGGGCTCCCTTCCTAGTGATACCTGATAAGGCAACTCTCAGCTACATATCCAGCTAGGAACATGGGTACCTCTATATGTACTCTTTAGTTGGTGGTTTATAACCTTGGAGCTTTAGGGGGTCTGGCTGATTTATATTGTGGTTCTTCCTATGGGATTGCAAATCCATTCAGTTCCTTCAGTCCTTGCCATAACTTCTTGATTAGTGTCGCTGTGCTCAGTCCAATATTTGGCTACATGCATCCTCATCTGTATTGGTCAGGATCTGGAAAAGCCTTTCAGGGGAAAGCTACATCAGGCTCCTGTCAGCAAGTATTTATTGACATCACCAATAGTTTCTGAGTTTGGTGCCTGAAAATGGGAAGGATCCTTAGGTGGGACAGTCTGTTGTTGACCTTTCCTTCAGTCTTTGCTCTACCATTTGTCCCCGCATATTTTTTTTTGTCAGGAGGAATGCCGTATTAATATTTTTGAGGTGGGTGGGTAGCCCCATCATGCAAACAAAGGCCATGCCTATATACTGCATATATTCTCTCCAGGTTCTTTCTCCCATTTCTTTGGTATTTTGGCTAATGTTCTCTCTGTTGGGTCCTGGGTATATTGTGAGTTCCTTGCATCTGTGACTTTCTAGTGGCTATCCCAGTTTCCACTCCCCTACTGCTACATACCTCCTTTCAAACTCCTGACTCTCTGTATTTCTGCCGCATCTCCTACTGTATCTGAAAAATCTTAAAGAATTATATAATTTTCCCGACAGATAAGACTTGCCAAGTTAAATCAAGATCAAAGAAACTATTTAAAAATCCCTATAACTCCTAAGTTAATAGAAGCAATTTTTAAAATTCTCCCAAAGAATAACAAGAATAACAACAACAAAAATGAACTAAAAACAGAGACAATCACAAGTCTTGGAAGAGTTGGTTTAAGTATAGAATATTACCAACCTTTCAAAGAAGAGCTACCATCATTAATCTTCAAACTATTACACAAAGTAGAAATAGAAGGAATACTGCATACTCATTCTATGACACTACAGTCTTCCTGATACCTAAGTTATACAAAGACTCACCCAAAAAAGACTTCAAACCAATTTCTCTTTTGAACATTGATGCAAAAATACTCAATAAAATAGTTGCAAACCAAATGCAGGAATATCATCACCAAGATTATAGAGGCTATATCCCACCGATGCAGGGATAGTTCAATACAGAAAAATATTTCAACTTAATCCACCATATAAACAAACTAAAAGAAAAAGACATATGTTGAAAAGTATTTGTGGGAGAAGAAAGCAATCACAGGAGGGGGGAGGGAGGGAAGGATCTGGGTATGAAAGGTGACAAGAAAGGGAAGAGGGGAACATGATCAGGTATTGGGTTGGGGAAACAGAAGTGAGCCACTGAGGGCCAGGAAACCTCACAAGGGAGGAGGTAGAGTGACCCTTTATAATATACCTGAGACATGGGAGGTGAGAGTCTCTCAAGATTCAAAGGGAGGGATCTTGGATGGAGTGCTCTACAATAGGAAGTGAGAACTTGTAGAGTTCACTTTCAGGAGAAAGGTAAGGCACCAAGTAGAGGGAAGGAATTGCCATCCCACAGTCAAAAATTCTGACCCAGAACTGTTACTGTCTGAAAGAAATGCTGAGAAAAAAGGGTGAAGAGCCTGAGTAAAAGGAGGTCTAGTGATGGGCCCAATTTGAGATCCAGCTCAATGGGTTGCCGCAAGACCTTGTACTGTTATTGATGCCATGGTGTGGTAATAAAAGGGGCCTATCATGACTGCCCTGGAAAGACCCAACAAGCAGCTGAAAGAGTCAGGATGCAAATATTTACACTCAAACTATTGACAGAAGCTGGCAAACCCTGTGGTTGAATTATGGAGAAGCTGAAAGAAGATGCAGATGAGGGTGAACCTATAAGAAGACCAGCAGTCTCAACAAACCTGGACCCTGGAGATCTCTCAGAAAGGGAGCCATCAACCAAACAGCATATACCAGATGATTTGATGCCTCCAACATACATACAGCAGAGGACTGTCGGGTTTGGACCTGTGGGGAAAAAAGGAGCTCAGGGTGGCTGCAGTGCAGGTCCCACATAGGAGAAACACTGGCAGGCAGAGCCTGTGTTGGGGATAGGGTAACACCAGCAGGACAGTGTATTGCACCAGAGTAGGGAGTGCTGGTGCCGGAGTACCTGTGGAGCATGAGACTGTCTGGCTAGCGGGGAAGGTTGTCCCACTGAGAAGGTGTTGCCATTCTGGCATGAACCCCCTGGGTACCTGTTGAGAAAGCAGCATGGCCGAGATGCGATTTGTCTGAGAGGGAGCTCGATCCTTCCTCTGGCTACTGGAAACGCTGAGGCCTGCTTCATGCTTCTAAGTGGGGATTTTGACAAGAGTCAGTTCATAGTTTTAATGCTTTATTATTAGGAGAGTAGAAAGAGAAAAGGGGATAGAGAAGTAAAGAGAGAAAGAGAAGATAGAGAGATGAAGGAAGGCCATGACCATGTGGAAAGTGTTAAAAGAATGCGGGGGGGAGAGTGAGACAAGAGGGATGAAAGAGAACTAGGAAGGGCAAGAAACTTTCTTTTATAATAGGCTGGGTTACCTGGCGACAGCCAAGTAACTGAGGGGCAAGGAAAGCCTGGCTGTAGCCAGGTGACTGCAGGGGTGGAGTCCAGCCAGAACATTAGGGGCCTGGAGCATGGCCACACATGACTGATGGACACAGGAATATAGATTTGAGGAGTCAGCAGTCTGGGACCATAGCTCACACAACAGTCTCCAGAGTGACCTTGCTCAACCAAGCTACATACTGTCTCACACCATGGTCCCATATGGACCCAGTCAGAGAAGGTGTACCTAATTCTCAAGAGTCTGGAGACCCCAGGGAGTGGGGAGGTCTGGTTGGTTGTATGTTGGGGGGAAGCATGGGAATATCTTCGTGGAGATGGTGAGGTGAGGGGAGGAGGTATGGGATGTGGAACTGTCAGAAGGTGGACTGAAGTAGAATAAGTCTAGACTGCAAAAAAGATCAAAAAAATATTGAAAAAATAAAATACTTTGAAATGTTAAAAGTATTAGAGAGAACAAGGAAATAAGGCATATATCTAAACATAATGAAAGCAATATTCAGTAAGACAATAGCAAACAGGAAATTAAATGGAGAGCAATTTAAATCAATTTCACTAAAATCAGGGACAAAATATGGCTGACCACTATCTTCCTATCTATACAATATAGAACATTACATTTTAGGCAGTGCAAAAAAACAAATAAGGAAGATAAAGTAGATATAAAATGGAAATGAAAAGTATCACTATTTGTAGATGATATGGTATTATACATAAATATCTTCAAATGTTCTACCAGAGAACACCTATATCTGAAGAATACCTTCATCAAAGTGATTAGATAGAAAATTAACTCAAAAAAATATGGCCCTCCTTTAAACAAATGGTAAATGGATCAAAAAAAGTAATTACAGAAAGAATACACTTAACAACAGCCACTAATAATATTAAATATCTTGCTGTAAATCTAGGAAAGCAAGTTAAAGCTCTGGGTGACAAGAAGATAAAATCATTAAATAAAGAAACTAAAGAAAGCATGAGAAGATGGAAAGAACACCCATGATCACAGATAGGTAGGATTAACAACATGAAAAATGGCCTTTTTACTAAAAGCTATCTATAGATTCAATGCAATTCCCATCAAACTTCCAACACATTTATTGCAGACATTGAAAGAAGAATTCTCCTATGGGAAAACAGAAGGCCAAAGATAGCTAAAACAATTCTGAACAATAAAAGAACTTAGGGAGAAATCACAGTCCCTCATAGCAAGCTGTAGTACAGAGCAATAGTGTTAAAAACTGCACAGTATTAACACAGAAACAGATGTGTTGATAATGGAATCAAATGAAAATCCCAAATCTCAACCTGAATACCTGTGAATACTTGATTTTTGATAAGCAGCCACACTATGAAAAAGAAAGCTTCTTCAACAAATGTTGCTGATCTAATTGAATGTATAATAATGAAAATAGATCCATAACTTGTCATCCTGCAAAAAATGTAAATTCAAGTACTTCAAGAATATTAACATAAAATGGAATACACTAAATCTCAGAGAAAAGAAAGAGAGAAAGATCCTGGGACATATTGGGACAGGAGAGAAATCTCTGAACATAGCACCAATGGCTCAGGCTCCAATATCAACAATTGACAAATGGGACCTCATGAAACTCAAAAATTTCTCTAAGGTATTTGATATCGACAATAGGACAAAATGGCAGGACAAAAATCTGACAGGAAGTTACTATCCAAAATTTATAAGAAAGTCAGTAACCTCCTCCTTATAAGCCAGACACTAACCTCCACCCCATGGGTTAAGGGTTAAACACAGAGTTATAAACAGAAGAGTCTTCAATGGCCAAGAAGCATTAAAAGAAATGGTCAAATTCCTTATTCTCCAGGAAAATGGAAATCAAAACACCCAAATCTTCTATCTTACAACAGTCTGTATGGCTAAGTTCAAAACCTGAAGAGCTAGCATATACCAGCAAGGATACAGAACTAGAACAACACTGCTCCATTGCTGGTTTGAGTTCAAACATGCATAATAACTTGGGAAATCAATTTGTTGGATTCTAGGAAAACTGAGTATAACTCTATTTTAAGACCCAGCCATACTACTCCTAAGCATATAACCAAAGATGCTCTATGATCTCACAAATACACTTGCTCAACTATGTTCATAGCAGCTTTATTCATAATATCAGAAACCTGGAAACAATCTAGATGGTCCTCAACTGAAGAATGTACAAATAAACGTGGTACATATACAATGGATTGCTATTCAGCCATTAAATCAATGATATCACGAATTTTGGATGGATGGCAAACGGGTGGAACTTGAGCATATCACTCTGTGTGACGTAACCCAGTCCCAAAATGACATGAATGATATGTACTCACTTATAAGTGGATATTAGCCATAAAACATAGGATACCCATGCTACATCCCACAGATCCAAAGAAGCTAAACAAGAAGAAAGGCCAAAGCTAGGATATTTGGATATTACATAGAAGGATGAATAAAATTGTCATAAGAGGAAACTGGATGGGAGAGTGGCTATCGAGTTTATTTGAAGATATTCACAATTAGGTGTGGGGAGAAACAAGAAAGATGATATGAATGGTAATATGAAACATGGCAAGGGAGGTATACAACTTCTCCAGGACCTAGCAGACCTTGGATAAGGGAGGTCCTCAAGAATCAATGGAGTGAACTTAGATATGATTAAGAACTTTGTGATATGGAACATGAACAGATTACATTCTGTTGCCAGCTAGGAACCTCAGTGGAAAGATACAGTCATCAAACCATCCACAAAGCTTTCAACTCAAAATTTATCCTGTCTGAAAGAAATGCAGAGATTGGGAATGGACTGAGAGAATGGCCAACCAATAACTGGCCCAACTTTAGATCCATACCCTCAGCAAGTACCCAATCCTTGACGCGGCTAATGACACTCTATTATTCTTTGAGATAGGAGTCTAGCATGCATGTCCTCCTAGAGACTTCACCCAGAAGCTCACACAGATGGATACAGACACCCATATCCAAACAATGAATGGAGCTTGGGGACTCATAGGAAAGAATAGGAGGAATGATTGTAGTCCCTGGGGGGGGGGGCGGGAAAGGGGAAAAAGATTTATTGTATAAATTGCATATTGCTGAAAACAGAGTGATTTATAGGTTAGGGAAAACATTGAGACAATTAGAAATTCAATCAAATTTCAAAATATTTTGTAACAGTATGGGTAGTGTTTTAATAAGGAATAATAAAAATATATAAATAATATATTCACAAGTTATGCTACCTGGTGAAAATGGACAGTTCTTGATGCCAAAACTTTATAGAACAAACCTGTTAGTGATAGTAGTTTATTAAGTACCTGTCACTTGTTGACAAGGGGAGACCCTGAAACAATACTAACTATAAAAACTCTTAATCCTGGTCTTCCTTTTATGCCAGAACTAGATGGTAAAACCATTTTCAGGAACCATCATGGACAAGATGATAACTAATAGATAATATCCTTGAGATAGTCTGCCTCAGATTATAATAATGAAAAGCAGATTTGCTCCTATAGGCAAGGCCCAGGTAAAAATCATTTTTTTTAAAAAAATTGCTATTGGTATTATTTTCCTGTTATTAATAAAAATATATAACAATCACTAATTCTTTGCCTGCCCTTTTGAACAGATCTCTGCAGATCTAAGAAGATGTCCATTCTTGTATTGATGCTAAATATACATATACATGACTTCTCAATTCTTTATGATGATATTATAAGAATTTTTAAAAGTATGTTAGTATTAATTAAATTCTTTTATACTAGGACTGATATTAGGTAATTTTCTTAGTCAAAACTGCAATGAGAACTCTGTCAGTCTCCCATGTGTCACCAGCTCGTTGCTACGAGATAGTAGGAACCAGAGTTTCTGATACACAGAGCACATTCCAAGAGGTTATAAAACTATTAAGCAAAAGTCATAAAAAGGAAACATGATTTATTATAGGTGGAAGAACAGAAGCTAAAATATTGACTATTTATTTATGCAAATCTTCACAAATAACATAGTTATGGTTTTTAACACTTGATGAATCTGTGGAGCTTTGACAGGTGATTTAATCTTTATCCACACAGATACTTCTAAAGAATATGCATGTAAACATTCTCTGCTGTAAACTTCTATTTCAATTTATGATTTGAATTTGGTGATAAACTTGTGATAAACATTTTACGTTGTGATCAGGTACTCTGAAAGATGTAAAAGTGCTGAAGACAAGAAATGTCAGAAGTGAGCTGAGGAGAACTTTTTAGATAGAACACTTTTAAGTCAGGTCTGAAATGAATGTTTCATATAATGAACTGAGGATACCTTTTATAGTCAGGACACAAGAGAATTTTCTGTCACAGAACTGAATACAAGAAGAACTTAGAAGTACAGGTATAGCATTAGGAGAAAAAGAAAGGTATTGTGAGTAGAGCATTATTGTGACATCAAAGGAGGAAGTTAGAAGGAGCATGCAGAGAGGAATAACAGTAACTATAAGGTAACATAAAATCTAAGAGAGCAATGTGCAAAATATAGAGGGGAAAAGGAGAAAAAGAAGCTGCAGAGAGCAGAAGGAGCAGCCAGGCTTCTCTCCACTGAAAAGAACAGGTCTTGTCTTAATAACAAGGCAGGGTTAGTGTTATTAAAAGGACCAAAGCTTTCTTATTACAAACTTGGGCTTAACTCATTTAGCATTAAAAGTGTAGAAGCTTTTTGTTTCTCTATGCAATAAAGATTGGAGTTCATTTTTCTGAACACTTGCTTGTTCTTTTGCTCCAAATGCATGGGTAAGTATGGATGTTTGTGCAAGTTTGTAATTGTGACAATGTATGCAAAGTGGATGCAACTGGTTTGGATGGAAATTTGCAAATGTTGCATACACAAATATGTATATGAATTATGTAAATTCATACAATTTTTTATGTAATTGTTTTTCCTTCTGCCAGGGTTATTCTCTTGTATAGACTCAAGAAAAGTTTATTGCTACAAACTTTCTCCTATCCTGACAAACAAGAGCCCTTTGAACAAAAGGAAAGGCTCAAACAATTAAGCCTTTATTTAGTCCCCTCCTGTTTTAGGATTAGATGCTAAATGCCACAGGCTCCAAAATTACCTCAGTGGAACACAGAAGGCAGGACTTAGTAGCAAAGTAACTTAGACTTAAATAAACCTTTAATTATTATTCAGCAACTCTAAATATTTCCTAAGACAAAAGTCTCTGCCTATGCTCTTTCCCCTCTCTTGCCTCAAGGAGAACCACCAAGAAATAAACCCTGACTACTCCTGGGCTGTTCCCCAGCAAACCATATGCCTAAAAGACCTGCAATTACACACTTTGAGTTTAAGAAAAGAAGAAATAAAGCTTGGACTAAATTGAAAACCATCATGCTAGGTTGGTTTGACAATAAATAGGTATGGGAGGAGCGTGAATGTCACTGGGAAACTGTCAGCAACATTCTTACTTAATAAGCTAAACTGCAAATATAATAGGCAGATCACACCTGCTTGTGCAATAGTTGGCTATTTATCATAAATGAGAATAACACTTTTCCGATATAATTCTAGGCCAATCCACCAAAAGGGAGTTCAAGCCTGTTGATCTAAGACAGAGCAAATCTCTGTGGCTATAGAGGCCACTTCTGTGGCTTTTCAAGTTTGATGTGATATTCCTGTGAAACTGCTTGCACATACACTTAAGTGTTAGAGATTTTCAGCCTCAATTCATAATACTGGTGAAGACTCTAAAATCAAGTATTTGTAACTGGGTCATGGTAGTCTACTTTCTAACTAGACATGGTTATCTAAAAGTACTCCCTTTATGGCTCATGAAATATTGAAAAAGAGGAAGAATACTAAATGTGAGAGACAGAGGAAGGCATAGAGTATTGTATAAGAGTTTAATTTGAGATTAAATCTTCCCACTCAGACAATTACAAAACAAGTCAAAAAATCTTAGATGCAAGAAACCTCTCAGTGAAGAAGAGTTGCAATGAAGACTCTGAAACCATGCCACCTTCCTGGGAAAAAGAGAAACATACAAAGCTGCCTAGAAGATCTTTACGTTCTAGGAATTTTGGAATGGACACTTTGTCTCTAACTCTTTCAGCATCCTGAGGTTTGTGTAGTATACCCCAGGTTCCCAGCTTTGTGTTGATGCATCCATAAATGGACTGGTATTTAGTGAGTTATTTCTGCCCTTGTAAGTGACCTCTCAACCATATTCTCATAAGCGATCACAAAATACTGATTATTTCACCAAATTGTTCTTGGATGAAACCTGTATTTATATTTTGTGGGATTCCTATCTCTGGATAATATATATATTTATGTTGAATTTACCTAAGGGATGTTTTGCAACATAATAGAACTCAAGAGTATATGGAAGAATTTTGAAAGGCCAAATCCCTATTCTTAACTTTATTCAATCTATTCTGGAAAGTAGAAGAACTAAACTTTAAATTTTAGAACATCTATTGTATTTATATATTGCCCGAAATGTTCTCTTATAGTGTTATTATCTTCAAAGGAATAACATCGTGTCTGTAATTTGACTATTAGTTATTCCTGTCACAACATTCTTTAAGGAAACCAATGAGTTACTTTAGAGGATTTGGCTCTTTTAAATCATGAATTAAGAAAATAGTTGCAATTTTTCTCTGAATCTTCGCCCATGGATATTTTGATCCCCCTTCAAAGAAAGACTGAGGTATCCACACTTTGTTCTTCCTTCTTGAGCTTCATTTGGTCTGTGAAATGTATCTTGAGTATTACAAGCTTTTGAGCTAAAATCCACTTATCAGTGAGTGAATAACATGTGTGTTCTTTTGTGATCAAGTTACCTTTGCTTGGGATGATATTTTCTAATTCTATCCATTTGCCTAACAATTTCATGAATTCATTGTTTTTAATAGCTGAGTAGTATTCCATTGTGTAAATGTACCATATTTTCTGTATCCATGCCTCTGTTGAGGGACATCTGGGTTCTTCCCAGCTTCTGGCTATTATAAATGAGGCTAATATGAACATAGTGAAGCATGTGTCCTTATTACATGTTGGGACATCTTCTGGGTATATGCCCAGGAGTGGTATAACTGGGTCCTCAGGTAGTACTCTGTCTAATTTTCTGAGAAATGCCAAACTGATTTCCAGAGTTGTTGTACGAGGTTGCAATCTCACCAGCAATGGAGGAGTGTTCTTTAATAAAAACTGGAAAAAAAAAGAGAAAATATTCGCAAGTTTCTCATCAATTGTAGATTATCCATTACTATAATCATAGAACAATCTATGACCAACCTATATCTTGTTCAGGAGAATTTCACAATAAGCTTATAGAATATTTGAGGTCTAAAAATTTGTTAATGATACTATGGTTTCAGTCCATAATGTAGATTTTAACCTTACAATTTCTTTTTTTTCTAAGTTTTTTTTATTTACAAGACAAATGATTTCCCCTTTCCCGATTCCTCCCTCCCCGAAAGTCCCATAACGCCCCTTCCCTCCCTCTGTACCACATTCAACCCCCTCTCGCTTCTCTTTCCTGGCATTCCCCTACATCCAGTCTTTCCAGGACCAGGGGTCTCTCCTTCCATCTTCTTGGAAATCTATTGATATGCGAATTGTGACTAGGTTTTTCCTAGATTCTGGGTTAATATTCCCTTATCAGGGACTGCATACCATGTGTGTTCTTTTGTGATTGGGTTACCTCACTAAGGATGATATTTTCAAGTTCTGACCATCATACTAAAGGAGATTACTGAGGCTAAATTGTGCTCTTTGACAACCAAGAAAGTGGTATGCTGGGTTAAAATTGGTTGAGTTGTTGATTGAGCAGATGACAAGAAAATCTGTAAATAATCCATGTTGTTGCTTGATCAGTTTCTAATCATTTGAATCCTAATATCATGGTCCCATTGATGATGACAACTTTGACTCTGGTTATTGAATATGGAAAGGTGTAGTTGGTATGGGCTAGAAGCCTTATTCTACAGACTATGGAAACATAAAAACAGACATTATACCATCCACTAAACTCTACTCCTACAATATGTCCAGGTTGCAAGATGTTCTGGGGTAATGGTAGCACATACCTTGTTGGAATGAACAACAAATGGCTCATTTAACTTGTTACCCATTCCACAAGAAAGAGTCCATGCCAAACTCTACTTGGCTGGTCATAATTTGAGTGATGGATACTCTAGAGAACTAACAAATCCCAAATTGTACTCGTATAAAAATTTAAGGACTGATTCCTAATTGATATTCTTATATTGGTATGTATATACCAATATATACTTTTATACTGTTAGATCAGTGCCCTCTCCTGGCATTATCAGAGAATCTTTATTAAGTACCAGATAGGAGTAAGTATATAGATCCAGATCCAGGAATGAAGAGACAGACTTAATTTGACATCTTCATTATGCCCCCTCCCTTTTAGGAGATTACGGTAGGAAAAAGTTAAAAATGCAAAAGGAATGCAGAATGCTACACACACACACACACACACACACACACACACACACACACACACATATACACCATATTCTACTATTTCAGCCAGGTAAGACTCTCACATTAGAGTCACAAAATCTAAAGCAGCTATGAAGAAGCCTGAGTAGGTTTGCACTAGGACGCAGGATATATGGCAGAGCTGTTAGTTTGAGTTTCTATGAGACTTCCAACAGTGGGAATACATATATATCTGAATGTTTATAGGACCCTGAAACTCATTTCCTTCTATTGGGTTGCCTTGATATGATTACGCTTGGCTTGTCTTATTGCATTTTCTTTGGCCCTGTTTGACTATCTCCTTTAGGATGTTCACAGTTTTCTGAACATAAAATAGAAAGGGAATGATTCTGGGAGAAAGGGATGAAGGAGGAAGCCAAGAAGAGTAGAGGGATTGGAAACATGACTGAACGCAATGTATAAGACTCTACAACAAAAAGAAAAACATAGGAGCAAAGGCAAATTTAATAAAATTTATTTTAGTGTCTTGTATTCAACCAACTCAAGGTCAATAAATTTGAACGTTTATTTGATTTTGATACATGTGCTATAATATCACTTGAATCAATAAAAGTTTTATTAATTTCTTTTCTATATAAATCTGAGTGTTTTTATTTCTTACTGTAGACTCTGGGATTTGTAGTGAAATTTTATTAATATTTTAATGTAATTTTTCAAATATGTATTTCATATTCATAATCCTCACATGCAAACATATGGAACCATTTACATACTGGCCTGGCTCTTTAAATTTTATTTATTGCCTGGCTATTTCTATCCCCTGCAAACAGAAGTTAATTCTATACTCCTTCTTCATAATGCACTACTAATTTGAAAATTCATTTTCAAAGCTTTAGTTAACCTCAACATTGGCACAACTATATATTTAATTATGATATCTCTGTGCATACTAGACATGAATCTTTCAATAGAAGGTGTTATTGAGAGTTCCATATGTTAGACTCCAAACTCATTTGAACCAGGTGGCAGTTGAAAAAGCAAACTGTCAATGATACTATTGACCTACCATAGCACAATAGCCAGAAGCTAGAAAGAACCCAGATGTCCCTCAACGGAGGAATGGATTCAGAAGATGTGGTATATCTACACAATGGAATACTACTATGCAATTAAAAACAATGAATTCACGAAATTCCTAGGCAAATGGTCAGAACTTGAAAATATCATCCTTAGTGAGGTAACCCAATCACAAAAAGAACACACATGGTATGCAGTCACTGATAAGGGGATATTGACCCAGAATCTCGGAATACCCTATACACAATTCACATATTAGTAGATTTCTAAGAAGATGGAAGGAGAGACCCCTGGTCCTGGAAAGGCTGGATGTAGGGGAACGCCAGAACAGAGAAACGAGAGGGGGTTGAATGGAGAAAAGAGGGAGGGAAGGGGGCTTATGGGACTTTCGGGGAGGGAGGAAACGGGAAAGGGGAAATGATTTGGAATGTAAATTAAAAAAATAAATAAATAAAAATATGTTAGTCTCAAAAAAAAAAAACTCATAATTCTAAAATATGATATAACATCAATTAACATGCAGTGGTTGTTTTAAAACTCCTTGGACACTGCAAAAACAAAAAGCAAAGTTTCTATATAGTTAATAAATTTGAAACATATGACTATAAGAAATGCATAATCTTTAATACTTTGTAGAAATATTGTTTTCATTTCTTCTAGAATTCTGAAAAAATATATAGTTCAAGAGACAGACTCTTTTTTTTTTGAGACAGGGATTCTTTCTATAATCCTGGGTGTCCTGGAACTCGCTCTGCAGACCAGGCTGACCTCAAACTCAGAAATCTGCCTGCCTCTGTGGATTTCGTTAATCCCAAGTGCCGGGATTAAAGGCATGCGCCACCACTGCTTGACTGACTATATTATTTCTAATTATATTGTTTCTGATGTTTTTTGTCACTTTTATTTATCTTTTCCTTTCTGCAAAAGATTTTTGAAAATTATGTGCATATAGGAGATATAAACAATTTTATTACTTTATGAAAACATATCTTTACCTGTCATGTTGGAAATTTCGTTTTCTGGGCAGGGGTAACAATCAAAACAGCAGGGAGACTTTCCCTCCTGAAAGTATTTTCTGAGTCCTGGTCTGCAAGGCACACTACATATGGAGGCTAGGGTCTGAAGAAAATCAGAAACATTATAGAAATAAACAGTTTAACATGTGTCAAACACTGGAGTGATTCACAAGAGATTGCCACTAAAAGATTTCCCTTTACAGACCATATCACATTATATTGGAAAATTACATTGTTTTGCTTTTTTATGATATGATTTTTATATCATGAAACACTTATGAGGAAGCAAGTAAGAGAGAGATCAAATAGAGAGAGAGATAGAGATGATAGAGATAGAGATGGGAATGGGGAGGAGGAAGGGGAAACAGAGGGGGAAGGGGAAGGGAAGGGGAGGAAGAGAGAGAGAGAGAGAGAGAGAGAGAGAGAGAGAGAGAGAGAGAGAGAGAGAGAGAGAGAGAGAGAGAGAGAGAGAATAAATCTAGGATGGTGAAAGTCAACAAATGAGAAAGTGTTGAAATTTTATTCCGTAAGGAAACAAAAGTAGATAAGATTATAGGTAATTTTGCTTCATGTAAATCATTAAAATTAAAATTAAATTACCTGCTTGATATCTGCAGCCCACTCTATAATTTCATCAGATACAAACAAATGTTGACCTTTTGGAAAATGAACAGAAAATCTTCCTATTTTCATTTTAAGTCCTTCCTGTTTTAGAAAATCCATGATAGAGAAAATATCGTAGTCTGCATCCAGTTTTCCTGGTTCGTGTTACTATGTCTCCACCAGGATTTACAAATTGCATGGTCTTCAGAAAAGAGAACATCTAGAACATATTTGCATTTTAGTTTCATCTATGTATACACATTAGTATAGAAATTATAAAGTTTGTAATATCACTTATATCCATTATATACTCCTAAAATCTGATTTTATCAGAAGTATTCAGTACTGAAAAAGTAAAATATCTTCCATATACATTTAAAGTTTCACTATGCTTTACAAATACCTTTTTCTTATAGTATTTTTCTTATAGTACCTTTTTCTTATAGTATTTGATCCTTTAAAACATATACGCATAAATTTTATGTTTGGAGAGCAGTGATAAATTATCCATTTTTTCCTGCCAAAAGTGTTATTTGATCACAAGATAGGGAAACTAACCAGTCAATTGTTCAAAATATGGAAAAAGGACTTAAATTATTTGAGGTCTGTTAATTACATTAATTAGAAATTTTTGTTCAAATAAAAGACAAGTCATTTATTTAATTTGATTTATTAATTTCATGAAAAAAAATTCCAAAGATAAAGTCATGAGAGTCATGTATGATTGAAATATTGGACGAAATTTCCTGACTTAGTTTATGAAATCTTGACTTTGAGCCATTGTTGGCTATAACATAAATTATGATAATAGTATGATAGGCCTCTTATGCAGTGAAAGGGTCCATAAATACATGAATTTAGGATAAAGGTCATTTATATAAAGGAATTAGACTTTATGATTCCCTTCATGAACACCATCTCTATGAGATATATATCTATATCTATATAGATAGATAGATAGATAGATAGATAGATAGATAGATAGATAGATAGATAGATAGATAGATAGATAGATATGGCATTCAGTGTAAGAATTATTACCTTCAAGGACTTAAATTCTAGTTCTTTTCTGTCATACTCTGAGCATATGTCTACTTGTTGCAGAAGCATCTAATGAAGTGAGTGGGCCACAGCATACACGGAATTGTATAAATTGTAACATGTTTCACTCATAGACTTTCCAAGATTGGCTCAGAAAACCATTTAAATAGAGTTTTGGTTGGACACTTCTTCAGTGTTGTACAATTAGGTGGTGGCAAAGAACACTTAAATTAAGTTCACCACAGTTTAGCAAAAGAAATGTCATTACTGTAGTTAGAAGGGTGCATTGATTGCATAAATTGTTTAAAACTAGACATCTCAGACTGCTGATGTGAAAAAATAAGACTCCCATGCAAGGAGTTAAGCATGAAATCTCCTATCATTGTGATCATATCAAATTGTGACACACTTACCCAGAGTCTCTGAAGGTTTTTAAATTTCCATAGCATGAAGCTCAATGGTACAGGAGATTCTTTCTCCCCATAGATGATCAAAACTTGTGCTGATGACATTATGATTTGATGATAATATTTATGAGCCATTTTAATGTATAACATGTCATCGTATGTGATAATAGTGACAAATGCTAAGCAGACAATGTTTCTTTCCATTACTGCTCTCAATTAAGAAACAAATTGGATTCCATGGTCATCATCTGTAATGATCACTCCTACCCAGTTCCATCTAAAGTGAACTGCTAGGGACACCATGGCTAATGGTAGAGTTGTGTCCTTGGGAGTCATCTGGTAGAGATGAGAAAACTGTTCCTGGTCACTTAGATGGAGATGAAAATAACCACAGTAAAGCTGAAAGATATTTACCATAATCATCACTATTTAGAAATGGAATGCACAGGGCTCAGTCTAAGAATTAATGTGCTATAGCACATGTTAGAAATGTGAGAAAGTGCAGATTCTTCATCTTATTATCTTGTGAATTGATATACAAGTACAGATAAACTAAGTGTTCTGGTCAAACATTTCACATCATGTGGTCTCTGTTGCCCATTTGTCATAAAGTTGTTGAGTTTATGCTCAATAGATTAGAGTAGGTACAAATGAATTCTCTGAATTTTATTCAGCTTTGGTACTGAGAAACTCAGGCTGCATTAAGATAATATTTCTTTAAAAGTATCTCTCTGTGACTTACCTCTGGATTTCTAGAGAAGTACATGATTGGTCCTAGTTTGTAAGATGTTATCCATACAGGACCCGAAAGTACAATTAAATATCTTCTCTGATTCTTATAGTAGTAATTTGGAATAATTTCTTTTTTTTTTCAAGGACCAAACTCTTTTTTCATTATCTGCAATTAGGTTATATTCAATCTTAACAAGTAGGGAAATGTTAGGTAAAATATTAACATTCCTATTGATTTCTTCAAAGGCAAAATAAGCAGAGAAAATAAAGTGGATGGTCTTATATGTCACCCTGAATACAGAGCACACCAATCATGGGGGATAGGGGTTGTAATTATGGCAATTTTTAATAAATCTCAATATAGATTAAAAAAAGAGTTCTTGGATTTTTTGTGACACATTCATATGTTGACATATTTCATTATTTTAATGTATTAGGATGTGAGACCTACAAAATGGTTTAACAATCTTAAAATATTTTCTTTTTTTTAATTTGATGATTTGTACTTTACACCTTGTTTTGAAGTCTTGTATCTAAAATATACAAATGTAAGCATTTATAGTTTTCTGTTATCTTCTTTTTCAAATAAAGATTTGTGTATTTATTTTATGCATATGAGTACACCATGTTGTCGCTGGGAATTGAAATCAGGACTTCTTGAAGAGCAGTTGGTGCTCTTAACCATTGAGTTATCTCTCCAGACTTGTTATCTCCTTTTGACACCTGCTTTAACTGTGTTCTGAAATTAAACACCATGTGCCTTTTTTCTTTTGATGTTTTTAACAACATTTTTATAAAATATTAATTTTATACTAAGAGGATCTGTCATGTATAAAATTTTCTGTAGTTCCATCTTGTTTTTCCTGAACATGGTGAAATATCTATGTATCATCTATGAATAAGAAAAGATTTCCGAGCCAACACTGAATCTGCCCATGACTTTATCTTATAACTCTAATATTGAATATGTGTGGAAAAGAAAGAAGAATTATCTACAAACTAGAATGTTTTTTTCCATATGCTATTTTTTATTATTATGTTTATTTTCTATATTCTTTATTTACATTCCAAATGTTTTCCCCTTTCCCAGTTCCCCCCTCCCCAAAAGTCCCATAATTCCTCTTCCCTCCCTCTGTTCCCCATTTGCCTAAGAATTCATGAATTCATTGTTTTTAATTGCTGAGTAGTATTCCATTGTGTAAATATACATGGAAACTATCTCTGATAAAATTGAAGAAATATATAGAAAAACACATTAAGATTGACTATTTCATGGAAAAATTATACAGATAAGATGATAGGCATAAAAAAAATTCCTAAATTGATTGAAAGTAGAATTATAAACATTTTCTGATAAATTTGAAAATCTACAAGGAGAATATTTCTGATAAAACTCAAGAAATATATAGAAAAACACGTTAAAACTATTTCATGAAAAATTATACAGATAAGATGATAGGCATAAAAATATTCCTAAATTGATTGAAAGTAGAAGTAAAAACATTTTCTGATAAAATTGAAGATTTACATGGAAACTATCTCTGATAAAATTGAAGAAATTTATACAGAAAAATTGGTAGGAAAAAATATTCCTAAGTTGATTGAAAGTAGAATTCAAGAAATATATAGAAAAACATGTTAAAACTATTTCATGGAAAATTATACAGATAAATTGGAAGGTATAAAATGTTCCTAAGTTGATTGAAAGTAAAATTATAGACATTGTCTGATAAAATTGAAGATTTACATGGAAAATATTCCTGATAAAATTGAAGAAAAATATAGAAAAATGTTAAAATTGAAGATTATCATGGACAATTATCCTGATAAAATGATAGGCATAAAAATATTCCTAATGTTTGAAAGTGGAATTATAAACATTTTCTGACGAAATTAAAGATTTACATGGAAAATATTTCTGATAAAATTGAAGAAATATATAGAAAAAGGTTAAAATTAAAGATTATCATGGAAAATAATATAGTTAAAATGGTAGACATAAAAAACATTACTAAATTGAAAGAGGAATCACAAGCAGTTTCTGATAAAATTGAAGATTTACATGAAAAATATTTCTGTTAGACTATGTTTTTTGTTGGGGAATTGAGTCCATTGATGTTATAAGATATTAAGGAATAGTGATTGTTTTTTCCTGTTATTTTTGATGTTCTTTTTATGTTTGTGTTGTTACTTTCTTTTGGGTTTGTTAGAAAAAGATTACTTTCTTGCTTTTTCTAGGGTGTAATTTCCCTCCTCGTGTTGGCGGTTTGTACCTATTATCCTTTGTAGGGCTGGATTTGTGGAAAGATTTTGTTTAAATTTGGTTTTATCATGGAATATCTTGGTTTCTCCATCTATGGTAATTGAGAGTTTTTCTGGGTATAGTAGTTTGGGCTGGCATTTGTGTCCTCTTATGGTCTGTATAAGATCTGCTCAGGATCTTCTAGCTTTCATCGTCTCAGGTGAGAAGTCTGGTGTAATTCTGATAGGCCTGCCTTTATAGGTTATTTGACCTTTTCATTTACTGCTTTTAATATTCTTTCTTTGTTTAGTGCATTTGGTGTTTTGATTATTATGTGCTGGGAGGACTTTCTGGTCTGGTTCAGTCTGTTTGGAGTTCTATAGGCTTCTTGTATGTTCATGGACAGCTCTTTCTTTAGGTTAGGGAAGTTTTCTTCTATAATTTTGTTGAAGATATTTACTGGACCTTTAAATTGTAAATCTTCGCTCTTTTCTACACCTATAACCCTTGTGTTTGGTCTTCTCATTGTGTCCTGGATTTCCTGGATGTTTTGGCTCAGGAGCATTTTGCATTTTGCGTTTTCTTTAACTGTTGAGTCAATGTTTTCTATGTTATCTTCAGCCCCTGAGATTCTTTCTTCTATCTCTTCTATTCTGTTGTTGATGCTTGCATATATGATTCTTGAATTCTTTCCAAGATTTTCTATCTCCAGAGATGTCTTACTTTGTGATTTCTTTATTGTTTCTACTTCCATATTTATATCCTGGATGGTTTTGTTCAGTTCCTTCACTTATTTGTGTTTTCCTATAATTCTTTAAGGGATATTTGTGTTTCCTCTTTAAGGGCCTCTACCTGTTCACCCATACTCCCCTGTATTTGTTTCAGGGATTTTTGTGTTTCCTCTTTAAGGGCTTTTACCATTTGACCCATATTCTCCTGTATTTCTTTAAGGGAGTTATTTATGTCCTTCTTGATGTCCTCTAAAAGCATTGTGAGATGAGACTTTAAATCCAACTCTTGCTTTTCTAGTGTGTTGGGGCATCTGTGACATGCTGTGGTGGGAGAACTGGACTCTGATGTTGATAAGTAGCCTTGGTTTCTGTTGGTAGGTTACTTGTGCTTGCCTTTCACCATCTGGTTATACCTGGTGTTAGTTGGTCTTGTTGTCTCTAACTGGACCTTGCCTCTCCTATGGGCCTGTAAACGTGTGTCTGTACTACTGGGAGACCAACTCTCTTCGGGCAGGGTCTGTCTGTGCATAGAAGGCTGTGGAGCTGTCTGGTTCCCTGCTGCAAATGGCAGCTGAAAGGGAAGACTCCTGTCCCAGTTGCTCCATTGATTGTATGCCTTGTGTGCTCCTAGCAGTACCCCTCCAGAGAGAAGGTGGAGATCTCATCAGAAATGAAATTGCTAGTGGGAGATCACTCTCTCCTGATGGGTTAAGCACAGAAGGTTATGGAGCTGCCTGTTTTCCTGCTGCAAATGGTGGCTGGGAGAGAAGATTCCTGTCCCAGCTTGTCCAGTGATCGTATGCCCAGTGTGCTCCTAGCTGTACACCTCCAGAGAGGAGGTGGAGATCTCACCTCCACACTCAGAAGTGAAATCGCTTCTGGTTGATCACTCTCACCTGGCGGGCTAAGCACAGAAGGCTTTGGAGCTGCCTGGTTCCCTGCTGCAGATGGCAGCTGGAAGAGAAGACTCCTGTCTAGAATGTTTTTTATTTACAGAATGAGAACTGAAATCTGTGATGACCCTTTCATAAAGGAATGAAGAATAGGTAGGCAAATTTGTCTGTATCAACAATTGCAAATGTCTAAAGAAATTATGTATAATGCAAATATCACAATTATTCTTACACTAATTTCTTTATTTTATGCAGATCATCTGTTTTCATTTTTCTATTTGAGACTGTACAAAATGAGGGATATAAGATTGTTTAGAACTATAGCCAATTTTTTGGTTTGGATTGTGCTCCTCTAGCTTTACATGTACTCTTAGGCTGTACTAATTGATTCAATCTCTAGAATTACTGGATTTTGCATTACTGGTTTTGGGTTCTCTTTGGTTCAGATATTTCCAGGCATATTCTGTTTCTAATATGTTCACTTTAATTTCTCCCTTTTATTAAACATAATTTAACCGTATATATCTGCTTTGATACATATTTAAAGAATCCGATAATCTTATTTAACAGTTATATACATTTGGTGTGTTGTACACGAGTTTTTGCTTTTGCTTCATCTGTATTTTCTATAATGCTTTGTGACTTCAGTATATATAACTGTACATAACATGTGGCTCTGAAGCTGATATTTAATTAACAGTTTTATGCTCTCTATTTACAACGTCTTATTTTTAAATTGATTTTATTCTAGTATTATTCCCTTATTTCTTGGATTTTTTCTTTCATTCAGAAATACGTGAAATTGTGTAACATTCTTTAAAGCTACTGCCATACTGTACTGGAGAAAGACTTGCATTATGAAAATCAAATGCTCTTATTAATCCACTTCAAATTCTGATTTATTAAGGTTTAATATGTTAAGTAACATTAGCTTTTCTTTACAAACTGCAGTTTAGAATTTAAAAAAAGAATAGCTAAAACAATCCTAAATAATGAAGTAACTAGAAGGAGTATCACCACTTCTGATCTCACTTTGTACTCCACAGAATTAATAAAATTGGCTTAATGGGGGTGGATGTTGATCAATAGAATGAAAGTGAAGATGTAGAAATAGACATAAACTTTTGGACACATGATATTTTTTGTACTAGAATAAAGAATCTGTCTTGAATAATGGTACTAGCCAACTGTATAGCTTTATGGAGAAGAGTAAAAATGCAGCCATGTCTATAATTGTGAAGAAATCTCAACTGTAAATATTTTATCCCTATAAGGAATAGAAAAAAAATCACTTGTGATACAGTTTGAAGGGAATATGTAATGCCAAGTACATGAACAGCAAGAGATAAACTCAGTGATATTTTGGAAATTCTTTGTCTCATATTTTTTAGAAGATTAAATTTTGAAGTTTACACCTCTTTTGTGTTTATGATATAGCTTCCAAATTTTTCTTTTAATGGGCTTCTTGTTTGTAAAGATGCATATGTCTATTTTTCTGTTTGTATATAAGTGTCTTTCTCATGTCTTTTTTGTTATTTTTACAGGGGCTCCTCTGTTTGATTGAATGATTTTTATATTTTGAAATATTTGTTTTATCCTATGTCATAAGGGTTCTTTATATAACAAGTTTTTAATGGATCAAGGTAATGACGTGGGTCCACATGGGAGATAATTAGTAAAAGATCTTTCAGGGGTTGAGGGAGGTAAATTCACAAATTGAGTGTTTTGTGCTAAAAGTGTATTTTATACAAACAATGATGAAAACATAAATGTGATTTATGCTGTAAATTAGATGGACATAAATAAGTATGTTTAATAAAAAGTGTAATAGGGCACAAGGCATATAATCTCAATCATATCAAAAATTCAGATGTACAAGTATGGACCAGAATGTAGATTTCAGAATAGGGTAGGTAGGAATTAATAAAGAGATAAGAGTTTAGGACACAGTAGTCTGGATTCCAATTAAATCTTCCAAGTCAAGGATTTTAAGCTTGACTACAGTTTTGGACACACACACACACATACACACACTCACATACACAAGCACATACACACACACATATGTGTGTGTTGTATCCACTCTGTGAACACATGGATCATAACTTATATATCTACAAAACCTAAATTGAAAAAAATACCACCTAAATCAAACTAGCTATAATAAAATTTGTGTTTAATTTTTTTGAAATCATATACTTTAACTTACATTAACTTTTATTATACAATCATTTTATAGTCAATGGTGTCTATATAAAATATGTAATACTTTATGTTTTTAAAATATTGCTGGCTTTGTTTTGCCATCATCAATGATGCCACATTTTCTAATATGCTTGATGAGTGTCTACTAAACAGTTATAGGATTTCTCTTTAATCTGTGGAAAGGGTGTAGTTTATCTGATGAATATTTCCTGTTCAAAGCACCACAGAATCTTCTACTTCCAATCCTGAAAGTGAAGTGACATTTTGAATTTTCAAACTTGATTTTTCTATTTAGAAATCAGCCTCTTATTATCCCATATAGACCCATTATGAACACATATGAGAAATAATACACTTCATAATAATCTGTGCATAGGATATGATAAAAAACAATGTCTAATATAAGCAATGGATAGATGCCGAATGCAGTAAAATGCTGACTGAGAAAAAAATCAGTAATCTTTAAAAATGTATCCCTTTGATAGTTAAACTTCATATAATGGAAGGCCATAAATATAAGAACATTTCAGCAGTGCAAATGTGGATTGTTTGATTTTTTTTTAAAGATTGCACACAGTAGCATGTGGGAATGCATAATTCTGGAAGAAATATTGGAAGGGATTAAAGATGATGATAATGCATTCTATGCTATCCACAAGTATGCTTATTTAAAAAAGTGACCAAAAAGTAGGGCACTTGTGGGAGGAAAATATGAAAACATTTCTGCATTGTTCATAGGCAGACATTTGAATTATTCAGAGTTATTGTAATTTCTCTATAGATGTGCATCAAAAAGTAACTATCATATGATGCAGATCTAACACTTATTAGAACTATTGGAGAATTAATTAAAAAGTGTGCCAGGGATGCAAAGTGTGTTCACTATATGAAAATTCATTAACGTAATCTACCATATAAACAAACTCAAAAATTCACATGATCATCTCAGATGCTGAAAAGGCATTTGACAAAACACAATACCTCTTCACATTAAAAGTAATAGAGAGACCACGCATTCCAAGCTCATACGTAAACATAAGAAAGCAATATGCAGGGTTCGTAGATGAAATGTCCAACAGTGGAGAATAGGAAATTGTAGAGTCCACATCCAGTAGAAAGACAGGACATAACCTGTGCAGATGGTATTGCCATCACACAGTCAAAATCTTTGACACAGAAATGTTTCTCTCTAAAAGAACTTCAGTGAAAAATATAGAGAAAAGAATATGGAAAAGGAGGTCCAGTGACTCGGTCAATTAGGATTCATCTCAGTGGAGACTCCAAAGACTGACACTATTACTGATGCAATGGTGTGCTTACAGACAAGAGCCTAGCATGGCTGTTCTCTGAAAATCCTAACAAGCAGCTCACTGAGACTGATGCAGATACTTCCACTCAACCATTGGACTGAATTCGTGGATCCCTGTGGTTGAAGTAGGGAAATCTGGGAAAAAGCTGAGGAGGAGGGTGACCCCAAAGAAAGACCATCAGTCTTAACTAACTTGGACCCCTGGATGTCTCAGGCACTTAGCCGTAAACAAGGCAGCATACACTAGCATGACATGAAATCATAGGATGGAAATTGTCATGTAAAAGGAATCTCCCTAAGAGCAAGGTTAATAGTTTGATTCATTCATTCGGCATGTAACTGGATTTTGATTCATAAATGACAATAAACAAGCTACACCATAAACTAACATAATTAGCAAAATGACCAGTTATAAAACATAAATTAAATTTTAGTTATGTCCTAGTAGTGGACAGCCAGAAGTCACAAAGGATCTTATCTCTCACTCACCATCCCTGGAATGCTTAATGTACATTTATGCATAAATGAAAGATGCTCTCACTGCTTGTCTAGATTCTCACTGAATTAATCATTCTTCACATAATCAGGGTTTGTATAAATGGAAAAGAAACAATCATCATCTTTATCTCCTAGATAATTTTCTGTGTCTTTTATTCTCCAAAAGCACCTGGGGTCACTCAAATGGCAAAAAAAGAAAGAAAAGCTTCGGAACCAGGAAGACAATAATCAAAGAGAACATGCCATGTCACCAGGAGAGAAGCCTGAGCAAAATGCACAATGAAGCATCAGGCAGGCAGAATCTCATATATCAAATTTTCATAAACACATCCAAGTGTCACTTTTTATTACTGTAGTTATTGAAGAACACATGTGCTTCTCACAGCTTTTATTTTTCAGTTCACTGTTTGCCTATGGAGGATTCTGACACTTTTGGCCTGGGGCTCTGCATCTGAGATCCTATGGCCAGGTAAAAAAAATAAGAGTAACAATTTTGGACGTGATTATCCTTTTCTATATCCCTTATGATAACTTCTATGTAAGTAGGCATGAAGATTCCAGACATGATTCCTTTTGGGCATATTTTCTCACAAGTTGAGTTCATCAAAACAGTTTTGTGAAATCATTAGCAACATTTCACTTTTGTTACATATGTTATTCCAATAAGTTTTACAAGCAATTATGTCAATGAATCCAACTAAACCCAATTGATCTCAGCAATAAAACTATTAATAAAAGTATGCAATACCTTAACGCATCTTCAACACTTGCAGACCTAACTTTATATGGTTCCCTTCTGTGTGATTCTTGTTTCCTGCATTTATTACGAATTTAATTATATTAGAACAAGGTCATGGAAAACACAATTTGTAAGCAATACTATTCATAAGCTGCTAAGAAACGGTGATTTAATGGGAAATCGAAGACATGCAATTTTTTATTTCATTGTTCATTAAAGGCCAGATTAAATAGCAAGCTGAGTGAACAGAGCATAATGTGTACTGTCTTAAGTGGCCTCATGCTTTATTAACCATAGTCATGTTGAATAAGAAATCCATTCTATTAATATGCAAGAGTAATTTTCATAATAATATGTCATTATAATGTATAGGTATCTTTGGTTATTTTCAGTTTGCCCTACACCTTATTGTCAGTTCTAAACATTCTTTGTTACTAGTCATGTGTAGCAAGTTTTTTTATAGAAGGTTTTCTGATGGATATACATAGATATTACATCGACAAATTATCTCTGCCAAGGAATATCATCTATGTTCATCATACAAGAAAGAAAACAACCTAATTTTATGTGGCTGAACATATAACTCAGTAATCATGTTTATTATTAATATCTTTTGTAAGATTATGGGGATTTTTTTTGCTTTTTGGGTTTTTTTATTCAATCTTTGTCAGGTTGTAATTGGCAAATTCAAAAGCAAAGGAGTATTTTTCCTGTTTTTTTCTTTTTAATTGAATAGGAAAAATTTATTAATGAGTGCATGGCATGTGTGTTCTCTTGTGAGTGGGTTACCTTACTCAGGAGGATATTTTCAAGTTCCATTCTTTTGCCTGTGAATTTTGTGAAATTGTTTTTGATAATTGAGTAGTACTCCAATGTGTAAATGTACCACATTTTCTGTTTCCATTTCTCTTTTGAGGGATATCTGGGTTCTTTCCAGCTTTTAGCTATTATAAATAAGGCTGCTGTGAACATAGCATAGTCTTTGTCCTTATTACATGTTGGAGCACCTTCTGGGTATATGCTCAGGAGTGATATAACTGGGTCCTCAATTAGTACTATGTCCAATTTTCTAAGGAACCACCAGAATGATTTCCAGAGTGGTTGTACTAGCTCTCATTCCCACCAGCAATGGAAGAGTGTTCCTCTTTCTCCACATCCTCACCAGCATCTGCTGTCACCTGAGATTTTGATCTAAGCCATTCTGACTGGTTTGAGATTGAATCTCAGGGTCTTTTTGATGTGCCTTTCCCTAATGACTAAGGATGTCAACCATTTCTTTAGGTGCTTCTCAGCAATTCGAGTTTCCTTAGGTGAGAATTTTCTATTTAGCTCTATTCCCCATTTTTAATAGGATACCTTGGGATCTATCTCATATAAAGCCTCCAAAACTGATGCCTGGAAGTGTTTGCTGACAGGATCCTGATATGGCTTTCTCTTGAGAGGCTCTGCCAGATCCTGACTAACAGAGAGAGGGATATTTGCAGCCAACACTTGGACCGAGCAAGTGGTCCCTGACAGAGGAGTTGGAGAAGGGACTGAAGGAGCTGAGAGGGTTTGCAGCCTCATGGGGGGAGCAACAGTGTCAACAGGCAAGACACCCTCAAAACCTCCCAGGGACTGGACCACTAACCAGAGTACATGTGGAGGAAACCATGGCTCCAGTCGCGTATGTGGCTGAGGATGGCCTTGTTGAACAAAAGTGGGAGTAGTGGACCTTGGGTATTAGGTGGTTTGATGTTCCACTTTTAGGGAATGCCATGGAGGAAAGGTGAAAGTGGGTGTGTGTGTGTGAATACCCTCATAGAGACTGGGGGTGGGTGGGGGGATTAAATAGGGAGTTCCAGGGAGAAGACCTGGAAAAGGGATAACATTTGTAATATAATAAAGAAAATATCCAATAAAAGAAAAAATAAAACTAATAATCTTACAATAAATCATATATAAAATTTGCCAGATGTGTGTTGAGTACTTTTTGACTGATGCATATATTTTACAAAATTTTGAGTATGTTTAATTTTATATTAACTTAGTAGCATAAGAGCTGTTGGGTTTTCTTTTGTTGCCTATGTCATTTCTACCCTGAACCTTTCTTGAATGATGAATGAAGGTCAAATATTTGTTGCACATAGTTATGATCAGTAAGACTCCATATTACCTGGTTTTGTCTTTTTGGTACAAAAAAAAGTTCATAACTGTATTCACTCTTTGTGTTCAAATATATTTGCATGTGCATGGTGAAATCAGTCATTTATATATGTTGTTTAATGAAATTATACTCCCCTATCTACTCAATGAATCTGCATTCCATATGTGAAGACTTCAATATTCAAAGGTAGGCATCTCAGTTACTGAACCATTTTCTGAGGCACTAATAGTTTCCATATTTTGTTAAAGAAATGAGTTTTAATATCTGAGGTAATATCTACACAAATAGTGAAGGGACAATTCTGTTTCAGTAGATAGTCTGAGGTATTTATACTTAATACTTGACTTGCAAACATGCTATCCTCAGAGATTGGCTGTGATTTTCATTATGATGAGTCTAAAATAAATTTAATAAACTCTGACTGTCCCCTCTTTAAACATATTAAGCCATTAATTTAGAGAGTTCTTCATAGTTTTATGTAGGCTTGTGGTAACTCAAGTACTATCGCCCATGTGCCTTATATAGATTAAAAATCCTAAGAAAAAATCTTCTTGTGTAAAATTACTCTTTGGGACTGGAAGATGTCCCATCCCAAAGTGCTTGCCACACAAGCACAAGGACTCATACTTGCCATTTCAGACACACTATGAATTAAGTAAAAATGGAATTTCCTTTTTCAGTGGTAGCTATAATTACTTATATTCAAAATCAGTCATGGAGGAAAGAATAAAATTCTTGTGAGTATTCATACACAGATTGACCTCCTAAATCTCACTTAAACTGCTACAAAAGGCTCATTGATCATCATGAAATAGGTACCAGATAGTCTATATGGAAATACATATAGATGACAACACTAAAATTGGATTGAGCTCAAAGTGGTATGACAGCTACACACAAGACTTATTCCAGAAAAGAAGCATACAAAATACAGCTTGCATGTTGAGTAAGACACAAATCCACTCATGTGTGAGAATATTTTTCTAGTAATAACAGATTAATAGTCAGTTTCCTTAGCCATATTTTTGCATCAATGTTATCAGAATAAAGTTTATAGAGTAACACCAATACAACTTGATTCTTTAAAAGAAATGGTGATACAAAGATCTGAGGGCATGTAAAGAAAGCAGCAATTGAATGAACTGGAAAATATTTGAATATGACTAAAATTAACATTTGAAGTTTCAAGATTTAATATACATGTTTAAATAATTCAAAATTTTGAAATTACAAAAGAATTTTATCCATTTCCCATTCCCTTCCCTTATTACAGTGACTTTCCCACATATCACAATAATGTCTTTCATATTAATGGGGTCATTTTTTAAAAATAATAATACACACACACAAATACTCCTAAACATACCAATATAATTTGTTCAATCTGTATAAGATAGTTACATGTATATATGGTTATAGAGCTCTCTATTTGGCATTGGATACTAAAAGTTTAAATAACTCCATTGGATAGATCAATTTTTCCTGCTTCCAGCATTCTCAGTAGATTGTAGGTATTTATGTAGCATTGAGGACTTTTGGTCTTATTTTTTTCAGCACATTTTTATACAGTCATGATGGTTTGGCTTCTTGGGTACAACATGTGACATAACAGTGATACAATCTCAAAACCAACTGCATGACCCTCTAATTATTACAATCTTTCTCTTCCCACTTCTACAAAGATGTTGTGTATAAAAGAGTACATGTGCAAACTGTTGTTTTTGTGTGAAATAGAAACAGTCATAACTCTGGAATTCACTAGTGACTCATCCTAAAATACTGAATCATCCTTAACTTCTGTGAAAGAAAAAGTGTCAGTAGTATAGTTAAGAGTCATTGAGGAACTTCCTGAATACTCGCCCCTGTCCTCCAGAGTTATATGTAGATATGTACACAGGCACAAATACATGAAACATAAACGCAAACACATGTCTATTTGATTACATATTAGAATGACTAGTCTAGCTTGCTACTTGAGTACATTTACGTTTTTTCAGCTCTTAACTCTGAGCTACTGTCTATCTTTATTGTTATCTGTTTCTTGTATGCAGCAGAATGATTGATCGTTTTTTCATATCTATTCTATTAGCTTCTGTATTTTTATTGATGAAATATGACCATTGATGTTGAGATATTAATGACCAGTGACTGGCCTGTATATATGTGTGTGCTTCCTTTGTTTTTGCCAGTATGGGATTTACTTATTTCATGTGTTTTTCTATATTGTTATCCTCCTTGTGTTGGTGTTTTCATTTAAGTATTTTGTATAGGGCTGGATTTGTGGATAGATATTATTTGAATTTGGATCTAATTTGAAATGTGTTGTTCTCATCATCTATGGCAAATGAGAGTTTGCTGAGTATAGCAGTCTAGGATAACTTCTGTGTTTTTTTTAAGAGGTTGCAAGAAATATGATTAGGTCCTTCTAGCATGTAGAGTATCTTTTGAAATATCAGGTGAAATTCTGACAATTTGCCTTTGTATGTTGCCTGGCATGTTTTGATTGCCCCTTTTAATATTCTTTAATTTTTCTGCATATTTTGTGTTCTGATTATTGTATGGCATGAGGATTTTCTTTTCTGGTCCATACTAATTGGTATTCCATAGGTTTTTTGCATGTTTTTAGGCATCTTTTCCTATAGGTTGGAAAGATTTCTTCCAGGATCATGTTGAAAATATTTTCTGGGCCCACTTGTTGGGCCATTCATATTCTTCTCTTCCACTTATTGTTAGGTTAGTTATTTTCATGGTATCATAAACTTCCTCAATATTTTGTATTAAGAATATTTTAGATTTAACATTTTCTTTGACTGATGTATCAATTTCTTCTATTGTATCTTCTAAGCCTTAGATTCACTCTTCTAATCACATTTCTATCTGTTGTTCCTGCTCTCTTCTCTTGGTATCCCATCTCCAACTTTTCTTCAGTTTGCATTTTCTTTATTTCTTCCTTTTCAAATTTCAGGTGTTGTACAGTTCTATTTATTTTCTTCACTTGTTCAATTGTATTTTCCTGTATATCTTTAAGGGATTTATTCATTTACTCTTTAAAGGATTCTATCATCTTTATAAGATTGGAATTAAGATCTTTTTCTTGGGCTTTGATTTTGTTAGGGTATCCAGCGCTTGGTATAGTAGGATAGCTGTTCTCTAAAGGTGTCATATTGCCCTTGATTTAGTAGACTTTTTTTTATAGGGCTTTTTCCATCTAGATGTCTGGAATTTTCTGTTTTAGTAGATATTGGAAAGGGGGTTAGCATCAATTGTCTTGTTTTTGCAAGTCTGTGATTGGGTATTCTTGGGCTCTATGGTTCTAGAGCAGCAGGTCTAAATGTTTCAGGATCCAGAGTTACTGTTCAGGATCTGCAGGTCTGATGAAGACGGGTAGAGACATGACATGAGAATTGAGGCTTGCTTGTACAAACAGGCTAGATAGCACTGCTTGGCATACTCCAGAGGACTCAGCAAACAAGGAAGATCAAATGGGAAAGGGAAGTTAACCTGCATGTATCAGAATTTATGGGTCTTATGGTATAGGCAGAGAATTATGGGGAAGGGAGATTGGTGTTCCAGCAATGATAGCAGACTGATCAGGGGGAAGCCTTCCTTTCTCAATGTATATCATTTGATATATGAGAATTAAAGATTTTTTTATTGATTCCTTATGCATTTGACATCATGAACCATAGTCACACTCATTTGCCCATTCCTTCATTTCTCCCATTTAAACTTGCAATCTCACTCCAAATATATAACACAAACAAAAAACAAATAACTTTAACAGCAATTACCAACAGTAAAAGCATAAGATACTTCTCATCATGAAACCTGTAATATATTACAGTGTTGTCCAAAGTATTACCCTGTGTCCACACATTCACTTGCAAATGTTCATTATGTATGTATGCCAATGAGTCATCAGTTTGGTAGTAGATTTCTGGCATTTGTGACAACACCAAAATCTATCTTCACCAGGACCCCTTCATGCCATTGAGATCCCGGAACACTAGATCAGCAAGATTATGCCAGAACCAGGTTCTACTCTGGTATCCATTAGTTGTGTCATCTTTGGATTTTGAAGTAGTGGTATAATATTTGCAGATCCAAGTACTAGCATGGTCTCTAACAGAACATGTGGATTCTGCTAGTTTTGTGGAACAAGAAGTGGAGACAAGGGGACAAAGTACATTTGGAGGAAGCTAGGTGGGATATGAAGAAACATTGAACACTAAGGACATGGTCTTGCTTGGAGTACAGGGATCCAGTGTGCCCTCTGGTAGAGTTGAATATCTCTACCACAAATCAGAGCCACGTGGTTATGAGGCCGAGGGGATAGATTGTGTTGAGATTCACTGGCAGATATTGACCAAGTGGTAGACTCTGTACAGATCTTATCTGGGTTTTGAGTACAGTCATTGCCTCTGGTAAAGCAGAGGACATTTAGTAGATATGTATTCTGGTATATGAAGATGAGGGGAATGTATGGTGTTAAAAATGGGTGGTATCTAAGCCTAATATTTTTATAATAATTTTATACTAGTATCAGAAGATGCTATTCCTATCACATTTCATTTTAAATGTTTCCACCATTTGCTGTACATGTGAAACTTCAAATATTTAGTATTTATAATCAGCTAAACTAATGTTTGGTATGATTGTGCTCATGCACCCTATTTTATATCTAAGTGCACATAAATCAGTTCAGGACAAAAATTGTGATTAGTTGTTAACATCATATCAATGAATGAAATTTAGAGCAGAACACAAAGTGTGTGGCTGAGTGTAGATGATAAAAAATGATCAGGAAATAGATGCAATAACATAGTTTGGTATGATTTTGTGTGTTGATTGTTTTGTCTATCAAATATATCTTTTTGAATAATAGAGATTATAGAAAGGGAAGAAAAGTAATCCTATCATTATGTTGTTTAAATTCACAAAGCAAAAATCACCTTGAAATTAAGGAAGGAGAAAATCATGCACAAATCTAAAAGATTCATCAAGGATGAGTAAGATCTAAGGTGGAGTGAATCATAATTTGAACATAAAATCTTCATTGAAAATGTAATTTCCCAAAACCATGTCTCCTTTTGTCCTGTGTAACTGCATGGTATAGAGCATCTTGGTCTAACTCGATGTTACGGTGAGGATATTTGTTTCTCTTTCCTTTATGAAAAATTAATATTCACTACAATTGAACAACAATTTTTCAGTTATGCAAAGTCTCTTAATAAGGGTACTGAACTTTTTATATTTGCAATAGGACAATGTTGAAATTACTTGTCCCTCCTACATCTGGACTTATATAATTACATAGCACAAGTTGATAGAAGTCTAAGATATCTTAGTTTCTCTTAAGTAATCAACAATCAAAAGGGCATGACAAGGCAAATACTTTGTAATAATTCCCCAAGACAAAAAAGCTGAAATTTCATTTGTTAACATCTGTTCCTTAAATACAGGGACATTCACTTTTGAAGAAAAAAATACTACTTCAGCTTTAATAATGTACTGATCCTCACATAGTGATCATGGGATACTTCTATACCCTACTCTACTAATGTATAGTTCATGCAGAGAATTTAAACTAAGCAATGCTGGAGTTAATTGACCCAATTAACTAAAAACAAAATAATCATAACAAGTATTTATAGAACATTACATTCAAACACAAAATTTGTTCATCTCCTTAGATGCTGAAAAAGCATTTAACAAAATAAAAAATGCTGAATATTAAAAGCAATGCAGAGATCAGAAATTCAAGATACATACATGTACATAATAAAAGCAATATATTGGGTCATTACATGAAATGTTCAACAGTAGGTAGAGGAAACATGTAGAGTCCACCTCCAGTAGAAAGACATTGTCTCAAGGGGAGGGATAGGGTTGCCATCTCACAGTCAAATACTCTGACTGAGAAATGTTCCTGACTAAAAAACCTGCAGGATACAAATGGAGAAGAGTCTATGGAAAAATGTAATCCAGTAACCGACTCAAATTTGGGTCCATCCCAAGGTGAGGCTACAAGGTCTAACACTATGACTGTTGTATGTGTGTGTTTACAGAAAGGAGCCTAGAATGGCTGTGCTAGGAGAGGTCCAACTGATAAGACAGCAAGGAGGGGTGATTGGGAGATTTTGGAGGAAGAATGGGAAATGGAAAATTTTGTTATTGTATTATAATCTCAAAAATAAAAGAAGCAAAAAATCCATTGTTGGTGTAAAAGAAGCAGAGATAAAAGGAAAAACATACCACCAAAATTATATAAAGGTTGAAAGTATCACTCACTTTCAGTATTCAAATTCAGTATGTGAATTTTCTTAGGGCCCATTATCTGGCTTTTTTACTAATTCTTGTAAGATATAATTACTCAAGATTCACACTGTTTTGGTATATTTATTAAGAAATGTCATGCTCAAAATTCTGTTTCCAGTATCTATTACAAAAAAAATATTTTTTCATTTTATTTTATATATTTATATGCCAAACATTGCCCCTCCCATTCACCCCCCCCGAGATCTTCTCCTTATCACAATTCCCTTCATCTCAAAGAGGGTGTTGCACACCTCCAAGGATCCCCCTCCTGGGGCATCATGTCTCTATAGGATTTGGCCTATCTACTCCCACTAAAGCCAGAAGACAAATCTCTCCTACATATGTGCCTGGGGCTTCAGAGCAGCTTTTTGGTTAATTTCTTAGCCTCTAGAAGCTCCCAAGGAACAGGGTTATTTGATGCTCTTGGTCTTTCTATGCAGTCCCCAAAACCTTGAGATCCTTCAAACTTTCCCCAAACTCTCCATATGGGTCCTGACCTCATCCCTATGGTTGAATGTAAGTTCCTGCATTAGTCTCAGTCCACTGTCTTAGAGGACAGTCATGCTAAGCTCCTGTCTGCAAGCACAACATGGAATCAGTAATAGTGTCAATAACTGATATCTGTTGATAGGGTGGAATCAAAGTTGGGATGGGCACTGATGGACCTTTCTGTTCAGTGTATGTTCCATTTTTGTCCAAGCACTACTTTTAGAAAGGAACATTTTGGGCCAAAATTTTGGGTGTAGATCAATGTCTCCATCCCTCTAATAGGAACTCTGTCCAACAACGAGATGATCTCTTCAGGTTTCATCAACCCACATTGGACATTTCAGCTAATGTCAACTGAAAGGAATCCTGACAGTTTCTAATATCCAGGATCTCTGGGACTTTCTAGAGTATGCCCGCACCAAACCTCAGCAGCCAAAATTTTCATTCATTGTCTTGATCCTCTTGGTTTCTCTTGTGTCTCCTCCATATCCCAACCTGTACCCTTTCCCCTCCTCCTCCCTTCTCCCACTCAAGTTACTCCCTTGCTCTTCCTCCTCTGAGGAGGAAGTTGTTCCTGCTTCTAAGTAGTATTGAAGCATCATCACTTGGGCCTTCCTTCTTGTATAACATTTTAGGTATGTGGAGTGTATTATTAGTATTCTGTATTCCATTGAGTAAATAAAACACATTTTCTGTGTCCATTCTCTGTTAAGGTACATCTA
This sequence comes from Tokudaia tokunoshimensis, assembly GCA_036184795.1. Taxonomy (NCBI): domain Eukaryota; kingdom Metazoa; phylum Chordata; class Mammalia; order Rodentia; family Muridae; genus Tokudaia; species Tokudaia tokunoshimensis. The sequence continues at coordinate 61,787,906 of BTHU01000001.1, read as the reverse complement.
GATTGTTTCCAGTTTCTGACCATTATTACTAAGGCTGCTATGAACATAATGCAGCATGTGTCCTTGTGATATGGTAGCATCCATGGATATATGCCTAGGAATGGTATAGCTGGGTATTCATGTAGATCTATTTCTAAATTTCTGAGGAACCTCCAGATTGATTTCTAAAGTCATTGTACCTGTTTGCAATCTCACCAGGAATGCAAGAGTGTTCCTCTTTCTCCACATTCTCATGAGCATCTGCTCTTCCCTGAATTTTTAATCTTGGCCATTCTGATTTGTGCAAGGTGGAATCTCAGTGCCTTTTGCATTTACATTTCTCTGATGAATAAGGATGTTCATAATAGCCATCTTACCAAAAGCAATCTATTGACAGATTCAAAGCAATCCTCATCAAAATTCTGACTCATGTTTTCACAGAGGTGGGAAGAGCAATTGTCAACTTTATATGCAATAGCAAACAAACAAACAAAAAAACAAACAAAATAGAATAGCAAAACCAATTCTCAACAATAAAAGAACCAAACAGAATCTACATCCCTGAACTCAAGCTGTACTACAGAACAATAGTAGTAAAAACAGCACAGCAATTTTTGGTACAGAGAGAGACAGGTGGAGCAATGGAATAAAATTGAAGACCCAGAAATAAACCCACACTCCTATGGACACTTGATCTTTGTCAAAGAAGACAAATATATGCAATGGGGAAAAGAAAGCATCTTTAATAAATTGCTCTGGTCAAACTGGTGGTCCACATGGAAATGAATGCAAATTGATCTGTATTAGCTTGTAAAAAGCTCAAGTCCAAGTGGATCAATGACATCCACATAAAACCAGATACACTGATTCTAACAGAAGAGAAGGTGGGAAACAACCTTAAACACACTGGCACAGGGGAAAATTTCCTGAAGAGATGATCAATGGCTCGGTCTTTAGGATTTACAATTGACAGATGGAACTGAAAATCTTCTATAAGGCAAAGGATACTCTCATTAAGACAAAAGAGCAACATACAGATTGGGAATATATTGCCACTAACTCAACATCTGATAGAAGGCTAATATTCAAAATATGAAAAGGGCTCAGGAAATTATCCTCCAGAAAAACAAATAACTCAATTGACAAATGGGCTACAAAGATAAACAGAAAAATCTCAATTGAGGAATCTCCAATGCCCAAAATCCACTTAAAGAAATGGGTAAAACATTCCATAGATGCCTGTTGGGTTCATTTGACTCATAATGATTGTTAGTTTTACTATTTCTCTATATTTTTTCTGGATTACCTGTCAATTGGTAAGCGTGGAGTGTTCAAGCCTCCCACTATTAATGTATGCTGCTCAGTTTGCAACTTAGTCTTTAGCGTGTTTCTTTTACAACTTTGAGAGTCATTACATTTGGGACATAGAAGTTCATAGAACTGAAAATCATCTTGGTAAGTTTCCCTTTTATGAGTATGAAGTGTCTTTTCCCTCTCTTTTGATTAGTTTTGGTTGAAATTCTATTTTATTAACTTTTAGAATGGTTATTCTGTCTTGGTTTTTCTGAAGGGGAGATAGGGGAGAAAAGAAGTTTTGTATCAGGTGTTAATGTGCTTAAATAAATAAATTATTGGGAAAGTGTATGCTGTTTCAAATGATTCTGTAGCATATATATCAAATCCAATTATATGTTCATATTATTTGACTTTTAAATTCCTTTAACTCAAGGATACTAAATTAAATTTAAATTCCCTTTGTTCCTATGTTTGCCATCACAGAGTCCAGTGAAATAAGAGGTTCCCAGGACACAATGAAGATGACCTTAGAAGAAATAACAAATAGAGGAGAGATGGAACCACCTCTAGTAGAGAGGCATAACTCCAGTTGAAAGATAGGGTCACATAACCATTTTCAAAATTTTTGACTCAGAATTCTTGCTGTCTGAAGGAAATGTTGGGATAAAAATGGAGCAGAGACTGAAGGAAAGGCCATTCAGTGATTGCCTAAAGTTGTGGTACATTCCATGCACAGGTACCAAACTGAAATTTTTGCTTATGCCATGTTTGCTTGTAGAAAGGAGCTTGTCATGACTGTTCTATGAGAGGCTCTATACACAACTGACTGAGGTGATGCAGATATTACAGTCAACCATTGGCATAAGCTTGGGTACCACTATAGAATAATTAGGGGAAGAGCTGAAAAAGATGAAGGGGATTGCGACCCCACAGGATGAATAACAGTATCCAATAATGGAACCTTCAGAGCTCCCAGAAATTAAATCACAAACCAAAGAGCATACGGGGCTGGTATGTGGCCTCTGCTATACATATTGCAGAGAATCGCCTTCTCTGGCCACCTTGAGAAGAAAGGAGTTTTGTCCTGTGGAGACTTTAATCCCCAGAGTAAGGGGATGCTAGAAGGGGGAGGTAGGAGTGAGTAAGGTGGTGAGGGAACACCCTCATAAAGGCAAGTGGCAGGTATTTGTTGGGGGTTCATGGATTGGATCCTGGAAGGGGATAACATTTTAAATGTAAATAGATAAAATAATAGAAAAGATAATTTTACCCAAACACAAAAGAATATATCTTCTTCTCAGAACCTCATGTACTCTTCTGCAAAACTGACCATATAGTCAGTCACAAAGGAAGTCTCAATGGATAAAATAAAATTAGGATAATGCCTGTGTCTTAGCAGACCACCATGATTTAAAGGTGGACTTCAACAAAAATTGAAACACAAGAATGCATATACACTCATGGAAATTGAACAACTCTTTAATTAATGATATCTGGGTCTGAGAAAAAAATACAGAGAGAAATTTCTGACTTTCTTAGAATTAAATGGAAATAAAGGCACAACATACCAAAGTTTATGAAAGACTATAAAACTTATGTTAACAGGAACTTTCATACGACTAAATCCCCCACAAAGAAATTGCAAAGTTCTCATACCAGCAATTTAAAAGGATGTCTGAAAACTCTGGAAGAAAAAGAAGCAAGTACACTAAAGAGAAGTAGATGGAAATAATGAGAATCAGGTCTGAAATCAGTCAGTTAGAAATAGAGAAACAATGCAGAGGATCAATGAAATTAAGTGTTGTTTCTTTGGGAAAATCAACAACACAGCCAATCCCTTAGTCAAACAAATCAAACAACAGAAATACATGGTTCAATAACACAATCGAAAATGAAAGGGGATACATGACAGACTTTGAGGGTATTCCAAGAATCATTAGTTCTTACAAAAGCCTGTATCTCACAAAATTAGAAAATTTTAATTAAATATATGATTTTCCTGAGAGATAAGTTTCACCAAGTCAAATCTAGATCAGGGACACTATTTGAAAATACCTATAACTCCTAAGTAAATAGAGGCAGTGTTTAAATTCTCCCAAACAATACCAACAGCAAAAACAACCCAAAGTCCAGGAAGAGATGGTTTAAGTATAAAATATTACCAGCCTTTCAAAGAAAAGCTAACATACTTAATCCTCAAACTATTCCACAAAATAGAAATAGAAGAAATACTGGCAAACTCATTCTATGACACCACAGTCATCCTGAACCCTAATCCATAGAAAGATTCAACAAAGAAAGAGAACTTCATGTCAATTTCTCTTTTGAACATTGATGCAAAAATACTCAATAAAATAGTCACAAACTAAATCCAGGAACATATTAAAAACATCATCCACCATGATCCTGTAGGTTATATCTCAGGAATACAGGGATGGTTCAATATAGGAAAATCTTTCAACTTATTCCATCATATAAGCAAACTAAAAGAAAAAATGGCAAATGTTGAAAAGTCTTTGTGGGGGGAGGCAAAACAATCACATGTGGGGAAAGGAAGGGATGGAGGGACCTGGTTTGGAAAGGGGACAGGGAAGGGAAGAGGGAAACCTGATCAGGTATTGGGTGTGGGGAACAAAACTGAATTACTGAGGGCCAGCAGAAAACTGGAAACAGGTAAACTTGGGAGGTAGGAGGTGGGAGGACTCTCCAGACTGTACCAGAGAAATGTGAGTTGAGAGATTCTCAGGTCTCAAATGGAGGGACCTTAGATGACATGTCCTATAGTGGGGAGAGGGATCTTATAGAGCCCACCTCCACAGAAAGACAACAATGCATAAATTGGAGGGAAGGGATTGCCAACCCATAGTCAAAAATTCTGACCAAGAATTGGGCCTGTCTGAATGAAGTGCAGGGAAAAAATGGACAACAGCTTAAGGAAAAGGAGGTCCAGCAACAGGCCCAGATTGGGATCCCTCTCAAGGGGTAGCCCCAAGGCCTGATACTATTAGTGATGCTATGGTATGCTCACAAAACGAGACTTATCATGACTGCCTTCAAAAGACAAAACAAGCAGCTGAAATAGTAACATGCTTATATTTACACTCAACCAAAGGATAGAAGCTGGGAAGAAGATGAGGAGAGGGGTGACCCTATAAGAAGAACAGCATTCTCAACAAATCTGGACCCCTGAGATTTCTAAGGCAAGAAGTCCCCAACCAGGCAGCATCGACAGCTGATATGAGGCCCCCAACATATATATAGCAGAGGACTGTCAGGTCTGGACTCAGAGATGAAGCACTGAACCCTCAAGAAACTCAAGGAAAAGGAGAAGGGGCATATGGAGGGGGCTGTGTGGGATGGGGTGGGGTGGGAAAATCATCATGGATACTAGAGGCTGGGACCCGGGGAGGAGGTGTGGCATGTGGAACAGTCATAGAGTATGGACTGGGAGGGAGATAAGTCTGGAGGTTAAGAAAAGATTAAATAAAAATAGAAAAAAATAACAAGTATTGGAGAGAATAGGGAAATAAGGTATATATTGAAACACAATGAAATCAATATACAGCAAGCTACTAGCCAACAATTGAATGGAGAGAAATATAAAGAAGTTTTACTACAATCAGAGATAAAATATGGCTGACGACTATCTTCCTATCTGTACAATTTAGTACATAACATTCTAGCCTGTACAAAAAGACAACTAAAGGAGATCAAGTAGATATAAGTTAGAAAGGAAGGAGTCTAAGTATTTCTATTTGTGGATATGTTATTTTACATAAGCTACCCCAACAGATGTACCAGAGAACATTTTTAGCTTAAGAACACCTTTCTTTGTCAAAGTGACTAGGTAGAAAATCAACTAAAAAAAAAAAACCAAAGATATGGCCTTTTAAAAAAAAATATAAATGGGCAAAGAAAGAAATTACAGAACAAATATACCTAACCATAGCTACTAATAAAATAAAATATCTTCTTGCAACTCTGTCAAAGCAAATGAAAGTTCTGTGTGGCAAGAATTTAAAATAACCAAATAATGAAATTGAAGAAGATATGAGAAGATGGAAAGATCGCCCATGCTATGAATAGGTAGGACTAAAATAGTTAAAAATGGCATTCTTTTTTTTTCTAAGTTTTTTTTATTTACATTCCAAATCATTTCCTCTTTCTCGTTACCTCCCTCCCGAAAGTTCCATAAGCCCCCTTCCCACCTTCGGCTCCCCATTCAACCCCCTCTCGCTTCTCTGTCCTGGCCTTCCCCTACATCCAGTCTTTCCAGGAAAAGGGGTCTCTCCTTCCATCATCTTGGAAATCTATTGATATGCGAATTGTGTCTAGGGTATTACAAGATTCTGGGTTAATATCCCCTTATCAGTGATTGCATACCATTTGTGTTCTTTTGTGATTGGGTTACCTCACTAAGGATGATATTTTCTAGTTCTGACCATTTGGCTAGGAATTTCGTGAATTCATTGTTTTTAATTGCAGAGTATTATTCCATTGTGTAAATATACCACATCTTCTGAATGCATTCCTCCGTTGAGGGACATCTGGGTTCTTTCCAGCTTCTGGCTATTAAAAACAAGGCTGCTATGAACATAGTGGAGCATGCATCCTTATTACATGCTGGGGAATCCTCTGGATATATGCCCAGGAGGGGTAAAGGGGCTTGTCCAGTAGTATCATGCCAAGTTTTCTGAGGAAACACCAGACTGATTTCCTATCTGTTTGAGAAGTGTTCCTCTTTCTCCACATCCTCGCCAACAACTGTTGTCTCCTGAGTTTTTGATCTTAGCCACTCTGACTGGTGTGAGATGGAATCTAAGGGTTGTTTTGATTTGCATTTCCCTAATGACTAAGGATGATGAACATCTCTTTAGGTGCTTCTCAGCCATTAGATATTCTTCAGGTGAGAACTCTTTGTTTAGCTCTGTACCCCATTTTTAAATAGGGTTACTTGCCTCTCTGGAGTTTAACTTCTTGAGTTCTTTGTATATATTGGATATTAGCCCTCTGTCGGATGTAGGGTTGGTAAAGATCATTTTCCCAGCGCGCCAGCTCTGCTGTGGGACTTCTGCCTGGCAGAGGGAGCCCACACTGGGCGGGAGCCTACCAGCTTTCCTTCCACGACCTCTGTTCCGCAGACTGCACTGAAGAGACAGGTGGTACCCAGGCTCTCCCCAGTATAACATCACTTGGGACACGGCCTGTTGTGGCTTCCCTCTGCGCCCTAGAACGGGTCAGCGCTGTGGTCGTCTGGGTGCCAGATCTGCAGGCCATCGCATCTGCAGGGTGAGCAGCACTACGGAGAGAGTGCAGAGTGTACTCTGCCAACTTTGCTCCAGTGGCTGGGAAGTTGGGACAGCCAGGCTCTGAGACAGACAGGCATAATTTCGCTTAGGTCTTGGGCGGATTGTGTGTACGTGACTCCCAAGAGCTGGGCAGATCTGCAGTAACAGGGGTGCTAGCTCTGCTGTGGGACTTCTGCCTGGCAGAGGGACGCCCCCTCCCCCCCCAGGAGAGATCACACACCCCTGCACAGGGCAGGAGCCTACCAGCCTCCCTTTGGCGACCTCTGCTCCAGGAATCCACTACGCTGAGCCTTTGGATGTGCAAGGACTCCCCAATATAACATCACTTGGGGCAAGGCACATCAGGGCTCCAAAGTCACTCAGGAGCAGGGCAGGCCCCAGAAATCTGTGCTAGGGGAATCCTGGTAATCCAGGGGGTGGCAGAAATAGCTTTGCAGGCTCACAGGAGGTCCAACCAACAGCCAGTGACAGCAGGACCAACTAACATCAGAGGTATCCAAATGGCAAAAGGCAAATGTAGGAATGTTACTAACAGAAATCAAAGTAATATGGGACCATCCGAACCCAACTCTCCAACAGCAGCAAGTCCTGGATACCCCACCACACCAGAAAGACAAGATCTGGATTTAAAATCACTTCTCATGATGCTATTAGAGGATCACAAGAAGGACACAAATAAATCTAATAAAGAATTACAGGAGACCATGCATCAACGGTTAGAAGCCCTTACAAAGGAAACACAAAAATCGCTTAGAGAAATGCAGGAGAACATGGATCAAAAGATGGAGGCGAACAAGGAGACAACACAAAAATCGCTTAACGAGATGAATCTACGGGTAGATGCACTCACAAAGGAATCACAAAAATTGTATAAAGAAATGCAGAAGAATATGGGTCAACAGACGGATGCCCATAAGGAGGCAACACAACAATTGATTAAAGAAATGAATCAACGGTTAGATGCCCTTACACAGGAAACACGAGAACTGCTTAAAGAAATGCAGGAGACGATGGATCAACAGATGGATTCCCATGAGGAGGAAACACAAAAATCGCTCAGAGAAATGCAGGAGAACGTGGGTCATCAGGAAGAAATCCTGGAAGAGGTTATGCAAAAACACCTTAAAGAAATACAGGAAAATACAAACAAACAAGTGAAGGATCTCAGCAAATCCATCCAGGAACTAAAAAAGGAAGTAGAAACAACTAAGAAATCACAAAGGGAGACAACTTTGGAGATAGAAAACCTTGGGAAGAAATCAGGAGTCATAGATGCAAACATCAACAATAGAATACAAGAGATGGAAGAAAGAATCTCAGGTGCTGAAGATTCCATAGAAAGCATTGACTCAACAGTCAAAGAAAATGCAAAATGCAAAAAACGTGTAACCCAAAACATCCAGGAAATCCAGGACACAATGAGAAGACCAAACCTAAGGATTACAGGTATAGATGAGAGTGAAGATTTGCAACTTAAAGGGCCAGTAAACATGTTCAACAAAATTATGGAGGTAAACTTTCCTAACCTAAAGAGAGAGATGCCGATGAACGTACAAGAAGCCTACAGAACTCCAAACAGACTGGACCAGAACAGAAATACCTCCCGTCTCATAATAATCAAAACACCAAATGTTCTAAACAAAGAAAGAATATTAAAAGCAGTAAGAGAAAAGGGCCAAGTAACATACAAAGGAAGACCTATCCGAATCATATCAGACTTCTCACCAGAGACTGTGAAAGCCAGAAGATCCTGGGCAGATCTCATGCAGACACTAAGACAGCACAAATGTCAGCCTAGACTACTATACCCAGCAAAACTCTCAATCACCATAGATGGAGAGACCAAGATATTCCATGATAAAACCAAATTTTCACAATATCTTTCCACAAATCCAGCCCTGCAACAGATAATAGGTGGAAACCTCCAATACAGGGAGAGAAACAACACCCTGGAAAAAATGAGATAATAACCTTCTTGAATCAAACCCAAAAGTAGATAACCACTCAAACATAAAGATAGCGTCAAGAATGGCAGATGGCAATAATCACTATGCCTTAATCTCTCTTAATATCAATGGTCTCAATTCCCCAATTAAAAGACATAGACTAGCAGACTGGATACGTAAACAGGACCCAGCATTTTGCTGCATGCAGGAAACGCACCTCAGTGTCAAAGACAAACACTACCTCAGAGTAAAAGGTTGGAAAACAATTTTACAAGCAAATGGCCCCAAGAAACGAGGTGGAGTAGCCATCCTAATAATAGATAAAATTGATTTTCAACCTAAAGTCATCAAAAAAAAAAAACACAGAAGGTCACTACATACTGATCAAGGGAAAAATCCACCATCAAGAACTCTCAATTCTGAATATCTATGCCCCAAATGCAAGGGCACCCTCATTCGTAAAAGAAACTTTACTAAAACTCAAAGCACACATCGCATCGCACACAATAATAGTGGGTGACTTCAACAACCAGCTCTCTGAAATGGATCGTTCAGGAAAGCAGAAACTAAACAAGGACACAGTGAATCTAATTGAAGCCTTGGACCAAATGGAACTAACAGATATATATATAGAACATTTCATCCTAGAGCTAAAGAATACACCTTCTTCTCAGCTCCTCATGGTACCTTCTCCAAAACTGACCATATAATTGGTCACAAATCTGACCTCAACAGATATAAGAAGATAGAAATAATCCCATGCCTCCTATCAGGTCACTATGGAATAAGGGTGGTCTTCAATGGCAACAAAAACAAAAGAAAACCCACGTATACATGGAGGCTGAACAATGCTCTACTCAATGATAACTTGGTCAAGGTGGAAATAAAGAAAGAAATCAAAGACTTTTTGAAAGTTAATGAAAATGAAGGCACAACATACCCTAATTTATGGGACACAATGAAAGCAGAGCTAAGAGGAAAATTCATAGCCCTGAGTGCCACCAAAAAGAAACGGGAGACAGCGTACACTAACAGCTTAATGGCACACCTGAAAGTCCTGGAACAAAAAGAAGCAAATACACCCAAGAGGAGTAGAAGGCAGGAAATCATCAAACTCAGGGCTGAAATCAATCAAGTAGAAACAAATAAAACCATACAAAGAATCAACAAAACGAGGAGTTGGTTCTTTGAGCAAATCAACAAGATAGATAAGCCCTTAGCCAGACTAACCAGAGGGCACAGAGATAGTATCCAAATTAATAAAAATCAGAAACGAAAAGGGAGAGATAACAACAGAAACTGAAGAAATTCAAAAAAAATCATCAGATCCTACTACAAAAACCTGTATTCAACACAACTAGAAAATCTTGAGGAAATGGACAATTTCCTTGAGAGATACCAAATACCAAAATTAAATCAGGATCAAATAGACTATCTAAACCGTCCTATAAGCCCTGAAGAAATAGAAGTTGTCATTGGAAGTCTTCCAACCAAAAAAAGCACAGGTCCAGATGGTTTTAGTGCAAAATTCTATCAGACCTTCAAAGAAGACCTAACACCAATACTCTTCAAACTGTTCCACAAAATAGAAATAGAAGGAACAGTACCCAACTCGTTCTCTGAAGCCACAATTACACTAATACCAAAAGCACACAAAGATCCGACAAAGAAAGAGAATCTCAGGTCAATCTCTCTTATGAATATCGATGCAAAAATACTCAATAAAATTCTTGCCAACCGAATCCAAGAACACATCAAAATGATCATTCACTATGATCAAGTAGGCTTCATCCCAGGGATGCAGGGATGGTTAAATATAAGGAAATCCATCAATGTAATCCACTACATAAACAATCTCAAAGAAAAAAACCACATGGTCATCTCATTAGATGCTGAGAAAGCATTTGACAAAATTCAGCATCCATTCATGCTAAAGGTCTTGGAAAGATCATGAATTCAAGGCCCATATCTAAACATAGTATTAGCAATTTGCAGCAAACCGTTAGCCAGCATCAGTCTAAATGGAGAGAAACTTTAAGCAATCCCACTAAAATCAGGGAAAAGAGCAATTCAAAAATTCATCTGGAATAACAGAAAACCCAGAAGAGCTAAAACTATTCTCAAGAGTAAAAGAACCTCTGGGGGAATCAGTATCCCGGACCTCAAGCTGTACTACAGAGCAATAGTGTTAAAAACCGCATGGTATTGGTACAGTAACAGACATGTAGATCAATGGAACAGAATTGAAGACCCAGAAACGAATCCACACTCCTATGGTCACTTGATCTTTGACAAAGGAGCTAAAACCATCCAGTGGTAAAAAGATAGCCTTTTCAACAATTGGTGCTGGCTCAGCTGGAGGTCAACATGCAGAAGAATGCAAATTGACCCATCCTTATCTCCTTGAACTAAGCTCAATTCTAAGTGGATCAAAGATCTCCACATAAAACCAGACACACTGAAACTAATAGAAGGGAAACTAGGGAAGAACCTTGAACATATGGGCACAGGGGAGAATTTCCTGAACAGAACTCCAATAGCTTATGCTCTAAGATCAAGAATAGACAAATGGGACCTCATTAAATTACAAAGTTTTGCAAGGCAAAAGACACTGTCAAAAAGACAAAGCGGCAACCAACTAACTGGGAAATGATCTTTACCAACCTTACATCTGACAGAGGGCTAATATCTAATATATACAAAGAACTCAAGAAGTTAAACTCCAGAGAGGCAAGTAACCCTATTAAAAAATGGGGTACAGAGCTAAACAAAGAGTTCTCACCTGAAGAATATCTAATGGCTGAGAAGCACCTAAAGAGATGTTCATCATCCTTAGTCATTGGGGAAATGCAAATCAAAACAACCCTGACATTCCATCTCACACCAGTCAGGATGGCTAAGATCAAAAACACAGGAAACAGCAGTTGTTGGCGAGGATGTGGAGAAAGAGGAACACTCCTCCACTGCTGGTGGAATTGCAAGCTGGTACAACCACTCTGGAAAGCAGTCTGGCGGTTCCTCAGAAAACTGGGCATGACACTCCTGGAGGATCCAGCTATACCACTCCTGGGCATATACCCAGAGACTTTACCTGCATGCAATAAGGACACATGCTCCACTATGTTCATAACAGCCTTATTTATAATAGCCAGAACCTGGAAAGAACCCAGATGTCCCTCAACGGAGGAATGGATTCAGAAGATGTGGTATATCTACCCAATGGAATACTACTCTGCAATTAAAAACAATGAATTCACGAAATTCCTAGGCAAATGGTCAGATCTTGAAAATATCATCCTTAGTGAGGTAACCCAATCACAAAAGAACACACATGGTATGTAGTCACTGATATGGGGATATTAACCCAGAATCTCGGAATACCCTAGACAAATCCGCATATCAATAGATTTCTAAGAAGATGGAAGGAGAGACCCCTGGTCCTGGAAAGACTGGATGTAGGGGAATGCCAGGACAGAGAAATCAGAGGGGGTTGAATGGAGAAAAGAGGGAGGGAAGGGGGCTTATGGGACTTTCGTGGAGTGAGGAAACGGGAAAGGGGAAATGATTTGGAATGTAAATTAAAAAAAATAAAATAAATAATAATAATAATAATAATAATAATAATAATAATAATAATAATAATAATAATAAAGATCATTTCCCAGTTAGTTGGTTGCCGTTTTGTCTTTTTGACAGTGTCTTTTTACTTGCAGAAACTTTATAATTTAATGAGGTCCCATTTGATCAATTGACATTCTTACCAAAAGCATTCTACAGTTTCAATTCTCTTCCCATCAAATTCCAACACAATTTTTTAATAGACACTGAAAGAAAAATTCTTTGATGGGAAAACAAAAGTCCTTGGAGAACTAAAACAATCCTGAACAATAAAAGACATTATGGAGGAATCACCATTCCTGACCTCAGCCTGTACTACAGAGCAATGGTTTTAAAAACTGCACAATATGGGTGTAAAAACAGATATGTGAGTATATGGAATCAAATGGAAATTCAAATTAGAGCCATATACTAATGAACACTTTATTTTTGATGAAGAAGCCATACAATGAAAAAAGAAAACTTTTACAACAAATGTTGCTGATCTAACTGGGTGTCTACATGTAGAAGAATGAAAATAGATCCACTTCTTATCATCACACATAAATATGAAGTCCAAGTAGTTCAAAGGCATCAACATAAAACTGGTTACACTAAATCTCATAGAAAAGAAAGTGAGAAATATCCTGGAACATGTTTGTAGAGGAGACAATTCCCTGAACATAACACTAATTGCTCTGACTCTAAAACAAACAATTGGTAAAAGCAGACCTCATGAACCTCAAAATTTCTGGAAGGCACATGGCATTGCCAGTAAGAAAAAATGGCAGCATAACAATTGGGAAAGGATATTCAAGAACCTTATATCTTTTCCCAATTTGTTAGTTGCTGTTTTGTTCTATTGACAGTGTCCTTTCCCTTACAGAAACTGTAATTTTATGAGATCCCATTTGTCAATTCTTGATCTTAGAGCATAAGATATTGGTGTTCTGTTCAGAAAATTGTCCCCTGTGCCCATGTGCTCAAGGCTCTTCCCCAGTTTCTTTTCTATTAGTTTTAGTGTGTCTGGTTTTATGTGGAGGTCCTTGATCCACTTGGACTTGAACTTAGTACAAGGAGATAAGAATGGATCAATTTTCACTCTTCTTCATGATGACATCCAGTTGAACAAGCACCATTTGTTGAAAAGGCTATCTTTTTTCCACTGGATGGTTTTAGCTCCTTTGTCAAAGATTAAGTGACCATAGGTATGTGGGTACATTTCTGGGTCTGGGTCTTCAATTACATTCTATTGATCTACCTGCCCGTCATTGTACCAATACCATGCAGTTTTTAACACTATTGCTCGGTAGTACTGCTTGAGGTCGGGGATACTTATTCCCTCAGAAGTTCTTTTACTGTTGAGAATAGTTTTAGCTATTGTTGTTGTTGTTCCAGATGAATTTGACAATTGCTCTTTCTAACTCTACGAAGGATTGAGTTGGGATTTTGATGGCGATTGAATTGAATCTGTATATTGCTTTTGGAAATATGGCTATTTTTACTATATTAATCCTGTCAATCCAAGAGCATGGAAAAATTTTCCATCTCCTGAGGCCTTCTCAAATTCTTTCTTCAGAGACTTGAAGTTCTTGTCATAAGAATCTTTCACTTGTTTGTTTAGAGTCACACCAAGATACTTTTTATTGTTTGGGGCTATTGTGAAGGGTGTCATTTCCCTAATTTCTTTCTCAGCCTGTTTATCCTTTGAGTATAGGAAGGCTACTGATTTGCTTGAGTTAATTTTATATCTAGCCACTTTGTTGAAGGTATTTATCAGCTGTAGGAGTTCTCTGGAGGAGTTTTTGGGTCACTTAAAAATACTATCATATTATCTCCAAATAGTGATAATTTGACTTCTTACTTTCCAACTTTTATCCCTTTGACATTCTTTTATTATCTAATTGCTCTAGCTAGAATGTCAAGTACTAGAGGGCTAATATTCAATATATACAAAGAACTCAAGAAGTTAGACTCCTGGAGTCAAATAATCCTATTAAAAAATGGGGTACAGAGCTAAACAAAGAGTTCTCACCTGAAGAATATCAAATGGCTGAGAAGCACCTAAAGAAATGTTCAATATCCTTAGTAATCAGGGAAATGCAAATCTAAACAACCCTGAGATTCCACCTCACACCAGTCAGAATGGCTAAGATCAAAAACTCAGGAGACAACAGGTGCTGGCGAGGATGTGGAGAAAGAGGAACACTTCTCAACAGCTGGTGGGATTGCAAGCTGTTATAGCTACTCTGGATTCAATCTGGTATTTCCTCAGATAACTGGGCATGATACTACTGGACAAGCCTCTTTACCCCTCCTGGGCATATATCCAGAGGATTCCCCAGCATGTAATAAGGAGACATGATCCACTATGTTCATAGCAGTCCTATTTATAATAACCAAAAGCTGGAAAGAACCCAGATGTCCCTCAACGGAGGAATGGGTACAGAAAGTGTGATATATTTACACAATGGAATATTACTCAGCTATTAAAAACAAAGAGTTCATGAAATTCTTAGGCAAATGGGTAGAACTTGAAAATATCATCCTAGGTGAGGTAACCCAATCACAAAAGAACACACATGTTATGCACTTACTGATAAATTAATATTAGCCCAGAATCTCAGAATACCTAAGACACAATTCACATAACAAATGATGTCTCAGAAGAAGGAAGGAGAGGCCTCTGGTCCTGGAAATGCTCCATGCAGCAGTGCTGTAGAATACCAGGACAGGGAAGTGGAAGGGGTTGATTCGGGAACAGGGGGAGGGGAGAGGGCTTATGGGAATTTTGAGGAGGGAGGAACCAGGAAAGGGGAAATCATTTGAAATGTAAATAAAGAGTATATCTAAGAAAAATAAAAGAAATGCGAATGAAGATTATAACCAGTAAAAAAGAACCTTATATCTGACAGAAAGCTACTATGCTAAATTTATAAAGAAATCAAGAAGTCAGACAATAATTTTAACCAAAATTAAAAAAAAAATGGGGCTAAGAGCTAAACAGAGAATTATAAACAGAAGAGTCTCCAATGTCCAAGAAGCACTAAAAGAAATGTATGTTCAAAATCCTTATGCTTCATGGAAATGCAAATCAAACCAATCAGATGTTCAATCTTATACCAGTCAGTACGGCTAAGATCAAAATCTCAAGAACGAACACGTACCAACAAGAATGTAGAAGTAGAAGAATACTCCTCCATTACTGCTAGGACTACAAAGTTGGACAACCACTTTGGAAATCAATTTGATGGATTCTCAAAAACTGAGAATAGTTCTACCTCAAGACCCAGCCATACTACTCCTGGTCATATAACCAAAAGATGCTCCATCATCTCACAAATACCTTTGCTCAAATACATTCATAGCAGCTTTATTCATAATGTCAGAAACATGGAAACAACTTAGATGGTCCTCAACTGAACAATGTATAAAGAAATATGATACATCTACAAAGCAATACTATTCTCCCATTAAATCAAAAACATCATGAATTTTGGATGGATGGCAAATGGATGGATCTTGAGAATATCATCCCGATTGATGTAACCCAGTCACAAAAGGACATGCATGGAATGTACTCACAAGTAGATATTTGTCATAAAACATCCCACGGATTGAAAGATGCAAAAGAAGAAGGAAGGCACAAGCTAGGATGCTTGGATATTACCTAGAAATGGGAGTAAAATAGTCATAAGAGGAAAATGCAAAGGGGAATCTGGATGGGAGAGGGGATATGGAGATTATTTGAAAGGGATCATAATCAAGTGTGGGGAGAGACAGGAGAGATGTCCAGATGGTTATGAGAATGAATGGCAATATGAAACTGACAGGGGTGGGAGTTAGGGGATATGTTCACAACATAGCAGACCTTAAATAAGTGAGCTCCTCTAGAATCAGTTGGGGTGACCTTAGATATGATTCATAGCTTTGCAGATATGGAACATGAACATGCCACCTTATGTAGCCAGCCAGAAAATGCAGTGGAAAGATACAGTCACCAAACTCCCGACAAAGCTTTCAACTAAAAATTTATCTAGACTAAAAGAAATACAGAGATTGGGGATGATCTGAGAGAATGGGCAACCAATAATTGTCCCAACTTGAGATCCATATCATGGGCAGGCACCAATCTATGACACTACTAATGACACTCTGATATTCTTGCAGACAGAAGTCTAGCATCACTGCCCTTCTTGAGAATTCACCTAGCAGCTGACTAAGATAGATGCAGACACCCACAGCCAAACAATGAATGGAGCTTTGGGATTATTAGGGAAGAAGAGTAGGAATGTTTGCAAGCCCCCTTGTGGATAGGTACAAAAGGAATTATAGTATTAATGGCATATTGATGAAAACAGAATTATTTATTATTTTGGGAAAACATTGGAGGGACGAACAAATGCAATCAGGTTTTTAAATATCTTGTAACAGTATGGGTGCTTTAATAATAAGAAATAATTAAAAATATAAATAAAAAATCCAATATTTATGCTATATGGTGAAATACGACAATTCTTGAAGCTAGGAGTTTATTACCTACTTGTTGATAAGGGAAGACCCTGAAAAGATACACACTATAAAAGCTATTACTCCTTGTCTTCCTTTTATGCAAGGAAAATCATTGGTAAAACCATTGTCAGGAGCCATCATAGGACTAGCTAATAACAACCAGGTGACCTTCCTGAGTTGGTCTGCCTCCGATTATAATAATGCAAGATAAATTTGCTCCTATATGCAAGGCCCAGGTGAAAATCATTTTAGCAAAGATTCCTTGTATTAATATTCTTTTTTCCTGATATTATTAAACATATATGATAATCACTTAAGTATTTGCCCACACTTTCAAGCAGATTTCTGCAGATTTATGAAGCTGTACTGTCTTGAAGAGATGCTAAATGTAGAAATAGATGATTTCTCAATTCTTTATCATGATCTTATAAGAATTCCTAAAATTATGTTGGTTTGATTTGCATTTCCCTAATAACTAAGGATGTTGAACATTTCTTTAGGTGCTTCAGAGCCATTCGAATTTCCTTAGTTGAGAATTCCCTGTTTAGCGCTGTACCCCATTTTTCATAGGATTATTTGACACTCTGGAGTTTAATGTCTTGAGTTCTTTGTATACATTGGATATTAGCCCTCTATCGGATGTAGGATTGGTAAAGATGTTTTCCCAATCTGTTGGTTGCCGTTTTCTTCTATTGTCACTGTCCTTTGCCTTACAGAAGTTTTACAGTTTTATGAGGTTCCATTTGTCAATTCTTGTTCTTAGAGCATAAGGCATTGGTGTTCTATTCAGGAATTTTTCCCCTGTGCCCATGTGTTCAAGGTTCTTCCCCACTCTCTCCTCTATATGCTTCAGTGTATCTGGTTTTATGTGGAGGTTCTTGGTCCACTTGGACTTGAATTTTGTACAAGGAGATAAGAATGGGTCCATTTGCATTATTCTGCATGCTGACCTCCAGTCTATCCAGCACCATTTGTTAAAAATGTTATCATTTTTCCACTGGATGTTTTAAGCTCCTTTGTCAATATCAAGTGACTGTAGTTGTATGGGTTCATATCTGGGTCTTCAATTCTATTTTATTGATCTTCCTGACTGTCTCCGTACCAACCATACAGTTTTTATCACTATTGCTCTGTAGTAGAGCTTGAGGTCAGGGATGGTGATTCCCCCAATAGATCTTTTGTTTTGGAGAATAGATTTTGCTATCCTGGGTTTTTTGTTATTCCGAATGAATTTGCAGATTACTTTTTCTAGCTCTGTGAAGATTTGATTTATGTTCCAAATGCAAGGGCACCCACACTCATAAATGAAATTTATTAAAGCTCAAGCACACATTGCACCCCACACAATAATAGTGGGAGACTTCACCCCACTCTCAACAATGGACAAATCATGGAAACTGAAACTAAGCAGAGACACAGTTAACTAAAATTATGGACCAAGTGGATCAAATATATATTTATAGAACATTCCATGTTTAAGTGAAAGAATACACCTTCTTCTCAGCACCTCATGGTACCTTCTCCAAAATGGCCATATAATCAGTCACAAAACAGCCTCAACAGATACAGGAATATTGAAATAATTCCATGCACCCTATCAGATCACCATGGCCTAAGGCTGATCTTGAGTTCGGACAAAAACAACAGAGAAACAAATACACATGGACATTGAACCATACTATGCTCAACGATATCTTGTTCAAGGAAGAAATAAAGAAAGAAATAAAAGACTTTTTAGAATTTAATGAAAATGAGGACACATCACACCAAAACTTATGGGACACAATGAAAGCAGTGTTAAGAGGAAAACTCATAACTCTAAGTGCCACCAAAAAGAAATTGGAGAGAGCTTACACTAGCAGCTTGACAACACCCCTGAAAGCTCTAGAACAAAAAAGAAGCAAATGCACCCAAGAGGAGTAGATGGCAGAAAATATTTAAACTCAGGGCTGAAATAAACCAAATAGAAACAAAAAGAACCATACAAAGAATCAACAAAACCAGGAGTTGGTAATTTAAGAAAATCAACAAGATAGATAAACCCTTAGCCAGACTAACCAGAGTGCACAGAGGCACTATCCAAACTAATAAAATGAAAAATGAAAAGGGAGACATAACAACAGAAACTGTGGAAATTCAAAACATAATCAGATCCTATTACAAGAGCTTATACTCAACAAAATTGGAAAATCTGGATGAAATAGACAATTTTCTAGATCCATACCAGATACCAATGTTAAAACAGGATCAGATAAACCATCTAAATAGCCCCATAAGTCCTGAAATAGAAGCAGTTGTTAATAGTCTCCCAACAAAAAAAAAAGCCCAGGACCTTATGGGTTTAGTGGGTAATTTCTATCAAAGATGAACTAATACCAATACTCTTCAAATTATTCTACAAAATAGAAACTCAAAGAAAACTACTCAATTCATTCTATGAAGCCACAATAACGCTTATATCGAAACCAAACAAGGAAAGAGAACTTCAAACCAATTTCCCTTATGAACATTGATGCAAAAGTTCTCAACAAAAATCTGGCCATGTGAATCCAAGAATGCATCAAAACAATAATTCACCACAATCAAGTAGGCTTCATCCCAGGGATGCAGGGATGATTCAATATATGGAAATCCATCAATGTAATCCACTACATTAACAAACTCAAAGAAAAAAAAACCACATGGTCATTTCGTTAGATGGTGAAAAAGCTATTGACAAAATTCAGCATCCCTTCATGATAAAAGTCTTGGAGAGATCAGGAATTCAGGGCCCATATCTAAACTTAGTGAAAGCAATATACTGTAAACCAGTAGCTAACATCAAGCTAGATGGAGAGAAACTTGAAGCAATCCCACTAAAATCCCAGATAAGGCTGCCCACTCCCTCCCTATCTATTCAATATATTATTAGAATTTCTAGCCAGAGAAATTAAACAATAAAGGGATGTCAAAGTTATACAAATTGGAAAGGAAGAAGTCAAATTATCACTATTTGCAAATGATATTATTGTATTCTTAAGTGACCCCAAAAATTCTACCAGGGAACTCCTAAAGCTGATAAACAACTTCAGCAAAGTGGCTGGATGTAAAATTAACTCAAACAAATTAGTAGCATTCCTCTACTCAAAGGATAAACAAGCTGCAAAAGAAATTGGGGAAATGACACCCTTTACAATAGTCACAAATAATATTAAATACCTTGATGTGACTCTAACCAAGCAAGCGAACGATCTGTATGACACGAACTTCTAGCCTCTGAAGAAAGAAATCATAGAAGATCTCAGAAGATGGAAGGATCCCCCATGCTCATGGATTGGAAGGATTAATATAGTAAAAATGGTCATCTTACCAAAAGCAATCTACGGATTCAATGCAATCCCCATCAAAATTCTGGAGCAAAGCTTTCTTATGACAAACTTACATATAATCCATTTAGAATTAAAAGGGTAGAAGCTTTTTCTTTCTCTATGCAATGAAGATTGGAAGTCAATTTTCATCCAGAAAGAGTGAGTTCTTTCTGCACAACTGCTTGGTCTTTTTCTACAAATGCATGTGTAATTATGGATGTTTGTGTAAGTATGTAATTTTGAGAATGTATGTAAATTAGACCCAAATGGTTTGAGTAGAAATATGTAAATATGAATGCATGAATCTGTATATGAATATATGTGAATTCATGCATATTTGCTTATATGATTTTTCCTTCTGCCAGGGATATTATCTTATCCTGGCTCAATAGAAGTTTATTGTTCCAAATTTCCTCCTAGTCTAACAAGCAGGCAGCATCTGGACAAAAGGAAAAAGGTTTTAACAATTAAGCCTTTACTTAGTCCCCTACTGTTTTAGGATGAGGTACTAAATGCCAGTGACTGTAATATGGCCTCAGAGGAACCTAGAAGCCAGGTCAGCCACAGTAGCAAAGTAACTTAGACTAAGATAAGTTAACCTTTAATTATTACTCAGCAATCCTATATATCTCTGTAGACAAAAGTCTTACCCTCTGTCTATGCTCTTCCCCATATATTGCCTGAAGGAGAACCTCTAAGAAATAAACCCTGACTCCACCTGGACTGTTTCTAAACAAACCATATGCCTGAAGACCCTTAATTTGTCTACTTTGACTGTAGGACATGAAGAACTTAAGCTGTGACTAGACTAAAAATGATCATACTTGCTAGCTTTGACTTTAGGTAGGGGAGGAGCATAAATGCTGCTGGCAAACTGTCTCCAATATTCTTAATTGAGCCTCTATGCTAAACTGCAAATATAAAAGGCAGGTTATGCCTGCTTGTTCAATAATTGGCTATTATCATTGATAGGACCAACACTCTTCCAAACGAATTCAAGGCCCACCCTCCATAAGGAAGTTTAAGCCTGTTGCTCTAAGCAAGAGCAAAGGACTTTGGAAGCTTCTTCTGTGGTATTTCTAGGTTGATGTAATATGCCTGTGAAATTGCTTACACCTACACTTCAGTGTTAGTGATTTTCAGCATCAATACATAACCATTGGAGAAGACTCTGAAATTAAGTGCTTGTTACAGGGTCATGGTGGTCTATTTCTTAACCATTCACAGACATCTAAAATTACTCCCTTTATGGCTCAGAGAATATTGAAGAAGAGGAGGAATAAGAAATGTGAGAGTCCTTTTCCCTCTCCCAATGTTAGATGAGGTTCCCTCTCCCCAACTCCTCATCCCTCTCCCCCTCATCCACTTTCCTTCACAGATACCTCCCTTCCCACTTGTGATTGCTTTCTTCTCCCTCCCAAGTGGGACTGAGGTGTCCTTACTTGGGCACTTTCAGTTTGTTGACCTTTGTGAGTACTGTGGCTAATATCCACTTATTAATGAGTACATACCATGCATGTCCTTTTGGTTTTGAGTTACCTTCCTCAGAATAATATTTTCTAGTTCCATCCATTTTCTTGCAAAAATCAGGATGTCCTCATTCTTAATAGCTGACCAGTATTCCATTGTGTAAATGAACCACATTTTCTATCTCCATTCTTTTTTCATAAGATATATAGGTTGTTTCCAGATTCTGGCTATGATATATAAAGCTGCTAAAAACATAGTGGAACATGTGCCCCTGTGGCATGGTGGTACATCTTTTAGATATATTCCCAAGAGTGGTATTGCTGGGTGTTCAGGGAGATCTATTTCCAATTTTCAAGGGTCAGCAGAAAGAAGAAAAACAGGTAACCTCAGGAGATAGGAGGTTGGGGGAACCCTCCAGAATTAATCAGAAACTTGGGAGATGAAAGACTCTACAGACTCAAAGGGAGGGACCTTAGATGAAATGCCCAACAGTATGGAGAGGGAACTTATAGAGCCTACCTCCAACAGGGAGACAGGGCATCAAATGAGGAAGAGGGGTACCACCCCACTGTCACAACTCTGACCTATAATTGCTCCTGTCTGACAGAATTACATGGATGGAAATGGAGAGGAGCCTGAGGAAAAGAAGGTCCAGCAACAGGGCCCACAGTGGAATCCAGCTCAAGGTGAAGTCCCAAGGCCTGACACTATTAGTAAGGCTCTGGAGCACTCATAAAAAGGGATCTAACATAACTGCACTCCTGAAGACCCAAAAAGCAGCTCAAAGAATCAGATGCAGATATTTGCAATCAACCAATGGAGAGAAGCAGCTGAACCCTGTTGTTGAACAAGGGAAGGTTGAAAGAAGCTGAGGAGAAGTGCAACCCTTTAGGAGGACCAGCAGTCTCAATTAATCTAGACCCATGAGATCCCTCAAACACTGGACCACTATATAGGCAGCATATACAAGCTGACATGAGGCCACCAATACACATATAGTAGAGGACTTCCAGGTCTATGTTCATTCAGAGATGATGCACATAACCCTCAAGAAACTGGAGGCCCCAGGGAGTTTAGAGATCAGGTGGGGTAGTGGGTTGGGACATCCATGTGGAAACAGGGGTTTGGGGAGGAGGTATGGGATGTGGAACAGTTGGAGGGTGGATGGGGGATAAAATATGGAGTATAAAAACATATATAAATAAATTTAAAAGAAGGAAAAAAAATAAAGAAATGTGAGAGACCAAGAAAGGGGTGGAGAATTTTCTAAAAGTTTAATTTGAGATTAAAACTTCTCACTCAGACAAAAACAAAACAAGTAAAAAAAAAAAAAACATAGATTCAAGAAGCCTCTCAACAAAGAAGAAGTGCAATGAAGATTCTGAAACCCTGCCACGTTACTGGGTTAAAGACAAACATGCAAAGCTCACTAGAAAAATCTTTACATCACAGGGATTTTGGAATGAACACTTTGTCTCTAACCTTGTCAACATCCTGATATTTGTGCAGTATGCTCCAGATTCCCAATTTTGTGCTGTTTCACCCATAATGGGTGGGGCTTTAGTGAGTTATTTCTGCCCCTGTAATAACTGCTCAACCATATTCTGGTACATGACCACAAAATACTGATTGTTTCACCAAATTCCATTTGGATAATACCAGTATTATCCAATATCAATATGTATATTGAATTTCGCAAAGGAAAGTTTTTTGAATACAACAAAATCGCATAGTATATGGAAGGAATTTAAAAGGCCAAATCACTATTCTTAACTTTATTCAATCTATTTTGCAAAGTAGGAGAACTATTCATTTAGATCTTACTTATAATGTCTGATGTATTCATATATTGTCCAGCAAGTTCTTTTAAAGTATTAATATCTCCAAAGGGATATGACAATATCTGTAATTCAACTAATAGCTGTTTCTGTCACAACATCCTTTAAAAAACCCATGAGTTTCTTTAAAGGGATTTGTTCCTTTAAATCATAAATTAAGAAAATATTTTCCATCTTTTTGTAAATTGTAAATTATTCACTACTACCACCTTGGAACAATCCATGACCAACCCCTATCTTGTCTAGGTGATGGTCAAAATGGGCTTATATAATGTTGGAGGTCTAGAAGTTTATAATGATACTATGGTTCCAGTCTACATTCTAGTATTTAACCTTAATATATGACCGAAAATAATACCAAGCTTAAAAAGTGATCTTTAACCATCATTCATTTGCTCTCTTTTAACACTATTCTCAGCTTCTATGAACATTCACACAGCAGAATCTCTCCCTTATCATAATTGATAATCTAGAGTATGTGACCTTAAGATTTCCTTTAGTATACTCCACCATTTTAGTGCAAAATGAGATAAAAATCCCACAGTCCCTTAAATTTAATACGGAAATGAATCACCTTGGAAATATTGATGACAGAGGAATATCAGCCTAGACAATATTTTAAGCTTTTACTTTTTGATTATTTCAAGCATTATGAATATAACACTATCATATAACCTTTCCTAGTTTCTACATAAACTTTTTGCCACATTTCAACTCAATCTTTTCCAAACACCTTGGGTTTGGTTTTTGGAAACACACTATATTCAACTAGTGATGCAAAATTTTGAATAGGTTTAGGGCCATTTACTAGAGAGGAGGATCCTAACATAAGCCATGAAACTGGGAAAGGGTATAACATTTGAAATATAAATTAAGATTATATTCAATAAAAATAAAACAACAACAACAAATAGTACTCAAAAAAGAATGAGTTTTTCTCCCATAGGTATCTTAAGTGCCTTTAGTTTATACTATGCTTGGGAGTCCCAAAGAAGATCACCTTAGTGTATGCTAAGATTGGCCCTTTTTAGTCTATTACAGATTTAGTTTAGTAATCAGAACTTCAAGTGCAGTGTCATATTATAAAGATAGCATTTCATAGCTCTCCTTAGTTACTGGTTCTTAATTTCTTCTGGATACTATAAGAATTTACCTAAGTCTTGGTGTGGGGATTTCTTGGGTGTCCTATTTAAGTTGGATCACCTAGTCTGTTACTGTCAGTAAAATAGAAGATATTGCTTTCTCAATTGATTTCTGTGAATAGTATTAATGAGTTTTTGTGACTAAGTTTAATGGAAACCTTAGTCTCAGCTACAAATGTAATTTCTTTAGAAGGCATATAGTAAGTACTACTACCACATAGCAAAATAGCAACATTGTTAGGCCCATTTGCATCCTCAAGCATGAAGATTCCAAAAGCATTACAATATAAATCATAAAACTTCTTCAAGTTAGGATGTCTTCATATTAAAACAGGAAAGAGTAATAATGGCACAAAACCATTATTCATTTTTTCAAGAGAATCTTTCAATAATGTTATTTATTAGATTATTATTACATTAAGAGATTTTAAAAAGAACATAAGGATACAATGTTATGATATCTGTTCTTTAACTAATTAATTTATTTTTTTACACTCCGTATTTTAATCCCCTCTCCATTCATCCTCCAACTGTTCCCCATCCCATACCTCCTCCCCAACCTCCTGTCTCTATGTAAATGTTCCCACCACCCACCTCATCTGACCTTTAAGTGTAGGAATGTTCTTTCTGTATTTTCCTTCTTTGCTTGAATTTCAGTTTTCATGTTTTTCTGCATGGGAATAAAAGTTTGAGAAAATCATTCATTTTTTCCATTAATGTATTCATTGAATTTATATACTTCTCACAGCCTCCCCTCTGATTATTCACCACACATGGCTTCTCCCCATTTTGTTTTCTCCCCTTCCTTTTTGAGGAGATTATCCCTCCTAACTCCCTGGGTACCAAATCATATTGAGACATCAAGTCACTGCCAGACTATTCACATCTTCTCCCAGTGAGGGCAGAGAAAGAGCCCAGTCAAGAAAACAGGTTGCAACGGGAAGTAATAGAGTCAGGTACAGTCCCTGTTCCAGGTGCTTGCAGACTTACACGAATTCCAAGCTACACTTTTGCTACATTTCTGCCGGAAAGTTAGGGCCAGCACTTGTATGATCATTAGTTGATAGTTAATAACTGGGAGCTCCCAAGTGTCCAGGTTTTTTGTCTCTGTTGACTTCTGGAGGTCATAAGTCATTTAAGCCACAATTCTTTCAGAAGACACCCTGAGATGCGTCCAAAGTTTAGATATGTTTTTCTTCATCTGTTTCTGTCAGGTGCTGAATGGAACATCTCAGATGATACTTATGCTCGACTTCTTTTTTTTATTTTTTATTTTTTTTTATTTATTTTTTTTTTTGGTTTTTCGAGACAGGGTTTCTCTGTGTAGTCCTGGCTGTCCTGGAACTCACTTTGTAGACCAGGCTGGCCTCGAACTCAGAAATCCTCCTGCCTCTGCCTCCCAAGTGCTGGGATTAAAGGCGTGCGCCACCACCGCCCGGCTTATGCTCGACTTCTGACTGCAAGCATAATTGGATAACTTACGTAGTTTGGGGATTAGTTCTTGCTCATGAGATGAGTCTTAAGGGGGCCCAGCCATTGGTTACTTATTTCTTCAATTTCTGCTCCATCATTATCCCTGCACTTCAATGTGATCTTCAGGAAAATTTATGGGTTGAAGGATTTTTAGTTGGTTTCCCCTTGGAGTCCTACATGAGGTGGCCATTTAAGGTTCCAAATCCCTAACTCCCAGGATCTCAAATAGAATCCCTCTACTATGCTCCTTGGAGTCTCCCCCTTTCCAGGACTTTTACAGATGATTGAGATGCCTCCTACTACTACTACTACCAAGTATTGTTTGCTGATCTGGCTTTTTCTCCCTAGTTGTCCATATACCAGTTCTTCCTAATTCCCGACCATCCCTTCTCTCACACAATTTCATCCCTCCAACTTCTTCCAAAGATTACGGTTTCTTAGTCTGAGTGAGAGTCAAGAATCCTCTCTGAGCATTCCTTTTTATTCTTTTCATCACAATTCCAGGGATACTTCCTCACATAGAAAATTATTTAATTATGTTTTAGGGGTTTCCTTGCAGTCCTAGATCAATATGTAGGTTTTGCTCTTTGCTCATTAAATTTTATATATATAAATATATATGTGTGTGTGTGTGTGTGTGTGTGTGTGTGTGTGTGTATAATCCACATGGTAATATTTTTTCTTGAAATCTAATAATAAAACACAATTGATACTGGACAATAGGTATAAAATGAAATTGTACATTCAAATCACAATTTTCAGATATCAGACTATTTAATGATAAAAGACTGATTACATGGTATGATCCAATAGACTGACATTCAAGTCATATATGAGATATTTATTTTCCAGCTTGTTTTCTGCATTTTTTAATGGGAGAAACTCACATAACGATATAATACATAGTAAGTCATGTGGCAATCTTATGGATATGTTTGGTACACTAAGTAAACAGTTACATTTAATTAATATTTATACCTTTAGCATGCATTTTCCTAAATTCATGAAAATAATTTATTTGTGGTTTCAACAAAATAATGTAGCACTTTGGCACAAATATGCAAAAAAGCTTCCCTGCACTGGAGGCTAAGATACATAAGATCTCCACAGCAACCATAGCTTTGCCCTTAGTGCTATGGTAGACAGGGAGTAAGGTGACCCTGACACTGAAGAACACCAGCATGCTGAATGTCAGGAGCTTGGCTTCATTGAATGTATCAGGCAGATACCTGACCAGGAAAGCTACAGTGAAACTTGCTAGAGCAAGACAGGCCATGTAACCCAGAACACAGTAGAAAGGCAATAGCGGAATCTTTGTTGCAAACAATGATTATGTGGCCATGAACCAAATATAGATTGGCATCAACAAATGGAGGAAAGTTCCCAGCTAGATTCCACAGAGAATCATTTGGATCATGGTGCATATGGGAATGTTGTAATTAGGAGCCCCTGAAAGTAGCAGTCACTTCAGTCTTCTTCCTGGAACAGTGATCTTAAATCCTAGTACTACAGTAATTGTATTGGCTAAGACACTAGAGGCAGCCATAGTGAATGCAATGGCAAAGGTGGTCTGCTGCAGGATGCAGCTAGCCATACTCAGATGACCAATACAGAGAAAGGAACAAATAAAACAAAACATGAGGGAGATGAGTAGCACATAGCTGACAGTTTCATTTTTGGCCTTGACTATGGGAGTGCCTCAGTGTTTCAAGAAGACACAGAGTACAACAGTTGTGAGAACAGAGAAGCACAGAGCCACTACAGCCAGAGCCATTCCCAAGGGGTATTCTTAATCCAGAAAGGTCACAACTTTTCTGAGACAATTAGTTTGATCTGTGTTGGCGTACTCTTCCTCTGGATACTTCATACATTGATCCACGTCTAATAAAGGAAGGGAAGTATTATCAGATATAATTTTTGTAGAATAATCACAAGATAAACTAAGTTAATTAGGCTTAGGTCTAGTGTTAGATGCAAACTTAATATGGGATCTTTATAAGGTGTTATCCTAATTTCTATTGCTTCTTTTTTTACTCAAGCTTTTATTCATATTTATATAACATACTGTAGATGTTTACTATATTTTCAAAAACAAAACTTTACTATTGCATAATTTTTATTCATCCACATAATATGCCTTAGATTGATCATACATAGAATCACATATTTTTCACTTATAATTGTATATATTATGTAAAAGAAGTACTTAAAAGGGTATGTATGTATCAACAAAATGTGTGGTCATAAATATGGTATCAGTCACATATTTGGACAAGTACACTCTGCAACTCCCTGTCTTGGAAAAGAACTTACAGCCAACATATCACTAAACCATTATAATCCCTAACTCTTTACTACACCTTTTTTTTTTTACACATACAAATATTTGTACTCTTTACTGTTCATTATGGAAACTTGCCTTTGAAAGAGACATTGTTAGAGAAATCATAATCAATAAAAATTTGGAGTTTTGGAATTTGTTCCAATGGATATATGTCATACACCCATACACCTATAAATACTTGTTGTTTGAAAAAGAAGCCAAAAATTACAGTGGAAAAATAAAGCATCTTCAATATGTGGTGCTGGTCTAACACATGGTTTCTATATAGGAGAATGAAAATAGATCTATATTTATTACTTGCACAAAGCTCAAGTCCAAGAAGATCAAGGACATTAACCTAACACCAGACACACTGAATTTTATAGAATAGAGTATGTAAATTAGCTTTAAACTCATTGGCACAGGGGGAAATTTTCTGAACAGAACACCAATGGCTCATTCTCAAGATCAAGAATTGACAAATGGGATCCAATGAAACGGAAAAGCTTCTGTAAGGCAAAAGGCCACATCAACAGTAAAAATTGACAGCCTACAGATTGGGAAAAAAATTTACTAACCTTACTTCTGACAGAGGGATAATGTTCAAAATATATAAAGAAATCAAGAAGCTAATCTCCAAAGAACCAAATAACCCAACCAAAAAATGGGATGAAGAAGAGTTGAAAAGATTTTACCACAGAAGAATCTTGAATGGCCTAGAAGCACTTAAAGAAATGTTCAAAGTCCTTAGTCATCAGCAAAATTAAAATCAAAAAGGTCCTGCGATTCTACCTCACACCAATCAGAATAGCTAACATCAAAACTCAAATGACAGCATATGCTGGCAAGGAGGAGAAAGTGGAACACTATTCCATTGTTGCTGGGATTGCAAACTGGTGGAACAATTTTGGAAATCTATCTGGCAGTTCCTCAGAAATTAGAAATAATTCTACCTGAAGAACCAACTAAACCACTCTTGGGCATACACCCAAAATATGCCACACCCCTACCACAGGGACCTGTACTCCATGATGTTCATAGCAGTCTTATTTGTAATAACCAGAAGCTCAAAATAACCCAGATGACCATCAAACAAAGAATGGATACAGAAAGTGTTACTAACTTACACAATGGAAACCTATTCATCCATTAAAATGAGGACATTATTAAATTTGAATACAAACAGATGGAAGTAGAAAGCATCAGCTATTAAAAATAATGAATTTTTGAAATTCTTAGGCAGATGGATGGAACTAGAAATTATCATCCTGAGTGAGGCAAACCAATCACAAAAGAACACACATGGTATGCTCTCATTGATAAGTGGATATTAGCCCAGAAACTTGGAATACCTAAGATACAATTCACAGAACAAATGAAGCTCAAGAAGAAGGAAGATCAAAGTATGGATAATTTGGTCCTACTTAGAAGGGGGAACAAAATGCCCATGGGAGGAGATACAGATACTAAGTGTGAAACAGAGACTGAAGGAAAGACCATCCAGAGACTGTCCCACATGGGGTTCCATCCATATACTGTCACCAAACCCAGACACTATTCTGGATGGGAACAAGCACTTGCTGAGAAGAGTCTAATATTGCTGTCTCCTGAGAGGCTCTGCCTGTACCTAACAAATACAGAGGTGGGTGCTCTCAGCTAACCATTGGACTGAGCACAGGGTCCCCAATGGAGGAGCTAGAGAAAGGACCCAAGGAGCTGAAGGAGCTTGCAGCCCCATAGAACAAACAACATGAACCAACCAGTACCCCAGAGCTCCCAGGGACTAAACTGCCAACAAAAATGTACACATGGATGGACCCATGGCTCCAGCTGCATATGTAGCAGAGGGCAGTCTCGTTGGACATCAAAGGGAGGAGAGGCCCTTGGTCCTGAGAAGCTTCAATATTCCAGTATAGGGGAATACCAGGACAGGGAAGCATGAGTGGGCAGGTTGGTGAACAGGGGGGATGGGGGATGGGATAGGGTGTTTTCTGAGGGGAAACCAGGAAAAAGGGATAACATTTGACATGTAAATAAAGAAAATATCCAATAAAAAAGGAAGTGCAACAGAAGAAAGGCCCATGTAAGTATGTTTCAATTCCACTTAGAAAGGGGAAGAAAATAATCACAGCAGGCAGACAAAGGGATCACATAGTAGGAGAGAAGAGGTTCAGGGGCAAAGAGGATCAGGATCAAATATGGGGGGTTCAGGAGAGAAGCTCACAGGGCCAATTCTAATGAACAGAAATAATCAGTCTGAGAGGGTGCTAGAGTACTAGAGACCTGAAAGGTTAGCTGTTCCCGGCACTCTCTTGTGATAATCTTAGCAAAAATGCCCAACATTGCGGAGAAGGAACTCAAAGAGCCCATCTTCAGTAGATAGGCAGGACCTCAAGTATAAGGACATAGTTACTAACCTCAATCAAAATTAATGATCCAGGATTGGTCCTGTCTAACAAAACTATAAGGACAGAAATTGAGAAGGGACTGAAGGAAAGAGAATAATGACAAGCCCAACTTGTGATCCATTTTGTGAGGGAGGGAAGGACCAAGGCCTGATACTACTACTGATGCTATGATATAATTATAGACTGGAGCCTGGCATGGCTGTCCTCTGAGAGGGACCATCAGCAAGGATGGAGACAAAAGCAGACACTTTCTCACAATCATTGGACTGAAGTCAGGCACTTGTTTGAATTAGGAGAAGGACTGAAACTGAAAGGGAAAGTGACCCCTTAGGAAGACCAACAGGGTAAACTATTCCAGATTCCAAGGAGCTGTCAGAGACTGTGCCACCAACCAGCAGCATACACAGGCCAGTCTGAGGCACTGGTGGAGGGGAGCATAATCTAGGAGACAGGTGGGAGGAGGAATGGATTGAGGATCAGTGGCAGAGGGACTGACCGAGTAAACAACAACAACAAATTAATCTAGTATTATAAAAATGTTCTATTTTCAACATTGTTTTGAATTCCTCGACACACACACACACACACACACACACACACACAGCCTTTATACATTTAATAAGGATTAATCAGTACAAGACCTGAGCACTTGCCTAACCTTCATGGTGTCAGAACCAATTTTCTTACCTAAAACCCTGAATTATTACCTACCACTATTTTTCATCTAGGCTGCTCAATAGATATTGAGGCATTTCAAAGAGTCATTGAGTCTTACTTCAAAAACCTGCACTATATAAAATTAAAAAAAATCTATATGAGATTAGTCTTATTAAAAGGATCAAAGCTTTCTTATTACAAACTTAGGTTTAATTCATTTAACATTAAAAGGGTAGAAGACTTTTCTTTCTCTATACAGTAAAGATTGGAGTCCATTTATCATTCAGAAAGAATGCAATCTATCTGCAGTGGTTCTTGATCTTTTCCTCCAAATGAATGTGTAAGTGTGTATGTGTGTGTGTGTGTGTGTGTGTGTGTGTGTGTTATGTGCATAATTATGAGAATGTATGTAAAGCAGACCCAACAGGTTTGAATGGAAATGTATAAATATGCATGTATGAATCTGCATACAAATTTATATGAATTTATTCGTATTTGTTTACGTTTTGTTTTGTTTTTCATGAGGGTTATTTTCTTATCCAGACTCAATGAAAGTTTATTGCTCCAAAGTTCCCACTACTCTGACAAGAAAGAGGCATCTGGACAAATGGGAAAGGCTCTAGCAATTAATCCCCTACTTAATCTTCTGCTATTTTAGGATGAAGTGCCAATGCCAAGGACTGCAGTTCTGGCCTCAGAAGAACAAAGAAGACAGGTCAGCTACAGTAGCAAAGTAACTTATACTTAGTTCAGTGAATCTTTAATTATTACTCAGCAACCCTAAAGATTTCCTAAGACAAAAGTCTTTACCTTCAGTGATGCTCTTCCCCCTCCCTTGCCTCAAGGAGAACCAAAAGAAAAGAAACCTCAACCCCACCTGGGCTGTTTCCCAGCAAACCATATACCCAATGACTCCACAATTACTTATTTTGTCTGTAAGATGTGAAGAAATTAAGTTGAGACTAGACTGAAAACTATCATGCTTGATTTGATATTAGGAAGGGGTCGTGGGGAGCATGAAAGCTCATGGTGAACTTTCTTCAACACTCTTGCTTGATTGAGCCTACATGATAAACTGCAAATATAATAAGCAGGTTATGCTCTCTTATGCAATAGTTGGTCAGTCATCATAGATAAGACCAATGCTCTTCCAATAGAATTCAAGGCCCATCCACCAAATGGGAGTTTAAGCCTGTTGCTCTAAGGCATAGCAAAATCCTTTGGCTATGGAAGCTACTCCTCTGGTTTTCTAGGTTGATACGATATGACTGTGAAACTGCTCACATCTAAACTTTAGTGTTAGTCATTTTCAGTCTCAATTCATAATAATTGGAGAAGACCCTGAAATCAAATGTTTGTTACTGGGCCATGGTAGCCTATTTCTTAAACACTCATAGACACCTAAAATTACTCTTTCCCTGGCTATGGGAAAATAAAAGAGGAGAAGGAATAAGAAGTGTGAGAGACAGAGGAAGGTGTGTAGCATTGTATAAACTTCAAATTTAGATTAAAACTTCTCACTCAAACAAAAACATAATAAAACCAAAATTCTTAGATACAGTGAAGAGTTGCAATGAAGAATATGAAACTATGCCATCTGCCTGGGAGAAAGAAAAACATACAAAGCTGACTAGAAGATCTGTACAATAGAGAAATTTTGGAATGGTTACTTTGTCTCTAACCTTTTGAACATCCTGAGGTTTGTGCTTTATTCTGCAGATTCCAAGCTTTGTGTGGTTTCATCATTATGGGTAGGGCTTTAGTGAGTTTTGTCTGCCCCTGTAAGAAACCTTTCAACCATATTCTTGTAAGCAATGCCAAAATACTGATCCAAATTACTGATCCTTTCAGTAAAACTGCTGCTGCAATTAGATGATGTAGGCATTTAGGGTTTTTTTTTATTTTTATTTATTTATTTTTTTATTTTTTTTGGTGTGTTGCCTGTCTCTGGATATTTATGTTGAATTTAGCCAAGGAAAGTTTTGTAATACAACACAACTCATGAGCATATCGAAGCATTTTTAAAGGCCAAATTCTAATTCTTAACTTTATTCAATCTATTTTGCAAGGTGGTCAAAGTAAGCATTTAGGTTACTTAGGTGTCTGATGTATTAATACATTGCCGAACGAGTTCTGTTAAAGTATTTTTATCTCCCAAGGGATATCACAGTGTTTTAATTTCACTAATAATTATTCCTCTCACAACACTCTATAAGGAAACAAATGAGCTTCTTTAAATGGAGAGGCTCCTTTAAATCATGAATTTAGAAAAGATTGGTCAGCTCTTCATAAATTGAGGATTATTAATTACTATACCCATGAAATAATTCATGAAAAACTCATATCTTGTCAACAAGAATGTCACAGTAAACTTAAGCATCATTTAATGACTAGGAATTTGTCAGTGATACTGTAGTTACAGTCTACAATATAATTTTGAATATTATAATTTCTTTTAAAATATGACCTAAAATAGTACCAAGTTTAAGATGTGGTTCTTTAACCAGCATTACTTTTAAGAGCTTTTAACAATATTTTCAGATTTTATAAATGCTCAAGTAACAGAATCTCTCTTTTCCTATACTATAATTGATCATCTAGACTATGTGACCTTAAGAATTCCTGTCATACCCTTCCATTTTAGCACAAAATGTCATATAAGTCCCATGGTCCCTTAA
Source organism: Tokudaia tokunoshimensis (assembly GCA_036184795.1). Taxonomy (NCBI): domain Eukaryota; kingdom Metazoa; phylum Chordata; class Mammalia; order Rodentia; family Muridae; genus Tokudaia; species Tokudaia tokunoshimensis. The sequence continues at coordinate 61,753,931 of BTHU01000001.1, read as the reverse complement.
ATTGAATACTGGAAATAATAACCTTCAAATGTTGATGATAGATATAATAGTCTAGACAATATTTTAAACTTGTATCTCTTTGATTGATATAAACATAATGAATGTGACACTCTCATATAACCTATTCCTAATTTCCCCATAAAACATTTGCCACATTTTATCTCACACTTTTCCAAACTTCTAGCTTTTGGATTTTGGATACTAATTCTGTTCAGTTAGTGATGCCAAACTTTGTATAGCTTTAGGCCCATTTACTAGAGAAGAATATCCTACCATAAACAATATACTCGAAAAAGAATGAATTTTCCTTCCATGGGCATTTTTTTTTCTAAGTTTTTTTTTATTTACATTCCAAATCATTTCCCCTTTCTCGTTTCCTCCCTCCCCGAAAGTCCCATAAGACCCCTTCCCTCCCTCTTTTCTCCATTCAACCCCCTCTCGCTTCTCTGTCCTGGCATTCCCCTACATCCAGTCTTTCCAGGACCAGGGGTCTCTCCTTCCATCTTCTTAGAAATCTATTGATATGCGAATTGTGTCTAGGGTATTCCGAGATTCTGGGTTAATATCCCCTTATCATTGACTGCATACCATGTGTGTTCTTTTGTGATTGGTTTACCTCACTAAGGATGATATTTTCAAGTTCTGACCATTTGCCTAGTGGATCAAGGATCTCCACATAAAACCAGACACACTGAAACTAATAGAAAGGAAACTAGGGAAGAACCTTGAACATATGGGCACAGGGGAGAATTTCCTGAACAGAACTCCAATAGCTTATGCTCTAAGATCAAGAATAGAAAAATGGGACCTCATTAAATTACAAAGTTTTTGCAAGGCAAAAGACACTGTCAAAAAGACAAAGCGGCAACCAACTAACTGGGAAATGATCTTTACCAACCTTACATCCGACAGAGGGCTAATATCCAATATATACAAAGAACTCAAGAAGTTAAACTCCAGAGAGGCAAGTAACCCTATTAAAAAATGGGGTACAGAGCTAAACAAAGAGTTCTCACCTGAAGAATATCTAATGGCTGAGAAGCACCTAAAGAGATGTTCATCATCCTTAGTCATTAGGGAAATGCAAATCAAAACAACCCTGAGATTCCATCTCACACCAGTCAGGATGGCTAAGATCAAAAACACAGGAGACAGTAGTTGTTGGAGAGGATGTGGAGAAAGAGGAATACTCCTCCACTGCTGGTAGAATTGCAAGCTGATACAACCACTCTGGAAAGCAGTCTGGCGGTTCCTCAGAAAACTGGGCATGACACTCCCGGAGGATCTGGCTATACCACTCCTGGGCATATACCCAGAGGCTTTACCTGCATGCAATAAGGACACATGCTCCGCTATGTTCATAGCAGCCTTATTTATAATAGCCAGAAGCTGGAAAGAACCCTGATGTCCCTCAACGGAGGAATGGATTCAGAAGATGTAGTATATCTACACAATGGAATACTACTCTGCAATTGAAAACAATGAATTCACGAAATTCCATGGGCATTCTTTACTGCCTATACCTTATACAGGTATGCATGGTGGAGGGTTTTTTTTCAGAACTTTCAAATACGTGATAGGTTATTATTACACTAGGATATTTGAAAGAACATAAGCACACAATGTTATGATATGTTTTTAAGTGCAGATATGTTCTTTATTGTGTTTTACTTCATTGCTTGATTTTTAGTTTTCAGATTTTCTTCCTGGGAATAAAAGTTCAAGGGAATCATTCATTTTTCCATTATTGTAATTACTTTATTTACATCTTGATCACAGCATCCCTTCTGATTACTCAACAATATCATTCCTCCATATGTTTTCCTTTCACTTTCTTTCTAAGAAGGGGAGAACTCCTCCCTGTACCAACTCCTGGTACCAACACAAATTAAGAGATCAAATGACTGCAGGACTAGGCACATCTTCTCCCACTGAGGCCAGGCTAGGCACCCACTCATTGGAACTGAATGTACAGGAAGGTAACAGAATCAGGTACAGACCCTTTTCCGGGTATTTACAGACCAAAGTGAATTCCAAGGTGCACTTCAGTTACATTTGTGCAGAGAGCTTAGGTCCACTCCATGTATGATCATTAGTTGATAGTTCATCTCTGAAAGCTGCCAAGGGTACAGGTTTATTGTGCTCATTGAATTTCTTCTACAGTCCATGATTCATTTGGGTCTTGAAATCCTTCCCACAATTCTCTCAGAGGACTCTCTGGTTTCTGCCCAATGTTTAGCTATGATTCTGTTTATCTTTTTCTCTCAGTCACTGAGTGGAGCTCTCAGAGGACAATTAAGCTAGGTTCCTAACTGCAAGCTTAAAAGAGTACCTAAAATAGTTCAATGGATTGGTTCTTGCCCATGGGATGAGTCCTAAATGGGCCCAGTCATTGGTTAGATATTACCTCTGTCTCTGCTTAATCATTGTTCCTGTACTTGCACGTGGTCTTCTTCACAAATTATTGGTTGAATGTTCTTGGGTTGATGTCCCTTAGAGTCCTGCTTGTCTACAGGAGGTGGCCATTTTAACCTCCAAATCCCCCACTGCAAGAAGTCTCACCTAAAATCCCCTTCCTAGTCTCCTTGGAGCCTCCTCAACCTAGGTTATGACATATCTTTGAGATGCCTCCTTCTAATCCTATAGCCAATTTTTGTTTAGTGGCCAGGCCCTCTCTCCCTATCTGTCCCTATACCTGATTCCCTTGATCACCAACCCATTCCATCTCCCACCCAATTCCTTCACTCCCTTCACATCTAATGATTATTCTATATCTTAGTCTGAGTAATATTCAAGTATCCTCATTTGAGTCTTCCTTTTTATTCTTATCACCTCACTACTTCACATAGAAAAAAATTTAATTTTGTATTTTAGATTTGTTTGCAGTTCTAGATCAAAATATGAGGTGTCCTTACTAAATCTATATGAAAATACACATTGTATATAAACAAACTATGCAAAATTTTCTCCTGGATTCTAAAACTTACATACAATTTGTACTGGAAAATAGGTGTCAAATGAAATAATTTCTACAGACAAGTAACAATTTTCAGATATTATACACTTCAATCATAAAAAGTATATCATCATTAAAAGTGTGAAAGAGCCTGATTGCATGTTTTAATCCAATAGACTGACGTCCTTGTCATATATTAGATCTTTATTGCCCAGCTTGTTTTCTACCTTTTTAATGGTAGAACCCCCCTTAATATTATAATGCAAAGAAACAGCGCAGAGATCATGTGGATGTGTGTGATTTACTATGTGAGCAATTAAATTCAATTGATATTTTTAGTTGTAGCATGTATTTTCCTAAACTCATTAAAAGAATTTATTTGTGGTCTCAACAAAATTATGTAGCACTTTGGCACAAATATGCAAAGAAGCATCCCTGCACTGGAGGCCAAGATACAGCAGACCTCCACAACAACCATAGTCTTGCCCTTACTGCTGTGGTAGACAGGGAGGAAGGTGATCCAGACACTGCAGAACACCAGCATGCTGAATGTCAGGAGCTTGGCTTCATTGAATGTGTCAGGCAGGTTCCTGGCCAGGAATGCTACAGTGAAACTTGCTAGAGCGAGAGAGCCCATGTATCCTAATGTACAGTAGAAGGCATTCACTGAACCTTTGTTACAAACAATGATGATGTGTCCATGTACCGTGTGTAGATCAGCATCAACAAACGGTGGAGAAGTTCCCAGCCAGATTCCACAGAGAATCATTTGGATCATGGTGCATGTTGGAATGATGTAATTAGGTGCCCCTGAAAGCAGCAGCCACCTCAGTCTTCTTCCTGGAGCAGTGATCTTAAATGCTAGTACTACAGTTATTGTCTTGGCTAAGATAGTAGAAGCAGACACAGTAAAAACAATGGCAAATGTGGTCTGCTGCAGGATGCAGCTGACCATACTGGGATAACCAATGTAGAGCAAAGAACACATAAAACAAAATATGAGGGAGATGAGTAGCACATAGCTGAGAGTTTGATTATTGGCCTTGACTATGGGAGTGCCTCGGTGTTTCAAGAAGACACAGAGTGCAATAGTTGTAAGAGCAGAGAAGAAGAGAGCTAAGCCAGCCAGAACCACTCCCAAGGGGTCTTCATAATCCAGAAAAATAAAAACTTTTTTGAGGCAGACAGTCTGATCTGTGTTAACATACTCATCCTCTGGACACTTCATACATTGATCCATGTCTAGTATAGGAAGGGAAGTATTATCAGATTTAGTTTTTCTAAGATACACTAAACTAACACTTTAGAAAATCATACGCAGGCTAACATCATGTGCTAGAGGTTAAGTAAAATATGGAAGCTTTATAAGATATGATCCTATTTTTCAATGCTTCTAATCTTTATGCAAACATTTGTTCATATTTATCTAATATACTCAAGATATTTATTATATTTTTCAAGGTCAAAACATACTGTTGAATAATTTTCTGTTTCCACAATATTATGTCTTAGATTTATCACTCTTAGCATAACACTTTTTTCATTTGTAATTATTTATATTTTTCAAAAGAAGAATTTAGAAGGAGATGTGTCAGTGGATCTATGTATCAGCAAAATGTATAGTACAACATGTGGTCTCAAGCAGATATTTTGGCATATTAATTCTACCATTTCCTGTTTTGGAAAAGAATTTACAGCTAAATTTTATGAAATCTTTAAAATCCAAAACTTTCTTCTAAATATTTGTCCTTACACATAAAAATATTTATAGCCCTTATAATTCATTATGCAAACTTACCTTTGAAGGAGAGAGACATAGTTAGAGAAAATGATAGTCTATAAAAATCTAGACCTTTGGTGTCCAGTCCAATGGATACATCTACAAAATCAATTCCTCAGTTAAAGCTAGAAAATTACAAAAGAATGGGATTAAAGAATGTAAGAGTTTGAGGACAAGAGAGTTTTTATGAGTGTGTATATTCTAGGAAGGACAAAAGTATACCCATAGACATCTCACCAAAAAGGGCTTCTTATCCCTGCACTGAATAAAAATAAAAACAAAAACATGAAACATTGGGAATGGGAAGAAAAATCATGCATGATTCCATCTTAGAGAATTATAGACAACAAAGAAATATGGAGAGTGAGACATTTTCTTTTATTCTGAGAAGCATGTACAACTTAATGGTAATTGAACAAGTACATTATCTTCCCTGTAAATTTACAAGTAAAATATAGAGTGATTTGCTTGTACCTAGAAATGTATATACATTTTTGTGTGTTTGTGTTTGTGTGTGTCTGTGTGTGTGTGTTTGTGTGTGTGTGTGAAAGAGAGAGAGAGAGAGAGAGAGAGAGAGAGAGAGGGGGGGGGGAGGGAGACAGACAGACAGACAGACAGACAGACAGACAGACAGACAGACCACTCAATAAAACGTCCATAAATTTGTAAAGAGTAAAGTTGAATATTTGGGAGTTTGTGTACAAAAGATTGGGAAAGAAACAATGAGTTCATAATATAAAGTCCAAAATAACTATATTATAAACAGCAATGCAACCAACAAATTGGGAAAAGATCTTTACCAACCCTATACCTGACAGAGGCCTAATATCTGAGATATACAAAGAACTCAAGAAGGTAGACTCCAGAGAGCCAAATAACCCTATTTAAAATGGGGTACAGAGCTGAATAGGTAAGAGCAAAAACTCTAATGACAACACAAGCTGGCAATAATGTGGAGAAAGAGGAACACTCTTCCATTTCTGATGGTATTATACAACCAATGTGGAAATCAATCTGGTGATTCCTCCAAGAATTGGAAATAATTCTACCTGAAGACAGAGATAAAGTACTCTTGGGCATATACCCAAAAAATGCTGCACTATATCATAGGGGCATGTGTTCCATGATTTTCATATCAGCCTTCTTTTAATAGCCAGACACTTGAAACAACCCAGCTGGCCCTCAAACAAAGAATGGCTACAGAAAAAAAATGTGGTTTATTTACACAATGGAATACTAATAAGCTATTAAAAATTAAGACATCATGAACTTCACAGGAAAAAGGATGGAACTAGAAAATATCATCTTTAGTGAGGTTGCTTAAACACATACGGAATGTACTCACTGTCCAGTGGCTATTAGCAAAAATGTATAGCATAACTAAGAAACCTAGCATACCTAGGAAACAACCCATAGACCATAAGAAATGCATTAATCAGAAATGACCAAGTGGGGATATTTCAATTCCACTTAGAAAGCATAAAGAAATAATCACAGGAGGCAGAGTTTGGTGGGGGGGGGTAATTGATGAGAGAAGGAAAGGACAGGTGAAAAGGGAACAGTATCAGATATAGGAATCAGGAGAGAAGCCCAAAGGACAAATAATATGAAAGGAAATGAGCAGTCATGGGGGAGGGCAGAGGGGGGAGATCCTATGTAATGTACCAAAGACCTAGGAGATGAGGAACTCTCAGAACTCATTAGGGTTGACCTTAGGAAAAATGGCCAGCATTGGAGAGAGGGAGCTCAAAGTGTGCACCTTCAGTAGATAGTGGAGGGACAGGGTTAATAACACATAGTCAAAACTCCTACCCAGAATTGTTCCTGTGAAAGAACTGCAGCAACAATAATGGAAAAGAGACTGATGGAAAGAGCAACTTTGGATCCATTTTATGGGAAGAGGGGCACCAAGGGCTCATACTATTACTGATGCTATAATGTGCTTATATACAGGAGCCTGGCATGTTATGACTGTCCTCTGAGAGGACATATCAGCAGCTGATTGACAAAGAGCCAGTCACTTATGTCCAATCTGAAATCAAGGACTTCTATATGTGAACTAGGGAAAGGACTGAAGAAGCTGCTTGGGAGAGCAACCCCATAGGAAGGCCAGCAGACTAAACTAACCCAAACTCCAGGGAGCTCCCAAAGACACAGACACCAACCAGCAGCATACTCAGATCAGTCAGAGACCTCTTGCACATATGGTGCATAGGTCTGCCTGTTCTTGTCTCAGTGGAGAACATGCATAACATCCTCTAGAGACTTCAGGGTCCAGAGAAAAGGAAGGACTGGTGGGGGAGAGAATCCTCTAGGAGGCAGGGGGTGCATGAAGAAGATGGGAAACTGTGGCAAAGGGGACAGACGGGGTGCAACAGAAACAAAAAACATCAAGTATTATAAAAATGATATGTTTTAAATCTTGAAGAGTGACAACACCTGCTCTTCCACAGGCCACACATGCCAGAAGACCAGACAGGAACTCTGTAGACCATTCTCACTCTGTTTATTTCCAAATACATAATTCTCAGGGTCTATCATAACCTTACAACAAAATAACAAGCACAGCTTCTGTTGTAAAAAGTATTCAAGTCCAAGCTCAGAGTTTTTACCCCAATTATATTATTAAGTTCCTGGGTAAAAAACACTCACAGACTATATTCTTAATAAGTCTTACTCAGCATAAGACCTTGGTAGCTTCACAACCTCCTTGCTGTTAGAATCTATTTCCCTATCTATAATTCCAAATTATTACCTATAACTTACTATGTTTCATCCAGGCTGCTCTTAACTCTAATTGGCCAGCCCACAAGGTCAAGTTTTTATGGCTTGCCTATTCCATTTCACATCTTCTTTTTTTTTTTTAATTTTATTTTATTTTATTTTTTTAATTTACATTCCAAATCACTTCCCCTTTCCCATTTCCTCCCTCCCCGAAAGTCCCATAAGCCCCCTTCCCTCCCTCTTTTCTCCGTTCAACCCCCTCTCATTACTCTGTCCTGGCGTTCCCCTACATCCAGTCTTTCCAGGACCAGGGGTCTCTCCTTCCATCTTTTTAGAAATCTATTGATATGCTGATTGTGTCTAGGGTATTCTGAGATTCTGGGTCAATATCCCCTTATCAGTGACTTCATACCATGTGTGATCTTTTGTGATTGGGTTACCTCACTGTTCATCATCCTTAGTCATTAGGGAAATGCAAATCAAAACAACCCTGAGATTCCATCTCACACCAGTCAGGATGGCTAAGATCAAAAACACAGGAGACAGCAGTTGTTGGCGAGGATGTGGAGAAAGAGGAACACTCCTCCACTGCTGGTGGAATTGCAGGCTGGTACAACCACTCTGGAAAGCAGTCTGGCGGCTCCTCAGAAAACTGGGCATGACACTTCCGGAGGATCCGGCTATACCACTCCTGGGCATATACCCAGAGACTTTACCTGCATGCAATAAGGACACATGCTCCACTATATTCATAGCAGCCTTATTTATAATAGCCAGAAGCTGGAAAGAACCCAGATGTCCCTCAACGGAGGAATGGATTCAGAAGATGTGGTATATTTACACAATGGAATACTACTCTGCAATTAAAAACAATGAATTCACGAAATTCCTAGGCAAATGGTCACATCTTCTTCTTCCTGCATATTTTTCGTCTCTTTCCTCTGACCCCAAGCCTGGCTAACCTAAACCCCACCCATGTCTCTTATGCCCAGCTATTTTCTGTGAGAACCTTTTTTTTTTCATCAATCAGAAATAAATAGGTGTTGGGACACAGGAGCAATGTGCAGAATCCAGGATTTGAGGGTTCAACCTATTCATTACAGTAGACAGTAAAAGACAAAACTTCAACAAGCTTCATTTCAATCCTACACAAGCCTCTTGTAGATCTGAAAGATCACCACACGTTGCCTACCATTTACCAGCAACCAACACTATTAAGTCTTGCCCATGAACACATCCCCTAGCTGACCAGGAAACCAGGCAAATTTCAACAAACAAACTAGCCCAGAGAGAATATAAAAAAAAAGAACAAAACTCCCATTCAACCAAGACAAACCCAGATATCATTAGGTTGACATATAATAACACGAAAGTATATCCCTTCATGACAACCTATGAAGCCAGACAGTAAAATCCAGGGCAATATATCACTACCAAAGCCAACTATTCTAACACAATGGGTCCTGATCTTCCAACACAGTTAAAATACAAGAAAAAGGCCTTAAAATAAAGAATATGTATGAAGAGTATAGTGGTCTTTATAAAGGACATGAGTGAATCACTTAGCAATGTGAGAAAATGAAAATATTTAAATGAAATTAATTAGTTCCTCAAAGAAATCCATGAAAATACAAATGAAGGAAATTAATAAATACCTAAACAAGATCAAAAAACAGAAAAGCAAACAAACCATTGAAGGGAAGCAATAAAATGTTTAAGATCTGATAAAGGGAAGAGAAGTGAAGTGGAAACTTCTAGTTTCTTTGGATGTTTAATTCTGTCAAATGATATTTTGTTGGGGCACACAGGTGAAAAGATGTCTTGCTAAAGCTGACATTAAAGAATGTTTTCCTGAAGCAGATCCATATGAAAGTCTCTTTTGCATTGCATGAGCAGACATGAAAAAGAATGTTTTCCTGAAGCAGATGCAGGTAAAGGTATGTTTTGACAGAGTAATGACATGAAAGACTCATGATGAGGGAGTAAAACTATCTGCCTACAGACAGTGGTAGCCTAGCACTGAGCATTGGTTTGGTTTGCTTGTTTTATAATTTGTTACTAACAACACACATGCATTGATTTTCCTTACATTGCATTCTTTTTTTTTTTTTTTTTTTTGAGACAGGGTTTCTCTGTGTAGCCCTGGCTGTCCTGGAACTCACTCTGTAGACCAGGCTGGCCTCGAACTCAGAAATCCACCTGCCTCTGCCTCCCAAGTGCTGGGATTAAAGGCGTGTGCCACCACCGCCCGGCTCTTACATTGCATTCTTGAGCTCAACTTGTGATAATGCAGCCACTGAAAGAAATTCTGCCAAGAACTGTTCCTGAGGTTCCTGCAACAGTTTGTCCCTTCTGCAGCCTGGTCTCAGACTTGCTGAGCCTTTTGGTTTCTTTAGGATTGAACTGCAGTTGCTGGTTGGTGCCTGGTGTCTGCCAGCCTACAGGACTGGTCTGTAGCTGCTGAGTCATTTTTGGTTTTTGCTATGAGACTGAACTGCTGAGAAAGAAGATGGAGCTTGCCTACAAAGAACTACAGAAGATCAGGTAAACTTCTCCCATATCCTAATAACGTTCGTCTTCTACTATCTATGCTGGTTAATTGTCTAGAGGAGAGGTTAAATCCTTGTTAAAAGTAAGTTGCAAAAAAAGTATGCCTACAGAGAATCTATACATAAAACACAAATGATGGGAATACCTGAATATAAAAAAAATTAGGGAATACAAACAGGAACTATAGAGACAAGCTACAATAATAAAATGCAAGATAGAAAAGTGATTCTCAAGCACTGAAGACATGATAGAATAAATGCATAAATGGGTCAAAGATATTGTCATATATACAAAAAAATCTTTGAAAATTTACTATGAAAAGAGAAGATCTAGCAATATCAGGAATATAGGGAAGAGCATGACAGTTAAAATCCAGAGAATATATTTAACAAAATAATAGAAAATATATCTAACTTATAATGATGAATATAAAGGTAAAAGAATTCAAAACACTAAATCGATCTAACAGAAATGAAAGTTCCATTGCTGCATAATAATAAAAACACCAAATATATAAGAAAAATATTAAATCCTGTAAAACTAGAAGATTAAATAACATATAATAGCAAAACCCTTAGAAATACAACTAAGTTCCTATATTATAAAAGCCAGAAGGGTTTGGACAGAAGTTCTACAGATGCTAAAAGATTATATATACCAGCCCAGATTACAATACTCAGCAAAGCATTCAATCACATTAAGTGTTGAAAAAGATATTGTATGCTAAATTTAAATTTAAACAGTATGTAACTACTAATACAGTCATATGTGAGGAACTAGATGGAAAAAATTCATAATGAAGGAGGTTAACTACCTTATGAAAATTTAGGAAATGAATAATCTCACATCAGCAAAGCAAAAGTTTGGAAGCTTGTGTACTTATAAACACACACCCACACCTACACACTAACAAATACCTCCACCATCACCACCACTAACATTTCCAGCCCTCATCCCCACCACCACAAAAAAAAGCTATTAACAAACATAGTCCTTTGATATAACTCAATATAAATATTCTTACATTGCCATGATAAGACAAATAAATTGGTATATATTAGAAAATTCTCTTGCCCCACACTAATTAATACACTAAATATACAGAAAATGGAGATATTTTAAAGCTGCAAGAAGAATACATTAAAAACATACAATGCAGACTTATCAGAATTACATCAGATTCTCCAGAGATTCTTAAGCTAAAAAAGCCTGGACAGATGCCCTACAGCCTCTTGGAAGGCAAACTAGGATACTATACCCAGCAAGAATTTCAATCTATGAAGACTGAGAAAACAAGATATTCCAAGTCAAAACCAAATTTAAACAATATCTATCCACAAATCCAATTCTACAGAAAATTCTTTAAGAAAACCTCCAACTCAAGAAGTTCTTCAAAATTTTGAGCAAAATACAGTACACACCTTGTCTTGGAGAGATGAGGAACAATGTGAAAGCAATATACAGCAAGCCAAAGACCACCAAATTAAGTGAATAGAAATTTAAAGCGATTCCACTAAATTCAGTGATGAGAGAAGACTTCTGAACTTCTCCCTATCTTGTCAACTTAGTATTATATTTCTGGCTAGAGCAATAGTACAACTAGAGGAGATAAAGAGGATTCAAATTGGAAAGGAAAAAGTGAATATATGGCTTTGCACATATGATAGTAACTGACCCCAAAAATTCTACTAGAGAAGTGCTGCTGGTGCTGAACACCTTTAGCCAAGTGGCTGGATATAAAATTACCTTTATAAAAGATAGCAGTCCCACTTAAAAAAATAATAAATGGGCTGAGAAAGAAATTAGGGCAATAATATCATTTAAAATACCCAAAAATAATATAAAATAAAACCTTAACAAAGCAAGAGAAAGACTTACATGACAAGAAATAAAAGTGTCTGAAGAAAGAAACAGAGTAAAATATCAGAAAATGGGATGATCTCCCATGGTCATGGATTTGATAAAATAGGATATGGTGACAAAAGCAATCTATAGATTCAATGCAATTCCCATCAAAATAGCTGAACAATTCTTTATAGAGACCTTAAAAAGGCAATTCTTAACTTCATATGGAAAAGAAAAAAAAAGACAGTATTGTTAAAAAAAGAAATCCTGAACATTAAAGAGCTTCTGGAAGAATCAGCATCATTCAAATTGTTTGACAAAATAATAGTGGTAAAAGAAAAATGCATGGTATTATTATCAGTGGGTTGAATAAAAAACTCAGATATAAAAGCAAAGCCCTATGAACATTTTGTTTTTGATAAAGAATCCAAAATCATACATTGGAAACAAGAAAGTTTCTTTAATAAATGATACTGGTCTAATTGGATCAATATTTATCACTCTGAATAAAACTCAAGTCCAAGTGAATCGAGAAACATAACATTAAACTGAATACACTAAATATAACAGAAGAAATGGTAGGTTAATAAGCTTCAACTTATTGAATCAGGAAAAAAAATTTCTTCTGAACAGAATATCAATAGCCCAGGTTCAAAGATTAACAATTGGTAAATAAGGTCTCATGAACCTAAAAGGCTTCTGTATAGCAGAGGACACTGTCAATAGGACAGCCTACAGATTGTTAAAGGTTCATCCTCAGACCTACATATGACAGGGAGTTAATATCTAAAATCTACATAGAACTCAGAAAATTAGATATCATCAAAACAAATAGCCCAATTAGAAAATGGGTTACAGAGATAAACAGAATTCTCAACAGAGGAATCTTGAATGATAAATTAGCACTCGAAAAATAAAAATTCAACATCCTTAGTCATCATGGAAATGCATATGAAAATGACCTTGAGATTCCATCTAATATGCACCAAAATGGCTGAGATCAAAAAACTCACATGGCAGCACATTCTGTTGAGGATGTAGACAAAGGAGAACAGTACTCCATTGCTGACCCTGCAAGAAGTTAAAGACTGAGCCAATAGCCAAAGAGCACACATGAGCCGGGCCAAGGTCTATATCACAGGTAAAGAAGATATGCAGCTCAATCTCCATGACTGTTTTGTCTAGTCTCAGTAGGAGAGGATGAGCCTAACCTGGCAGAAATTGTTGTGCTGTAGTGGAGGGATTACCAGGGGGACACACCTCTCAAAGATGAAGAGAAAGTGGATAGGGCTAGGAATTCTTTGACAGGGGGACCAGGAATTTTGTAGCATTAGGATGCAAATGAAAAAACAAACAAACAAATCAATAAATAAAAACACAAATACATAAATAAGATATTTACATGAGGACTAAGTCAGATAGGCTATTTCACTATCTATTCAGTGTAGTACTTGGTGTTTTCTTTAGAGCAATAGGACACTGAAAATGTCAAGGTATACAATTTAGAGAGAATAATGTCAAAACTTATTTACTGTTTACATTTGGAAACACATGTTCATAAATATTCTACTAGAGAACAATTGTAGCTGATAAAAATTATTAGCAATGTGGCTGGATACAAGATAACCAAAACAAGCAAACACACACACACACACACACACACACACACACTATCAGAAGACAGAAAGATCTCCCAATGTCTTAGATCAGTTGAATATCATAGTAGAATAGCCAGTCGTCTGACTTCAACATATGGATTCAACCAATGCCTTCAAAATGCCAACATACATTTTTACAAACTTTGATGGAACATTTTCTAATGTCATGTATTACATAAGATATCTTGAACAATAACAGGACTGCTGGGTGAATCACCATTTCTGATTTCAAGTTGTTCTTTAGAACTGTAGTACTCAAAGTTTCATGATAAAAATTTAGATACAGAATTAAATGGAGAATTTTTTCTTTTTTATTAGATATTTTCTTTATTTACATTTCAAATGATATCCCCTTTCCTTCTTTCCCTTCCAAAAACCCTCTATCCCATCCTCCCTGCCCCTGCTCATTAGCCCCCCACTCCTGTTTCTCTGAACTGGCATTCCCCTAGCCTGGGGCAATGAGCATTCAAAGGTCCAAGGGCCTCTCATCTCATTGATGTCTGACCAGGCCATCTTCTGCTACCCATGTGGCTTCCATGGTCCTTCCATGTTTCAAATAACTGTGAAACACTTAATGAGAGTTTCATCATCCTCAGCTACTATGGAAATGAAATTCAAATCCACTTTATGATTCTGCCTTTACCTGTCAAAATGGCTAAATTAAAATAACACAGGTGATAGCAAGCATGTGGAGCAAGGGGAACATATCTCCATTGCTGAGAGGAATAAAAAATAACAAACCAACTATGAAAGAAATATGGCAATTTCTCAGAAAATGGGAACTATATGCATTGCCAAACACAGCTATAGCAGTCTTATATTTGCTTCTCATAACACAAAGACAATTGTTCAACTATGGCTTTGTGTCTACAGTCAAAATAGCCAGAAACTGCAAACAAGTAGATGTACTTCAACAGAAGCCTGCAAAAAGAAAATATCATGCATTTATAAAATATAGTATTACTCAGTTGTTAAAAACAAATGAAACCATGACATTTCCTCACAAATGGATAGAACTGGAAAATGACACCCTAAGTCAGATAAACCACACCTAGCAAACAGATGCAGTATTTTTCATTTAAAACTTAATGTTATTTGTTAACAAATGATAATACAAACAATGCACTGAACAAGAGAGGCTAGATAGTGAAGCAGTCTAGAAGCAGAGAACCATGAGTCTTACTGGGATGAGCAAATAGAATGGGTCTTTTTGTTGTTGAGGGAAGAAGAAGCCAGGAGGGCAAGTGATCTATTTTGCATTATGGAAGGAGAGTGAAGAATGAACATTTGGAATTTAAAGGTATTTGGTTAACCATGTGGAAATATAGTACAGTAGAAACATTTTGGAATATATGTGGATGACCCTAGTGAACACTTCTACTATTTGAGATTACAGGGGCTAAATTGTGCTCTTTTGTATGCAGTAATGTAGTATACTGGGTTAAAATTTGTTGAGTTCTTGATTGAGCAGGTGATAAGAAAATCTGTAAACAACCATATGGATGCTTGGTCAGAATGTATCCATCTGAAACATGATAGCATGGCCCCATTGCTTATGACAACTTCAACTCTGGTTATAGACTATGGAAAGATGTAGTTGGCATGGGCTAGGTGTCTTATTCTTCAGGCTATGCAAAGATAAATGCAGATGTTAAAACATTCACTAAACCTTTCATCTATAATATGTCCAGGTTGTAAGATATGCTGGAGAAACTGTAGCACATAACTTGTTAAAATGACCAACCAAGGACTGATTTAGCTTTATAGCCACTCTAAAAGAAGTTCATACCCAACCCTACATGGTAGTCATAACCTGGAAAATGGACATTCCAGAGAATTAGCAAATCCCAAGTAGTCCTGTTCTATAAAAATAAAGGAGTGATTCTAATTGATATCTCTATCTCTATCTCTGACTCTCTTTCATCTATCTATCTATTTATCTATCTATCTATCTATCTATCTATCTATCTATCTATCTATCTATCTATCTATCTATCTATCTATCTATCTATCTATAATATTGTTAGATGAGTGCCCTATCCTGGCATCTGCTGAGAAGCTTTTCTAAGTAGCAGATAGGAGTAAGTATATAGGCCCCTAGCCATGCATGCACAGGGAGACTAAATTAGACATCTGTACCATGTCCCTCCCTTCAGAAGAATAGGGTTGGAAAAAGTGAAAAATACAGAGGGAATGCAGAATACCAGAAAATAACTGTATTATTCCATTTCAGCTAGGCAGGACTCTCACATGAGAGTCACAAAAACTAAAGCATCTAGCAAGAAGCCTGTGTAGTTTTGGACTAGGTCCTCTGCATATATGGAATGGCTATCAGCAGGAGTTTCTGTGGAAGTTTTAACAGTGGGAGCATTTATACTTCTGATTGTTTGCTGTCCTTTGATTCCATCTCATACCAGTCAGAATGGCTAAGATCAAAAACAAAAGAGACAGCAGTTGTTGGCAAGGATGTGGAGAAAGAGGAACACTCCTCCACTGCTGGTGGGATTGCAAGCTGGTACAACCACTCTGGAAAGCAGTCTGGCGGTTCCTCAGAAAACTGGGCATGGCACTCCCAGAGGATCCGGCTATACCACTCCTGGGCATATACCCAGAGGTTTTACCTGCATGCAATAAGGCCAAATGCTCCACTATGTTCATAGAAACCTTATTTATAATAGCCAGAAGCTGGAAAGAACCCAGATGTCCCTCAACGGAGGAATGAATTCAGAAGATGTGGTATATTTACACCATGGAATACTACTCTGGCTGGATGTACTGTATGAGAAAGACTCTCTTTACAATGAAGAAGAAAAAGATATAGGAGCAAGGCAAATTTAATGAAATTTGTTTTAGTGTCCTGTATTCAACTAATGCAAAAGTCAATAAATTTGACTGTTGATTTGATTTTCATACATGTGCTATAATATCAATAGTATCAACAAAAGTTTTATTAATTTCTTTTTTATCTATCACTAAGTATTTTCTATTTTTACTGTAGTCTCTAGGTTGTTTAGTATAATTTTGTTAATATTTTATTGAAATTTTTAAACATGTGCTTCTTCATAATCCTCACATGCATATCATATGGAACCATTTACGTACTGACCTGGCTCTTTACCTTTCAGTTATTTACTTGACCATTACAACATCAATTACTTCTATACTTCATCTTCTTAATGGACTACCTCTTTGAAAAAAATCAATTTTAAATCTTTTATTAATCTCAATGTGAATACCACTACCTATATAATTATGATATCTCTGTGCATAATAGTTATAAATCTTAGAATAAAAGCTATTATTGAGAATTCCACATGTTGGATGACACACTCATCTGTGAACCACATGATAATTGAAAGTGCAAATTGTCTGAATTATTTTTCATGATAATCTTCAATTTTAACATGTATTTCTGCATATTTCTTCTATTTTATCATAACTGTTTTCCATGTAAATCTCTGATTTTATAACAAAATGATTTTATTTCCACCTTCAACTAATTTAGAAAGATTTTTTTATGTCTACCATTTTATCTGTAAAATTTTGCATGAAATAGTCAACTTTAATTTGATTTTCTATACATCTCTTGAATTTTATCAGAAATATTTTCCATGTAAATCTTCAACTTTACCTGAAAATGTTCATAATTTTTCAATCAACTTAGAATTATTTTTATGCCTACCATTTTATCTGTATAATTTTCCATGATAATCTTCAATTTTAACATATTTTTCTATATATTTCTTCAATTTTATAAGATATATTTTCCATGTAAATCTTCAGTTTTATCAGAAAATGTTTATAATTCCACTTTCAACCAATTTAGAAATACTTTTATGCTGACCATTATTATATCTATGTAAAATTTTCCATGATTTTTCAAAAAAGGAAGTAAAGAAAAGAAAATACTAATTGTCAATGATATTATTGATCAACCACAAGACAATTCAAAAATTCATACTTCTAAAGAATGATATAATATCAGTTGACATCTAGTGATTGTTATGAATCTCAAAACTGCAAAGTATCTATATCTTTAAAAAAAATTGAAAAATAAAACCATTAGTAATGCAAAATCCTTAATACTCTGAAGAAAAATTCATTCCATTGCTTCTAGAATTAAGAAACAAAATATAGTCCAAGATAAAGAAAGTTTATTATATCAAATGAGCATTACTGATCTTTTTTTTACTTATAATTATCTTTTCACTTCCACAAAGGAATTTTGAGAAATATGCACATATTGGAGATATAAACAATTTTATTATGCTGAGAAAACATACCCTTACCTGTCATGTTGGAAATTTCATTTTCTGGGCAGGGGTAGCAATCAAAACAGCAGACAGCCTTTCCCTCCTGAAAGTATCTTCTGAATCCTGGTCTGCAAGGCACACTACATATCGAGGCTAGAGTCTGAAGAAAATCAGACACATTATAGAAATAAACACTTTAATATATGTGACAAACATTTTAGTGATTTACAAGAAAGAGCCACTAAAAGACCTCACTATCATGTTCTGAAGTGAAATTACAATGTTTTTTTTTTTGTTTTGTTTTGTTTTGTTTTTCAAGACAGGGTTTCTCTGTGTAGCCTTGGCTGTCCTGGAACTCACTTTGTAGACCAGGCTGGCCTCGAACTCAGAAATCCTCCTGCCTCTGCCTCCCAAGTGCTGGGATTAAAGGCGTGCACCACCACCTCCCGGCAATGTTTTGTTTTTTAATGATAAAACATTTATAAGTGCTGGAGAGATGTATCAGAGGTTAATAGCTCCAACTGCTTTTCCAGATATCCTGACTTCAATTCTCAGGAACCATATGGTGGCTCAAAACCTTCTGTAATGGGATCTGATGCCCTATTCTCATGTGTCTGAAGAGAGTAATGGTAAACTCATATATATATATAAAATAAACAAATAAATAAATCTTTAAAAAATATTTTATGAACATATGATGATCTTCATATCATGAAACTTGAGAGAATTAGTAAGAGAGAGAACAAGTAGATGGATGAGAGATACAGAGTCAGAGACAGAGATAGAGACAGAGGGAGAATCTAGGATGGTGGAAGTGAATAAATGAGGAAATGCTAAAATTTTTATTCCATAACAAAACAAAAGGAGACAAGTTTATAGGTAATTTTGTTTCAAGTAAAGCATTAAAATGAAAACTAAATTACCTGCTTTACATCTGTAGCCCACTCTATCATTTCATCAGACATAAACAGTTGTTGATCACTTGGAAAATGATCAGAAAATCCTCCTATTTTCATTTTAAGTCCATGCTGGTTTAAGAAATCCATGATATAGAAAATGTCATACTCTGTATCCAGTTTTCTATTCTGATTCATGTTCACTAGGTCCCCAATAGGATTTACAAATTGTATAGTCTTCAGAAAAGAGAACATCTAAAACACATTTGTCATTTTAGTTTCAACTATATATACATATTTGTACAGAAGTTATAAAGTTGGGTATTTTACTCATATCCATTTTCTACTACTAAAACTCAAATTTTCAGAAATTTTCAGTGGTGAAAAAGTAAAATGTATTCCATATACATTTAAAGTTTCACTATGCTTTACAATTAGGGTTTTCTCACTGTACTTTATGCCATAATACATGTAAACATGAATTTTATGTTTTGAGGCTTGTGATAAATTAACTGTTTTTTTTTCTGCAACAATATTATTTGATCCTAGGATAGAGAAACTAAATAGTCAATTGTTCAAAATATGGAAAAAGTACTTGAAATTATTTGGTCTACTCATTAAATTAATTAGAAATATTTTATTCAAATAAAAGACAAGAAATTTTCTTAATTTCATTTACTAATTGCATGAGAAAAATTACAAATGATAAAATCATGAGATATATGTCTGATTGAAATATGAGATAAAATTTCATGACTTATATTGTAAAATTCATACTTGTTTCCATTGTTGGATGTAACATAAATTATGAAACTAACTTGGTATGCTTCTCATGCAATGGTAGAGTATAGTAACACATGCATATCAGATAGAGGTTACTTATTTTCATGGATATTGACTTTATGATTCTCATTATGAATGCCTTCTCTATGATATATATGCCATTCAGTGTAAGAATTATTACCTTCCAGGAGTTAAATTCCAGTTTCTTTCCATCATTCTCTGAGCCTGTGTCTACTTGTTGCACAAGCATCTCATGAAGTGAGTGGGCCACAGCATACACAGCATTGTATAAGTTGTAACATGTTTCACTCATAGACATTCCAAGTGGAGGCACAAAAAACCATTTAAGTAGGGTTTTGGTTGGACAGTTCTTCAGTGTTGTACAATTAGGTGGTGGTAAAGAACACGAAAAATAAGTCCACCACAATTTAGCAAAAGAAATATCATTACTGTAGTTAGAAGGGTGCACTGTCTGCATAAAGTATTTAAAACCAGACATCTCAGGCTGCTGATGTGAAAAAATAAGAGTCCCATGCAAGGAGTTAAGCATGAAATCTCCTATCATTGTGATCATATCGAATTGTGAAACACTGACCCAGAGTCTCTGAATGTTTTTAGATTTCCATATTATGAAGTTAAATTGTACAGGAGATTCTTTATCCCCATAGATGATCACAACTTTTGCTGATGACATTATGATTTGGTGATAATATTTATGAATCATTTTAAGGTATAATATCTTATCGTATGTGATAATAGTGACAAATGCTAAGCAGATAGTGTTTCTTTCCATTGTTATTCTCAATTCAGAAAGGAATTGAATTCCATGGTCATCATCTGTAATGATCACTCCTACCCAGTTCCATCCAAAGTGAACTGCTAGGGACACCATGGCTAGTGGTAGAGCTGTGTCCTTGGGAGTCATCTGGTAGAGATGAGGAAACTGTTCCTGGTCACTTAGATGGAGATGAAAATAACCACAGTAAATCTGAAAGACATTTACCATAAGCATCACTATTTAGAAATGGAATGCACAGGGCTCAGTCTAAGATCTACGTGTGCTAGAGCACATGCTAGAAGTATGAGAAAGTGTAGTTTCTTCATCTTATTATGAAAACCATATTCAACACTTGTGAATTGCTATACAAGTACAGATAAACTAAATGTTTTGATAAAACCTTTTACACATGTTTTCTCTTCTGCACATTTCTTATAAAGTTGTTGTGTTTGCCAAAGAATATAGCTAATTTTTAAATTGAATCAATCATAATATATATATATAAATGAATTCTCTGCCTTTTGGTCAGTCTTAGTACTCAGAAACTCAGACTGCGATAAGATAGTATTTCAATAAATGCAACCTTCCATGCCTTACCTCTGGAGTCCTGGAGAAGTACAGGATTGGTCCAAGTTTGTAAGATGTTATCCATATAGGTGCCGTAAGTACAATTAAGTATCTTCTCTGATTTTTACAGTAGTAATTAGGAATAGTTTCCTTTTTTTTCAAGGACCAAACTCTTTGCACATTATCTGCAATTAGGTTACATTCAATCTTAACTAGTAGGGAAGTGTTTGGTAAAATATGAACGTTCCTGTTGATTTCTTCAATGGCAAAATAAACAGAGGAAATCAAGTGGATAGTCTTACGAGTTACCCTGAAAAACAGAGCACACCAATCCTGGGACTTATGGGCAGTAATTATGGCAATCATAAATAAAACTTAATGTGAGTTAAGAAAAGAATTCTTGGATGTTTGTGACCCATTCATATATTGACCTAGTTCCTTTTTGTAATGTATTAGGATGTGAGGTGTTCAAAATAATTTAACAGTCTGAATTTTTTTTAATTTGATGAATTTTGAAGTCTTGAGTCATATATATATATATATATGCAAATGTGTTAATCACTTACAGAGTTTTCTGTTATCTTCTTTTGACATTTTATTTAACCGGGTTCTGAAATGAGTCACCATGTGCTTTTGTTCTTTTGATTTTTAATAGTTTTTTAATATGAATTTTATATTATCAGGATTTTGTCATTTTTTTGAAATTTTCAATAGTTCCATTTATTTTTCTTGAACATGGTGAAATACCTCTGCGTCATCCACGAATATGAAAAGATTTCTGAGCCATCATTAAATCTGCCCATGCATTCATCTTTTTATGCTAATACCTAACATGTGTTAAAGAAATGAGAATTATCTGCTATCTAGAATGTTACCCTTCTTTACAGAATCAGCACAAAAATCTGTCATGACCCTTCATAATGAAAAGAAGAATAGGTAGCCAAATTTTTCAGTGTAAACAATTGCCAAAGTCAAAAGAAATCATAGGTAACGCAAATACCACAATTCTTACATTATTTTCTTCAATCCACACATTTCATCTCTTTATCTTTTCTATTTGAGGCTGTACAAAATTAAGTGATATAAAATTGGTTATATCTACATTTCCCTGTTTAGAATGAGCTCTCTTGCCTCATGCGTACCCCTCAGTTGTACTATTTCCTTCTTTCTCTACTATCACTGGCTATCACATAGCTGGCATTGACTTCTATTTGGTTCAGGTTTGTCCAGACTTGGCGCTGTTTGTAAAATGTTCACTTTAACTTCTCTATTTATTAAACATATATTACCTGGATATATCTGCTTTGATATGTTTTATACAGTTTGATAATCTTATATAGCAATTGCATATCATTTCAGTGTATTGTACATGAACTTTTTCTTTTGCCCCATTCTTATTTTCTGTAATGCTTTGTGGCTACAGTAAATATTAATGTAACTGGACATACCTTTTGGTTCTAAAGCCAGTACTGAAAGGATTTACCAGGTTAATTTTCTCTATTATTTACTACTTATTTTTTTAAACAATTTTTTCTACTCTTATTACTTTATTTATTGTTTAATTTCTTTCATTCAGAAATACCTGAAATTGTGTCATACTTTTTAAGGGTATTGCCATTCTGTACTGGAGACAGATATGTATTTTGGAAACTAATTTCTCCAATTAATCCACTTCAATTGCTGAAGTATAAAGGTTTAAT
Organism: Tokudaia tokunoshimensis; assembly: GCA_036184795.1. NCBI lineage: Eukaryota > Metazoa > Chordata > Mammalia > Rodentia > Muridae > Tokudaia > Tokudaia tokunoshimensis. The sequence continues at coordinate 61,731,441 of BTHU01000001.1, read as the reverse complement.
ATGTTAAATATTATAGTCTTTTCTTTACAAACTACAGTTTAGAATTTTAAAAAAATAGAAAACTTAAAACTTAAAAAAAGATGATAGTTGAAGATGCAGCACTCAGAATTCCAAATGAAACCTTCTAAGTATTTTAAGCTTCACCATGGTGTTGGACACATACACACATACACACACACACACAAACACAGACACACATACAAACACATACCACACACACACACACACAGAGAGAGAGATATATATGTATTGCATTCACACTTTAAACACAGGGATCATAGTTTATATATCTACAAATCTAAGTTAAAAATACAACCATCTAAATAAATTTAGCTGTAACAAAATTCATGTTTAATTTTTTTCAAATCATGTATTTAATTTACATTAACTTCTTTATTATACAATTATATTATAGTCAGTGCTTCCTACATAAAATATTTAATGCTTTACATTTTTAAAATATTGTTGGTTTGGTTCTACCATCATCAATGATAACACATTTTCTAATCTGTTTGTTGAGTGTCTACTTATCAGTTATTGGATTTCTCTTTAATTTGGGGGAAAGGCTGGAGTTTATTTGATGAGTATTCCCTATTCAATGTACCACAATATCTTCTAGTTCTAAGCATGAAATTGAAGTGGTATTTTGAAATTTTCAAACTTGAAGGTTCTGTTAGTTATTAGCCGATTATTATTCCATATAAAGCCACTATATACACATATGAGAAATAATGCACTCCATATCTATCTGTGCATAGAATATGATTAAGAAATGAACTGATATAGGCAATGGATAAAAACTGAGAAAAAAATGCTGAATGAGAAATAATAGTAATCTTTAATATTATATCCCCTTGTGAGTTAAACCTCCTGTAATAGAAGGCCATAAATATAAGTGCTTATCTGCAGTGCAAAGGAGTTGGTTATATTTTTTAATGATTCCACATAGTAACAGGGGAATAATCTGGAAGAATTATTGGAAGGGATTAAATATGTTGATAATGAATTCTGTGTTATCCTCAAATAGGTAATACATATATTTTATATGTATTTATATATGTATATATATATATGTATATATGTATATATTTTATATATATATATCAATGATATATATAATGACATATATATATCATTGATATATATATATAATGATATATATAATATATTATATTTTATACATATATATACATCATATATATTGATATATATCAATATATATAGTGATATATATATATATATAATTTTTAAAAGTTATCACTAGTTAGGGTACTTGTGGGAGAAAAATAAAAATATATTTCTGTATTGTTCAAAGACAGTCATTTGAATTATTCTCTTAGTTATTTTAAATTACTCTGTATTTGAGAATCAAAGGAAAAATAACTCTCATATGATGCAGGTCTAACACTTATGAGTCCTACAGGAGAGTTAATTTAAAGAGCATCCTAGGAATAAAAGGTGTGTTCACTATATGAAAATCCGTTAACATAATCTACCATAAAAACAAACTCAAAAATTCACAAGACCATCTCAGATGCTGAAAACTCTTTTGACTAAACACAATACCTCTTCACACTAAAAGAATTGGAAAGATCATGTATTCAAGGCTCATACCTAAACATAATAAAAGAATGTAGAGTATCCTTACATGAAATGTCTAACAGTGGATAGGAGCCACTTGTAGAGTCGGCTTCCAATAGAAAGACAGGACATAACCTGGACAGATGGGGTTGCCATCCCAAAGTCAAAAACTCTGACCCAGAAAATTTTCTGTCAAAAATAACTGCAGTGAAAAATATGTTTAAAAGATGAAGGAAAATGAGGTCCAATGACCTGGTCAATTAGGGATCCATCTCAAGGGAGGCTTCAAGAACTGACACTATTACTGATGCTTACAGAGAGGAGACTAGCATGACTGTCCTCTGAGAGTCCTAACAAGCAGCTGACTGAGAAAGATTCAGATACTTCCACCCAACTGAATTCAGGGATTCCTGTGGTTGAACTAAGGAAAGGCAGGACAAAGCTAAGGAGGAGAGCAACCCATAGGAAGACCATAACTCTCAACTAATCTGGACCCCTAGATGTCATAGACACTTAGCCACAAACAAGAAAGCATACACTAGCATCACATGAAACCATAAGATGGAAATTGTCATAAAAGAGATTGTCTCTTAGAGGACGGTTTATAGTCTGATTCATTAATTTGGCATCTAACTGGGTTATGATTTCAAAATGAATATAAACAAGCTACAGCATAAAACTACCATACTGAGTGAAATGACCAGCCAGGAAACACAAAATAAATTTTAGTTATACGATAGAGCAGGACAGACAGAAGTCTTATAGGATCTTATCTCTCACTCATCATCCCCGGTATGCCTAATATGCATTTATGCATAAATAAAAGATGCACTTACTGCTTGTCTAGATTCTCACTGAAGTAATCATTCTTCACATAACCGTACTTTGTATAAATGGAAAAGAAACAATCAATTTCTTTATCTCCTAGATAATTTTCTGTGTCTTTTATTCTCCAAAAACACTTCGGGTCACTTAAATGGCAAAAAAGAAAGGAAAGCTTCAGAACCAAGAAGACAACAATCAAAGAGAACATCTTTGCCGTGTCACCAAAATAGGTGCCTGAGCAAAATGCAGTATGAAGCATCAGGCAGGTAGAATTTCACAAATCAAATTTTCATGAACACATCCAAGTGTTACTTTTTATTACTGTAGTAATTGTTAAAAAAAATTAAAAACATTCGCCTATAAGAGCATTTACTTTTCAGTTCACTGTTTACCTCTGGAGAATTCTGAAGCTCTCCCTGGCCTGGAGCTCTGCATCTGAGGACCTATGTATAGGTGAAAAATAGGGGAAATAATTTTGGTCAGGATCATTCTATGTATCCCTTATGATTACATTCATGTAAGTAGATATAAAGGTTCCAAACATGATTCCTTTTGGGAATATATTCCCACAAGCCCAGTTCATCAAATTGCTTTTCTGAAATCATTTGTAATAGTTCACTTTGATTACATTTGTTATTCCAATGAGTTACAAGAAATTATGGCAATGAATCTAACTGAACCCAATTGGCCTCAGTAATAAAACAATAAATGTAAGCAATTCCTTTATGCATCTTTAACAATTGTTGACATTAACTTTTTATCATTGCTTTCTGTCTGATTTTTGTGTCTTGCATTTAATATAAATTAAATTATATTGGAATATGGTCATGGAAATACATAATTTGGAATTAATGTTATTCATAAGCTGTGAACTAAAGCTGATTAAATGGGAAATCAAAGGCAAGCAAGTTTTTTTTATTGTTCATTAAAAGGCAGGTTAAATAGAAAGCTGCATGCATGTAATATAATGTGCACTCTCTTAAGAGGCCTCAAGGTGTATTAAACTTAGATGTCATATTGAGTAAGAAATTCATTTTGTTAATATGCAAGAGTGATTTCTGTAATAATGTGTCATTGGAATACATAGATGTTTTGAATTATTTTGTTTGACTTACAATTTAAATTCAATTATAAACATTTTTTTATTCTTCATCTGTGGTGATTTTCTTTATGGTAAGGTTTCTGATGAATGTACACAGATATTACATAGCACAAATTAATGCTGTCAAGAAAAATCTGCAAAGTCGATCAGACAAAACAGAAAATAACCTCATGATATGTGGCTGAGCATATAACTCAGTGAACATATTTATTATTGATATCATTTGTAAGATTGGATATTCAAAAATATATGTTGGTCATCATTCAGTTACTTTATGTTCTTTTTTAGTTATTGAATTATACTGCATGGACAAGAAGATCATATGTTTAAAACTTTACTATTCTACATTTTAGTTCTTTGATCATCTTTAGTATTACAAGTCATTTTGAGCACAATTACACCATTCTCAATCACATAATTCTTTTATTCCTACATTCACTATCTATCAAACTGTGTGTTATCTTTTAAGCCTTTCAAGCTTATTTGCTGCCAAATTGTTAAGGAAGAATTGTTCTTCCAAAGAATTTTGGTAAACTTGTCATGGTATGAGCTCTCCTTTTATTAATTATTTTTCTTTTCCAGTAACTAAAATTTCCATTCACCAATACCAGTTGGGATATTGTGTGTCCATCTCTCATCTTCATATTTGGATGTAATCTCCAATCTCTCTTGGGCTTGCACAGTGCTGTTTTGTTGCCTCAATCCCTGGGGATTGGTACCTGCCCTGCAGTGTTCAAAACTGTATGTTTCCCTCTAGTCATCTACAACTTCCAGCACTTATATCAGTGTAGTCAAATTACTGCAATAGTTCCTTGTGTCCTGAGGAATGTGTATTGAATACAGTGCTCAAAGTCTAATATACAGTGTAGTTTCCAATTCTCTCTCCTTCAGCGCATACATTTCTCTGTTAATAATCATATAAAAAAATCAAATCTTTTTTTTTGTATTGATTCTGTTAGCCTGTGTCTTTTTATTGGAGGAAGAAATTCCAATTAATGTTGAGATATTAATGACCAGTGACTGGCATTTATGTGTATTTGTGTGTGCTTCCCTTGTTTTTGCTTGTATTGGATCATGTATTTCCTGTATTTTCATGGATGTTGTTATCCTCTTTGGGTTGGAGTTTTCATTTTGGTTTTTTGTGTAGGTCTAGATTTGTAGATAGATATTGTTTGGATTTGGATCTGTCTTAAAACATGTTTTTTCTTCATCTGTGCTGGTTGAGAGTTTTGCTGAATATAGTAACCTAGCTTAGCATCTGTGGTTTTTCAGATGTTCAAGAAATCTCACTAGCTCCTTCTAGCTTGTAGAGCTTGATTTTCTTTTTAAAACTCAGGTGAAATTCTGTCATGTCTGTCTTTGCATGTTACCTGTCTATTTCCATGCCCACTTTTAATATTCTTTCTTTGTTCTGTATGTTATGTGTTCATTAATGTATGGCATGAGGATTTTCTTTTCTGGGCCTTAATAATTGTTGACTTTCTGAGGGTTTATAGGCATCTTTTTCTTTAGTTTGGAAAGTTTTCTTCCAGGATCAGGTTGAAAATATTTTCTGGGACTTCAAGTTGGGAAATTCACATTCTTCTCTTCCTGTTATTCTTAGGTTAGGTCTTTTCATGGCATCACAGACTAACTAGATATTTTGTGTTAAGAATTTTTTAGATTTAATATTTTCATAGACTGATGTTTTATTTTTTTCTATTGTATTTTCAATGTTTGGGAATCTTCTATCTGCTGTATAATTTTAGGAATTGTTGCATCTTATGCTCCTCTTTTCTTCCCTAGTTTTTCCCTCTCTAGAATTCACACAGTTTGTGTTTTCTTTATTGCCTGTTTTTCTTTTTCAGATTTTGTGCATTTCTATTTATTTCCTTCGCCTGTTTAATTATATTTTCCTCTGTATCTTTAAGGGGTATATTAATTTACTTTTTAAAGGATTCTATCATTTCAATACAGTTGGAATTAAGGTCTTTTTGTTGTGCTTCAGTGGTATTAGGACATCTAAGGCTAGGGGTAATAGGATGTCTGTGTTCTAAAGGTGGCTTTCAGACTTTGATTTAGTTGACTATGCTTTATTGAGGGCCTTTAGCCATCTTGATGGATTTAGTCCCTGGACGTTTCTGTTGTAATAGGTATTGGAAGGGGAGTTAGCATCAATTGTTCTGATTTGGAAGGCCTGTGATAGGTGCCCTTGGGCTCTATGTTTCCAGAAGATCAGGTCTAAATGTATCAGAATCCACGGGTATTTTTCAGGATCTACACATCAGATGAAGGTGGGTAGAGACATGCCTTGAGAATGGAAGCCTACCTATTTAAGCAAGTTAGTCAGCAATACTTGGCATTCCCCCACATGTCTCAACAAACAGGGAAGTTCAGTTGGATTAGAGAAGTTACCCCATATGGTTCAGGATCCATGGTACTTTTGAAGGTGGGCAGACTAGTGAGGGAGCTGGATGATTGGATCTCGAGCAGGGATAGCAGACTGCTCAGGAGGTAAGGTTTCCATTCTTAAAGTATATAAATTGATGTATGAGAGTTAAAATTTTTTCTTCTTTTATTTCATTCCTTGTGAGTTTAATATCATGTGCACCAGGCACATGCATTTCTTGATTCCCTCATTTTTGCTCTTTACACTTGTAACTTCCCTCCAAAAAATATAAAACAAAGAACTTTAACAACAATAATACCAATAAAAGCATAAAAATCATCACAGCATGAAAGGTAGAGATTATCACAATGTTTCTCAAAGGAGAAACTTTTGTCTACACATTTTCACTTGCAAATGTTTATTACAATGGGTTATCATTCAGATCCTAGATTTCTGGCTTTTGTGACACCATAAAAATATATCCTTACTGAGGCTTCTTCATGTCATTGAAATCCTGGAGCCCTGGATCAGCAAGACTCCAGCAGATTCAGGGCCTTCTCTGGTGGTTTTCAGTACTTGTGTCTTTGGATTTTGGAGTAGTAGTAGTATGATATTTGCTGTTCCAAGTTCTGGTTTCTGATAGAACATGGGGCTTCTCTTGGATTTGTGTACCAAAATGTGGAGAAAAAGGGGAGAAGGTACTGTTGGAGAAAGCTAGGTGGGCCGTGAATTAACATTGGATTTTATTGCTGAGTCTTGTTTGGAGTTCAGGGATCTAGTATGCCCTCTAGTAGGGTAAAACATTTCAACCCGAATCCAGAGCTACATGGATATGAAGGTAAAAAATTGGGTGCTGTTTGGAGGCTGGGCAGATTTTTACTTAGTGCTGCTGGACTCTGGACAAGTCTTATCTGGGTTCTGAGTAAAGCTATTTCCTCCATTAAAGCAGAGGAAATTTACTAGATTTGTGGTCTGGGATGTGAAGAAGAAGGAATGAATGATGTTGGGTGGGCAATAAGCCTAAAATTCTTATAATATTTTATACTAGTATCAGGAAATCCTATTTCTATTTTATTTAATATAAAATGTTTCCACCGTTTTTGGGGTATATGCAATTTCAAACTTTAAGTATTTATAATCAACTAACTCATGTTTGGTGTATGATTGTGCTCATGCACCCTATATTAGAATCTAAGAACACATGAATCAGTTCAGAGGAGTTTACACTTCAGGACAAAAATTGTGGTTAGTTGTTGATATTATGTCATTGAATGAAATTTAAGGCAGAACATAACATGTATGACTATGTGTAGATAATAACAATTATCTGAAAAGAGAAGAAATGAAAAATTGTGTTAGGATTTTGTGTGTTGATATTTGTCTATCAAATATATCTTTCAGATTAATAGACTTTATAGAAAGTGAAGACAAGCAATCCTATCATTATATTGGTTAAATTCTTGAAACAATGTTTACCATGAAATTAAATAAGGAGAAAATGATACACAAAGCTAAAAGATGAGTCATTGATGAATAAGATATAAGAATGAAACAGAAATTGCACATAAAATCTTCATGGAAAAAACCATGGCTTCTAAGGGCCTGTGTCACTCTGCATGTTATAGAACATCTTGGTCTATCTAGAGGTTAAAGTGAGGATATTTAATATTCTTTCTTTTATACAAAATCAATACTCACTACTTGATGAGCTACAGTGTATCTGTTATGCAAACTGTCTTGATAAGGGTACTGGAGTTTTTATATTTCCAACAATGTTGAAATTATCAGTCCCTCCTACATCATAATTTATATTATTACATATCACAAGGCGATAAAGGTCTAGGAAAATATTTTAGTATCTCTTAAGTAATTACAGATCAAAAGGGCATGACAAGGTAAATAACTTGTATATAGATCTTTAATTGTTTTTATGCAAATGTAAATACACACATATATATATATGAAATTTCTTATATAAGCATGTAATTCATATTATATTAGAGTATATATAATTTAAAATAATATATATAAAATTATGTATAAGAATTTTCTTATCTTATAGTAAATTTCATACTTATATAAATATTGTCTCATTAGATGTTGAGTAGACATGTGATAAACTACAAAATACAGGACTTGTTTATGATAAATATATGGGAGAGATCAGGAATTCAAGAACTATACCAAAATATAATAAAAGTCACATATACATTCTTAGATGAAATGTCCAACAGTATGTAAAGTGAACTTGAAGAGTCTACCTTTAGTACAAAGACAGGGAATCGAGTGGACAGATGAGGTTGCCAAAGGTTTTAGATAAAAACCTAAGGAGTTTCTTTTTATTCTCTAAATTAATCTGGTTACCTCCCATCCAAAATCCCAAGATACTTGCATTTTATTATAAGTCAGTCATTCTGTGATTCAGATGTGTTTCCATGACCTCCCTTTGCACCCATTGTTCATGAATTCAAACTCTATCCTACCTCTCATTCTCTTGTTTCCTTCACTGGTCAACATGCCATTCTTTTAACCTTTCTGCCCAGCCATTTGGTTTTCAGCTTTTATTGACAAGTTAGAGAATAAACAGTAAATGTATTTATACATAACTGAAAAGAGAGATTCTTAATTTAAGCATTACAATGCCATGTCCTGATTGAAACAAGATATGAGTATAGAGAAATCAGAATTTGAATAATGAGTATAATGTTTAAAGAAACTCTTTCCTTTTTTAGTCTTTTTAAAGTTTCTATTTCTTATAATAATAGTGTATATATAATAAGTATAATTATGAATGCTATAAGGTGAGATTTTCATTATCACATGTATAGAATGAATATGTGGCAATTATATATCCAATCATATCTTGGGGATTTGGGAACTTGGTATCTAAAATAATTTTGTATCCTAATTGTATTACTAACATAAAATATTTGTAGAGTTAAATGAATCATCTAGGCCTTAAAAAGGCTTCTTAAATCCTAAACAACTTAAAAAATAATTGTGAGACTATAAATATTTAGTTTTGAAAATCATGAGAGACCTGAGAAGATTAATCATTTGAATATACAAAAAGTATAGGTAATCAGTTTCCAAATTAGTGAAATGACAGACAGAGTTGGTTGTCTGAACATCCCCAGTGAAATATCTCTATAATGTTAGAGAATCTATCTTCAAATTTTTTGTTCATTATAATGGAGAGAAACATCTGTGAAGCAGGAATTATGAAGGACTTGCTTAACCAGTCTTGTTATTGCTTGGCAATCAACTTTGCCTGCATACAAGTCTTATCCTTTTGGACAACATTACACCTACAGATGAAGTTAGGGTTTTTATTTGCACAACGGCAAGCTTGCAATAATTGAAGTCATCTCTGAATGGATGTGGATCAATGAACTTCATCTTTTTAGAGCATTTTGGGCACTTTCAGGAGTAAACCCGTCACATGTTAGAAAAAAAAGTATTTTAATAATGAAACAACATTAAATTATGTATTCTGTGGATCTGTGAGACCCTACACTATTCTTTCTTCTTGAGAAAGGAGATTCTTGACATAAGCATTACAATGGTATGTCCAGATACAAACTAGTTATGTATGCAGAGAAATCACCATTACATAAGGAAAAATGAACATAAGAAAAACTTTTACACTGTGCATACAAACATTATGACTTTGTTTTTCTATAGAGATTTAAATGACAAGAGTCTTGCATTGATGTACTTCAGACTATGAAAGACCAAAGAAGCCAGTCCATGTTATTACACCTAGGAGAAATCACAATAACTGTTGGCACAGTTCTATCCACTAGAAAAGGTGAGAATAATGAAGGCAGCAGTGTTGCTTAATACAATTCCTGTATGTCTGAGCAAACTGCAATAATCATTTTCCTTCTCTCTCTGTCATTGTCCTTTGATCTTTTCCCTTTATATTCTTGCTTAAGTTCTTCCCCCCCACCACCGGAGGACATTTTTTAAATTAGATATATTCTTTATTTATATTTCAAATGATCTCCCCTTTCTTCGACCCCCCCTCCCCGAAAGTCCCATAGGCCCTCCTCTCTCCCCCTGTTCCCTATTCAAGCCCTTCCAGCTTCCCTGTCCTGGTATTCCCCTACACTGCTGCATTGAGCCTTTCCAGGACCAGGGGGCTCTCCTTCTTTCTTCTTGGGCATCATTTGATATGTGAATTTTTTCTTGGGTATTCCAAGCTTCTGGACTAATAACCACATATTAGTGAGTGCATACCTTGTGTGTTTTTTGTGAATGGGTCACCTCACTCAGGATAACATTCCCCAGTTCCATCCACTTGCCTAAGAATTTCATGAATTCATTGCTTTTTGTAGCTAAGTAGTATTCCATAGTGTAAATATACCATATTTTCGGTATCTATTCCTCTGTTGAGGAACATCTGGGTTCTTTCCATCTTCTGGCTATTATAAATAGGGCTGCAATGAACATAGTGGACCATGTATCCTTATTACATGCAGGAGAATCCTCTGAGATATGCCTTGGAGTCATATATCAGGGTCCTCCTGTAGTATTATGCCCAGTTTTCTGAAGAACTACCAGACTGCTTTCCAGAGTGGTTGTACCAGCTTGCAATCCCACCAGCAGTGGAGGAGTGTTCCTCTTTCCCCACATCCTCACCAGCACCTGCTGTCTCCTGAGTTTTTGAACTTAGCCATTCTGATTGATGTAAGGTTAAATCTCAGGGTTGTTTTGATTTGCATTTCCCTGATGACTAAGGATGTTGAACAATTCTATGGGTGCTTCTCAGCCATTCGATATTCCTCAGGTGAAAATTCTTTGTTTAGCTCTGTACCCCATTTTTAATAGGGTTATTTGGCTCTCTGGATTCTACCTTCTTGAGTTCTTTGTATATCTTGGATATTAACCCTCTGTAGGATGTAGGGTTGGTAAAGATCTTTTTCCCATTTGTTAGTTGCCGTTTTGTCTTTTTGACAGTGTCCTTTGCCTTACAGAAACTTCAGCAAAGTGGCCAGATATAAAATTAACTCAAACAAATCAGTAGCCTTCCTATACTCAAAGGATAAACAGGCTGAGAAAGAAATTAGGGAAATGACACCCTTCACAGTAGCCACAAACAATATAAAGTATCTTGGTGTGACTCAAAAAAAAACAAAACAATTGAAAGATGTGTATGATAGGAAATTCAAGTCTCTGCAGAAAGAAATCAAAGAAGACCTCAGAAGATGCAAATATACTCCATACTCATGGATTGGCAGGATTAATATAGTAAAAATGACCAGCTTGCTAAAAGCGATCTTCAGATTCAATGCAATCCCCATCAAAATCCCAACTCAATTCTTCATAGTTTTAGAAAGAGCAATTCTCAAATTCATCTGGAATAACAAAAACGAACAAACAAACAAACAAACAAAACCCAGGATAGCAAATCTGTTCTCAACAGTAAAAGAACTTCTGGGGGAATCAGTATATCTGATCTCAAGCAGAACTTCTACAGAGTGATAGTGTTAAAAACTGTATTGTATTGGTACAGTGACAGACAGGTAGATTAATGGATTAAAATTAATGACCCAGAAATGAACCCACACACCTATGGTCACTTGATCTTCGGCAAAGGAGCTAAAACCATCCAGTGGAAAAAAGGTAGCCTTTTCAAAAAATGTTCTTTGTTCAACTGGAGGTCAGCCTGAAGAAGAATGCAAACCAGTCCATTCTTTTCTCCTTGTACTAAGATCAATTCCAAGTGGAACATGGACCTCTATACAAAACCAGACACATCATAACTAATAGAGAAGGAACTGGGGAAGAGCCTTGAGCACATGGGCACAGTGGAATATTTCCTGAACAGAACACCAATAGTTTATGCTCTAAGACCAAGAATTAACAATTACAAATAAAATTACAATAAAAATATAAAATTACAAAAAAATATAAAATTACAATAAAATTACAAAGTTTTTGTAAGGCAAAGAATACTTGCTGATGAATTGCATTATAAAACACTTCTTGCAGTTTCCTCATGATGATATAATATGTATATATGCCTTTAGGAATTCCTAAAATGACCTTTGCCACACCACTGTTTGGAAATCTTCCTTATGTCTTAGAGATCATTAAACACAGATTAGCACAATGGTACATGAGGACATTGTTTTTTTTTTATTTATTTATTTTATTTTATTTTTTTTAATTTACATTCCAAATCACTTCCACTTTCCCGTTTCCTTCCTCCCCGAAAGTCCCATAAGCCCCCTTCCCTCCCTCTTTTCTCCATTCAACCCCCTCTCGTTACTCTGTCCTGGCTTTCCCCTACATCAAGTCTTTCCAGGACCAGGGGTCTCTCCTTCCATCTTCTTAGAAATCTATTGATATGCGGATTGTGTCTAGGGTATTCCGAGATTCTGGGTCAATATCCCCTTATCAGTGACTGCATACCATATGTGTTCTTTTGTGATTGGGTTACCTCACTAAGGATGACATTTTCAAGATCTGACCATTTGCCTAGGAATTTCGTGAATTCATTGTTTTTAATTGCAGAGTAGGATTCCATTGTGTAGATATACCACATCTTCTGAATCCATTCCTCCGTTGAGGGACATCTGGGTTCTTTCCAGCTTCTGGCTATTATAAATAAGGCTGCTATGAACATAGTGGAGCATGTGTCCTTATTGCATGCAGGTAAAGCCTCTGGGTATATGCCCAGGAGTGGTATAGCTGGATCCTCCGGGAGTGTCATGCCCAGTTTTCTGAGGAACCTCCAGACTGCTTTTCAGAGTGAAGGTACCAGAATGCAATTCCACCAGCAGTGGAGGAGTGTTCCTCTTTCTCCACATCCTCGCCAACAACTGCTGTCTCCTGTGTTTTTGATCTTAGCCATCCTGACTGGTGTGAGATGGAATCTCAGGGTTGTTTTGATTTGCATTTCCCTAATGACTAAGGATGATGAACATCTCTTTAGGTGTTTCTCAGCCATTAGATATTCTTCAGGTGAGAACTCTTTGTTTAGCTCTGTACCCCATTTTTTAATAGGGTTACTTGCCTCTCTGGAGTTTAACTTCTTGAGTTCTTTGTATATCTTGGATATTAGCCCTCTGTCGGAGGTAAGGTTGGTAAAGATCATTTCCCAGTTAGTTGGTTGCCGCTTTGTCTTTTTGACAGTGTCTTTTGCCTTGCAAAAACTTTGTAATTTAATGAGGTCCCATTTGTCTATTCTTGATCTTAGAGCATAAGCTATTGGAATTCTGTTCAGGAAATTCTCCCCTGTGCCCATATGTTCAAGGTCCTTCCCTAGTTTCCCTTCTATTAGTTTCAGTGTGTCTGGTTTTATGTGGAGATCTTTGATCCACTTAGAATTGAGCTTAGTGCAAGGAGATAAGAATGGGTCAATTTGCATTCTTCTGCATGTTGACCTCCAGCTGAGCCAGCACCATTTGTTGAAAAGGCTATCTTTTTTCCATTGGATGGTTTTAACTCCTTTGTCAAAGATCAAGTGACCATAGGAGTGTGGATTCATTTCTGGGTCTTCAATTCTGTTCCATTGATCTACATGTCTGTTACTGTAGCAATACCATGCGGTTTTTAACACTATTGCTCTGTAGTACAGCTTGAGGTCCGGGATACTGATTCCCCCAGAGGTTCTTTTACTCTTGAGAATAGTTTTAGCTATTCTGGGTTTTCTGTTATTCCAGATGAATTTTTGAATTGCTCTTTCTAACTCTATGAAGAATTGAGTTGGGATTTTGATGGGGATTGCATTGAATCTGTGTATTACTTTTGGTAAGATGCTCATTTTTACTATATTAATCCTGCCAAACCATGAGCATGGCAGATTTTTCCATCTTCTGAGGTCTTCTTCAATTTCTCTCTTCAGAGACTTGAAGTTCTTGTCATACAGATCTTTCACTTGTTTGGTTAGAGCCACGCCAAGATACTTAATATGGTTTGTAGCTATTGTGAAGGGTATTATTTCTCTTACTTCTTTCTCAGCCTGCTTATCCTTTGAGTATAGGAAGGCTTCTGACTTGCTTGAGTTGATTTTATATCCGGCCACTTTGCTGAAGTGGTTTATCAGCTGTAGGAGTTCTCTGGTGGAGTTCTTTGGGTCACTTAAGAATACTATCATATCGTCTGCAAATAGTGATAGTTTGACTTCTTCCTTTCCAATTTGTATCCCTTTGACCTCTTTTTGTTGTCTAATTGCTCTAGCTAGAACTTCAAGTACTATATTGAAAAGATATGGAGAGAGAGGGCAGCCTTGTCTAGTCCCTGATTTTAGTGGGATTGCTTCAAGTTTCTCTCCATTTAGATTGATGCTGGCTACCGGTTTGCTGTAAATTGCTTTTACTATGTTTAAATATGGGCCTTGAATTCCTGAACTTTCCAAGAACTTTAGCATGAAAGGATGCTGAATTTTGTCAAATGCTTTCTCAGCATCTAATGAGATGACCTTGTGGATTTTTTCTTTGAGATTGTTTATGTAGTGGATTACATTGATGGATTTCCTTATATTGAACCATCCCTGCATCCCTGGGATGAAGCCTCCTTGATCGTGGTGAATGATCGTTTTGATGTGTTTTTGGATTCGGTTGGCAAGAATTTTATTGAGTATTTTTGCATCGATATTCATAAGAGAGATTGGCCTGAGATTCTCTTTCTTTGTTGGATCTTTGTGTGCTTTTGGTATTAGTGTAATTGTGGCTTCATAGAACGAGTTGGGTAGTGTTCCTTCTGTTTCTATTTTGTGGAACAGTTTGAAGAGTATTGGTGTTAGGTCTTCTTTGAAGATCTGATAGAATTCTGCACTAAAACCATCTGGACCTGTGCTTTTTTTGGTTGGAACACTTCCAATGACAACTTCTATTTCTTCAGGGCTTATAGGACCGTTTAGATGGTCTATTTGATCCTGATTTAATTTTGGTACTTGGTATCTGTCAAGGAAATTGTCCATTTCCTCAAGATTTTCTAGTTGTGTTGAATACAGGTTTTTGTAGTAGGATCTGATGATTTTTTGAATTTCCTCAGTTTCTGTTGTTATCTCTCCCTTTTCGTTTCTGATTTTATTAATTTGGATATTATCTCTGTGCCCTCTGGTTAGTCTGGCTAAGGGCTTATCTATCTTGTTGATTTTCTCAAAGAACCAACTCCTCGTTTTGTTGATTCTTTGTATGGTTTTATTTGTTTCTACTTGATTGATTTCAGCCCTGAGTTTGATGATTTCCTGCCTTTTACTCCTCTTTGGTGTATTTGCTTCTTTTTGTTCCAGGGCTTTTAGGTCTGCCATTAAGCTGTTAGTGTATGCTGTCTCCCGTTTCTTTTTGGCAGCACTCAGGGCTATGAATTTTCCTCTTAGCACTGCTTTCATTGTGTCCCATAAATTAGGGTATGTTGTGCCTTCATTTTCATTAACTTTCAAAAAGTCTTTGATTTCTCTCTTTATTTCCACCTTGACCAAGTTATCATTGAGTAGAGCATTGCTCAGCCTCCATGTGTACGTGGGTTTTCTTTTGTTTTTGTTGCCATTGAAGACCACCCTTATTCCATAGTGATCTGATAGGAGGCATGGGATTATTTCTATCTTCTTATATCTGTTGAGGTCTGATTTGTGACCAATTATATGGTCAATTTTGGAGAAGGTACCATGAGGAGCTGAGAAGAAGGTGTATTCTTTAGCTCTAGGATGAAATGTTCTATATATATCTGTTAGTTCCAGTTGGTCCAAGACTTCAATTAGATTCACTGTGTCCCTGTTTAGTTTCTGCTTTCCTGAACAATCCATTTCAGAGAGCGGGGTGTTGAAGTCACCCACTATTATTGTGTGCGGTGCGATGTGTGCTTTGAGTTTTAGTAAAGTTTCTTTTACGAATGAGGGTGCCCTTGCATTTGGAGCATAGATATTCAGAATTGAGAGTTCTTGATGGTGGATTTTTCCCTTGATCAGTATGTAGTGTCCTTCTGTGTCTTTTTTGATGACTTTAGGTTGAAAATCAATTTTATCTGATATTAGGATGGCTACTCCACCTCGTTTCTTGGGGCCATTTGCTTGTAAAATTGTTTTCCAGCCTTTTACTCTGAGGTAGTGTTTGTCTTTGACACTGAGGTGCGTTTCCTGCATGCAGCAAAATGCTGGGTCCTGTTTACGTATCCAGTCTGCTAGTCTATGTCTTTTAATTGGGGAATTGAGACCATTGATATTAAGAGAGATTAAGGCATAGTGATTATTGCCATCTGCCATTCTTGACGCTATCTTTATGTTTGACTGGTTATCTACTTTTGGGTTTGATTCAAGAAGGTTATTATCTCATTTTTTCCAGGGTGTTGTTTCTCTCCCTGTATTGGAGGTTTCCACCTATTATCCGTTGCAGGGCTGGATTTGTGGAAAGATATTGTGAAAATTTGGTTTTATCATGGAATATCTTGGTCTCTCCATCTATGGTGATTGAGAGTTTTGCTGGGTATAGTAGTCTAGGCTGGCATTTGTGCTGTCTTAGTGTCTGCATGAGATCTGCCCAGGATCTTGCTTGGTTAGAGCTTTACCAAGAAATTTTATATTATTTGTGGCTATTGCAAAGGACTTTCTCCTGTTTATCATTTTTGTAATGGAAGGCTATAGATTTATTTGAGCTAATTTTATATACAGCCGCTTTTCTGAAGATGTTTACCAGTTGTTAAAGTTCTCTGGTAGAATTTTGAGGGTTGCTTACGTTGCTATCATATAACCCCTAAATAGTGATACTTGTAGCCAAACATTGCTTTGAGGTCAGGACTCCAATGGAAGTGTAAGGGAAAGGATCGAAGGAGCTAAAATGGGTGGCAACTGATAGGAAGAACAGTAGACCCTTCTTCCTATCATTATTACCTCAGACATAGTTCTCAGGCTCTCCGCTAGTATTGCAACAGAATTACAAGGGCAACTTTACTTCAGCCCCTCTCCATGTCCCCTGTTGATCTCTCAGACCATCACACATGGCCACCATTCTTCCAACTACCAACACTCAAGTCTTGCCCTTGAACACACTGTCTGAGCTGACCAGGAAAGCAGGCAGCACTTAGCCAACACACCCTCTGAATATTCGAGGAGAAATAGAAACAAAAGAACAAAGAACTCCCATACATCCAGCCTCTACTATGGAACAAATGAAATACATTATGCATAGCATCTATGTCTCTAATACATTTGAAATATGCAAATATAAAATAATTAATCTTTAGTACTGTAAAGAAATATTATTTTCACTTATTCTAAGAATTATTAGACAAGATATAGTTCAAGAGACAGAGTTTATGATTTCAAACTACAGTGCTACTGATGTTTTTTACTTTGAAATGATATTTATCCTTGACTTTCCCCAAAGAACTTATTATGAAAACTATGTAAATATGGGAGGAATAAGCAATCTTATTATTTTGAAAAGATGCATCCATACTTGTCATATTGGAAATTTCATTTTCTGGGCAAGGGTTACAATCAAAACAGCAGACAGTGTTCCCTTCCTGAGGGGATTTTCTGAGTCCTGGTCTTCAAGGCACACTACATATGGAGGGTAGACTCTGAGGAGAATCAGATACATTATAGAAATGAACAGTTCAACATAAATGGCAAATGATGCAGTAATTTACAAAGAAAGTCACTGAAAGACCTCCTTTTGCAAATGTGTATCATATTATAGAGCAAAATTACATTGTTTTTAAAGATAAAAATTTTATAAACATATGATGATTTATATAATATGAAATACCTATGAGATAGAGACAGAAAACCACCAGAGACAGACACTGAGAGAGAGTGACAGGCACAGAAAATATTTAATCTCAATCTGGGGTTTCTACCCCACCTTTGACCATTTAGTTCCTGGATAAAAGACACAGCTTTATATTTGCAATAAGCCTTTTTCTTTACTAAAACTGAACAGATATCTATGCTCTATGGTATTAGAATCTTATTTGCTATCTATAACTCCAAGTTATTACATAGTATGTTTCATTTGGGATGCTCTTAACTGCAATATGCCAGCCCTCATGTCCTCTACCTCCTCTCTCTCACTCTCTCTCTCTCTCTCTCTCTCTCTCTCTCTCTCTCTCTCTCTCTCTCTCTCTCTCTGTCTCTCTCTGTCTCTCTCTCCTCTCTCAGTGCTCCTCCAAGCCCAAGCCATATAAACCTAAACCCTAGGTCTATGTCTCTTGTGACCAGTTATTGGCTGTCAAGATATTGATTCACCAATCAGGAATAACATGGGAAACAAGGTTCATACTGCCACTTGGGTCTTTGTGAGCTCTATGGGAGCAAGAAGTATTTAGCATAGCAAAAGACCAAAGCACTCAATTGAAAGAGAGAGAGAGAGAGAGAGAGAGAGAGAGAGAGAGAGAGAGAGAGAGAGAGAATAAATTTAGGAAAGTAGAAAGTCAATAAATGAGGAAATATTAGACATTTTATCCCATGACAAAACAAAAGTAGACAAGATTTTAATTAATTGTGCTACATACCAATTATTAAAAGTAAAACTATACAGGCCGTGCAGGGGCGGAGGGGCCAGCTCGGTGGCCTCCTCTCGGCCCTCGGCTCCGCGATCCCCGCCCAGCGGCCGACTGCACTGAAGAGACAGGTACCCAGGCTCTTCCCCCAATATAACATCACTTGGGACACGGCCTGTTGGGGCTTCCATCTGCTCCCAAGAACGGGTCAGCACTGTGGTCGTCTGGGTGCCAGATCTGCAGGCCATCGCGTCTGCAGGGTGAGCAGCACCACAGAGAGTGTGCAGAGTGGACTCCGCCTTCTTTGCTCCAGTGGCCAGGAAGTTGGGACAGCCAGGCTCTGAGACAGACAGGCATAATATCACTTGGGTCTTGGGCGGATTGTGTGCACATGGCTCCCAAGAGCTGGGTGGATCTGCAGTAACCATCATGCTAGCTCTGCTGTGGGACTTCTGCCTGGCAGAGGGACGCCCCCACCCCTCCCAGGAGAGATCACACACGCCTGCACAGGGCAGGAGCCTACCAGCCTCCCTTTGGCGATCTCTGCTCCAGGAATCCACTAGGCTAAGCCTTTGGATGTGCAAGGACTCCCCAATAAAAGATCACTTGGGGCAAGGCACATCAGGGCTCCAAAGTCACTCAGGAGCAGGCAGGCCCCAGAAATCGGTGCCAGGGGAATCCTGGTAATCCGGGGGGGGGGGGGGAGAAAGAGCTTTGCAGGCGCACAGGAGGTCCAACCAACAGCCAGTGGCAACAGGACCAACTAACATCAGAGGTATCCAGATGGCAAAAGGCAAACACAGGAATGTTACTAACAGAAATCAAAGTAATGTGGGATCATCCGAACCCAACTCTCCAACAGCAGCAAGTCCTGGATACCCCACCACACCCGAAAGGCAAGATCTGGATTTAAGATCACTTCTCATGATGCTATTAGAGGATCACAAGAAGGACACAAATAAATCTCATAAAGAATTACAGGAGACCATGAATCAACGGTTAGAAGCCCTTACAAAGGAAACACAAAAATTGCTTAGAGAAATGCGGGAGAACATGGATCAAAAGATGGAGGCGCACAAGGAGACAACACAAAAATCGCTTAACGAGATGAATCAACGGGTAGATGCACTCACAAAGGAATCACAAAAATTGCATAAAGAAATGCAGAAGAATATGGGTCAACAGATGGAAGCCCATAAGGAGGCAACACAAAAATTGCTTAAAGAAATGAATCAAGGGATAGATGCCCTTACAAAGGAAACACGAGAACTGCTTAAAGAAATGGAGGAGACAATGGATCAACAGATGAATTCCCATGAGGAGGAAACACAAAAATCGCTCAGAGAAATGCAGGAGAACGTGGGTCATCAGGAAGAAATTCTGAAAGAGGTAATGCAAAAATACCTTAAAGAAATACAGGAAAATACAAACAAACAAGTGAAGGATATCAGCAAATCCATCCAGGAACTAAAAAAGGAAGTAGAAACAACTAAGAAATCACAAAGGGAGACAACTTTGGAGATAGAAAACCTTGGGAAGAAATCAGGAGTCATAGATGCTAACATCAACAATAGAATACAAGAGATAGAAGAAAGAATCTCAGGTGCTGAAGATTCTATAGAAAGCATCGACTCAACAGTCAAAGAAAACGCAAAATGCAAAAAACGTGTAACCCAAAACATCCAGGAAATCCAGGACACAATGAGAAGACCAAACGTAAGGATTATAGGTATAGATGAGAGTGAAGATTTGCAACTTAAAGGGCCAGTAAACATCTTCAACAAAATTATGGGGGAAAACTTACCTAACCTAAAGAGAGAGATGCTGATGAACGTACAAGAAGCCTACAGAACTCCAAACAGACTGGACCAGAACAGAAATACCTCCCGTCACATAATAATCAAAACACCGAATGTTCTAAACAAAGAAAGAATACTAAAAGCAGTAAGAGAAAAGGGCCAAGTAACATACAAAGGAAGACCTATTCGAATCACATCAGACTTCTCACCAGAAACTATGAAAGCCAGAAGATCCTGGGCAGATCTCATGCAGACACTAAGACAGCACAAATGCCAGCCTAGACTACTATACCCAGCAAAACTCTCAATCACCATAGATGGAGAGACCAAGATATTCCATGATAAAACCAAATTTTCACAATATCTTTCCACAAATCCAGCCCTGCAACGGATAATAGGTGGAAACCTCCAATACAGGGAGAGAAACAACACCCTGGAAAAAATGAGATAATAACCTTCTTGAATCAAACCCAAAAGTAGATAACCAGTCAAACATAAAGATAGCGTCAAGAATGGCAGATGGCAATAATCACTATGCCTTAATCTCTCTTAATATCAATGGTCTTAATTCCCCAATTAAAAGACATAGACTAGCAGACTGGATACGTAAACAGGACCCAGCATTTTGCTGCATGCAGGAAACGCACCTCAGTGTCAAAGACAAACACTACCTCAGAGTAAAAGGCTGGAAAACAATTTTACAAGCAAATGGCCCCAAGAAACGAGGTGGAGTAGCCATTCTAATATCAGATAAAATTGATTTTCAACCTAAAGTCATCAAAAAAGACACAGAAGGACACTACATACTGATCAAGGGAAAAATCCACCATCAAGAACTCTCAATTCTGAATATCTATGCTCCAAATGCAAGGGCACCCTCATTCGTAAAAGAAGCTTTACTAAAACTCAAAGCACACATCGCACCGCACACAATAATAGTGGGTGACTTCAACACTCCACTCTCTGAAATGGATCGTTCAGGAAAGCAGAAACTAAACAGGGACACAGTGAATCTAATTGAAGTCTTGGACCAACTGGAACTAACAGATATATATAGAACATTTCATCCTAGAGCTAAAGAATACACCTTCTTCTCAGCTCCTCATGGTACCTTCTCCAAAATTGACCATATAATTGGTCACAAATCAGACCTCAACAGATATAAGAAGATAGAAATAATCCCATGCCTACTATCAGATCACTATGGAATAAGGGTGGTCTTCAATGGCAACAAAAACAAAAGAAAACCCACGTACACATGGAGGCTGAGCAATGCTCTACTCAATGATAACTTGGTCAAGGTGGAAATAGAGAAAGAAATCAAAGACTTTTTGAAAGTTAATGAAAATGAAGGCACAACATACCCTAATTTATGGGACACAATGAAAGCAGTGCTAAGAGGAAAATTCATAGCCCTGAGTGCTGCCAAAAAGAAACGGGAGACAGCATACACTAACAGCTTAATGGCACACCTGAAAGCCCTGGAACAAAAAGAAGCAAATACACCAAAGAGGAGTAAAAGGCAGGAAATCATCAAACTCAGGGCTGAAATCAATCAAGTAGAAACAAATAAAACCATACAAAGAATCAACAAAACGAGGAGTTGGTTCTTTGAGAAAATCAACAAGATAGATAAGCCCTTAGCCAGACTAACCAGAGGGCACAGAGATAGTATCCAAATTAATAAAATCAGAAACGAAAAGGGAGAGATAACAACAGAAACTGAGGAAATTCAAAAAATCATCAGATCCTACTACAAAAACCTGTATTCAACACAACTAGAAAATCTTGAGGAAATGGACAATTTCCTTGACAGATACCAAGTACCAAAATTAAATCAGGATTAAATAGACCATCTAAACCGTCCTATAAGCCCTGAAGAAATAGAAGTTGTCATTGGAAGTCTTCCAACCAAAAAAAGCACAGGTCCAGATGGTTTTAGTGCAGAATTCTAATAGACCTTCAAAGAAGACCTAACACCAATACTCTTCAAACTGCTCCACAAAATAGAAACAGAAGGAACACTACCCAACTCGTTTTATGAAGCCACAATTTCACTAATACCAAAAGCACACAAAGATCCGACAAAGAAAGAGAATCTCAGGCCAATCTCTCTTATGAATATCGATGCAAAAATACTCAATAAAATTCTTGCCAACCGAATCCAAGAACACATCAAAACGATCATTCACCACGATCAAGGAGGCTTCATCCCAGGGATGCAGGGATGGTTCAATATAAGGAAATCCATCAATGTAATCCACTATATAAACAATCTCAAAGAATAAAACCACAAGGTCATCTCATTAGATGCTGAGAAAGCATTTGACAAAATTCAGTATCCTTTCATGCTAAAGTTCTTGGAAAGTTCAGGAATTCAAGGCCCATATTTAAACATAGTAAAAGCAATTTACAGCAAACCGGTAGCCAGCATCAATCTAAATGGAGAGAAACTTGAAGCAATCCCACTAAAATCAGGGACTAGACAAGGCTGCCCTCTCTCTCCATATCTTTTCAATATAGTACTTGAAGTTCTAGCTAGAGCAATTAGACAACAAAAAGAGGTCAAAGGGATACAAATTGGAAAGGAAGAAGTCAAACTATCACTATTTGCAGACGATATGATAGTATACTTAAGTGACCCAAAGAACTCCACCAGAGAACTCCTACAGCTGATAAACCACTTCAGCAAAGTGGCCGGATATAAAATCAACTCAAGCAAGTCAGAAGCCTTCCTATACTCAAAGGATAAGCAGGCTGAGAAAGAAGTAAGAGAAATAATACCCTTCACAATAGCCACAAACCATATTAAGTATCTGGCGTGACTCTAACCAAACAAGTGAAAGATCTGTATGACAAGAACTTCAAGTCTCTGAAGAGAGAAATTGAAGAAGACCTCAGAAGATGGAAAAATCTGCCATGCTCATGGTTTGGCAGGATTAATATAGTAAAAATGAGCATCTTACCAAAAGTAATACACAGATTCAATGCAATCCCCATCAAAATCCCAACTCAATTCTTCATAGAGTTAGAAAGAGCAATTCAAAAATTCATCTGGAATAACAGAAAACCCAGAATAGCTAAAACTATTCTCAAGAGTAAAAGAACCTCTGGGGGAATCAATATCCCGGACCTCAAGCTGTACTACTGAGCAATAGTGTTAAAAACCGCATGGTATTGCTACAGTAACAGACATGTAGATCAATGGAACAGAATTGAAGACCCAGAAATGAATCCACACTCCTATGGTCACTTGATCTTTGACAAAGGAGCTAAAACCATCCAGTGGAAGAAAGATAGCCTTTTCAACAAATGGTGCTGGCTCAGCTGGAGGTCAACATGCAGAAGAATGCAAATTGACCCATTCTTATCTCCTTGCACTAAGCTCAATTCTAAGTGGATCAAAGATCTCCACATAAAACCAGACACACTGAAACTAATAGAAGGGAAACTAGAGAAGAACCTTGAACATATGGGCACAGGGGAGAATTTCCTGAACAGAACTCCAATAGCTTATGCTCTAAGATCAAGAATAGACAAATGGGACCTCATTAAATTACAAAGTTTTTGCAAGGCAAAAGACACTGTCAAAAAGACAAAGCGGCAACCAACTAACTGGGAAATGATCTTTACCAACCTTACATCTGACAGAGGGCTAATATCCAATACATACAAAGAACTCAAGAAGTTAAACTCCAGAGAGGCAAGTAACCCTATTAAAAAATGGGGTACAGAGCTAAACAAAGAGTTCTCACCTGAAGAATATCTAATGGCTGAGAAGCACCTAAAGAGATGTTCATCATCCTTAGTCATTAGGGAAATGCAAATCAAAACAACCCTGAGATTCCATCTCACACCAGTCAGGATGGCTAAGATCAAAAACACAGGAGACAGCAGTTGTTGGCAAGGATGTGGAGAAAGAGGAACACTCTTCCACTGCTGGTGGAATTGCAAGCTGGTACAACCACTCTGGAAAGCAGTCTGGCGGTTCCTCAGAAAACTGGGCATGACACTCCCGGAGGATCCAGCTATACCACTCCTGGGCATATACCCAGAGGCTTTACCTGCATGCTATAAGGATACATGCTCCACTATATTCATAGCAGCCTTATTTATAATAGCCAGAAGCTGGAAAGAACCCAGATGTCCCTCAGTGGAGGAATGGATTCAGAAGATGTGGTTTATCTACACAATGGAATACTACTCTGCAATTAAAAACAATGAATTCACGAAATTCCTAGGCAAATGGTCAGATCTTGAAAATATCATCCTTAGTGAGGTAACCCAATCACAAAAGAACACACATGGTATGCAGTCACTGATAAGGGGATATTGACCCAGAATCTCGGAATACCCTCGACACAATCCGCATATCAATAGATTTCTAAGAAGATGGAAGGAGAGACCCCTGGTCCTGGAAAGACTGGATGTAGGGGAACGCCAGGACAGAGAAACGAAACGAGAGAGGGTTGAATGGAGAAAAGAGGGAGGGAAGGGGGCTTATGGGACTTTCGGGGAGGGAGGAAACGGGAAAGGGGAAATGATTTGGAAGGTAAATTAAAAAAAAAATAAAATAAAATAAAATAAAATAAGTGCTGGGCGATGGTGGCACACGCCTTTAATCCCAGCACTTGGGAGGCAGAGGCAGGAGGATTTCTGAGTTCAAGGCCAGCCTGGTCTACGGAGTGAGTTCCAGGACAGCCAGGGCTACACAGAGAAACCCTGTCTCGGAAAACCAAAAAAAAAAAAAAAAAAAAAAAAAAAAAAGTAAAACTAAATTACAAATTACCTGATCAATATTTGTAGCCCATTCTATCATTTCATCAGACATACACAGTTTTTGACTATTTGGAAAATGACCAGAAAAAGTTCCTATTTTTATTTTAAGTCCATACTGTTTTAGAAAATCCATGATATAGAAAATATCATATTCTGCATCCAGTATTATATTCTGGTTCATGTTTACCAGGTCTCCAGCAGGGTTTACAAATTGTAGGTTCTTCAGAAAAGAGAACATCTAAAACAAATTTGTCATTTTAGTTTCAGCTATGTTTTCACATTATTACATAAATCATAAAGTTTGGAATATCCCTAATGTCAAGTATCCACTTTTAAAAATCCACCTTTAACAGAAGTATTCAATGCTAAAAAAGAAATTATGTTCCGGTTACATGTAAAGTTTCACTATGCTTTAAAACAACATTTTCCCACTGGCTGTATTCCTAAACACATGCACACCTAAATTTATGTTTTGAGAAAAATGATATGTTTTCTAATTTTTTCTGTCCACAGTGTTATTTGATAGGGAATTTAAACCCTCATTAGGTCAAAATATAGCAAAAGTACTTGAATATTATTTGAGATCAGCACCTTTTTGATCATAAAAAGGCAAGCCATTTTCTTACTTCCATCTAAAATTTTCATGAGAATTTCTTTCATTTTTTTATATTTATGGCATTTATTAAAAATATCTGTACCGTCGGGCGGTGGCGGTGCACGCCTTTAATCCCAGCACTTGGGAGGCAGAGGCAGGTGGATTTCTGAGTTCGAGGCCAGCCTGGTCTACAGAGCGAGTTCCAGGACAGCCAGGGCTATACAGAGAAACCCTGTCTCGAAAAACCAAAAGAAAAAAAAAATATCTGTACCAACCAGTACCACCAGACATCCCAGAAACTAAACCACCAACCAAAGAGTACACATGGAGGGACCCATGCCTTCAGCTACATATGTAGCAGAGGATGGCCTTTTCAGACATCAATGAGAGGAAAAGTCATTGGTCATGTGAAGCATCAATGTCCCAAGGTTGGGGAATACCAGGTCCGGAAAGTAAGAGTGGGGGTTGGTAAGCAGGAGTAGGGGGGATGGGATAGGGTTTTTTGGAAGGGTAACAAGGAAAGGGGATAACATTTAAAATGTAAATAAAGCAAATATCTAATAAAAAAAATAAATGATATTCTTTTTTAATATTAATCATTCCAATCATTTACATGTCAAACAATATCCCTTTTCCTCATTACCCCTCCACAAACTTCCCCTACCACATCTTCCCTCTCTTCTCTCTCCTTTGCCTTTATGAGGGTGCTCCCCCACCCATCCACAGATAGTTTCTTCTTTACATGGTTTTTGACTTAATGATTCCATTTAACAATGTCATTTTTATGATATACATGTCATTCAGTATAAGATTCTATACCTTCCAGGAGTCAAATTCCAGTTCCTTTCCAGTATTCAGTGACTATGTGTCTACATGACGCAGAAGCATCTCATGGAGTGAATGGGCCACAGTATACACAGCAATGCATAAGTTATAACATGTATCACTCATGGACATTCCAATTGGTGACCTGAGTAACCATTTAAATACTGTTTTGGTTGGACAAAACCTCAGTTTTGTACAAGTAGATGGTGGCAAAGAGCATTTAAAGTAAGTCCACCATAGTTTAGCAAATGAAATATCATTACTGTACTTTTTTGGGTGTACTGTCTGCATAAATTGTTTAAAACCAGACATCTCAGAATGCTGATGTGAAAAAATTAGAGTCCCAGGCAAGGAGTTAAGCATGAAATCTCCTTTAATTGTGATCAAATCAAACTGTGACACACTGACCCAGAGTCGCTGAATGTCTTTAGATTTCCATAGTACGAAGGTATATTGTATATAAGATTCTTTATCTCCATAGATGATTACAACTTTTGCTGATGACATTATGATTTGGTGATAGTACTTTTGAATCGTTTTAAAATATAGCATCCTATCCTTTGTGATAATAGTTACAAATGCTAAACAAACAATGTTTCTTTGCATTTCTCTTCTCAAGTCAGAAAGGAATTGAATTGAATGGTCATCATCTGCAATTATCACTCCTACCCAGTTCCATTGGAAGTAAACCACTAGGGACACCATGGCTAATGTTAGAGATGTGTCCTTGGGTGATATCTGAGATAGATGAGGAAATTGTTCATGGTCACTTAGAAGAAGATGAAAATGACCATAGTAAAGCTGAAACACACCGATAAGGAACAATATGAAGAAGATGGAATGCAGAAAGCTCAGACTAAGATCTAAGTTTGCTAAAGCACATGCAAAAAGTGAAACTTCTTTGTCTTACTATTAAAATTGTATCCAAATTTTGTGATTCACTTAACAGCTAGAGATAAACTAGGTGTTCAGGTAATCTTTTTTCTTTACTGCTCTCTCTCAATCACATTTATCATAAATTTGGTGTTCTTTGACACAGAACATATCTAAGTATTTATGTTTGAAAGATCAGAGCAGACATAAATGAATTCTATGACTTTTAATCTGTCTTTGTACACAGACTGTGGTAAAATGGTATTTCCTTAAAAGTAACCCACCCTGACTTACCTCTGGAGTTCCAGAGATGTATAGGTATCGTCCAATTTTGGTAGATAGTTTCCATACAGGTCCCATAAGTACAATTAAATATCTTCTCTGATTTTTACAGTAGTAATTAGGAATGATTTCTTTTCTTTTCAAGGACAAACCTCTTTTCACATTATCTGGAATTAGGTTACATTCAACCTTAACTAGTAGGGAAATATTTGGTAAAATATAAATGTTCCTATTAATTTCTTCAATGGTAAAATAAACAGAGGAAATCAACTAGATGGTCTTGGGTGTCACCCTGAAAACAGAGCACACTAATCATGAAAGTATGGGTTCTAATTACTGTAATATTAAATAAAGCTCAATTTTTTAAAGCAATGAATTATTGGACTTATGTGACCCATTGATATGATTACACAGTTCCTTATTTTGATGAATTAGGATGTGTACCTTGTAAAAAAACATTTAACAAGTCTTAAAATCATAACAGATTTTTATATTTACACAATTCTATCATTGTATAACTTTTCTACTGTTCCATTTTGATTTTCTTCATCATGATGAAAAATCTATTTTATATCTATTGAAAAGGAAAGATTTCCTAGACAACATTGAATCTGCCTATGCCTTCATCTTATACTTCTAACACTTAACATATGTGGGGAAAAATGAGAATTATCTGCTATCTAGAATGTTATGCTTCTTTACAGAAACAACACTAGGAAATGCTATGGCCTCATAAGGTTATAAAGAATAAGTAGGCAAATTTGTTTGTGTTGATAATTTACAAAAGTCTAATGAATTCATAGGTAATGCAAATACCATAATAATTCCTATTCTTCCTCTAGCCTTCCATACAGTTCATCACTTTTCATTTTATATTTGAGACTGCACAAAATTGACTGATATAAGATTGGTTATAACTACAATTTTTTCCTGTTAGGAAGGAACTCTTTGCCTTTCACATGGACCCTTAAATTATACTAATTTGTTCTATCTCAACACTCACTGTGTATCAAATAACTAGCCTTAGGTTCTATTTGATTAAGATTTCTACAGATACTGTGATGGTTTGTATATACTCTGCCCATAGAGTGGCACTATTAGAAGATGCAGCCCTATTAGAGTAGGTGTGGCCTTGTCGGAGTAAGTGTGTCACTGGGTGCATTGGCTTAAGACACTCATCCTAGTTGCCTGGATGTTAGTCATCTACTAGCAGCCTTCAGAAGATGTAGATATCTCAGCTCTGCCTACACCATGCCTAGCTAGATGCTGCCATGCTCCCACATTTGATGATAATAGACTGAACCTCTGAGCCTGTAGGCCAGCACCAATTAAATGTCATCCTTTCTAAGACTTGCCTTATTCATAGTGTTTGTTCACAGCAATAAAATGCTAAGACATAAGTTGGTATCAGGGACTGGGGTATTGCTATGATAGGCCTAACCATGCTTTTGTTTGGAAGAATGTAGATTTTGGGACTTTGGATTTGGGATGTAGTGGAATGCTTTAAATGGGGCTTAATGGGCTATGCTAGTGAGAATATGGAAGATTTTGTTACTGAGAGTGAGTTGAAGCAATCCCACTAAATTAAGGGACAAGAAAAGGCTGCCCATTCTCTCACTATCTATTCAATATAGTACTAGAAGTTCTATCTAGAGCAATTAGACAACAAATGGAGGTTAAGTGGGATACAAATTTGAAAGAAAGAAGTCAAGATGTCCCTATATGCAGATGAAATTATAGTATACATAAGGGATCCCAAAATTTCTACCAAAGAACTCTACAGCTCATAAACAATTTCAGAAAACTGGCTCGATATAAAATTAATTCAAATACATCAGTAGCCATCCTTTATATAAATGATAGTCAGCTGAAAAAGAAATCATGGAAAAAACACAGTTTACAATAGTCATCAATAATATAAAATATCGTGCTGTAACTCTAACCAACTAAGTGAAACTTGTATGAAAATAACTTCAAATCCCTGAAGAAATAAATTGAAGAAGACACCAGAAGACAGAAAGATCTCCAATGCTCATGACAGGAAGAATTTACAGTGAAAATGCTCATCTTACACAAATCACTCTACAGATTCAATGTAATGCCACCAATATTTCAACAGAAGTCTTCATAAAACTTGTAAGAGCAATTCTCAACTTTACAAGGAAAAATTAAAAATGCAGGATCAAGAAAATAATCTTGAACATTAAAGAACTTCGGGAGAAATCAACATCCCTGACCTCAACTGGTATTACAGAACAATAGTGATAAAAACTGCATGGTATTGGTACAAAAACATACATTTATCCATGGAATAAAATTAAAGACACAGAAATAAACCCATATACCTATAGACACTTGAATTTTGCCAAAGAAGCCAAAACCATAGTATGGATAAAGGAAATCATCTTCTCCAAATGGTGCTAGTCTAACTGGATGTCTACATGTAGAAGAATCCATATAGACCCATATTTATCACCCTGCACAAAACTCAGGTCCAAGTGGACCAAAAATGTCAGTTTAAAACTGGATACACTAAATCTCATAAAATATAATTTGGGGAGGGATAGCCTTGGTACAGGAAAGAGTTTTCTGAAGAGTACACGAATGGCTCATACTATAAGAACAATAGTTCATAAATGAGTAAATCCTCTATCTGACAGATGGCTAACATCATATATATATATGAAGTTAGAGAAAAACAACCCAAATAGCCCAATTTTAAAATGGGATACAGAGCTTAATGAAGAATTTGCAAAAGAGGACTCTTGAATGTCCAGGAAGCACTCAAAAAAATGTTCAACATTCGTAGACATCATGAAAATGCCCATCAAAACAACTATGAATTTCCATCTTGTACCCACTAGAATGGCTAAGATCAAAAATGCAAGTAACAGCACATGGTGACAAGGATGTGGAAAGGGGGAAACACTTCTACGTTGATGGTGGGTGTATAAACTTGTACACTTTGGAAATCAATTTGATGGTTTCTCCAAAAACTGGTATTACTTCTATTTCATGACCCTGTTATACTACTCCTGGGCATATACCAATAAGATGCTCCACCACTTGAAAAAGACACATGCTCAACTACGTTCATAGCAGCTTTATTTGTAATAGCCAGAAACTGGAAACAACCTACATGTCCCTCAACTGAAGGATAAGGAAAATGGATGGAAAATGGATAAGAAAATAAGGAAAATTCCATCTATACAATGGAATACTATTCAGCTATTGAAAATGAGAACATGATTAATTTTGCAGGAAAATGGATGGAACTCAAAACTATCTTGAGTGAAGTAACCCAGTCCCAAAAGGGCATGCATGGTGTATACTTGCTTATAAGTGGATATTAGTAATAAACTACAGGATACCCATGCCACACTCTAGAGACGCAAGAGAATTAAGCTCAAGGCTACTGCAGTATACACTGGACAGCTCTCCTGTTTTCTAACTCTGGTCTTCTTTTTGATCATTTTTATAATCATCTTCAACCACCCACCCACCTTCCAGAGGACTGTTTGATTTAGTACTGATAGGACCAATACAGAAAAGAGGTGCCCAATAAACAATGGGGGTGATCTTAGCTGAGACTCACAGAATTTCAATATGGAACCCAAAGAGGCTACCTCCTGTAGTAAAGCAGGAACTCTTGTGGAGTAATAGGGACCCCAACCAACCCACAAAACTTTTGACCCCAAATTCATTGTGTCAGCAAGAAATTCAGGAGCAGGGAGTGGAGAAGAGACTGAGGGAATGGCCAACTAATAATAGGCCAAAATTGAGACCCATACCATGAGCAACCACCAATCCCTGACATTATTAGTGATACTCATGGTTGCAGAAAAGGGTCAAACATTGCTATCCTCTGGGAAACTTTACCCAGAAGCTTACTCAGACTGATGCAGACACCTTCAGCCAAAGAGTAGATTGAGCTTGGGGACTCTAATGGAAGAATAGGGGTAATTATTATGGGCCCCCAAAAGGATAGGAACTCCAGAGAAAGACCAACACTTTCAACTAACTTGGACTTTTGGGATTCTCAGAGACTGAAGTACCAACCAAAGAGCATACATTAGCTGGACTCAGGCCTCTCTGCACACATACAGCAGATATGCAGCTTGTATTCATCTGGGTTCTGAACAAGTGGAGTGAGGGCTATCCAAAAATCTGTTACATGTCTCTGGATAAGTTCGTCTACCTGGGCTGCCTTGTCTAGCTTCAGTGGTAGTGGATGTCACTGATCCTGCAGAAATTTGATGTGCCAGGATCAGCAGATGCCCATGGGGACTCCTCAACTGCTTATAGAAGTGGAGGATGCCATAGGCAGAAGTACTGTGAGAAGGGTTGAGCAGGATGGGGGTGGCAAGCAGGTGATGTAAAGTGAATACATTTTTCAAAATTAAAAAAACAGAAAAAATAAATAGATATAATGGGAAAATAAAGTTGCAGTTTGAGAAGAAAAGTTCAAATTTGTTCAGAGGACAGCAGTGATAATGGCTAGACCGTTGCGGAGCTAGTCATTGCCCTGTTTTTTGATATGAAATTATTACCTAGATAGGCTTTTGCAATGTCCACTCTTTTCTATTTCTAGTTACTGTCTCCCTAAAGACAGCCTTCTAAAACTTCAAGATGGAATTCATTCAATCTCCCTTCAATCTCCCTTTCCTTATTTCTGTCTGTGTTTTAAAATCTGTATGTTTGCTGGGTACGTTGGCTCACGTCCATGATTGGAACACTTGGCAGGCTTAGCTAAAAGGATCACTATGAATTTGAAGGCACGATGAGGTACATAGTAACTTCCAGACCTTCTTGGGTTAAAAAAATAAAAGCTTATCTAAAACAAATAAAACAAAGTAACACCCCCCCCTCCAAACTAGGTGAAGCTCCAGCAATCTGCTCTCTTCTTTCCTTGAGTCTTGATGGCCCTTTCCTTTATTCCACAGTTCCTCACTACCATGTCTCACTTCAATTTTTCACCATCTGAAAATTAAATCTATACTACCTGAAAGAAACCATGAAAAGGCACAGTGTATATCATACTACTTATGTATTTTAAGTATATATATTTTATAGAAATTTATATTTCTGTTTTATATACATATACTTTATAGTTTGTTTTCATTTCTAAAATATAAAAATTCATATCACATGAGAAGTTTTTAGTATATTAAACTGTATTGTAGGTGAGAATGGTGATGCATTCTGTAGCTTCCATATTTGGATGGCTGAGGCTGGAGGATTGCTTTAACTTTCAGGTCAGCTTGAGACTTATAGTGAATTCCAACCAGCTTGGATTTCAGAGCAAGGTCTTAGCAAAAAGTGACCATAAATAAAATTTTATCATTTAAAAAGTGAACATAACCTTTATCTAAAATTATAAATATCACTGTGTTTATCCATATCCATATACATATATATGATATTGTTTGTGTCATTTTCATAAGCATATTACAAAAAAATTGTCACAATTTCTTCAATTGAAATCTGAAATAAGGTAACCCCATTGATTAAGAAAATAAATGTATGTAAAAATATAAATCAAAATGTGTATAGTGAACTCATCTACACAATACACAACCATATTTTATATGAAAAGAAGAGAAAGAGATTTAAATATATAATGATTATAATACATGAAAAATATGCAGTAAAAATAAGACATGGAAATTTGAATTCTGTGAATGACTTTTTTTCTGGGGAAAACATCAACAAATTTGTAACCTTGTTACTCCTCAACTGTTTTTTATTTTTAAGATATTCTTGGCAGTTACAAGGCACAGGTACTATACTATAGGCAACATCTTTTACTATAGCACCTAAAAAGAAAATACTAAGACATGGCTTACATGTATATCCTCTTATAGAAAGTACTTAATCTCAATCCTGTGTTTCTACCCCATCTTTATTGTTCAGTTCCCAAATAAAAGACACCCAACCTTTATATTTATAAAAAGCCTTAATCAGCACTAGAGGAGGGCAAATATCTACCATCTGTGCTATTAGGGTCTCCTTCCCTATTAATAACACCAAGTTATAATTTTCCATGTTCCATCTGGGCACCTATTACCTCCAACTAGCTAGCCCTCATGACTATGCTTTCATGATTCACCTACCCCTTGGCAGCTTCCTCCTCTCTCTTCTTTTAACCCAATCTTTTTAGTTCTCCTCTGTCTCCAAGCTCAGGCACCACAAACCAACCTATGTCTCTTTTTCCCAGCTATTGGCTGTCAGCATCTTTATTTAATCGATAATTTCAAATTAATGAGCAAGTTCACATTGTATATGCAGATTATCTTCCCTGGAGGCAACCAGGACTCAGGGCAAGTATTTAGCATTACTATTCATAGCAAAAGAAAAAAACTTCAACATCTTCCTTCGCCTTTTTTTTCCTCAAAAAAAAAAAAAAACCTTTCATGCAGTTATTGATAAGATGGTATATGGCAAATTATAACTTAAGGATATTGATGGGGATGTGATACTAATAGCACAGAGGATAGATACCTGCCCAGTTCTATTGCTATTTAAGGATTATTATAAATAAAAGTTCTTGTGTCTTTTATCTGGAAATTGAATGATCAAGGAGGGATAGAAACCCCAGATTGAGATTAAATACTTTACACAATATCCTATCTTCTAACAAATTAACAACTTATCTGTTGGAAAAGATAGATGCTTCATACATTTCTAATTTAGATCTTGAATAAAATTCTGATTATGTTATTACAGCAAACATGTGACTGTGTATTAAAACAGAATGAAAAGGAAAATGAAATAAAATTCTAATTGTGAAGAGAAAGTGTGTTCCCAGTCCTGATTTTAGCAACAGGAATCACAGATTGCAATAATTTTGAAATTATGACATGTAGATTATTTGGCCAGAATCAGTGTATCTTTGGTAATTGAATATCAGGGTAGATATACTGAAAACTGATGTGCAGGAACCAGGCATCCTTGCTATTGTAAGAAACAATATATAAAAGACGGCTTTATTGAAACCTCTATGAAATTAATCTAAAACAGTATTTATTATTATTCTCAGGGATATCACATGACACCATACAAGCAAGGTCAATAGTATGCCTCATTCCTCCAGTGTCTACTTGGAAATTGTGACTCAAAAAATGACAAAAAGAAGCTACCCCATAAAATTACCATTAAAAGGAAAGTAGCCAGTAATAAAACATAAAATTAATTTTAGCTGTGTCATAGAGAAGGACAGCTACTAGGCACAGAGAATCATATCTATCATTTAGCATCTCCAGAATGCTTTATTTGTATTTATATTTGTATGTAAATGGAAGGTGTACTTACTGCTTGTCTAGATTCCCACTGAAATAATCATTCTTCACATAACCATGCTTTGAATAAATAGAAAAGAAACAATCAGCATCTTTATCTCCTAGGTCATTTTTTGTGTTTTTTATTCTCCAAAAGCACCTGGGGTCACTCAAATGGCAAAAAAGAAAGGAAAACCACAGAACCAGGAAGACAACGATCAAAGAGAACATCTTTACCACATCACCACAATACATGCCTGAGCAAAATGCACTGTGAAGAGTCAGGAAGGGAAAAACTCATGTATCAATTTTGCATGAACACATCTTGGTGTCATGTTTTATTGCTGTAGTTACTGCTAAGGAACACATATACTTCTCTCAGCACCTTACTTTTCAGTTCAGTGTTTGCCTCTGGAGGTTTCTTAAGCACTCTCTGGCCTGAGGCTCTGCATCTGAGATTCTATGTCTAGGTGAAAAATAAGGGGTAATAACTTTGGTTGTGATTATCCTTCTCTGTATATCTTCTGATTACGTTCATGTAGGTAGATTTGAAGGTTCCTGACATGATTCCTCTTGGGGAATATTTCTAAGAAGCACAGTTCATCTAACCAGTTTTCTGATAAGCATTATAAATAGTTGATTTGGATTATATAAAACATTCTAGATGAGTTTTTGAAGAATTATGTCAGTGATGTCAACTGAACCCAATATACCTAAGTATAAAAAGATTAATAACAGCAAGCAATACTTGTACATGTCTTCAACACTTGTAGACATTAATTTTATAAGATTCTTTCTTTCTGATTTTGAATTTAAAGTTATATAAAAGCTGATTATATGGGATAGGGATATCCAATGCCACTAATATTTTTATTTCGTTGTTCATTAAAGGGCAGATTATACTGTGCACTCTCTTAAGTGACTTCAAGGTGTATAAACCATAATGGTGAATAATGTGGAATAAGAAACCAGAATATTATAGTATAAGAGCTATTTCCATAATGATGCACGATTACAGTGCACCAATGTCTTGAATTATCTTCAGTTTGAGTTACAACTTAAAGTCAGTTCTAGACATTCTTTGTTATACCTCCTCTGCAGTGATCTCTATTATGGAAGGTTTTACTATAGATATACATAGATATTACATAGGAAAAAGTATCTCTGCCAAGTGGGAAAAACTCCATCATCCAAGAAAGAAAACAATTAATAATCATGCTTATTTTTGGCATCGTTGATTAGAATATAATTTCAAAAGTGCTTATTTTGTTGCCATTCAGTTATTTTAGGTTTTTTCTTTCTAGTTGCTGTGAACATACATTGGCATGACTATCATAAAAAACTTAATATTTTCCTGTTTATTTATTTGATGTTCTTTAGTTTTGTAAGACATTTTGATCATAATCACCTTCTTCCCTAATTCTATTCCCATATTCACTACCTAGCCAACTGTGAGTTCTTTTTTTTTTTAAGCCCTTTAAGACTACATTTTGCCCAGTTAGTTGGTTGCCGCTTTGTCTTTTTGACAGTGTCTTTTGCCTTGCAAAAACTTTGTAATTTAATGAGGTCCCATTTGTCTATTCTTGATCTTAGAGCATAAGCTATTGGAGTTCTGTTCAGGAAATTCTCCCCTGTGCCCATATGTTCAAGGTTCTTCCCTAGTTTCCCTTCTATTAGTTTCAGTGTGTCTGGTTTTATGTGGAGATCTTTGATCCACTTAGAATTGAGCTTAGTGCAAGGAGATAAGAATGGGTCAATTTGCATTCTTCTGAATGTTGACCTCCAGCTGAGCCAGCACCATTTGTTGAAAAGGCTATCTTTTTTCCACTGGATGGTTTTAGCTCCTTTGTCAAAGATCAAGTGACCATAGGAGTGTGGATTCATTTCTGGGTCTTGAATTCTGTTCCATTGATCTACATGTCTGTCACTGTACCAATACCATGCGGTTTTTAACACTATTGCTCTGTAGTACAGCTTGAGGTCCAAATGATCTTTACCAACCTTACATCTGACAGACGGCTAATATCCAATATATACAAAGAACTCAAGAAGTTAAACTCCAGAGAGGCAAGTAACCCTATTAAAAAATGGGGTACAGAGCTAAACAAAGAGTTCTCACCTGAAGAATATCTAATGGCTGAGAAGCACCTAAAGAGATGTTCATCATCCTTAGTCATTAGGGAAATGCAAATCAAAACAACCCTGAGATTCCATCTCACACCAGTCAGGATGGCTAAGATCAAAAACACAGGAGACAGCAGTTGTTGGCGAGGATGTGGAGAAAGAGGAACACTCCTCCACTGCTGGTGGAATTGCAAGCTGGTACAACCACTCTGGAAAGCAGTCTGGCGGTTCCTCAGAAAACTGGGCATGACACTCCCAGAGGATCCGGCTATACCACTCCTGGGCATATACCCAGAGGCTTTACCTGCATGCAATAAGGACACATGCTCCACTATGTTCATAGCAGCCTTATTTATAATAGCCAGAAGCTGGAAAGAACCCAGATGTCCCTCAACGGAGGAATGGATTCAGAAGATGTGGTTTATCTACACAATGGAATACTACTCTGCAATTAAAAACAATGAATTCACGAAATTCCTAGGCAAATGGTCAGATCATGAAAATATCATCCTTAGTGAGGTAACCCAGTCACAAAAGAACACACATGGTATGCAGTCACTGATAAGGGGATATTGACCCAGAATCTCGGAATACCCTAGACACAATCCGCATATCAATAGATTTCTAAGAAGATGGAAGGAGAGACACCTGGTCCTGGAAAGACTGGATGTAGGGGAACGCCAGGACAGAGAAACGAGAGGGGTTTGAATGGAGAAAAGAGGGAGGGAAGGGGGCTTATGGGACTTTCGGGGAGGGAGGAAACGGGAAAGAGGAAATGATTTGGAATGTAAATTAAAAAAATAAAATAAAATATATATAAAAAAAGACTACATTT
Source organism: Tokudaia tokunoshimensis (assembly GCA_036184795.1). NCBI lineage: Eukaryota > Metazoa > Chordata > Mammalia > Rodentia > Muridae > Tokudaia > Tokudaia tokunoshimensis. The sequence continues at coordinate 61,693,723 of BTHU01000001.1, read as the reverse complement.
TGTTGCCGTATTTGTTATAGAACAATTGATCTTCCCATGAAGTAGGACCAACTTATCAAGGTGTGAACTCTTATTAAAAAAATAATAATAAGTAAATAATTACGTGTTTTCTTTCCCAGGAGATAAAATTTTTGCTCACTAATACCAATGGTGGAATTGTGTATCTTATCTTCATACTGGTTGGCCATATGCATATTGTCTTTCCTAGACTTGCAAGGTGTTGTGTTTGCTGCATTAGTCCCTGTGAGTTCATACTGAAAGGATGACAATACCCCATTTGTCTCCACTTTAAGACCAGGACTGATTTCAAAAAGAAAGTCGCAAGTCCCAGGTACTAGACAATAAGTCACCATCTCCAGGAACAGAACATAAATCCCAGAAACCAGGCCATAGATGACCAGTTCCAGGAACAGACCATGAGTTCCAGAAATAAGGTCACAAAACACTCTCCAAAAAAACACACTGGAAAAAAAATCACAAGAATGGGGAAATATTGTATCTCAGGATAGGCCATCTGTGCTCTACAGTCCTATCTCATAGTGTGCTAAAATCTTCATGAAATACTTAAGAGCACCACTGACTACCTGGCACAAGCCAATCAGAAGCTGATTCCTATAACCTCCCCATCACTCAGAAATGAAATTTTAAATTACTTAACACTCTCTCTAAATACAGACAAACTAAAATAGTAGCCAATCAAAGTTATACTAATGTCAGTGCTTAGGATTTTTTCAATTACATTAGAGATAACTTAATCTGTCTAGAGAGTCCCTCTGGTGCCCTATAAGAAGGTTTGCATACCTTTTTCTGGGTTGCCAGTTTGAAGAATGGTTGACATCCTCATGCTGGTTGTTTCTGGAAAATAAAAACACTTTGTCCTTGTATACTATCAGTGTCTAGGGTCTTCCTTCAATGATTTGTTTTTTATTTATTTACAATATAGCCATTGACCCCCTTCAATGTTCCCCCTCCCAGAGTTCATCATCCCAGTCCTCCTCAGACCCTGGGGCCTCAAGTGTCTAAAGGATTATGCACATTTCCTCCCACTGAGGTCAGACCAAACAGTCCTCTAATATATATATGATTCCAGGGTCTCAGACTAGCTCCTGTATGCTTCCTGGATGGAGTGTCACTATCTGGCAGTACCCAGGGGTCTGGGTTAGTTGAGTCTTCCTATAGCATCACTGATGTGTTAGAATAGACACATCTGGACATAACACACCAGGTCAAAGCAGTTCCAGTATAAAAGGTTTTACTGGGGACAACAAGGGGAGAGAGAGAAAGACAAAGGGAAAAAGAGAGCAAAAGTGGGGAAAGGTCTCTCTTTTATTTAGGTTGTGACATAGCTTGTTCACAGGTGAGTGTGGAGAGTGGGCTCTGGGAAGGTATGTGGTTATCATAGTAACAGGTGTCATGTGTGTGTGATATCCTGAGTTTGGGGCTGATCTGCAAAACTGGTCTTTTGATGCCAACAGTCACCCTCCCCTTCTGCTTCTTCCATCCTTCCCCTAATTCAACCACAGGAGTCCCTGACTTCAGTCTAATTGTTGGGTGTATCTACATCTGCTTCAGTCAGCTGTTGATAGGGCCTCTCAAATAACAGCCATGCTAGGCTCCTGTCTGTAAGCACATCATAGCATCAGTAATAGTGTCAGGGCTTGGTGTCTCCTTATGAGGTGGATCCCCAGGTGGACTGGTCACTGGAACACCTCAATGTTTTCTTCATTTTGTACCTGCAGTTCATCTAGATAGGAGCACTTCTGGGTCAGAAATTTTGACTGGTGGTTGTTAACACCATTCCTCCTCTTGAGGCCCTATCTATCTACTGGAGGTGGACTCTTCAAGCTCCCTCCCTGACACTGTTGGGCATTTCGTCTTTCCATTGAGTCCTGAGATTCTCTCACCTCACAGGTCTTTGTAAATTCTAGAGGGACCCACCTGCTAAGTCTGCATATTTCCATTTATTCTACTGGCCCTCTGGGCTTCTCTCCTGCCCTCACACACCTTGCCTCTGTCCCATAACTGATCCTGTTCTACGTTCTCCTCCCATTCCCCTTTCTGGATGAAATCCCAGCTCCCTCCACTTCCCTGATTATTTTATTCCCCATATTAAGTGGAATTGAAGCATCCTCACTTGGCTTTTCTGCTTCTTAATCTTCTTAAATTGTCTGGGTATTATCCAAGATATTCATACTTTTTGACTAATATTCATTTATTAGTGAGTAAATATGTATGGCCTTTTTTGTCTGTGTTACCTTACTCAGGATATTTTCTAGTTCTATCCATTTGCCTCCAGAACTAATGATGTCCTTGTTTTTTTAATAGCTGAATAATATTCAATTGCAAAAATGGACCAAATTGTCTGTATCTATTCTTCAGTAGAGGGACATCTGAGTTTTTTCCAGCTTCTGGCTATTACAAATAAGGCCACTATGACCATTGTGTTTTGGTAGGGTATTTTTGAGGTATATGCCCAAGAGTGGTCTACCCTTAGATCTATTTCTAGTTTTCTGAGGAACCTCCAGATTGATTTGCAGAGTGGTTGTACAAGTTTGCAATCCCACCAGCAATGCTGTTGTTTGAGATTTTAATCTTAGCCAATCTAATTCGTATAAGTTGAAATCTCAGAGATGTTTTGATTTGCATTCCCCTGATGACTAAGGACATTGAACATTTCTTTAAGTGCTTCTCGGCCATTTGAGATTCCTGTGTTGTGAATTCTCTATTTAGCTCTCTATCCCATTTTTTAATTGAGTTATTTGGGTTTTTTTTTTTTTTTTGGAGATTAGCTTCTTGAGTTTGTATATATTTTGGATATTAGTCCTCTATCAGATATGGGATTAGTGAAGTTTTGTTTTGTTTTTTCCCCCATTCTGTATGTTGTTGATTTGTCCTATTGACAGTGCCTTTTGCCTTACAGAAGATTTCCAATTTCGTGAGGTCCCATTTATCTATTCTCGATCTTAGAGACTGAGTCATAGGAGTTCTGTTTAGGACATTTCCCCCATGCCAATGAGTTCAAGGCTCTTTCCCACCCTCTCTTCTATTAGATTCAGTGTATCTGATTTTATGTTGAGGTCCCTGATCCACTTGGACTTAAGCTTTGTGCAAACTGATAAATACAGGTCTATTTTTATTTTCTACATACAGTCTACCAATTAGACCAGCACCATTTATTGGAGATGTTCTCTTTTTTGCATTACATGTCTTTAGCTTCTATGTCAAAGATCAAGTGTCTGTAAGTGTGACAGCTTATTTCTGGGTCTTCAATTCTCTTCCATTAATCAACTTTTCTTTCTCTGTATCAATATCACGTGGATAGTATTGCAGCTTAAGGTCAGGGATGGTGATTCCCCCAGATCTTTTATTTTTAAAAATTGTTTTGACTATCCTGGATTTTTTGTTTTTTCAGATGAATTTGAGAATTGCTTTTTCCATGTCTGTGAAGAACTGTACTTGGAATCTGTAGGTTGCTTGTGATAGGATGGCTATTTTACTATGTTATTCTTACAAATCCATGAGCACGGGAGATGATTCCATCTTCTGACATCATCAATTTCTTTCTTGTGAAACATGAAGTTCTTGTCATAGAGATCTTTCACTTGCTTGGTAAGTTATACCAAGATATTTTATACTATTTGTGACTGTTGTGAAGGCTGCTGTTTCCTTTAATTTCTTTTTCAGCCTGTTTATCATTTATATAAAGGAAGACTATTGATTTTTTCAATTAAATTTTTATCCAGTCACTTTGCTGAAGTTGTTTATCAATTATATATATTTTTTGGGGGGGTGTTATTATGTATACTATATATCATCCACAAATAGTGATACCTTGATTTCTTATTTTCTAATTTGTATCCTCTTGTTATCTCCTTTTGTTGTTCTAGCTATAGTGGGAAGCCTTGTCTTGTCCCTGATTTTAGTGGGATTACTTCAAGTATCTCTCCATCAAGTTTGATATTAGCTGATGGTTTGCTGTATATTGATTTTATTATTTTTAGGTGTGGGCTTTGAATTCCTGATCTCTCCAATACTTTTAACATAAAGGAATAATGTAATTTTTTCACGTTTTTTCAACATCTAATGAGATGATCATGTAATTTTTTTCCTTTGAATTGGTTTGTATACTGGATTAGATTAATGAATTTTTTTTTCTGTTGTGGTGACAAGTTTTGTTGAGGTATTGAAATAATGTACAAACAAATATTTTGGGATAACACAAGATAAGATACTTTTCTTTCCAATAGATGTTATTGCTCAAAAAGATAAAGCTAAGAGCACAATCACATGTCCCCACTGCCGAGCTGTTTCCCAACCTACACTCTGCACAGGTCTGCTTAGATGGGCAAGCATATTCACCAGGCTATGCTAAGTCTACATGCTTCATCTAGGTCCATATAGCCGAGATGGACTTAAGGTCGACCTTGAGATTTTATTTCTTTTCTAGTTCGAACATCTAGGTATAAAGAACTAACAATCTAGTTTTATGAAGTATTCCATATTTTCTCATAAGAAACTGCACTCATATTATCTAAATGAAAACAGCAACATTTTATGCAAAACCTATATACATTTATTTATAGGTGTTAATACAATACATGAAAATTGAGGACATTGTTCACTAAACCAAGAACTTTAAATTTTAATTTGAAATATAAAATGGAGTTTCTCCAGAGAAATGATACATATTAAATGCATCTTACCTTTGGCTCATGTGTTAAGAGAACATTGATAAAAATCAGTGACCCGGGCTTCTCTTACTTTTAATTGAAATGAACACGGGAAGCATAAATGAGTAATTTCTTTTATGTAGTAGCAAAGAGAGTCAATAACCCTTTCAGGAATGAGACTATTTCATTTCCTCCTAACTTGGATTCACCATAAACTCGATCCACAAATGAAATTGGAACCTCACCAATGGTGTAATTCATCTGTCTTGCTCGAACAATCATTTCCATCTGAAAGACATAGCCTTTGGAGACACATTTTTCTATTAATTTCTGTAGAACTTCTTTTCGGTATAATCTGAAGCTTCCTGTTAAGTCCGACGCGCCTGGTCTCAGCAAAATTTGAGTTATAAAATTGGCACCACGGCTGATTATCTTTCTTTTCAAATCCCATCCATAAACACCCCCATTCCCTTTGTATCGAGTTCCAGAGACGATATCAAAATTACCCTCCTTTTGTTTCCTGATAAATTCAGGAATAAATTTGGGGTGGTGAGAGAGGTCAGCATCCATAATGACAACGTAGTTCCCGGTGGCGTGTTTTATTCCATGAATATAGGCAGTTCCAAGGCCCAGCTTTTTCTTCCGTGACCTTAGGAGAATTCTGTCTGGCCCATAGATCTTTTCCAGTTGTTCAGCAACTTCTCTTGTCCCATCTGGGCTTCCATCATCTATGATTATAATTTCATAGTTGATTGCACTCTCGGAGAAGCTCTTCACCAGCAGCCACACGATGAGCGGCAGGTTCTCCCGTTCGTTGTAGGTGGGCAAAAGCACCGAATACTTGTCCTGTCATGAGGAGCGGCCCTGCGGTGGCCGCTGAGACGCAGCAAGACTGCGACTCGCCCCCATGGCAGCCATGACGAATCTGCCGATTAATGAATTTTTTGTATGTTGATCCATTCCTACATACCTGTGATGAAGCTGTAAGACTTGGCCAGTCTTATCTTACCGGATCCCCTGAGTGAACCATGTAGAGACTGAAAATAGCTGTAAAACACATGAGGGATGTTTTATTAAAAATTCTAGCATGCTAGGGTCACTCTGCATATAAAGAGAGAGCAACCCTGAGCCTTATGCTGCACAGGTCTTTATACTCTCCTCAGGGCTGCCTCCATTAAGTACAAGGTGATTGGCAGAACAGTGTTACATTCAAACTAATTGGTTGTTAGGCGATGATATAGGTGGTCAAGGGTCAGTCCTCTGGAATGTGTCCCCTCTCTTAGGTCAGTCTTTCCCTCTCCTTTGTGGTCTGAGGAATGTAACATAACCTCTGACCTTTATAAAGTTCCTGAGTTAACTCTTTAAAAGCCTACTTGATCATTGTTAATGATAATTTTTATGTGTTCTTAGATTTGGTTTGCTAGAATTTTATTGAATATTTTGCACGGATATTCATGAGAGCAACTGGTCTGAAGTTCTCTTTCTTTTTGCGTCTTTGTGTGGCTGTGGTATCAGAGTAACTGTGGTTTCTTGGAATGAATTAGAGAGTGTTCTTTCTGTTTCTATTGCATGGTATAATTTGGGTAGTGTTGGTATTAGCTCTTCTTTGAAGGTCTGGTAGAATTCTATATATCTGGCCCTGGGATTTTTTTTGGTTGAGAAATTTTTAATGACTTCTATTTCCTTAGGCAATAAGGAGCAGTTCAGAAAGTTTATCTTCTCTTTATTTAGCTTTTTTGTACATGGTATCTGACTAAAAAGTCATACATTTCATCTAGATTTTTCAGATTTGGTTGAGTAAAGGCTTTTGTAGTAAGATTTGTTTTGTTTTGTTTTTTTTTTAAAATTCCTCAGATTCTATTGTAATATCTCCCTTTTCATTTTTGATTTTGTTAAATTGAATGCTGTCTTTGTGTTTGTTAGTTAATTTGGCTAAGAGTTTATCTATCTTGTTGATTTTCTCATAGAACCAGCTTTTGGTTTTGTTGATTTTTTTTTTACTATTCTCTTTGTTTCCAATTGGTTGATTTCTGCCCTGAGTTTGCTTATTTCCTGCCCTCTCCTTCTCTTGGGTGTTTATCTCCTTTTTGTTCTAGGGCTTTTAGGTGTTCTGTTAAGTTTCTAGGATAGAATCTCCAATTTCTTTATGAGGGCACTTATTGCTCTCATTATGTCCCATAAGATTCAGTATGTTGTGTGTACTTTTCCATTGAATTCTAGAAAGTTCTTAATAATTTTTTTTTATTTCTTCCCTGACCAGGTTATCACTGAGTAGAAAGTTGTTTAATTTTCAGAGGTATGTGGGTCTCTAGTTGTTGTTGTTGTTGTTTGTTGTTGTCATTGAAGTCTAGCCTTAGTTTCAGTGATCTGATAGCATGCATGAAATTATTTTAATCTTCTTATATCTGTTGAGGCTTGTTTTGTTACAGATTATATGGTCAATATTGGAGAAGGCACCATGAGGTGCTGAGAAGAATCAGTATCTCTTCTGGTATCCTCTATGTCTGAGATTCTCTCTTCTATCTCTTGTATTCTGTTGGTCTTGCTTATATCTGTAGCTCCCAACCTTTTTCTTAGATTTTCCATTTCAAGGGTTGCCTCTATTTGTGATTTTTTTATTGTTTCTCTTTTCATTTTAGATCTTAGACTGCTTTGTTCAATTCCTTCACCTGTTTGATTGCATTTTCCTGTATTTCTTTGAGGGAATTTTTTATGTCCTCTTTAAGGGTTTTTACATATTAGCTGCATTTTCCTGTATTACTTTAAGTAGTTACTTATATCCCCTTAAAGGTTTCTATTACCTTCATGAAATAGGATTTTAGGACAGCATCGTGTTTTTCAGGTCTGTTGGGGATATCCAAAGCTTGCTGTGGTGGGAGAACTGGGTTCTGATGGTGTCAAAGTATATTGGCTTCTGTTGCTTATGATCTTGAGCTTGCTTCTCACTATCTATCTCTGGTGTTAGCTGGCCTGGGTGTCCTCCTGTGTCCTTGGGTTGCTGTTGATCTCCTAGGAGATCTGTCGCCCTGGTTGTGGAAGATCTCTTGGGAGACCTGCAGATTGTGCAGTGCTGGAGAGAGCAAGGCAGGCATGCCCACCTGCCCTCGCCCAGGAGTAGACCAGAAGAGAAAATCCCTTGGGTAATTTTGAACCATTACAGTACCTGCCCTGCTGTGTTCAGAAAAATGTTTGCTTATCTACCACCTCCAGCACTTATATTTAGTCTGCTCAGATTACTGTAATAAGTCTTGTGCAGAATACATTCTAAATATTGAGTAGTCGGGATTAAATACTTGGAATTTCTAATTCTCTTCTCTTTTCTTTGATCCATTCCTATAATAATAATATACAAATAAGGAGAACATTTCCAGATATATGTTGAGAGCTCTTTTGGGTGATGGTTATAACTAAAAATTTTGAATATGTTTTAATATACATTGATTTGAGAGCATATTAGCAGTTGGGTTTCCTACTACTGACAATGCCCTTGGTAGCCTGACAATTAACTGAAGAATGAGTCTCACATATTTGGTAAACATATGTATGCTCAAGACTTTATATTGCATTTATTGGTATTCATTTTGTAAGAATAACATCATAATTATATCCATTCTGTGAGTATACATATGTTTGAATGCACATGCTGAAATCAGATATCAACAAGTGATGTTTCACTCAATTGCACACTAGACTGCCTATTTACTTGATCCTGCATTCTACATATAAATTCCTCAGTCCTGAAAGGTAAGCACTTTACTGATGGAATCATTTTCCCAGGCTCTAACAGATTCCATTTTTGTTTAGGATTGAGCTTAATTATGTGAGGTTGTATCCATAATTATAGTGTTTAGACAGTTCTGTGTTGGTAGATATTCTGTGGTATAATAAAATTAGAATAAGGCTTGTCAACACACTGTGCTCAGAGTAAGGCTACTATTGCAACTAAGATGGTCCTAAAATAAATGTAACAAACTCTGGCTGTCATCTCTTCAAATATATTAAACTACTAATTCAGAGAGTTCCACATAGTTTTAAGTAGGCTTGTGCCAACTCTACTATGACTGCACATGTGCATTACATGGAAGGTAAATCCCAAGAAAAAATCTTCTAGTGTAAAAGTAGTTTTCAGATCTGAAGCTATGTGTGCCTGACATACAAACACAAAGACTCATGTTTGCAATTACAGAAACAATGTACATCAGATAGAAATAGATTTTTCTTTTTCAGTAATAGCTAAAACACCACATTCTCAAATCTGTTGTGAAGCAAAGAATAAAATACTAAAGAGTTCTTACTCCTAAATGGCCTCTTAATGTCACTCTAAAGGTTGCAAATAGCTCAGTGAAACAACATGAAAGATTTTATAGATAGTCTATGAGAGGAGACATTGTACTTGGGTTGCTACATTCATGAACTTAAAGTGGTTGTGAAAGCCACATACAAGACTTACTCAAGCAGAAACCACACAATTGAGCTCAGAGTTTGAGTTAGACACATAGCTACCCATGGCTTGAAATCTTGTAATAACTGCTGAATGAGGAAGAGTACATTTCTTTAATCATACAGCTATTTCTGCATCAATTATTCTAGAATAAAGTATATAGAGCAGCATCAAGAGGACTTGACTGTTGAAAAGAAATGATGACACAAATATCGATTAAAAGGATTTCATCCTCTCTCCACTCCCTTTCCTTCTTACAGTGCCTTCTTCATACATCTCTGATTTCTTTCAAATTAATTTCCTTATTTTTCTTTAAAATATTTTACATACATATACTCATATATTTTCATTAATAGAGAAATTTAATTTGCTCAATATGTAAAATGTAGTGACTTGTATATATGTCTTTAGAGTTGTCCACTTGGTATTAGATAACGATTTATACACACCTCCAATGGAAAGATCTATTTCTACTGCTCTTAGCATTCTTAGGTAGACTCTAGATATTTATGTACCATTGATGCCTTCTTATTCCTAATTTTTAACCCTTTTATAACTTGTCATATTGCTAAGCTTTTATGGGTAGAGCTTTGACATTACTAGGAAATACAATCTCATAATAAACTTCATGATCCTCTGTTTATTACAGTCTTTCTCTTCACATGCTATGTATACCAGAATATATCTACAAACATTTTTTCCGATGAAATAGAAACAGTCACAACTCTGCAAATCATTAGTGATTCACCGTAGAATAGTTAACAGTCTTCAAGTTTAGTAAAAGACAATGTGTCAATAGTATAATGAAGATTCACTGAGAAGCTAAGGAATCATTGTCCTCTATTCCCCACAGATATATACACATATGTGCACAGGAAAAAAGCATGAAAAATGGATGTAAACACAAGCTTCCCCCAGTGAAATCTTTTCATAATAACCTGTATATAAACCAAATAATATTTTTACTCTCATAAAACCTAATATCGTTTCTTGCTAGTAAATAAACTTTCATTCCTACCACTCTGAGTTTATCAATTTCCATCTTAGCTAAGTTCAGTGTTACTATTCAAATGGATTTAAATCAAGAATTTAGACATAATTTGAATTTTTCAAGTCTGCAAGTATGTCTACATTTAGAGAATTCCTTGGCTAATTCATAATTGAGTGAAGTTGTGGATACTAAGTTTTATACTTGAAAACCAGCTATCACAGATCATTTCAAACAAAGGGAAAAACATGGTTTATGTTTTGCACCTATGTTAGAGAACAAATGATAGGTGTTATTCCATTTATTACCTCTAATTACCAATGAATCTTTTCTCAAGTATTGGTCTAAATTTAGCCCTGATGCTCCCTCCACATAAAGGAAACTCACAGTTCTTTAGGAGTGAATTTGGTCCAGTAAATTGCTTTCTTGTCAGAATCATTGATCACTAAATGACACATTGTTTGTGATATGGAATGCAATAATATAATTTTTCTAGAATGAGTGGAATGATTTATTTTTCTCACAACTGTCAGGTTCAGAAAAGACCATGATTACTTATGCCAAAATCTTATGACATTGTAATGACGTTAAACAACAATGTAGATGTTACATATTTCTTACCAGATTCCCTTATGGGGGTCTGTCTTCCTTAAGTTTAACACATATGGCATCCTTAATAATCTTTATGGATATAGTCAAGCTTTGTCTCATTATTGGGATTTTGTGCTAATAAATATTGTTCTTCCTCAGGTTGCTACTATCTTTTAATATTTTTTTTCTACTTTCTTTCTTCAAATGTGTCAAGCATGGCCTGCTATCTAACCACTCTTTATCCCTATCAAAATATTCCCTTTCTCTCATAGTCACTTTTTTATGTCATAGATGGAACTTAGGGAAGAGGTCAATTTAACACTCTCAAAGAGCACTGCACCACCCTTGAGTTAGCCATTCTGAACTTTGGCACAAGAAATAAATGACCAATTTTATCATAAAATGTTGATAATTCCACTTTCAATCAATGTAGGAATATTTTTATGCCTACCATTTTATCTGTATAATTTTTCCATGAAATACTCAATCTTAACGTGTTTTTCTATATATTTCTTCAATTTTATCAGAAATATTTTCCATGTATATTTACACAATGGAATACTCCTCAGCAACTAAAAACAATGAATTCATGAAATTCTTAGGCAAACGGGAACAGAAGGAGTTATCACAGAGAAAGGAACTTCAGTTGGGGAAGTGCCTCCATGAGATCCAACTGTGGAGCATTTTCTCAGTTGACAATCAAGAGGGAAGGACCCATATTGGGTGGTGACATCCCTGGTCTGGTAGTCTTAGGTTCTATAAGAAAGCAAGCTGAGCAAGGCAGGGGAAGCAAGCAAGTATGTAACATCCCTCCATGGCCTCTGTATCAGCTCCTCCTTCCTGTCCTGCTTGAGTTCCAGTCCTCACTTCCTTTGGTGATGAACACCAATGTGGAAGTATAAGCTGAATAAACCCTTTCCTCCCCAACTTGCTTCTTGGTCATGATGTTTGTGGAGGAAGAGCAACCCTAACTAAGACAAATTGGTACCAGAAGTGAGGTATTCCTGTAAGAACCTGACTATGTTTTGGGGAGGACTGTGGAAGGACTTTGGAACTTTGAACTAGAAGAGCCATTGGGATGTTAAGAGCTCTGTAGAATGTTGTGTCAGAATTTGGAAGATAATTTTGAGAATAGAGCAAAAGATGGAGGCCTGGCTTATGAAATATCAGAGGGAAAGTTAAATACTCTTATCAGGGCCATTGCTGTTTTGAATGTGAATATTCTGTGGTTTTAGTTGGCTGGGGCTAAAGAATCATCTCTGATTAACAAGATACCAGAACTACTAAAGCATCTTTAGTGTGTGTGCCAAGGAGTGGTATAGCTGGGTCCTAGGGTAGAACTATTCCCAATTTTCTCAAAAACTTAGAAATTTATTTCCAAGTTGGTTATACCAGTTTGCACTCCTCTCAGCAATGGAATAGTGATACCCTGAGTCCAAATCCTAGGCACCATGTGCTGACACTTGAGTTTTCTTTTAATCTTAACCACTTTAACAGTGTAATAGGGAATCTCAGAATCATTTTATTTTGCAGTTCTGTGATGACTAAGGCCACTGATCATTTCTCTAAATGCTTCTAATCCAACTGAGATTTTTTTGTTGATAATTCTTTTTAGCTCTGTACCCCATTTTTATTTGATTTTTTTGTCAGTTGGAGTATAATTTCTTGAGTTTTATATATATATATATATATATATATATATATATATATATATATATATATATATATCATATTAGTCTTCTGTCACATGTATGGTTGGTAAATATCTTCCCATTTTGTAGGCTGAATTTTGTCTTATTGATGGGCACTTTAGCCTTCCAAATTTTTTCAGTCTTTGAAAGCTGTTTTATTAGTCAGTTGCTGATCTTAATGCTTAAGCTATTGGTGTTCTGTTCAGTAATTTGTCTGCTAAAGAAATATGCCCAAGTAATTCCTCATTTCTTCTATTGATTTAGTTTGTCTGGTTTAATGTTGAGATTTTTGATCCCCTTGAATTTAAATTATATACAGGTTGATAAATATAGGTCTTCTACAAGCAGCCATCCAATTAGACCAGCACCATTTGTTGAGGATGCTTTCTGTTTTCCATTGCATAGTTTGGTTTCTTTGTCAAATATCAATTGTACATAAGTGTGTTGGTTTATTTTTGTGTCTCCCATTCTATTACATTAATCAAGTTATATTCCTTTAGCCAATACCAGATTTTATTACTATTGCTTTGTCTCTCTTACAGATTGAAATTAGCAATGGTAATGCATCCAAGGTTTCTTTCATTGTGTAGGATTATTTTAGCTATCCTGCTTTTTTATTTTATTTTACTTTATTTTATTTTACTTTATTTTATTTTATTTTTCCATATGAAGTCAAGAATTGCTTAACTTCAGGTCTTTTCAGGACTCTACAGAATTGTTTTGGTATTTGGATAGGAACTAAATTGAATCTGTAGACTACTTTTGGTAAAATGGCCATTTTTACTCTGCTAATCCTACTGATTCATGATCATGGGAGATCTCTCCATCTCCTGGTTTCTTCCTCAATTTCTTTCTTCAGAGACTTGTGTTTCTTGTCATCATGCAAGTCTTTCACTTGCTTGGTTGGTGTTACACCAATATATTTTGTATTATTTGGGGGTATTGGAAAGTGGATGGTGCAGTTTCCCTAAATTTTCTCAATCTGTTATTGTTTTTATAAAAGAGGGCTAAAGACTTTTTGAGATAATTTTGTATTCAGCCATTTTGCAGGTGTTTATCAGTTGCAGGAGTTTTCTGGTGGAATATTTGGTGGCAGCTATATCCACAGTGAATCCCATACTTTGAATTCTTCCTTTTCAATATGTAATATCTTTATCTCCTCTAGCTGTCTTATTGCTCTACTATAACTTCAAGTACTCTATTGAAGAGATAGAAAGAGAGTGAAAATTCCTGATTTTAGTGGAATATCTTTAAGAAACTGTCCAATTAATTTGGTGTTGGCCTTAGCTTGCTGTATATTGCTTATATTATGTCTGTATATTATGTCTGTGTGTTCTCTCCAAGATTTTTAATATGGAGGGGTGTTAGGTTTTGTCAAAGGCTTTTCAGTATTTAAAGAGTTGATCCTATTATTGTTGTTTTCATTTTTTATATGTTGTATTATGTTGATATGTTTTCAAATATTTAACCTTACCTGCAACCCTAGGAGGAAGACCACTTGATCATGGTGGATGTTACTTATAATGTGTTCTCTGGAATCTTAATGAACAAAGCTCAACAATATATGAGTATTATATTGAGCATTCTTGCATCAATGATCATCAGGGAAACAGGTATGAATTTTTCTTTCTCTGTTGACTCTTGGTGTATTTCAGTTATCAGAATTATTATAGTCTCAAAGAAATTAAAGAATTTCTAGTATTCAATAAAAAGGAAGACACAGCGTAATGAAAATTATGAGACACAATTAAAAAGTGTACTAAGAAGAAAGAACTAAATGCTTTCAGAATGAAATTAGAGAGTTCTCATATAATCAATTTCAAACTACACTTAAATCTCTAGAAAAAAAGATCCTTTTGTTTATATTTGTGGAATAATTTGAGGAGTATTAGTGTTATCTTTTTTTTGAAGGTCTTGTAGAATTCTGTGCTGAAACCAATGGGCGCTGAGCATTTTTTTTTCTTCTTTTGGAATTGGGAAATGTTTAATGACCGCCTCTACATTTCTAGGAGTATAAGGACTATTTAAATAGTTTGCCTGATCTTGATGTAATTTTAGTAAGTGTTATCTCAGTAGAAATCATCCATTTCATTTAGATTTTTCAATTTTGTGAAGTACAGACTTTTGACATAAGACAGGAGTCCTTGAAACTCCTCATTGTCTGTCATTATATTCCCTTTTCTCTTCTGATTTTGTTAATTTGTTTATAGTCTTTGTTTTAGTTAGTTTGACTAACATTTTTGTCTAACCAGTTAATTTTCTCGGAGAACCAGCTCTTGGTTTTGTCAATCTTCATATTGTTCCCTTTATTTCTGATTTATTGTTTCTCAGCCTTGAGTTTGATCTTTTTCTGACTTTTAATCCTCTTGGGTGTTGTTGCATCTTATTTTTTCTAGGGATTTAAGTATAGTTTGAAATTGATTATATGAGAACTCTCTAATTTTGTTCATTTAGTTCTTTCTTCTTAGCACTCTCTTTAATTGTGTCTCATAACTTTCATTATGCTGTGCCTTCCTTTTTATTGAATACTAGAAATTCTTTAATTTCTTTTGTTATTTTTTTTCTCTGACCAAGCTATTATTTATTAGAGAGTAGTTGACTTTCCATGAGTGTGTAAGCTTTCTGTTGTTTCTGTTGTTTTTGAAGCTGAAGTCAGGCTTTAATCCATTGTGGGAGGATAAGATATAAAGTGGATATTTCAATTTTTGTTTATCTCTTGAGGCTTGCTATCTGACTGACTATATGATCAATTTGGAGGAAGATTCCTTGAGGTGCTGAGAAGATTTTATATATCTTGCTGTTTGGGTAAAATGTTCTGTAGTTTTCTGTGAGGTCCATTTGATTCATAACCTCTTTTAATATCATTATCTCTCTATTTAGTTTCTCTCTCCATATCTTGCCCAGTGGTGAGATGAGGGATTTGAAGTCTCCAATTATTAATGTGTAGGGTTCAATGTGTGGTTTAAGCTACAGTAATGTTCTTTTCTGAATGTAGGTGGCCTTGCATATAGGATATTGTTGTTCAGAATTGAGGTGTCTACTTTGTGTATTTCTTACTTGATGAGTAAGAAGTGTAATTCCGCATCACTTTTGATTATTTTTGGTTAAATGCTTATGTAATTAGATATTGTAATGACTTCTTAAGCTTGCTTCTTGTCTCTCTTTGTTTTAATGACTTTTTTCCCACCCTTTACTTTGAAGTAAATATTTATCTTCTTTGCTGAGGTATGTTGCTTGTATGCAGCAGAATGATAGATCATGTTTTCACATCCATCCTGTTAGCCTCTGTCCTTTCTGGAGAGAATGGTATCCATTGATGTTGAGAGATACGAATGACCAGTGATTGTTTATTCTTGTTATTCTTAGTGTATCTTTATGTTGGTAGTGTTTGTTCATGGGCGTGTGGTGTGTGTGTGTGTGTGTGTGTGTGTGTGTGTGTGTGTGTGTGTGTATTTGGGTGTGCTTCCCTTAGTTTGTTTTTTCCTGTTGTGGACTTGTTTATTTCCTGTGTTATCTTGCATGCAATTATCTATTTTGGGTTTTAGTTTTACTTCAAGTATTTTCTATAGGGTTGGATTTGTGGATAGATATTGTTTAAATTTGATTTTGCCTTGCAGTGTCTTTTTCCCTCCATCTATGGTGATTGACAATTTTGTGGGGTATAGAAGTCTAGGCTACAATGTGCGTTTTCTTAATAGCTATAAAACATATGTCCAGGACCTTCTAGCTTTAGAGTATCTGGTGAGAACTCTGGTATAATTCTGATAGGTCTACTATTGTATGTTATTTGTCCATTTTCCCTTGAAGCTTTTATTATATTTTCTTTCTTTTATAGATTTATTGTTTTGATTATTATGTGGCAGGAGATTCCTCTAAAAAAATTCTACCTATTTCATTACATTTTCCCGCATTTCTATGATGATGTATTCATTTCATCTTTAAAAGCATCAATCGTCTTTATAAGGTTTGGATTTAGGTTATTTTCTTATACTATAATTGTGTTAGATTATCCAGGGTTTACTGCAGTGGGGTAGGTTTGCATTATAGATGCCATATTAGCCAGGTTATTGTTGATTAGGTTCTTCAGCTTGCCTTTAGCCATCTGGCTGTCTTTGGATGTTCTAGGTGGAGCAGGTATTTTGAAGGTGAGTCTAATATAGATGTTCCCTAAACAGCAGGTTTCATGTGGTCAACCCTGGACTGGATGTTCTTAGTATAGTAGCCCTGGATATTTGCTGTGCAGAGGTCATAGTAGAAGTCAACTGAGTGATGTCCAGACAATGGATCTCAGGAGATAGCAAAAAGCTAGTTCAGGGCATCTTGGCAAGCCCTGTGGGATTGTCTAAGCAGGCAGGTGCTTGCTTTATCCAGGGTGCCTAGTAAAGGTTTTCAATTTCTCAATTTTTGTCATCCTTATTTCATTAAACTTAAAGTTGTTTACTTTCCATGATACTGAAATGTTTCTGTTTTTTTGTTTTGTTTTGTTTTGTTTCTTTAACTCTTCTTTTTGTTGAGGATGGCCAGCTTTAATCCATCCTGTCTGATAGAAAGTAGTGAGTTATTTCAATTTTTTAATTAAGTTTATTTTTTTTTTTACAGTTTAGTCTTTATTCCCACCTGGTCTGCCCTCCTATAGTTACTCATCCCATCCCTTGTCGCCCTGTCTCCAAGAGGATGTGCACCTCCCCTAGTACTCCCCTCTCCCTGGTGCCTCAATTCTCTGGAGAGTTAGGCACCTCTTCTCCCACTGAGGCTAGACCAGTCAGTCCTCTGCTGTATTTCACTCTGGGGCCTTGGACCAGCTAATGTATGGTGCCTGGTTTGTGGCTCAGTGTCAGAGATCTCAGGAGTCCTTTATAGTTGAGACTGCTGGTCATCCTATGGTGTCACCATCCTCCTTAGCTTCTTCCAGCCTTACCCTAATTCAACCACAGTGTTCCCCAACTTCTGTCCAATGGTTGAGTATAAGTAGCTGATTCTGTCTCTGTCAACTGTTTGTTGGGCCTCTCAATGGACAGCCATGTTAAGTTCCTGTCTGTATCCATACCATAGCATCAGTAATAGTGTTCAGGTTTTGGAACCTTCCCTTGACATGGATCCCCAGTTGAATCTGTCACTGGACATCATTTCCCTCAGTCTCGTCTCTATTTTTGTCTCTGCAGTTGTCTTTTCAGACAAAAGATATTCTGGGTCGGAGTTTTTTACTGTGGCATGGCAGCCCCATCCCTCCACTTGATGCCCTATCTTTCTATTGGAGGTAGACTCTACAAATTCCCTCTTCCCACTGTTGGGTATTTCATCTAAGGTTACTTCCTTTGAGTCCTAAGAGTATATCACCTTCCAGGTCTCTGGTACTTTCGAGAGTATCTCCCCACCTTTCGTTCAAGTAGGTCATCCTTGAAGAAAATTCTGAGAGATGCTGAAAAAGAATTATGTGTGTTTGGGTGGAATGTTCTGTGTTCCTTTGTTAAATTACTTTGATTTATAACATCCGTTAGGTAAAGTAATTCTGTTTTAGATTGTGTCTGGATGACATGTTCAGGGATGAGAGTGAGTAGTTGAAGCTCCCACCATAAGTATGTGAGATTCATTGTGTGATATGTGTGGGCCTGTGTACTGGAGACTTTCCACAGAGACCTCTGGCCTGGCAGGGTTAGAAGGTTCTGGCAAAGGGGAAAGAGTGCAAGCAGAAAAGGGGAATTGGTTCTGCTGCTTCCACTGTTGCACCTACCTCCTTCCTTCTTCACCTTGTTGTCTCAGTTGCTCCATATCACCCTGTGCCAAGTCAGGCTGGGCTGGGCCTGGGAGACGCCAACTAGCCAGGGAAGAGTGCAGAAGCTTCAGGTGGAGTTTTGGGAGAGCAGATCTCTTCCCAAGCAGCAGTGTTACAGCTCTTATGTCAGATGGTGGAGTAGTTATCTCACACTTTTAATCCTTCTGGATAGGATTTTTATTTACAGTTTTGGGGTGGGTCAGGGTCTGACAACATGTACCTCTTATTGGCTTGGTCTGAGAGCTTGGGGAAACCTTATTTGCATGTGAGAGGGCTTGGTTATACTCCTCTGTGAATGCTGGCTACACACCTCTCTGGGGTGGCCAGGTTGTGGGAACAAGGGGCCCAGGGGGCATGGCAAACACCTGCCATCCCTTTGCTGTGACAGTCACCTCCTGGGTCTCTGGAATTTTAAGCCTGAGCTTGACCAGGGACCAGGCTGTCTATCACAGCTCACTGTCACACAATAATGCATGTTAGTGTTTCTTTTACAGAGGAGGTTACCTTTAAGTTTGTAGCATAGATGTTGCTAGTAGAAATGTCATCTTAATTATTTTTCCTTTGTCAAATGTGCATTGTACTTCCCCACCTCATTTGATTAATATTAGATATCTATTTTTTAAAATTATCTTTAATCTTGTTTTACAGTCCAGTCACTATCTCCCTCTCTGTCCACCCTCTTACAGTTCTTCATCCCATTCCTCCATGGGTCTCAAGTCTCTCTAGGGTTAGGCACATCTATACTCAACAGGGTTGACAAGGTAGTCCTCTGCTGTATATGTGTTCGGAGGCCTAATATCAGCTAGTGTATGCAGACTGGTTGGTTGCTCAGTGTCTGAGAGATCTAGGGGTTCCATGTTAGTTGAGACTGCTTGTCTTCCTATGGGGTCACTCTCCTCCTCAGCTTCTTCTATCCTTTCCCTATTTCAACCAAAGGAGTTCCTGATTTCAGTCCATTGGTTATATGTAAGTATCTAATTCTGTCTCAGTCAGCGGCTTGTTTGGCCTCTCAGAGGGCAGCCATGCTAGGCTCCTGTCTAATGATACACCATAGCATCAGTAATAGCATCAGCCCTTAGAGTCTCCCTTTGAGATGGATCCCAAGTTGTGCCAGTCACTATACCTTTTGTTCCCCCAGTCTCTTCTCCAATTTTGTCCCTGCATTTCTTTCAGACAGAAACACTTCTGGGTCTGAATTTTTGACTGTGGAATAGCAACCCCATTCCTCCACTTGATGCCCTGTCTTTCTACTGGAGGTTTACTCTACAATAACTCTCTCCCTATAGGTGGGAATTTTATCTAAGGTCCCTCTCGTTGAGTCCTGAGTCTCTCACCTCCCAGGTCTCTGGGACATTGTAGAGAATCCCTCCACCTACCACCACCAAAGGTTTCCTATTTCCATTCATTCTGCTGGCCATCAGGGATTCACTGCTGTCTCTCCCTATACCTGATCTTGTTCTTCTTTTCTCCCACCCAGGTTCCTCCCTCCCTCTGTCCCTGTGATTGCTTTCTTCTTTCTCCATATGGGATTGAAGCATCGTTACTTAGGCCCTTCATCTTGTTTACCTTCAGTTATGTGGATTATATCCTGGATATTCTGTACATTTTTTGTTGATATCCACTTATTAGGTATTATATACCAGACATGTCATTTTGGGTCTGAGGTACCTCACTTAGGAAGATATTTTCTAGTTCCATCCATTTGCCTGCAAAACACATGATGTCCTCAAACACAATAGAGTATATGCTCCTGTGGAATGATGGCATATCTTTTGGGTATATTCCCAAGAGTGGGTCTTCATATATATCTATATTCAATTTTCTGAGGAACTTCCAGATTGATTTCCAAAATGATTGTATCAGTTTGCAATCCCACCAGCAAAGGAGGAGTGTCCCTCTTTTTCCACATTCTCATTAACAAGTGCTGTCACCTGAGTTTTTGATCTTAGTCATTCTGATTAGTGTAAGGTGGAATCTCAGAGTTGTTTTGATTTGCATTTCCCTGACAAATAAGGACTTTTGCAATCCCCCCCCTTTTTTTCATATGAAATTGAGAATTCTTCTTTCAATTGTTTGATATTAACATGGCTACAACAGCTTTCATTAAAAGTTCAGTTTCTTGGAATTTCTTTTCTCAAGCCTTTACTCTGAGTCAATGTTAACAGGTATTATTAATGGTGAGGTGTGCTGTTTGTATAGACAAAAAACAAAAAAAGTTGACTCGTGGTTGTATACACGTTATTTATTTGTCTCTTCTCACTTGCTAATTAAGACAATGTTGAGATAGATAAAAAGCCAATGATTGTTAATTACTGTTGTTTTTTTTTTTTTCAGTAATGGAGGGGTGGATGTCTGGAAGTAGTAGTGCTGGTGATGGTAGAGATGTGTGTTCAGAGGGTGTGTGTGTTATGTGTGCGTGTTTGTGTGTGCTTATGTTTGCACATGTTTACATGTTTCCTTTATTTGGCTTTGCTGATATTAGAATATTTATTTTCTCAATTTTCTTGGGTTAGTTAATCTCTATCATATGAATTTTTCTAGTGCCTTATGTATTTATAGTTAGATATTGTTTAAACTTTAACTTATTATAGAATATCTTATTTTCTTCATTTATAGTAATTCAATATTCTATTGAGCATTGTGACCTAGACTGGCATCTGTAGTCTTTTGAAATCTGCAGATCATTTGTCCAAGCCCTTCTGGCTTTTAGAATCTTTGACCCCAGATGTAATGGTGTAATTATAATACACTTGCATTTAAGTTATTTGATCTTTTGTCTTTATTAATATTTTTGTTTTCTTCTATACATTTCTTGATTTGATCAATATGTAGCAATGGGAGTTTTTTCTGTGATAATCAATTTGGCTTTTTGTGTGCTTCTTTTATATATATGCATATGTATAATCTTATTAACTTGGAAAGAATTTCCTATATATTATTAAGTTGAAAATATTTTCTGAACCTTTTAGCTATCCTTCTCCTTTCTCTATTCCTAACAATCCTAGATCTTCTCTTTTTACAGTGATACAAATTTCTTAAATGTTTTCTTCCATGGATTCTTTTATATGTACCATATTTTTTGACCAATGAATGTATTTCTTCTATCATGTCTTCAATGCCTGATATTCTCTCTTCCATCTCTTGTAGTTTATTGGTAAAGCTTGCCTCTCTGCCTCCTGTTTGCCTTCCTCAATTTTTTTTATTTCCAGGGATTCCTTCAGCTTGTTTTTTTATTTATTGCTTCTCTTTCCTTTTTCAGATTTTAAACTGTTTCCTTCTATTGTTTCTTTGCTTGCTTGCTACTGAATCTCTAGTAGGGATTTTTTTTTCTCCAACTATTTTGATTTTCATGGCTTTCTTTGAGGAATTTATTAATTTCCTTGAAATGTTTTATTGAATTAAGGTATTTAAGGGACTTTTAAAGGTCCCTATAATTTTCACACATATATGTGAGTTTTAAGGTCTTTTTTTTGTGCTTATAACTATGTTAGAAGGTCAGGATTTGTTTTTGTAAGAGAGCTAGCAATTGTAGTGATATATTACCCTAGCTGTTACTGTCTGTGTTCTTAAGCTGGCTTCTAGGGATGTGCATTTGTGGTGATTACAAGTCTACCCACTGATTTCTGGGTTTGTCTTGGTTGGATGGGAGCATTCTATGATTTGTATTTCCTCTTTGGATTTTCAGAGAATGTGTTGACTAAATGTTCCCTGCTTTCCTAGTCTGTTCACCTAGTGTGTCCAGGAACAAGTCTTCATAGTGTTGGTAGCTGGTAAATGAAAGACCAGGCATGATGGACTGAGAGATCCAAAGGAGTTATGGACATGGTGGAAATGGAGCTAGCCTTGTAATTCTGTTGCAATAAGAAAGGAGATCCTGATAATTATGTCTAAGGTAAAAGAAAGAATGGGGAAGGGATACAGAAAGACTACCTGGTCTTCTGACAGGTATAGCCTGTGGAAGAGCAGGGATTGGCACTCGTTATTTTTTTTTCAGTGTATATAGTATTTTTTTTTATTTTCTATATTTTCTTATTTACATTCTGAATGATTTCCCCTTTCCCATTTCCTCCCTCCCCAAAAGTCCCATAAGCCCGCTTCCCTCCCCCTGTTCCCCATTCCTCATTCTCTGTATTGGTATTCCCCTACATCCAGTCTTTCCAGGACCAGGGGAAATCAATACAAGATATTTATAATATGCGATTACTTTTAAATGGGTAGAAAAATGGAGTATTAAAATATTTCTACTATCCAATTTAGACAACACTGTTCAGCAAACTCAAAGAGGAAACACAAAATGAAACCAAGTATGCATATTTCAATGTAGAGACTTAATATTGGGAAAACAGCACCACTTTTCAGTTTGATCCATTGCTCAATTTAATTGAAAGAAAAATGAATCTATAATAATTAAATTACAAGTATATAAATGGACAGGAGTTCAAAAATCTCCATCTAGTACAGTTAGTCAAAACTATTGAGATATTTAACATTTTCTAGAACCTGATATTAATAAATAGTATAGCATTGGGGTCTTTGAATAGTCAAATCTTAAAAGAAATGAGTAAAACTAGCAGATACTCTTCTCTATCACAATTCATGCATCACAAGCCTGTAGATAATATTTTTGACATGTAAAGAACTTAGGTGATAATTTTAACTATTGTCTCTGCTACCTTTGACATTAACAATGCTTTTTTATGATGCTTTATTTTTTGGAGATCTGATTTGATTATATCATTTCTTCTTTCCCTATGAGATTTTTATGGATGTTACTTGTAATCTTCCTAGGAAATATACACTTGCATAAAAGGCTCTGATATTCTAGCTCTTCCAATCTTTAAACCCTTTCCTTGAAATTTTCTATCCATAAATGAGGAATTGGTTTTGTAGATGTATTCACTGGACAGGACTCTAAAACTCTTAAATTTGTATTGACTATGGTTTTCTCTAATGATATCTGTCTCTTTCAAAGGTAATTTTCCATAATGAATAGTAAGGACTATACTTAGCTCTGTGTGTAAGGATAAATATTTAGAATGGAGTTAGATATTATAATGGTTTAGAAAAATGTTGGCTATAAGTTTTTTCCAAGACATGGAATGATGGAGTTCGTATGTTAAAGGAGCTACTTGAGACCACATGTGGAATTAGACATTTGCTGATAGACAGATGATAAGATGTGTAGATACAGCTCCTTCTAAGTTCTTGCTTTTAATAATATACACAACTATGAATGACAAAAGTTGGCTTCCATGAAAGACTAGTCCGAGTTATATTATTGTGGAAACATGAATTTTTGCAAGAAAACAATTATGTCTTTGAAAGTACTATAAATTTGTTGAATATATGAGGTAAATATGAGCAAAAGTTTTCATAAAGATTTTAACTATTAAACAAACGTTTACATGAAGATTGTAAGTATTCAAAATTAGGACCACTTCTTATAAAGCTTCTATATTTAAGGTTATATATGCTACAAGGTGTGAGTCTAATATAAAGGGTTATATTTTTAAGTCTTCATATAACACAAGATGCAAGCATAATTTACTTATGATATTCAAATGTATTAATTTACTGTATCTTATAATTATTAGAGAAATATTAAATCTGATAATAACTCTCTTCAAATACTATACATGGATCAATGTTTGATATGTCCAGAGGATGAGTATGCCAACACAGATCAAACTAATTGCTTCTCCTTTGTGCATTTGCCCCAAAATGCTACAAAATTTTGATTAGACCACAGATAATTTCTTTTCACAACTTCAGGAAAATGCATTCTAAATTTGAAAATATTAATTGAACATATCCATATATTTAGTGCACCAAACATATATAGACCACCACACTGGTATCTATGTACTGTATCAATATGTCGGGATTCTACTATTAGAAAAAGTAGAAAATAAGCTACAAAATAAACTTCTAACATATGACGTGTACCTCAGTCTAGTGGATCAAACTATGTAATCAACCACTTTTATAATTTTTTTAAATTTTATATTTTTATTATTCAATCTACATTACACTCACTGCCCCCTCCAGGTCTAGTCCCTCCATAATCCTTACCCCATTTCCCTTCTCCTCTTTTATGACTGGGTATCTCCTTTTTCTTCTTCCATGGTTCTAGGATTATAAGTGCTTTGGTGCTGGACCTTGCCACTTAACTACGTTATTAACATTTAAATAGATACTAATCCTAAGCTCAAAGCTTTGAGGCTTCTGAGAAGACACTTTGATAACAATACTACAATCCTAGCCTATAGAATTTTAAGTATGTATGTTTTTATACTGGCTGCAGTGTAGTAACTACATTTGTAGACTGGTACTTGTAAAAACTGCCATATGTAGAGTGGCACTTTATGTTCAGTTGCCCTAATAAAATCAATGGTATAGATCCAAGTAAGCAACCAACAAAAGAAGGAATGTAATATTGAGTGTGAGGAAGTTTTAAGAAGTAATGACACTTAAATATATCAGAAATTTATAACAATTATTTAAATAATATTTTGTTCAATTCTAGGAAGAAAATAATGAGATATGGGGGTTTGAGAGATAACTCAACATTTAAGAGTGCTTTTCTTATGATTTTCTGATGACCCACTTCCAGTTCACAGAAACTATGTTGTGAGGCTCCAAGATCTGCCTACTTCGGCATCTACTATACCCACTCACTTACATAATACCAACATACTTATAAATAAAAAATAAATCTTTAAAATATAGATGTATTTTTAGTTTAATGGAAGAATATGTTTTGAGAGTAATTATTAAGGATAAAGTGTCATGTAGTTTTACGTTCTGATGAGATTGTAGCTGAGAATTCATGTATTTTGACCAGACTGTAGAACACTGTACTTTATCAGATCATAGCATCACTCCAATTTGTCAGGTATAATGGATGTTAAAATGCTGGGTCTGCCTTTGAAATAATTTCTTGCAAGGTGTGCTGAATGTTATATATGATTAGGTTCAGCAATCTAAACACTGAAAAAAGTTAAATATGTTTTTTCTATAAAAATCCTTAAGAAACCATAATTGATTTCTATATTTCTATAAAGCATTGCATCATCTTCTAACTCAGTGTCCAGGTTTGTAAGATAAGGAAGTATTTTTACAGAGGCATTATGAAAAACATTGATATTTAAACATAATTCGTTTCCTTAGGCAATGTATCAATGTCCATATTATTAGATGGCATGTTCTGTCTTTGTAATTATTTGTGAGTAAT
Organism: Tokudaia tokunoshimensis; assembly: GCA_036184795.1. Taxonomy (NCBI): domain Eukaryota; kingdom Metazoa; phylum Chordata; class Mammalia; order Rodentia; family Muridae; genus Tokudaia; species Tokudaia tokunoshimensis. The sequence goes on along the minus strand of BTHU01000001.1, from coordinate 61,668,335 downwards.
GTTGGTCATTGTCTTCTGAAATGTAAGGGTATGAATGCACCTACATAGTACCATGTGGTTTTTAAGTGATTTTCTGAGGAATGCTTCTACAAATTCAAGGAGGTAGTTATACTTTTTAAGTGATTTGATTTTCCTTACTACTTATTCCAAACTTCATACTCATGAATGAAAAAGTTGTCACCCCTGAATTCAAACTTGGGACTGTGTCCAAAAGAATTCCATGTAAGATTTCAGGATTTGGTAAATTTCCATACATTGTCTGTTTTAATTATTTTTCTATTAGCAGTCCTAGGGCACTTTGTCTGATCTAAGCAGAAATGGCATGCATGTGCTTACAGGTATCAAAAAATATTGAGGAAAAGAGAAATTGCTTACTTTTAGAAAACTTGGAGATGAACAGAATTACTTTCAAGTTATATGATATTTTCTGTAAATCCATAGAGCTAGATGAAATAATGTCAGAAAATTCTTTTAAAAGTAACTAATTTTCTTTTCACATTCTCATATGTATATACAAATAATATACTATGGTCATATTTATCTCCCATTACCCACTCTTGTCTTCTATGGGAAATTTTACACTGCAGCAATGCACATGAGTGGGATAACTGGGTCAAATGGTAGCTCCACTTTTCGTAGATTTCCACAATGGGAGACTAATTTATATTCCAACAGTGAGTAAAAGTTCTTTTAGAATGCTCTTGCCAGCATTTGTCATTTGTTTTCTTGGGAACAGTCCTTCTGCTGCTGAGACAGAATCTCAACATGGCTTTCATTTCACTTCCTTAATGTCTAAAGATGTTGAATGGTGATTTTTTTTTAACACTTCTTCTAATTTGTTTCTGCATGTCAGTACTTTTATGTTCCAAAAAAATTGGTACAGTTTCATAGTACTGTGTGTTGATTTCAGGTTGCTATTTTGTTTTTTGTTTTATTATTATTATTATTTCTAAGATTTTTATTAACATTCCAAATCATTTCCCCTTTCCCATTTACTCCCTCCCCAAAAGTCCCATAATCCCCCTTCCCTCCCTCTTTTCCCCATTAAAACTCCTCTTACTTCTCTGTCCTGGCGTTCCCCTACATCCAGTCTTTCCAGGACCAGGGGTCTCTCCTTACATCTTCTTGGAAACTATTGATATACAAATTGTGTCTAGGGTATTCCGAGAATCTGGGTTAATATCCCCTTATCAGAGATTGCACACCATGTGTGTTCTTTTGTGATTGGGTTACCTCACTAAGGATGATATTTTCAAGTTCTGACCATTTGCCTAGGAATTTCGTCATTTCGTTGTTTTTAATTGCAGAGTAGTATTCCATTGTGTAAATATACCACATCTTCTGAATCCATTCCTCCGTTGAGGGACATCTGGGTTTGTTCCAGCTTCTGGCTATTATAAATAAGGCTGTTATGAACATAGTGGAGCATGTGTCCTTAGTGCGTGCAGGGGAAGCCTCTGGGTATATGCCCAGGAGTGGTATAGCCAGATTCTCCAGGAGTGTCATGTCCAGTTGTCTGAGGAAGCACCAGACTGCTTTCCAGAGTGGTTGTATCAGCTTGCAATCCCACCAGCAGTGGAGGAGTGTTCCTCTTTCTCCACATCCTCACCAACAACTTCTGTCTCCTGTGTTTTTGATCTTAGCCATTCTGACTGGTGTGAGATGGAATCTCAGTGTTGTTTTGATTTGCATTTCCCTAATGACTAAGGATGATGAACATCTCTTTAGGTGCTTCTCAGCCATTAGATATTCTTCAGGAGAGAACTCGTTGTTTAGCTCTATACCCCATTTTTTAATAGGATTACTTGACTTCTTTGTATATATTGGATATTAGCCCTCTGTTGGATGTAGGGTTGGTAAAGATCATTTCCTAGTTAGTTGGTTGCCGCTTTGTCTTTTTTGACAGTGTCTTTTGCCTTACAGAAACTTTGTAATTATATGAGGTCCCATTTGTCAATTCTTGATCTTAGAGCATAAGCTATTGGAGTTCTGTTCAGGAAATTCTCCCCTGTGCCCATATGTTCAAGGTTCTTCCCTTGTTTCCTTTCTATTAGCTTCAGTGTGTCTGGTTTTGTGTGGAGATCCTTGATCCACTTGGAAGTGAGCTTAGTGCAAGGAGATAAGAATGGGTCAATTTTCATTCTTCTGCAGGTTGACCTCCAGTTGAACCAACACCATTTGTTGAAAAGGCTATCTTTTTTCCACTGGATGGTTTTAGCTCCTTTGTCAAAGATCAAGTGACCATAGGAGTGTCGATTCATTTCTGGGTCTTCAATTCTGTTCCATTGATCTACATGACTGTCACCTTACCAGTACCATGCAATTTTTAACACTATTGCTCTGTAATACATCTTGAGGTCCAGGATATTGATTCTCCCAGAAGTTCTTTTACTCTTGAGAATAGTTTTAGCTATCCTGGGTTTTCTGTTATTCCAGATGAATTTTTGAATTGCTCTTTCTAACTCTATGAAGAATTGAGTTGGGATTTTGATGGGGATTGCATTGAATCTGTATATTGCTTTTGGCAAGATGGTCATCTTTACTATATTAATCCTGCCAATCCATGAGCATGGTAGATTTTTCCATCTTCTGAGGTCTTCTTCAATTTCTTTCTTCAGACTTGAAGTTCTTGTCATACAGATCTTTTACTTGTTTGGTTACAGTCACACCAAGATACTTTATATTGTTTGTGGCTATCGTGAAGGGTATCATTTCTCTTACTTCTTTCTCAGCCTGCTTATCCTTTGAGTATAGGAAGGCTACTGACTTGCTTGAGTTGATTTTATATCCGGCTACTTTGCTGAAGTTGTTTATCAGCTGTAGGAGTTCTCTGGTGGAGTTCTTTGGGTTGCTTAAATATACTATGATATTGTCTGCAAATAGTGATAGTTTGACTTCTTCCTTTCCAATTTGCATCCCTTTGACCTCTTTTTGTTGTCTAATTGCTCTAGCTAAAACTTCAAGTACTATATTGAAAAGATATGGAGAGATCAATTAGAAACAAATAAAACTATACAAAGAATAAACAAAACTAGGAGTTGGTTCTTTGAGAAAATCAACAAGATAGATAAGCCCTTAGCCACATTAGCCAGAGGGCACAGAGACAGTATCCAAATTAATAAAATCAGAAACGAAAAGGGAGAGATAACAACAGAAACTGAGGAAATTCAAAAAATCATCAGATCCTCCTACAAAAGCCTGTATTCAACACAACTAGAAAATCAGATACCAAATACCAAAATTAAATCAGGATCAAATAGACCATCTAAACCGTCCTATAACCCCTGAAGAAATAGAAGTAGTCATTGGAAGTCTTCCGACCAAAAAAGCACAGGTCCAGATGGTTTTAGTGCAGAATTCTATCAGAACTTCAAAGAAGACCTAACACCAATACTCTTCAAACTATTCCACAAAATATAAACAGATGGAACACTACCCAACTTGTTCTATGAAGCCACAATTATGCTAATACCCAAATCACTCCAAGATCCGACAAAGAAAGAGAATCTCAGGCCAATCTCTCTTATGAATATCGATGCAAAAATGCTCAATAAAATTCTTGCCAACCGAATCCAAGAACACATCAAAACGATCATTCACCACGATCAAGTAGGCTTCATCCCATGGATGCAGGGATGGTTCAATATAAGGAAGTCCATCAATGTAATCCACTACATAAACAATCTCAAAGAAAAAAAAACACATGGTCATTTCATTAGATGCTGAGAAAACTTTTGACCAAATTCAGCATCCTTTCATGCTAAAGGTCTTGGAAATGTCAGGAATTCAAGGCCCATATCTAAACATAATAAAAGCAATTTACAGCAAACTGGTAGCCAACATCAAACTAAATGGAGAGAAACTTGAAGGAATCCCAGTGAAATCAGGGACTAGACAAGCCTGCCCTCTCTCCTCAGGTTGCTTTTTAATGGCAAGCATCCTTGACATTCTGGGTGTATTCTACTGTTTAAGGAATCAGTAGACTCCTCCTTGTTTTCCTTTTTCAATAATATTTTATAGGACCTGTCTTTCTTTCAATTTACATTATTTATTTTGGTACTTTTAAAGATAGATTACGGCAACAACTCCATATAGTAAATGCTTTTGTGAATCATTTATACTTCAAAAATTTTAATACGTGTAAAAGTGAATACTTTTATTCACATATCAATTCTTAAACATTTTAAAGTATCTGAAAAGTAAGGTAGGTATAAAAATACTGTATTATTGAATACAATAAATAACAAAATCATAGAAGAAATAAATACAAAACTTTCTACAATAAAAACCAAAAGGAAAATATTCTCAATTAAAAAAAGAAAAAAATCTAAAAACACAATCAATACAAAAAAGCAGATTGCAGTATAGTTTGACGAAATTTCTTTATTTCATTCATTACAAAGGTAAGAAAAGTACATGGTAAGGGTATGGAGAAACAAGACTTTCATAAACCTGGCTTGTAAGGCCTGTACATTTGTACTTTAGCCAACCAAAATTTTCCAAGATTGAATATGTACGTACCTATGATTTCTAGATATATATCCTGAAATGCAAACATGGAAACTCCAGATGATATGGATACAAAATCCCTGAGGAAGCTCAGTTACTACTGATTAAACTAGAAACAATAAACAACACATATTAGAAGAAAAGAGAGAGAAGAGAAAAAGAGAGAATGCATAGTATTGACTAGTGTATGAATAAGAAATAGAAATAAAATAAAAAGGAAAGGAAAGAACATATCTGTTCCTAGTTATAGTAGAGGAGAATGTTTATTATAGATATCTGAAAGGACATAGGCAGAGGTACACACATCTTGAAATGTTCAGAGTGGTCATGACCCTCAACCATGTGGGGAAATGGGAAAGAAAGGGGAATGGGGAGCTAAGTATAGCAGCCATGAGGCCAAATGGGCTGGATATAAAATTAACTCAAACTAATCAGTAGCCTTCCTGTATATGAAAAATGAATGGGCTGAAAAAGAAAACAGGTAAATGACACCCTTCACAATAGGTATATATAGTATAAAACTGATATCTGGAATTGTAACCCAATCACAAAAGAACACACATAGTATGCAGTCACTGATAAGGGGATATTAACCCAGAATCTCGGAATACCCTAGACACAATACGCATATCAATAGATTTCCAAGAAGATGGAAGGAGAGACCCCTGGTCCTGGAAAGACTGGATGTAGGGGAATGCCAAGACAGAGAAGCGAGAGGGGGTTGAATGGGGAAAAGAGGGAGGGAAGGGGGCTTATGGGACTTTCAGGGAGAGAGGAAACAGGAAAGGGGAAATGATTTCGAATGTAAATAAAAAAAACTTAGAAAATAAAATATAAAAAAAAAAAGAAATCTGGAATTTCCTCAGAAAATTGGAAATAGATCTACCTAAAGACTCACTTATACTATTCATGGGCATATACCAAAATGGTGCCCCATCATACCACAGGAACATGTACTACATTATGTTTATAGCAGCCTTATTGGTGATACGCAGAAGCTGGAAACAACCTAGATGAACTCACAATGGAAACATAGATACAGAAATTGGTTCACTTTTACAATGGAATGCTTTTCATTTCTTAAGAACAAGGACATTATGAGTTTTGTAGACAAATGGCTGAAACTAGAAAATATCACGCCAAATAAGGTAACTCAAAGGGAAATACATGGTATGTACTCACTAATAAGTAGATAACAGCCAAAAAAGTACAGAAAAGCCATGACAATCCATACAACTCAAGTAGGTTAACTAACAGAAGGACCCAAGTGAGAATGCTTCAATCCTACTTGGGAGGCAGAATAAAACAGTCACAGGAGGAAGAGAAGGGAGGGATCTGGGTGGGAGAAGGTAGGGGAAGGAGAAAAGGGGACCATAATCAGATACTGGGAGTCAGGAAACAGGAGAGAAGCCCTGAGGACCAACAGAATTAATGGAAATATGCAACCTTGGGGTTTGGGAGTTGGGTGACCCTCTAGAAAGTATCAGAGACCTGTGAGGTGAGAGAATTTTAGGACTCAAAGGGAGGGACCTTAGATAAAATGCCCAACAGTGTAAGAGGGAACTTGTAGCATCCACCTCCAGTAGAAAGACAGGGAATCAAGTAGAGATGACAACCCCATTTCACCGTCAAAAACTCTGTCCTAGAATTGTTCTTGTCTAAAAGAACTACAGGGACAAAAAGACTCAGAGAAAAGACTGAGGGAAAGGAGGTACAGTGACAGACCCAACTTGGGATCCATCTGAAAAGGGTGCTCTAAGGCCTGACACTATTACTGATGTTTTAGTATGGTTACAGGCAGGATCCTAGCATGGCTGTCTGCTCAGAGGCACAATGAACAGCTGACTGAAACAGAGGCAGATACTTATACCCAACCATTGGACTGAAGTAGGGGACCCCTGTTTAAACTAGGGAAAAGCTGAATAATTTGAGAAGGATGGTGACCACCCCTAGGAAAAACAGCAGTCTCAACTAACTAGGACTCTTGAGATATCTCAGACATTGGGCCACTAACCATGCAGTATACTTGAGCTGGTCCAAGATCTACAACATACATTATATATATATATATATATAACAGAGAACTCCTTGGTCTGTTCTCAGTGGGAGTAGAGGTGCCTAACCCCCTAGAGACTTAAGGCCCCAGGGAACGGGGAGGCCTGGGTCAGGCGACATCCTCTTGGAGATAGGGGGAAGGAAGATTTGGATGAGGATATGTAGGAGGGCAGACTGGGAGGGGGTAATGACTGGACTGTAAAAAAATAAAGGTAACTAAATAAAATTGAAATAACTCACTACTTATTGTCAGACATGATGGATTGAAGCTGGCCACCATCAACAAAAGAAAAGAAAAAATAGAATATTTCAATCTTTTTTTTTAAATTACATTCCAAATCACTTCCCCTTTCCCGTTTCCTCCCTCCCCGAAAGTCCCATAAGCCCCCTTCCCTCCCTCTTTTCTCCATTCAACCCCCTCTCCTTACTCTGTCCTGGCGTTCCCCTACATCCAGTCTTTCCAGGACCAGGGGTCTCTCCTACCATCTTTTTAGAAATCTATTGATATGCGGATTGTGTCTAGGGTATTCCGAGATTCTGGGTCAATATCCCCTTATCAGTGACTGCATTTCAATCTTATCACAAGTGAACAACTTTCACTTTAATGAAATAAGGGTGAAGACAAAGATTAAGAAGTCAAAATATGCAGTCACTGATAAGGGGATATTTACCCAGAATCTCAGAATACCCAAGACACAATTTGCATATCAATAGATTTCCAAGAAGATGCAAGGAGAGACCCCTGGTCCTGGAAAGACTGGATGTAGGTGAATACCAGGAGAGAGAAGTGAGAGGGGGTTGAATGGAGAACAGAGGGAGGGAAGGTGGCTTATGGGACTTTCGGAGAGGGAGGAAACAAGAAAGGGGAAATCATTTGGAATGTAAATAAAAAGACTTAGAAAATAAAAAAATAAAAAATAAAAATACATAAAAGAAATCAAAGACCTAGCTGGGCAATGGTGGCACACGCCTTTAATCTTAGCATTTGGAAGGCAGAGGCAGAGGCAGGCAGATTTCTGAGTTCAAGGCCAGCCTGGTCTACAGAGCGAGTTCCAGAACAGCCAGGGCTACACAGAGAAACCCTGTCTCGAATAAGAAAAAAAAAAAAAAAGAAAGAAAGAAAGAAATCAAAAGACTTTTACAATGTACCAGACATAAGGAATATTTAGGCTACTCTTCCCCCACATTCACCTGCCTACTTAGTCCTGCTAAGAGGCCCTGAGCTAGCTTCTTGACATCTCTTGAGATCTAGTGTCTGGATACCACTCAGTTGGTCTCCAGTAGGACCCCTGCACAGTGAACATCCAGGGCTGCCATATTAACTACATCCAGTCTGGAGCTGACAACACGAGGCCTGCGGTAGTGGGAACACATATATTAGGCTTACTTTACTAATACCTGCTCTATCTGGGACATCCAGAGATAACCAGATGACTAAGGCCAACTTGAAAAACAAAATCAATAAGAACCAGGGCAATGTGGCTCCTACACAGCAAACCTATCCCATTGTACAAACCCTGGATAACCAAACACAATCACAGAATAAGAAAAAAAACATAAATCCAATCTTACAAAGGTGATAGATACATTTAAAGAGGAAATGAATATACCCGTCAAAAAAATACAGGAAAATATAATCAAACAAGTAGAGACTTTTAAAGAGGAAACTGGTGAATTCTTTAAAGAAATGCAGGAAAATACAGTTAAAGAGGAGAAGGAAATGAATAAAACTATTCAAGACCTGAAAATGGAAATAGAAGCACTAAAGAAATCACAATCTGGGAGAATCCAGGTGAAAACACAAAAGCCTAGGAAGGAAAACCAGGAAAACCAGACACAAGCCTTTCCATTCATAATACAATAGATGGAAGAGAAAGAATGTCAGGCACAGAAGATACAATAGAAAATTTATATATGTCAAAGAAAATAATAAATCAAAAATATTCCTGATACAACACATCTAGAACACATTGGACACTATGAAAAGAACTGATGTAAGAATGATAGGAATAGAAGACAATGAAAAGTCCCAGCTCCAAGCACCAGAAAATATATTAAACAAAATCATAGAAGAAAATTTTCCAAACTAAATAAAAAGATGCATATAAATATACAAAAAGCTTTTATGACACCAATTAGATTGGATCAGAAAAGAAAAATCTCCTGCCACATAATAATCAAAATAATAAATCTATAGAACTAATAAAGAGTAATAAAATCTCCAAAGGTAAATGAATACATAACATACAACAGCAGAATCTATCAGAATTACACTGGAGTTCTCATCAGATACTCTAAATAATGAAGGCTCTAGTCACATGTCTTATAGCCCCCAAGAAAATACAGATGGCAATCTAGACTACCATACCCAGCAAAAGTTTCAATCACAATAGATGTGAAAACAAGACATTCCAGAGAAAACCCAAATTAAAACAATATCTATCTACAAATCTAGCCCTACAGAAAATACTTGAAGTAAAACTGAAACCCAAAATAGATAACTACACACAAGATAATACAAGAAATAAGTAATTCCACAAATGGAAGAAAACAAACTAGGGGAAGCATACCCAAATTCACATTCCTCCTCCCCCCACCACACACGTGCACATACACAAACACTACCAATATCAAACCCAAAGAAATTTACAATCCATGGTCATTAATATGTCTTAACACCAATGGACACCATTCCTCCCAGAAAGCACAAGGCTAACAAAATGGATATGAAAACAGGATCCATCATTCTGCTTCATACAAGAAATTCACCTCAGCAAAAAAGATAGATAATAGCCTCTAAGTAAAAGGCTGGAAAAAATTTTCAAAACAGAGAGAGATGAGAAGCAAACTTGAATCACCATTATAATATCTAATTACATAGACATTCAATCAAAAATAATAAAAAGTGATGAGCAAGTAATTCAAAAAAAATTATTGAAGAAGTGGAATTTAGGTAACTTTAAAAATATATTATAATGTATCTATGCCCCTACATTTTGTTTAAATAGGTTTTCTTCAGTTATTATAATTTGTAATTTCTACAAGTATCTTTTTTTGCGAGCAGTTTAGAGGGTGAGAATATTGTTTTACAAATGAAGACCAGGCCAGAGATTATCATAATAACTTTCCTGGATGAGTCAAAGATTATTGCCAGGAAATATACAGCGGAGGACATGGCCGCAGATTGCCTGATGAAGTCAGGACCAGAATGGAAATGAGGATAACACTACATTGGAGTCTGACCCTAGAAGTAGGAGTTCATAACTGACCTATACCTGTGTTTGACAAGGGATAGGCACAGAAAGCATGTAAATAGTGTGAACCATTACAAAAGGAGAGCATGGCTGATGGTAGGCTGCATAGCACACTGCTCAAAGCTAGTGAGTCTTGGCTGAACATTGAAGGGCAGCAGGTCCCTGCCTTCTCCAGTTTTGTGTCTTTTATGGCGCTCAACTCCATCACCTTGGTGCTTCAGATAGAAGCAGTTATTTTCTTCATCTTCTTCCTAAACTATGAACATAACAACCCAGCTAAGCATACCAAACTGGATGTAAAAACTTGGCTATTGTCTAGGTTCATCACCTTGGTAATCAACAACCCTCATCATCATCATCCTTGAGGTTGAAAAGCCTGTAATGGTACAGACAGACTTAGTCTGAGACCTTCTCCAAAGCCCAGATACCATGAGCTCCTGTGTCCTTGAAGAGTTCTACTAGCAACAAGCAGCCCTCTATGAAATCATTAATGCTTAAGCTGGTCTATGTTCAAGGGTAGTGTGGATCAAACTTTCATCCAATGCAACTAAATGCCTTGAGGGAGGCCCCTTCTATAATGTGGGAAATGGATGGAAGTTTGTAAAATTAGAAATAGACAAGACCAAAGATCAGAACAAAATTACTACTATCCAAGTAAATTCAAATGGTAGACGTTGGGGTCTAGCCTTGACACAGGATTGGAGTTCTCAACTGTAAGCAGGGATATCTGGAAGGCATAAATAAATATAATATATATAAATAAAAAATATATAGAGAATATTTTTTGACAGACAATTTTTTAAGTCTTAAAGTTTTTCTTCTCTCTTATTCTCTGTTCTTTTTTTTTTCTCATTAATTTGTTTGCAGCTTGAGGTTGTCACCCTGTAATTTCTTTCATACTCTGTTTTTCTCTTGTATGCTTTTCTTTTCTTGTACTCTCATGCTCATACACACCTCTTTGTGTTCTCCTTTCACTTGCACACACTCTTCACACACATCTCACACACATACACCACATGTATTTTCCTTTTACTCACACATATGCTCTCTACACACATCTTATATTCTCTCTTCAGTCACTCTTTACATTTTCTCTTCACCCACTTTTCACATTCTCTCTTCACTCACTCTTGTTATGTTCTTCTCATGCTCTCCCACCTTCTTTTTTGTCCCAGTCTTTTATTGATACTCCAAAAACAGATTTAAAAAAAAGTCATTGTATAATCATTGTCAAATAAAATTTAAAAGAATAACCATATCCTACAAAAAATATCAAGAATTTCAATTTTTTCCCAAAGTTTTAAACTTCTCTATTCCTAGGCCTATAGCCATAATAATAATAATAATTGTAAACATTATTTAAACTTTAACTTATTATATTTCAGAGCTCAGAGCTCTGAGGACAGCTACTTCTATTTTCTTGTAAAGCTCTGATGATAAATGAAATGGGCAAAGCTGCCAGGCAGTGGCCAGAAAGAATCAAGTTAACCCTTAACTCAGTAGTTTTGCTAGCTTTCTGTTTCTGTACATCACACACAATGACTCTCCTAAGAGTATCAGTGTTTTGACTTAGTTTTACTAATATAAGATTTTACATGTTCTATATTTGTCTATCTAGGAACCACTCTCAATATTATGTAAAACTTATTTTATAACTTTAATAGTCTTTTTTCTTTTTTTCTTGTGGTCCCAATGTTGTCTCTAATTTATTTATTTTCTAATAATTTTGTCTAACTTTCTTTGTAAGTCAAACATTAATCTAAAACTACCATTGTGTAGTTATTTCATTGTTTTTAAGATGAAAACACACAATATACACCTGGGTCATTAGACCGTGTTGTGTTGTGCCTCATGTCTCAATTTTTAATTGTTTAAGAATCATTATATAAGGGAACATCTAGTTTCACAAAATTTACCAGTACAAAAGGAGACAGAAATAAGAAAGTCAGATATAATAGAAAAATTATGCACACCAAGGTCAACTAAAAAGCAGTCATGCACAAATAAAATCTATACAGTCATTGTCCAGGGCTAAGGTTAGGAGAAATGGGAACAACTGTTGTTACAAAGAGCTGCTGTGGGCTACTGAGATGTTTCCATCTAGGCCTACTATAGACAATCCCTTATTTCAGATGGCGGGTCCACTGGAGGGATGTGTCTCCTGCTTCTCAGGGTTCCAGATACTATCCTTTTCTATAAGGAGCTGCCGTGGTCTTCTGAGATGTCTCCATCTTGGCATCCTCCAGTCCCTGTCATTGTTTGCTGTCCCCAGCTGAGAGATGCCTTGGCTAGATGAGGGGGTGAGCACTGACCTCTGTATCAGAATATTCTAGAAGGAAAAGGACATGCCCTATCTCTTTGACAATGAACCAGACTCTTCATTTCCTATGTTTCCTTACAGGTTATCCTGATTACCATGCTAAGTCAGGAATATTAGATGCCATCAGCACCAGCTAGCAACACTAATGGCCACTAGCTTCAGATTCAGTGTCTGGGCTCTGCAACCATCTAGAGAAGACTGTGTCCATAGCATCTGAACATCCTGCTAGCACCTTCTTCCACCAGCAATAACTGGGCAGCTCTGTAGTCCTGTGCTCAGGGCTTCATGCCCCAATTTTCGAATCTGAGATGAAAATAAAGTGCATGAATTTGTGGAAAAGAAGCATTTTTTTATTATGTTAAAATGTTTTCAAAAGCAAGGTTTATTTACTGGAAACTAATGATAAGACAAGATGAGTTAGTTTACCCCTTTCCCTAAGAACTGAAACCCCCACAGATGAGGATAATACTTTGACCTAACTAGTGTGTGTAAAATAGTTATAGAGCCTATATTTCATTTTAACTGATATCACCTCTTTGAAATTCCAAAAGAACACTTTCTGTATAGTACATCTATCTTATTTTGTTGCTTGGAATATATTTCTTCCTTTTCTCAAGATGACCATTGCATTCAAGTTTAGTGAACATAATATAGTTTATTAGTTTTAAACAAAGACAACTGCTAAATATATGTGTGAAATTGAATTTGAAAGGCTTCAAGAAATAGATGGAAAATAGTGACTTTTTAATATTCTTCTATTGAAAGAAAAGGGTGCAGTATGTTGTTTATCCAAAGATTCAGTTATAGGGTCCAGAATTTTATGTTAACCCTTCTTATACCAGAATTTGACAGAACCTATTATTATTCCTGTTCTATGGCTGAATCACATGTTCAGGAGTAAAGACTTAACATACAAATATATGGCAGTTAATGGAAGAACTGTTGGAGAGGGCACAGTGTAGAGAGCCTTTGTACATTGTTCCAGAATTCAGACTAACTCTATAGTTAACTGGAAAGCACTGAAGAATTCTGAGTCAGAAGATTAAAAAGACAGTACAGAAGTTTTGAGGAATTAATCGGACAATAGTGGGATAGTATGACTTTAAGTTTTCTGAGTCCTGTTACCAGTCTAATTCCAAGGTTTATTGATGAAAAATCCTTTTATAGGTAGTGGTAGAACAGGCAAGTAGGGCTCAAAAAACCTAACTCAGTAAAATTTAAGGCAATATAGATTTTGAAATGTGTGTAGTCCATGCCATCTTTGGTTCTTGATGATAAAACTAGATTTCAGACTAGATAAATTAAGTAGCTGAACGTATACAACTAATGGACTTGGTGCATGTCTGTTCATGAGGCAGAATATTAACCAAGCATGGGGACATGAGAGAAGGAAAGAACACCTCATTCTAGAATCTGATCATGTCTCTTATCAGCTGTGAAGCAAGGATTTCCATATAATTAATGTTTGCTGTGAAGGTTTCTGTCAATAAATATGAGATTTTCTTTTTATATATAGAGATTTGTAGCTATTTGCTACTGAGTTTCAAGGACCCATACTAAGGCTTAAACACTTATCTGGAAATCACAGAAACAAACTAATTGATTTTGTTTAAAAATATATTCTAACTTCCTGTACCCTTCTGATCTAAACTTTAACTTTATCATCAATCATAATCCACTCAGGTGGACTACAGAAAATGTACTATTATGTCATTTAGGGTTTCTAGCAAAACTCTAAAGATTATAGTTTCAAAATCCACCTAAAATGACATTTATTGCATTGAAATAAGAAATTACAGCTTGATTAGAAAAACCAAACCCATGCTAAGGTATGTGTTACCTTGTTTTAGAAATTCTCCATTCTTTTAAACCTGGTGCTTAAAACGCTTAATTATAAAATTCCTTTAATAAATCTGAATTCTGCCTTTCATTAACATATTTTGATAGTCTTTTCTGTGTGAAAGCCAATGATCCAGTTTTACCAGGATCTAACTTCGTAATGATCAAGAAACGCCTCAGGCTGCTATGGATGACTCCATTGAGCTGTCTTTCCTTTCTGCAACAGATAAATCACTTCATTAATTCTATTGTTTTTGCTATTAGTGTTCAGAATCTGGGCTAGATATTTGTAGAACCTGTCTCTTATCTAAAACACTCAAAAAGAAGATCTCAAAAAGATGTGCAATTAAGGTAACATATTTTCTTTATTCAGTGTTCCCATTTGAATCTATTACTCCTGCATTAAGAAAAAAAAAGATGGTATTCAGATCACGTTTTAATTTATCTACCTATGTAGAAATAACTTGTGGAGGAGACATGTATTTCAGATGGCAAAAAAAAAAAATTAGGAAAGTTGGAATTCATCATGAAGATATTTCAACAGAGACTTAAGCACAGGATTAACAGAAAGAGAAACTGTCAGGGAAAGGAGAGTGCTCGCTCCTGTGTATAAGTTTTGGCTCTCCATGACTAAGTCTCTCATATTCCTCAAACAAAGTCTATTGCAGATAATACGGATCATTAAGCAAGGATAAGGACTCTGCAATACTTTTCTGAGTACAGGCTGAACTATTTGGCAAATTTTCTTTGCTTTCTGATATTTTTGTTCATCTCTCTATTTAGACCCCGTCAGTAAAGTTTCAAAGAGAAACTGTGAAGCATCACTCCAATAAAGCCTTTGAATATCTTTTAGCAGGCAGTCACCATTAGCCTGACTACAACTAGTTCACAGTACGCCAGTATTTGGGGGCGGAGAAAGTCGTAGGAGCGACTTGTATTTCCCAGGAGAATATTTGTGGGAGGGAATTTCAGCCCGCAGAATCTCTGCAGTAAAACTTGAGGAGAACTGCTAAGGAAGTTCAAAGTTGCCAGAGATGTGGAATGCACTGCAGGACAGAGATTCCGCGGAGGCCCTGGGACGACACCAACGCTGGCTCCGTGCTGGGGCACTGGTGCTGGCTTTCTCTGGAACCTTCGTCATCGGCTTCGTCTTTGGTATAGTGCATTTGCATGGCAAATTGCATAATCTCTCTGTTGCTTTGCTTCTGCACTCTGCAGCCGCTTGGTCTGCAGGAGAGTTTTTCAGGTCTCCCCGGGAGGCCGTGATTTGCCTGGAGGAAGGAGTCAGCAGTATCTGAGTTAAGCTGAGGTTTCCTGGGCTCTGAGCAGAATTGAGTTAGGAATAAATTACCTGTGGATTGAGTTGCATAGATTAAAGTCAGATAACAAACAAAATAAAACAAACAAAAACCGGAAACAGTAACTAGAATTAGGTCTGACCCACTGGAACCCTGCAGGACTCCACACTTCTCACTGCAGTTTCCTAATGGCTGCTGATCCAGATCAACCGGAAAGCTTGGCTTTAATGGCTTTTATCTGCTTGGGGGGGGGGGTGTTGACCTAGCTTATACCTGGGACAGTTTCAAGGATACCACCGCATTCAGGGCGTCTCTGTGAAAGGAGTCTCCTTCTGTTCACATTCTTCCTTGGACATAGCAGAGAGACATTCTGGGAAATGTAAATTACTGTCAGCACTGCCTGAACACATCCTTAACAGGACCTTTTTGAGCTCAGTTCGGATTTAGCCCAACTCTGCAAGAAACCATCAGTACCAGAAATCAGTAGAACAGGCTAGCTGATTTACAAATTCAGAATTTGTATCACTAATTTTTATTTACTGTAGAAAAAGTTACCCAGTCTCTCTCGAACTTAGTTTTTTCCATCTTTATGATGAAACTAGTATGAGAAACTTACAGATAATAGGACATGATACAACATGAGGAGCTTTCTGAGCAAACTACTTGGGTCTTTTTGATAAGGGACTCATTTCTTACTGAACCTTAGTACACGGGCCAGTCTAAATTATCAAGTCATCCATCTTTGCTCTGAATTCTGATTCACTTCTATGTCATTTGTAAAGACAGGCTATAGACCAATTGCATAGCCTTGGGCCATAGACATCAATCAAACTAAACACAAAGATATCAGTAATTACCTATGATTGCTGTTAGCCCCAATGAGACTGAATTAAATTGAGTTTCAATTAGTTCAGTTTGAAAGTGAGAATCAAGTTTTAGAAAGGTGAGCATGGGATTCAAAAGGCTACCTATCCTAAAAGCAACTCATTTCTACTTTGTTACCCTTGCTATTCCTTGGTTTTACGTTCAATAACTCAGTTTGTTAGTTTCTTAGTATTCTGTCTCTACTAACAGGCCTCTATCTTTTTCATTTGTGAATTATTTCAGACCTAGGCTGTTCTTCCCTAATCTCACAGTTGACACCAGGGCCTTTAGTTTTATGAACAGGAACAGTATTTTCCTTTTGCCCAGCTATATGTCTCAATGTGCATATTTTTGTGCTTATATGTCTTCAAATATGTTATCAATAACGGTAAAGTATCATGAGGGTTGGCTGAATAACTCTCTTTGTTCTCAGGTCAGGTGCTCTGTAAACTCTATAAGAATGTTCTCTCCCTCTCAGATTAAACTCAACTCATGAGGCCGGAGGCTAAGGCGGAAGTTATAACATGTCTGTAGCTTTCTGTGCATTGGATGTCTTGCGGCATTATGAAATACATTGTAGTTTACTATAGTTTTCAGAACTTCAGTTTCTCAGCACAACTTTCAAGTAGAAACAAAAATATCAGTGCATTTTGTCTTAGTGTCCAATTCAAAGCAAACTGAAAGTCCATTTTTTGTTTTTAATGTTTTGAGATAATTTATATACTTGAAATATATTCATAATTAAGATTCTCTTTATTTTTCAATAATGTCATATGTTATATCTATAGGAATGTATGTATGTAGATGTTAGAGCAGATGTCCACAGGGTTTTGTTGGGAACTGTGTGCTAAGAATCAAAGTCAGGTTTTTTTTTTTTTTTTGCAAGAACATTACTTTCTCTTAATTGCTTGGACAATCTCACCAGTCAATATACTCATAATTAGTTCATTATGAGCTTCTGTTAAATGTCTATTCTAGCTCTACAGAGAAGCGAGTGATTATTGGCAAGAGAAGCTAATGTAGAAAAACTACATTTTCACAGCATTTTATCTCCAATAATAAAAACAATACTACATAATTGAATTTTCACATTGCACTTTTCTTAGAAATAACAGCAACACACATGATTGAAATTAGATTAAAATATGTTGTACTTGCTTTGCAATTAAAAGCAATACATATATGCTCTTTTCTCTGTAGAAGAAAGCAAAGGGAAAGATCCATGAAAATTCCAGATAATATGGGAGATAATTGATTAACTATGTCCTTCATAAAAATAAGATCCTGACATGGGCTTATATCTCATTCATACTTTTGCTTGTATTTTTCAGGGTGGTTTATAAAACCCTCCAATGAAGCTACTAGCAATATTTCCTATCCTGACATGAAGAAGGTATTTTTGCATGAATTGAAGGCAGAGAACATCAGAAAATATTTATAGTAAGAATATACTTGTATTACATTCCATGGTGAGGATAACACCTTCAGTTTTAATTTCATATCATTAGAAAGCTTTCAGAGTAGGACTCAGAAAACATTTCCTATAGAAGGAAAGACCATCTGTTACCAGCCAACAAATATCTGCCATAGCTATTTAACTTTAGCCCCACAGCACAAAAGAAGCCATAGGAAGTATGAGACAAATATATATGCAGGTTCTGATAAAATTGTACTCATGAGCACTGCAATATGATTGTTTGTTGATGCATTACAAAATACCATCTTATTTCCTCACCTACTTAAATTATAAAGCTGTTTTTTGCCTGTGGAGAGTACAAAAACGGATTATGACCCGATTTGGATGGAGGAATGTACTTTGATGACTCATCCTTTAAGGAAAGACAGTAGGTTTTAGTTAAGAAAAAGCTGATTTAAAATTTCATGACATTTTGTTTGAGCTCCATCTCTGCTCATTATTAGGGAACTAACTTTGAGTGACTAATGAACCTTACCAAGCTTCTATTCTCATCTATGAGATGAGGATATTGATATTGAAGTGATAAGGATGAACCTGGGAAGCAGATATCTTGAAAATTTTAAAAACTAACTTTATTCTTATTGAAAGAGTGTAAAGCAAAAGAGATAAAGAATAAATTGTAAAAGTATTGGCCCTTGCACATGCTAGACTTGAACTCTCCTCCTGAGCATGTGCAAGGCACTGGTTTGATCCTCATTAGAACAAGAAAAAACTTAATTGTAGACACAGAGTTAAATTTATATTTAGTTAAAAATATAATATGTGGATGTATATAGAATTAGTATATCTAATCACCTAGAACACATTTTGTAGGTTTTCAATAAATCAGATTAATATATGTGTCAAAAGGTTTTGAAATCCCTCTACTAATAGGATTTCCTAATGAACACAAAGTGATTTTATATAAAGGACCATTAAATATTCACATATGGATAAAAGTTGCATATCAGTAGGAATACATATATATGTCTACATTAATTAAAATAGATTTAAAATCTATGAGACCTATTGCTTTCAGGAGTGCCTCATTAAATAAGAAGCATTCGGCTTAAACTTCTTCGTGGAAAATCTCCACATCTTGTATTTACTTCATTATATTGTGTATTATAAACATGAAAAAAAGTAGGTTTTTCATAGTGTTTATTGAAAATGCAAACAGACTAAACATTGTTTAAACATTTTCAATTTTCCTTCACCAGCAATTTCACACAGACACCACACTTGGCAGGAACACAAAATAATTTTGAGCTTGCTAAGCAAATTCATGACCAGTGGAAAGAATTTGGCCTGGATTTGGTTGAGTTGTCCCATTATGATGTCCTTTTGTCCTACCCAAATAAGACTAATCCCAACTATATCTCAATAATTGATGAAGATGGAAATGAGGTAAGTAAAAAAAAAATAAGCAGAAAAATTTCACTTTAGTTGCATCATCTCCATGTATTTATTGAATTCAATATTATTAACATTTGCGATTTACCTTTAAAAGCTCTTTATCAATGTCAGTTTATTTCTTACAGTGTTTGAACTTAGTGTTATTTGGGGAATATTTTTTTAAAAGGAAGCTTCGTTATAGTCACTTTCTGATTTTTTTTTTAACATTATATCCAAATTTCAAAAGTAATATGTGGTCAATATTTTGAATATCTAAACAGACACTCATCACAGATTTAAACCATAAAGACTACATTTATAGTCAAGCTGGATATTAAGAGACCTAGTGTGGATTTTCAGCTAGCAAGGCTTTATTGATTGAGAACATTATATTTTCACTTGGTCTTAGCCAAAAGTCTAGACACAATGAATAATTATTTTTCAAATGACCCTGTGCATAGGCTTTTACTAAGACCTTATGTTAGGCCTCTGGAAGCAAAATGCAATTTGAAGACATAGTATAGTTATACCAAGGAATATATAATCCTTATTATGAGTGAAGGTGCATATTTGCCTAAAACATTATAACACAGTTAGCTGAGATTGGCCAAACAAAGTTGTATGTTCAAAACATTTATTTCTATCAGTACATTTTCTGCAGCCAACTTAATATATTTAGTACAGTCTACGATGCTACCAATAGTTATTTTGTAATTGAGGTTATTGTATTGTAAATAGAATTTTCCAAACTATCTACAACATAGATCATTTTCGTATTTTACTTTCTTTTCAAATTGCTATTAAACTTTTCTTACTAGTAATATATCAATCTTTTAATCACAGTTCTAGAGCATATGGTGTTTCTTGCTCTGTTCCCCTTTCTAGGGCAAGCATTTTTTAACTATGAGATGGTTCTTTAACATGTGCTTATTTTCTGTAAGTAGCATATGTGCATTGCTTTTATTTCAGATATATGCACTCTTATTGATATTTTGATAATTCTGGTCCAGGTTTATTGCTCGGGTCTAACACAATGTTCATGTACTATCACATATTTTTTACAATTTAAAAAAAATATTTTTTTGTCAAACTATATGTTCAACATGACATCATTCTTTAATATTTCAAACTCCCAAAATATCAGCTGGTCCTGATACATGTATTGTATGGAAGAACTAAAATAGTATAATTTTAAATTGACATAATATTGATATTTTTTAAAATATATATTTTTTATATCAGCTTTCATTTTTAATCACTATTTTATTTAATTGTGATAGTGTATGTCTCTATTCCAAGAATTAGGAAACCTGTGTCAGGATGATAATCATGAGGTTCAAGGCCAGTATGGACTACCTCATGAATTGTAGTCTAATTTGTACTACAAAAGGATTATTGCAACAGTGGTGGTGGTATACTGGGAAGTTACAGCTTACTACTGAAGTATGTATAAGCAGATACACAGACGTTTCATTGATGCATCCGTTGAGGTTTTGTCTTTTGCAATGTATCATAATGCTAAATATTGACCCCCAAGGTCTGGTTGCTCACAGGGACAAAAATCCAGAGAATCTGCACACACAATGTAACCATGCTCCTTATTTTAAAACTATTGTCTAAATAAAAAAAAAAAAAAAAAGCAAACTGCCAATATCTGGACAGAAGAGACATAGTATTGGGTTTGGGATTTCTGAATTGGGGTCAGAGGGGAACCACTATGAGGAGAGGGAGAAGGTAGAGTGAGTAGAAGATGACATAGGGTAAGAATCTTCAAAACTTGGCCACCAGGCCTGGTCAATTGGAGTTAGTAACAGCCCAGTTGGAACATAGCAAGTCATAACTTAGGGTT
Source organism: Tokudaia tokunoshimensis (assembly GCA_036184795.1). Classification (NCBI taxonomy): domain Eukaryota; kingdom Metazoa; phylum Chordata; class Mammalia; order Rodentia; family Muridae; genus Tokudaia; species Tokudaia tokunoshimensis. Next base: position 61,647,496 of record BTHU01000001.1, on the reverse strand, counting down.
CTTTTTTTTTCTTTCTCTTTTGAAGCACCATATTTTTACTCAAGCCTTTCCCAACACTTTCGCTTATTTTTCTGTATTGGGAGCACCTACAGGTAGTTTAGTTTGGATATTTTACAAAGTTTAGAAACGACATTTGGATTAATCCTATATACTCCCCAATTTTATGGTAGCAAAACAATGCATAGGTGTTTAGTTATTGTTTTAATTATGTCCTTCATTTTGTAAAACTGCCATTGCACCAACCTCACACCTCTTTCTGTTTTGTAGGATGAGCACAATGCATACTGAATATTATCATTACTCCTGACCAGCCCTTTACTCTGATCTGGTTCTCATCCTTCCCTCAACCTAGAGACCACGACACCATTTCACACCGTTGTCATTTCCTTTAAGTCGCAAGGTCCATCTCCTGTTTTCTTGAGAAACTATTTTTCCAAGGACACACAAAACATATATTTGTGGGTACAGTATCCTAACACATATACTCAATGTGCAATAATTGAATTAGGATAAGTATCATCTCCGTCTCTGTAAATATTTTTGACTGAGTGTAAAACCCTTAATCCATCTATTGTTATTGTAAATGTATAATTAATGCTTACTCTAATAGTTATATTTTCCATATTGTGTCCATGTTTTTCCAGGCCTATTCTCTTTTTTTAATTTATTTTTTGAAGGCTAATATTTTTTATTAGATATATTCTTTATTTACATTTCAAAAGTTGTCCCATTTCCTGTCCCCTCCCCCGAAAATCCCATAAGCTATCTACCCTCCCCCCCATTCCCCAATAAACCCTCTCATGCTTCCCTGTCCTGGTATTCCTCTACATTTCGGCATCAAGCCTTTCTAGGACCAATGGCCTCTGCTCCCTTTGATGTCCAACAAGGCCGTCCTCTGCAGCCTATGTATCTGCAGCCATGGGTAACACCATGTTTACTCTGCTTGATGGTTTTGTCCCTGGGAGCTCTGGGAGTACTGGGTGGCTTATATTGTTGTTCCTCCTATGGTACTGCAAAGCCCTTCGGCTCCTTGGATCCTTTCTCTAGCTCCCCCATTGGGGGCCCTGTGCTCAGTTGAATGCTTGACTGAGATGTTCCCCTCTATATTTGTCATGCACTAGCAGAGTCTCTCAGGTGACAGCTATATCCGGCTCCAGTCAGCAAGCACTTGTAGGCATCAATAATAGTGTCTGGGTTATGTAACTGTATATGGGAGGGGTCCCTAGGTGGGGTAGCCTCTGGATCGTCTTTCCCTCAGACTCTGCTCCACACTTTGTCTCTGTATCTCCTTCTGTGGGTAATTTGTTCCCCCTTCTAAGAAGGACCAGTGTATCCATACTTTTCTCATTCTTGTTCTTGGGAATCATTTGATAAGTGAATTGTGTCTAGGGTATTCCAAGCTTCTGGGCTAATATCCACTTATCAGTTAGTACATACCATGTGTGATCTTTTGTGATTGGGTTACCTCACTGAGGATGATATTTTCAAGATCCACCCATTGCCTCAGAATTTCATGAATTCATTGGTTTTAATAGTTGAGTAGTATTCCATTGTGTAAATATGCCACATTTTCTGTATCCATTCCTCTGTTGAAGGACATCTGGGTTCTTTCCAGCTTCTGGCTATTATAAATAGGGCTGCTATGAACATAGTGGAACATGTGCCCTTATTACCTGCTGGAGAATCTTTTGGGTATATGCCCATGAGTGGTATAACAGGGTTTTCCAGTAGTATTATGGCCAGTTTTCTGCGGAACCGCTAAACTGATTTCCAGAGTGTTTGAATCAGCTTGCAATCCCACCAGCAATGGAGAAGTGTTCCTCTTTCTCCACATACTTGCCAGGACCTGCTGTTTCCTGATTATTTGATCTTAGCCATTCTTACTAGTGTGAGATGAAATCTCAGGTTCGCTTTGATTTGCATTTCCCTGATGACTAAGTATATTGAACATTTCTTTAGGTGCTTCTCAGCCTTTAGATCTTCTTCAGGTAAAAATTCTTTCATTAGCTTTGTACCCCATTTTTAATAAGGTTATTTGGTTCTCTGTAGTCTAACTTCTTGAGTTCTTTGTATATATTGGATATTAGCCCTCAGTCCGATGTAGGATTGGTATAGATCTTTTCTCAATGTGTTGGTTGCCATTTTGTCCTATTGACACTGTCCTTTGCCTTACAGAAACTTTGTAATTTTATGAAGTCCTATTTGTCAATTCTTGATCTTAGAGCATAAACTATTGGTTTTCTATTCAGGAAAATTTCCCCTATGCCCATGTGCTCAAGGCTCTTCCCCAGTTTCTTTTCTATTAGTTTCAGTGTGTCTGGTTTCTTGTGGAGGTCCTTGATCTACTTGGACCTGAGTTTAGTACAGGGATTTAAGAATGGATTGATTTGCATTCTTCTGCATGTTAGGCGCCAGTTGAACCAGCACCATTTTTTGAAAAGGCTTTCTTTTTTTCCACTGGATGGTTTTAGCTCCTTTGTCAAAGATCAAGTGACCACAGGTGTGTGGATTCATTTCTGGGTCTTCAATTCTATTGCATTGATCTACCTGCCTGTCACTGTACAAATACCATGCAGTTTTTAACACTATTGCTCTGTACTACTGCTTGAAGTCCAGGATAATGATTCCCCCAGAAGTTCTTTTACTGTTGAGTATAGTACTAGCTGTCATTGGTTTTTTGTTATTCCAGATGAATTTGAGAATTGCTCTTTCTAACTCTATGAAGACTTGACTTGGGATTTTGATGGGAATTGCAATGAATCTGTAGATTGCTTTTGGCAAGATGATCATTTTTACTATATTAATCCTGCCAATCCACGAGCTTGGAAGGTCTTTCCATCTTCTGAGGTCTTCGTTGATTTCTTTCTTCAGAGATTAGAAGTTCTTGTCATACAGATCTTTCACTTGTTTGGTTAGAGTCACACCAAGATATTTTATATTGTTTGTGACTATTGTGAAGGGTTTCATTTCCCTAATTTCTTTCTCAGCCTGTTTATCCTTTGAGTAAAGGAAGACTACTGATTTGTTTGAGTTAATTTTATATCTGGCCAATTTTCTGAAGTTGTTTATCAGCTGTAAGAGTTCTCTAGAGGAGTTTTTTTGAGTTGCTTAAGTATACTACCATATCATCTGCAAATAGTGATAATTTGACTTCTTCCTTTCAAATATGTATCCCTTTGATCTCCTTTTATTGTCTAATTGCTCTAGCTAGAACTTCAAGTACTATATTGAATACATATGGAGAGAGAGGGCAGTACCTGATTTTAGTGAGATTGCATCAAGTTTCTCTCCATTTAGTTTGATGTTGGCTACCAATAGCTGTAAATTGCTTTCACTATGTTTAGATATGGGCCTTGAATTCCTGACCCTTCCAAGACTTTTAGCATGAAAGGATGCTGAATTTTGTCAAATGCTTTTTCAGCGTCTAATGAAATGACCATGTGGTTTTTTTTTCTTGGAGATTGTTTATGTAGTGGATTACATTGATGGACTTCCTTATATTGAAGCATCCCTGCATCCCTGGGATGAAGCCTACTTGATTTTGGTGAATGAGTGTTTTGATGTGTTCTTGGAATCAGTTGGCAAGAATTTTATTGAGTATTTTTACATCGATATTCCTAAGAGAAATTGGGCTAAAATTCTCTTTTTGTTGGATCTTTGTGTGATTTTGGTATCACCTTAATTGTGGATTCATAGAATGAGTTAGGTAGTGTTCCTTCTGTTTCTATTTTGTGCAATAGTTTGAAGAGTCTTAGGTCTTCTTTGAAGGTCTGATAGAATTCTGCACTAAAACCATCTGGTTCTGTGCTTTTTTTGGTTGGAAGACTTTCAATGACCACTTCTATTTCTTTAGTGATTATGGGACCGTTTAGATGGTTTATTTGATACTGATTTAATTTTGGTATTTGTTATCTATCTAGGAAATTGTCCATTTCCTCTAGATTTTCCAGTTGTGTTGAATATAATCTTTTGTAGTAGGATCTGATGATTTTTTGAATTTCCTCAGTTTCTGTTGTTATCTCTCCCTTTTCATTTCTGATTTTGTTTATTTTGATAATGTCTCTGTGCCCTCTTGTTAGTCCGGCTAAGGATTTATCTATCTTGTTAATTTTCTCAAAGAACCAACTCCTAGTTTTGTTGATTCTTTGTATAGTTCTATTTGTTTCTGCTGGATTGATTTCAGCCCTCAGTTTGAGTATTTCCTGCCTTCTACCTTTCTTGGGTATATTTGCTTCTTTTTGTTCCAGGGCTTTCAGGTGTGCTGTTAAGCTGCTAGTGTATGCTCTCTCCTGTTTCCTTTTGGAGGCACTCAGGGCTATGAGTTTTCCTCAGGACCGCTTTCATTGTGTCCCGTAAATTAAGGTATGTTGTGCCTTCATTTTCATTAAATTTTAAAAAGTTTTTGATTTCTTTCTTTATTTCTTCCTTGACCAAGGTATCACTGAGTAGAGCATTGTTCAGCTTCCATGTATATGTGGGCTTTCTGTTGTTTTTGTTGCTATTGAAGACCACCTTTACTCCATAGTGATCTGATAGGAGGCATGGGATTAGTTCGATCTCCTTATATCTGTTGAGGTCTGTTTTGTGATCAATTATATGGCTGATTTTGGAGAAGGTAACATGAGGTGCTGAGAAGAAGGTATATTCTTTTCCTTTAGGATGAAATGGTCTATACATATCTGTTAAATCCATTTGGTCCAAAGATCAATTAGTTCCACTGTGTCCCTGTTTAATTTTTGTTTTCATGATCAGTCCTTTGCGGAGAGTGGAGTGTTGAAGTCACCCACAATTATTGTGTAAGGTGCAATGTGTGCTTTGAACTTTAGTAAAGTTTCTTTTACGAATGAGGGTGCCCTTGCATTTGCAGCACAGTTGTTCGGAATTGAGAGTTCTTCTTGGTGGATTTTTCCTTTGACCCGTATGCAGTATCCTTCAGTGTCTTTTTTGATGACTTTAGGTTGAAAGTCAATTTTATCCATTACTAGGATGACTGCTCCAGCTTCTTTCCTAAGATCATTTGCCTGCAAAATTGTTTTCCAGCCTTTTACTCTGAGGTAGTGTTTGTCTTTGACACTGAGGTGCGTTTCTTGTACGCAGCAAAATGCTGGGTCCTGTTTACGTATCTAGTTTGTTAATCTATGTCTTTTTATTGGGGAATTGAGACCATTGATATTAAGAGATATTAAGGAATAGTGTTTATTGCTTCCTGGTTTTTTTTAATGATATTTTTATGTTTGAGTGGTTATCTTCTTTTGGGTTTGATGAAAGAAGGTTACTATCTTGCTTTTTCCAGGCTGTAGTTTCCTGCCTTGTATTGGTGATTTCCACCTATTATCCTTTGCAAGGCTGGGTTTGTGGAAAGATAATTTGTAAATTTGGTTTTATTATGGAATATCTTGGTTTCTCCATCTATGGTGATTGAGAGTTTTGCTGGGTATAGTAATTTTGGCTGGCATTTGTATTCTCTTAGAGTCTGTATGAGATCTGCCCAGGATCTTCTAGCTTTCATAGTCTCTGGTAAGAAGTCTGATGTAATTCTGATAGGTCTCCCTTTATATGTTACTTGGCTTTTTTCTCTTACTGCTTTTAATATTCTTTCTTTCTTTTTTTTTTGGTTTTTCGAGACAGGGTTTCTCTGTGTAGCCTTGGCTGTCCTGGAACTCACTTTGTAGACCAGGCTGGCCTCGAACTCAGAAATCCTCCTGCCTCTTTAATATTCTTTCTTTGTTTAGTACATTTGGTGTTTTGATTATTATGTGACAGGAGGTATTTCTGTCCTGGTCCAGTCTGTTTGGAGTTCTGTAGGCTTCTTGTATGTTCCAAGGCGTCTCTCTCTTTAAGTTTTCTTCCATAATTTTGTTGAAGATATTTACTGGTCCTTTAGGTTACAAATCTTCACTCTCATCTATACCTGTAATCCTTAGGTTTGGTCTTCTCATTATGTCTTGGATTTCCTGGATGTTTTTGGTTACAATCTTTTTGCATTTTGCATTTTCTTTGATTGTTGAGTCAATGCTTTCTATGGTATATTTGGCATCTGAGATTCTTTCTTCTATATCTTGTATTCTATTGTTGATGTTTGCATCTATGACCCCTGATTTCTTCCCAAGATTTTCTATCGCCAAAGTTGTCTCCCTTTTTGATTTCTTAGTTGTTTCTACTTCCTTTTTTAGATCCTGGATGGATTTGTACTGTTCCTTCACTTATTTGTTTGTGTTTTCCTATAATTCTTTGAGATAATTTTGTGTTTCCTCTTTCAGGACTTCTGCCTGTTGACCCATGTTCTCCTTATTTTGTTAAGCGATTTTTGTGTTTCTTCTTTATGGGCTTCTATCTGTTTACCCATATTCTCCTGAATTTCTTTAAGAAATTTTTGTGTTTCTTTTGTGAGGTCTTCTACCTTTGATTCATGTTCTCCTGCACTTCTTTAAGAGATTTATTATATCCTTCTTGAAATCCTCTAATAGCATCATGAGATGTGACTTTAAATCCAAATATTATTTCTGGAGTTTTGGGGTATCCAGGACTTGCTGCTATCAGAATTCGGTTCCTATGGTGCCATATTGCCTTGATTTCTGTTAGTAATGTTCCTAGGTTTGCCACTTGCCATGTGGTTATCTCTGGTGTTAGTTGGTCCTGCTGTCACTGGCTGGTGCTTGAACCTCCTGTGAGCCTGCAAGGCTATTTCTGCACTCCTGGATGACTGTTTTTCCCCTGGCATAGATTGCTGAGTGGCTGCCCTGCTCCTGGGTGCCGTTGGAGCCCTGGTGTGCCTTGCCCCAAGTGATGTCATACTCGGGATATCTCTGTGTATCTGGATTCTCTGTCTGATCTATCACCAGAGCAAAGATGGCAGAGGCTGCTGCGCTCCCTCCAGGTGTGTGTCACTCAGCAGAGCTGGTGCCCAGATGACCACAGAGCTGCCCTACTCTTGGGTGCAGGCAGAACCCTAGCTGGCTGTGTCCCAAGAAATGTTATACTCAGGATATCTCTGTGTGCCTGGAGTCCCTGTCTGGTCTATGACTGGAGCAAAGATGGCAGAGCCTGCTGTGTTCCCTCCAGGTTCGGGTCACTCTGCAGGGCAAATGTCCCACAGCAGAGCTGGTACCCTGAGGACCACAGAGCTGCCCCACTTTTGAGTGCAGGTGGAGCCCTAGTGGGCTGTGTCCCAAGCGATGTTATGCTTGGGATATCTCTGTGTACCTGGAGTACCTGTCTACTCTGTCACCAGAACAAAGATGGAGGAGGCTGCGGTGCTCCCTCCAGGCGTGGGTCACTCTGCAGGGCAATTGTCCCACAGCAGAGTTGGCACAAAGACGACCACAGAGCTTCCCAGCTCTTGGGCACAGGTGGAACCCTCGCTGGCTGTGTCCCAAGCAATGATTATACTCAGGATATCTCTGTGTACCTGGAGTCCCTGACTGGTCTATCACTGGAGCAAAGGTCAGTTTTCTTCTTTTAATATGATACAATATAGGCATATTTGGAAGAGACAAAATTCGTTGAGAAAACACTTCAGTAGTGTTGCTCTGAAGACAAGTCTGTGAGGTATTTTCTTGACTAATGATTGATGTGACAGGGTGCAAATTACTGTGGGTGTGCCACCTCTGGACTTCTGGTCCTGGATTATATAAGAAAGTAGGCTAAGCAAGTCGTGAGGAATAAGTCATTCGGCAAGATTCTTCCAGGGCTTTTGCTTCAGTACCTTCTTCCAGGTTCCTTCCTTAATTTCTTACACTGACTTCACCAATGGACTATAAAATATAAGCTGAAATAAATTCTTTCTCCCACATTGCTTTTGGTCATAATGTTTTATCATAGCTTTACAAAGTCAATGAAAGCAAGAATCCTTTCATAATCATTGAGGTTTATTGTAGAAATTACTATGTTGTCAATTTGTATAAATGTTCTGTTTCTTCAGAAATTTAAATGAAAAATCTTTAAATAGCACATAATAAAACAGGCAAAGTATCCACACATAGTGACATATACCTGAAATCAGCATGAGACATCCAAATTGAGAATTCAAGACTAACCTCAGCTATATAGCCAAAAACTACCAAAAAAAGATAAAATTTAAAAGAGATTAAAGTAGCTATAAAAATTAATCACTTTAGCGTACAAACCTATATGAATAATTTTAGCTTTGCCTAAATTAAAAATACATAATAAATGTTAAGAAATTGGAAGGGTAAAATATGGAAGATCAGAACACAAAGTTCTTAAAGACAGAAGCTAGAAATGCTGCAGAAATAGAGCTAAATATAAAATATGACAAAATCAATATCCTAAAACTGATAAGGTATTATCTGAGATTAAAGATGTCCAATAAGTTCTGTTCAAAATACATAATACAAAAAAATATATGCCCTGCCTACCATGGTAAAACTTTAATGCTCAATATAATTAACTTTTATGTTATTTTCCTGTGGTTAATAAAGACAAAGAAGTAACATTAAAGAGAGATTTCAGCCCAATAATGATTACACATACACCACTGAATCAATATAGAAGAAGTTGCCAAACTAACATATATTAATTAAATTTTGATCCTACATCATATATATGATAAGTACTAGAAATGCAGTCTTTTTATGAGTTTATTCTCTTTATGCTACTTCCCAAAAGACTTTGTGTATGTTCGGTGATTTTTGTTTGTGTCCTACATTCTTCCTTATTACTTTGTATGACTTTTAAAGGCCCAAGTTAAAGTGTAATGCACCATAATAATTTCTGCTGGACCTCAAACAGAACTACCAACTGGATACTACTTTAAAATAAATTGCCCACTCAGAGACATCTTATACTAAGTAGTGAATGGGGAAATGTAGATTCATTGAGGCCTCATCTTGTACCACCATTTCCTGTGTAATCAGTTTATGACTAATTTGTATTTAACCCTAACAAGTATTGTTCTTTGAAGACCAGCTATATGCAGTACTCTCCTGTAAGACTCCATTTCCCAAAGCATAGTCAGACTGTATTAATGTCTGTGTTTTTTTTACCAGAATTTCTATTTTGATAGTTCCAACTGAGAAAAAAAATGGATTCTTATATTCTATTCAGCTTTATCATTTGTGTTAATTAATTTATGAAACTTCATTTTAGCTAATGCTTCTGGTGGTCTCAGTCCATAATCAAAGATTCTGTTGCATTGGACCTCTAATGAGGCAGTGCATACTAGAGAAGGGAATGGTAGCACAAAGTGCTGAAAGCACAAGAAAGCAAATAATGAGGATGATGCTGAGAACAGAGCCCTTTAAGCTCATGCTGTTCACTTAAGGATCACCTGCAAGGCCCCATCTCATAGAGAATACACTTTCTCCTGATACTGCTGTCCTGAAACAACAAATCAGTTAATACCTGGGCATTGAGGATATTCAGTATCCAAACCTATAATGCAGATTTTAATGTTACCTCTCAGAATTCCTGTTGCCTATCTAATTTCATTTGTTTGCTATTTTGGGAGTTTCTTAATATTCTTTCCTTTTCCAATTTGATGACAATATACTGAAGAAGGTACAGAAGTACACATCTTGGTTAGTGTTTTTCATTGTTAAAGTGTGAATTTTGTTCATGTGTCCAGACAATTTTAAGAGTGAATCCCTCAATTATAAAATTCTTATTAACACAAATTGATATTTATATAATCCCTACATAGTTATTGTAACAATATTACAAGTGACGACCTTTACTATGCAAGATTACATATTTGAAGACTTTAGAAAAACACGTCTGGTGATATGTTCACCTTAAATGGAAGATGGTGCTTTTAAGGTTTGCTAGTACCAGCATGAGGTTGAATCTCTTCTAGCCTACATTGGAAGACCTGTGTATTTGAGCTGTGTATTTGTTGTTTATAGCAGATAGGGATTGTGTTTCTCTATAAAGTCCATCATCAATTCTTCCTTTCCATATGATACAGTTGTCTTCTTTTTGGGGAAGCCATGTCTGTTTGAACTTCCTTTTTATTTACTTATAAACAGAATGTAGTTAGTTCCTGATGATGCTGAAGATACTAAACTGCTGCTGCTGCTGTTGCTGTTGTTGTTGTTGATGATGATGATGATGATATTGTTATTATTATTATTATTATTATTATTATTATTATTATTATTACTATAGATTTATACTTAAACGGATTCTGAGAACAAGGTCTAAATTTTTCCATCTCTGCACATTGCTCACAGTATCAGGTGTTGATTTGAATTTTAAAATTACTGAATTCTAACAGGAAGCAGACATGGATGCATGTTCCTTGCTTGCTTGTGATAAACCTTAACTGATTCAGTCTTGTTTCTCTTGTTTATTTCTATAGATTTTCAAAACATCATTATCGGAACTGTCACCCCCAGGATATGAGAATATATCAGATATAGTGCCACCATACAGTGCCTTCTCTCCACAAGGGACACCAGAGGTAACAATGCAGCATAGCACAATACAAATGATGAGCAGAAGCTCCATTTCCCTCCATATTTAGGCAATAATTAAAAGGTAACAAGAAGAATTTCTATGCAATTCTAAATTATTCCATTTCCATATTTAAGAAACTAGGTTTCCTTCATAACAAAAATGTATTAATTCTTTCATTATGCTTTTGAAAATAAAATATGCTGCAATAAGATGTACAAATTTACACGTTTATTTTCTTTTCACAAACTCCCACTTTTCATTTTATTAATTTACTAATTCACATTCCCAAAATTTCCCCCTTCCTTGTCCTCCTCTCTGACTTCTTCACATCATTTGCCTTTCCCCTTATTCCCACAAACATTTCTCTTCCCAGGGACATCAAATTTCCACATGATTAAGCATTCTCTTCCACTGAGGCCATACAAGGCAGTCCTTTGCTACATATTTTCTTGGGGCCATGAACTGCCCATGCATGCTACTTGGTTTTTGACTTAGTCTCTGGGAGCTCTGAGGGGTCTGAGTTAGTTAACACTGCTGTTCTTCCTATGAGGTTTTAGTTCCCTAATCTCTTTCAGTTTTTCCTTTAATTCTTCCATATTTGTCCCAGACCTTAATCCAATTGTTGACTGAAAGTACCTACATTTGTTCCAGTCAGTTGGTAGTAGAGCCTTTCCTGTCTGCACTCACAAGATGACCTCAGTAATAGTATCAGGATTTGGCGTGTGCTTGGGATTTATCCCAAGGAACAGGGTAGCCTTTCTCAGTCTCTGCTCCATTTTTGTCCCTACATTTCCTTTGGACAGGAATAATTCTAGGGTAAAAATTTTGAAGATGGATGTGTGATCACCTGACTCAACTAGAGGCCATGTCTATAAACACCCACTTGTGTGTAATCAAAACTCTATCGATGAATAGAGTGTTGACCTTAGTTCAGAAAATTCCCTTAAGCCATTTCTCAATTTCATACACCATTGAGGCAATCATTGCTCTGGTGTGTGTATGTGTGTGTGTTTGTGTGGGGGGGTGGTGTTCATTTCCATCACTATGTCAAAGTAAATTGCCTAAGGTAAACAACTGAAAAGATGGAAGATTTATTTTGACATATAATTTTGAAGATTTGGGTCCAGGGTTGCTTGTCCTCATTACTTGAGTCCCAAGATAACAGAAAAAGATATGTTTTAATAGCTACTCATCCTTGTTCTGTTTAGGATAACAGTGTGGAGCTGTGGTTCCATCATGCACTATTGAATCCATGACCATCCAAGCGTCCCTTACCCCAAACTCACCACCAACCAATTTGGTTAGAAGAAAGGAATCAGGAAAAAGAGTCTTGGCTCCAACCCAAGTATCTTAGCTAAAAGAAAAATCATTGACTTCTTTTTCTTTCTCTCTTTTTATTCCATACTGTCCCAAATTTTAATTTTATTTTTAGTATTTTCTTTTTATCTTTGTTTTCTCTTACTCTTTGTCATGTGCTTTCCCTTTTAAGATCTGGCTTTTGTTTCTTTCTTTTGCCAATTCTCATGTTTCCCTTTTATTTTTGTTTAAGCTTATGTTTATGTTCATATTCATATTTATAGTCACAATAATATTTATTCTTTTATTTATATTTATACTTATATTTATATTTCAGTACTTTATTTTATTTTATAGATTTTATTCTCTTAGTGTATTCTGTGTGTATTTTTGCTCCTTCTATGGCCATTACTGAAGTGCTATGGTTATTGTTAACTGCATTTTACTGTATTCCTGTGTATGCTTTGATATGATGGTATTGCTATGGCCTATTTTCTCCCTTGAGTGGTAGTTGGGAATAAGCCCTCAAAAGAAGGTTGCTAAGAGGATTCTTGTTTAAAAGCAGAAGAGGGATTGGAGAGCTGACTCAGTGACTAAAAGTACTCTGCTCTTCCAGAGGACCTTGGGTCAATTCCCATCAATCACACTGGGTTCACAACTGTCTATAACTCCTGATCCAAGTTATTCAAAGGCCTGTTCTGTCTTCCTCAAACACCAAGCATACATGTGATGGGTACATATAACTACATTCAAGCAAATCATCTGTAAACCTTAAAACAAACAATACAATAACATAAAATTAAGTTTTTAAGTGAAAGAGAGATATATTATTCCCTATGAGTCTTCTTGGAGTTCTTAACTCTTCAGAAATAAGACAAAATATATCAAAGTGGATAGTGACGAAACCCACATGCTATTGGGTGTTCCCCAATGGACCCCAGACTAAGCACAGACAATACCCAATCACCAATTTCCAGTCAGTAAACAAATGCAAAGAGATCCTTTATTAAATGTTCAGGAGCCATTTAGGATTGACTAAGGCTGGCAGATGACCTTCCTGGAGGTTGCCCACTGGTTTTTCATAGTCTACAATGGGTGGCATAGTCTACAATGGGTGAGTTTGATGGCAACTTACCAAAGATACTTCATCTTAGGATTGCTCCTTGCAGCTGATATGGCTTTCCTACTATTATTAAATTAATATAATAAGCTCTGGGTATTAGCCCACCCTATTCATCAGACATCCATCAGATTAACATAAAGATGAACTTTCTTGAATTAATAATGTGCATTAATGATTCTGAAGAATTCCTGATATGATTCAAATAATTTTAGGAAGAATGTTTTAAGCAGTGGTTTTAATTGCTTTGCTAGAAAGATGTAATAATGTTTGAATCAAGATTAGAATGTGTCCACTATTCATATATCAAGTAAAGGCTGCATAATAAGAAACAAAATGAGCTCATTGTACTAGAAAGAGAAAGAGACTTGGTACAAATTTGTATTTAAGAAAAAAATCATTTAGCTTTAAGGATAAAGCCACAGGCATTCACTATAATAAGGCAAGGCCATATAAAAGCTATTGCTTTAAACTTATAATGTGCATATTAGACTAAAACATTATTTTGTACTTATATTAACATCTTTTTGTATCTCCCATTTTATGTAAAATTTATCTCTGAGGTAATTTTCTAAAGAACTTTTTGCCTAAGAATGTAGAGAAAGGCCACAGAAAAGGAACAGTGTTGTTGGTTGGATGGTTTGGCTTGGGGGCTTTACCCAATCCAACCATCCATAGGTATATGTCTGTCTATATGCATGTTTGTAGGTATATGTGTGTATGTAAGAGTGCATGGGCACTGTGGAGAGTATGAGACAAGTGTTTGGGCCCAAGAATAATGTGAATATGTTAATACATAAATGAGACTGTTATTAAAATGTAAATGTGTGTATGAATGTATATGTGTCTGTGCATATTTTCCTGTATAAAGCATCTTAATTCTTTTCCATTCCTTCTTCTCTTCTCCATTCCTTCCTCTTTGTTTCTCTGTTTGACCCATTTAACCAATCAGGTCAGTGAAAGGCTTTTGGTTGTTTAGCTAGAAAAGTGAGCCCTATCAATAAATACTTTACCTAATCCCTCTACTGTTAAAAACAAGCATCAATATATCCAGAGGCATTCAGCTCCTGACCTCAAAGTAACTAAAAGTCGAGGTATGTTAAGATGAGTATCTGTCTCACCACTGGAATACTTGGTACCAGAGCACTGAAGCCACTCAGGGGAGGCAGAATACAGTCTGTAATAGAGGTCAAGCCCTTGTTCTTCTGGGAGAGTTCCTCTGTGGTTCTCAATCTTCTATGCACCGACTCCACTCTGGACTGAGGAGAGAGGAGAATGGTTTTCCTGATTTTCCTAGGGTCCACACTTTCCCTACACACCAGGCAGAAAGGGGATGGCTCAGCCGAGGAGCATGTAGAATCTGGTTTGTTTCCACATGAGTGCCTAGAGTACCTAGGAGCTGAAAGAGAGAAGGCCTTCTCCAAGAGATTAAGGCAAGGCTCTTTATGAGGAATGCTACTCTCTCTGTCTCCAGCTCCCCCAGCCCAGCCAACCTTGATGAAGGAGAGTAACCTTGCTTATACAAACTTTCATTTTATGAAGGATGTGAATGCATATGTCTTACTCAGGATGAATCAGGGATTAAATACCTTTTGGGGAGAGGAATGGCCATGAAGGGGAGATCATTGGCTAAACATCTGGGTCCTATCTAGATACCTCATAGCATAGAGAACACCAGGGTTTTATGCTATGCAAACAGTTGTTATGCTCCTTTCAATGGGTTATCATGGCTATGTGTTACAGAAAAGGTGCTTCTTGGCAGGGAGCTGGTTCTACACCTACCATTCTCAATTCTAAGATTCCCCAGGGTTTTTGAATCTGCTTCAACCTTACCATTTCTGTCTGGTGGCATGGTCTACATGGCCCAGAAAGGAAGATATTCCTTGATACATATGTACACACACACACACACACACACACACACACACACACACACACATATATATATATATATATATATATATATATATATATATATACATATTTACACTATAGAAAACAATTGGTCTGAAGCCTTGACTCCTCAACAAACCCTGCAGTTTGAATACAGAGGCTTATTATAGATATCTGGAAGAGCCCAGGGTAGTGCCAGCCTGTGGCTCCCTCCTTTAGCCAGCAGGATGCATTAGTGGGAAAGAGAAAAGTTGAGGATTCTCAGAACACGGAGTTTCCCTACTTTGGAGAGGACAGGAAGACCCCTAGTTACCTGGACAACAGGGCACCTGGGCAACAGTATGGGATATGTTGTGGTGGCTTAGTGGCTTCAGTCATGCCATGTATATCTTGAGCCTTGGTGCCCTCTCCTAATGTAGTGTGAGAGTAAACCAATTCTTCCTGGGAAGCACAGGGACCTGGGAGAAACAAGTGGAGATTTGGCCTCAGAGGCATGTGGTCACGTGTAGAAGTAGGTGTGATGTCATTTGTAGTGGTCACTGTTCATTGTGATTATCAACTGTCATTGTCACTGTGGTGGTTCAGTGTCCATGGTAATAATCACCTGTGGCAAGCCTCCCTTTTATGCTACTTGAAAGTAAGTTACCCATTCTTTTGGTATCAAATATATAATTTGCCCCTAAACCTCCATTTTTTAAAAGCAGTATTATAGTGTATTTGAGGGTTTCTCTGTATACAGTAAACACAGAATGAGACTGCAATGTTCTCATGAATAAGGAATTTTCCGAAATCTAACCTGTAGCCACCTATTTGTAATATGTAAGTGTACCTCTTCTGTCACACTTTCATAAACATGTAAAATTATATAACTATAATTTTATTTTAATTTCTTTTAGTTGATGTTTCTCTTGATTACAAATTAGGTTGCTCAGACCTAGGCATATACATATTTATCAGCTACCCAGGTTTTTTACTTTGTGAATGACTAAGTATAGCCTTTTTCCTTTCCTGATGAGATTCTGACATTTTTCCTATTGAGTTTGTTTCAGTTTCTTCAGCATTTCGTGTATATGACACAACCCTAACACTTTTAGATTTTGCAACTATCTTCTAAGATTTCAATAATTGGCTCATTTTCTCTACAATTCTCTTTATTACAAAACATGTCAGATTTTGGCTTTGTCAATTTTTCTTCATATTTTTATGTACTATAAGCATTCAATAATTGTCTACATTATTTGTAATATGTGTCCACCAAGAGAAGCATATGACTACCTGTATATTATTCAAAATACTAACAAAGCTTAATTTCAAAGATAAGATTAATTTGTCACATCAGAGTCAAATATATGGCCAATTATCATGATATCATAGCACTTATAGCAATAGAATGTAGTGTAGAATTACTGGAACACCTCAAAAATCTTAGAAGTTTATTTTAATGTGTACTAGTCAAGGGACACCATGTATTGTGGTGTTAATAAAGGCTGTATATGACAACAGATTATACTTCTAATAGGGATATAGTGCATTATGAAGACAAAATTATAGCCATACACAGATTAGTTTGATGCTTTATTGAGTAACTCATTGAAACCCACTAAATTTGTAATTATACAATTAGTCTACTCTCAAGAAATCACATTAATTTAGGCAAGGTTGCTGAGGCTTATAACTCCAGAGGTCATAAGAATGAGACTGGATAATTGCTGTGAGTTCGAGACCAGTCTGGCTTACATGATCTTTTTGTTCTTCCTCTCTAAAAAGAAATCCTAAACATTGTTTTTCTTTCACATTGAGATAGAAAGAACTCATTCTCTGTGGGATTGATATATAAAAGCCATAAGAAGGCTCATGTGTTGACTGATGTAAATCTTGGGCCAACTGTAACCAAGCCAGTAGAGTACTTACTTACTCTTCATTAATTTTATATGTATCTCATGCATATGCAGTATATTTCTCTATTTCCAATTCTTGAGTCTACGCCATCTGAATTCTGTGGAGGGAATAACAATGGTCCAAGCATTAGGCAATTTAAAATTTGCAACTTGGCAAAGTGTTTAAAAATACTGTAGTATTTCTCAGGTTCTAGTATGTGTCATAAGTGGAGGGTTTGCAAAGCACAGATTCTGGTTTCTAGCCTGTGAGTTTCAGCAGGTCAGAGCATGTACTCAAGACCTCATGGATGCTTCTTACAAGGCCCTTAATGATGTACCTCTCCAGGACCATTTTCTGAGAATCACTGATTTTTCTCACCAAAATTTTCATGTTATAAGGGCAGGCAAATAGAAGTTTGAAGAAATAAGAAAAAATTTAAGACAAGCGTATCATTTTATTCACAGTCATAGAACAATAACACAGTGTAAATCATACAAGAAGACTATTGCCTAAACACAAAGCAGTTCTCTAACTGAGAATAAACTTGCATAGAGGGATATATATTTGTTACTTTTGTTTACAAGGTTTTAACCCAATGTCTTCCCTAATTCCATCTCCAGAAGAATTTCTCTTATGATGAGTACAGTTTTGTCAAAAGATAGCTATTACTTTGTGACATTTAAAGGGGATATCATTCCCAAAATTCTGAGTTGTTTTTTTTTTTGAGTGAGAACTTACTGGTTAAGTTAGGAAATATGAACAGATGAATTTAATATGTCTCCCTCTGTATCAACCTCTCCTTTCTTTTCTCTTCTGACTCTTTCTTCTTTTCTCTCTCGTTTCCTTTCCCTCTATTTTTTGGATGATGAGTTAGTGGTTTCAATACATGCATAGTTGTAAGGTCATCTCCTGGAGCATAGGAAACTTACCAGTGACTACTCTTTCAGAAAAGAATCATTCATATTCTCTCTCTCTCTCTCTCTCTCTCTCTCTCTCTCTCTCTCTCTCTCTCTCTCTCTCTCTCTCATCAGTTAACAACTGCCAATAGTTCCTAAGAGGCAGGGCTTCATCCATCTATGCAGGAATTTTGGCTGGCTTATTCTTCTGCTGGTAACCATGGGGGCTCAGAGTTCTTGAATGCAACAGCCACTGTCTCAAGGAGTCATGTTAGAGTATTTATCTCCATCTCAAGCTCTTATATTCTATTGAAGAAGTTCCCATGCACCTGAAGCAGATCATTAATGGAAGAGGAATCTTGGCAGTGTGTTATAGAGCCAGCCCATAGCAAAAGTTTCCAAGTTAATGTTTAAGGAAAAAAAAGAATTGACAAAATTATGGCAGTACAGCAAAATATAATCATATGTGAGTTTGTGGTTTAGATTTTAACTAATATTTTTGTGGTATGGTTTATTGAGCCTAGACTCTGCTACATACTGAATAAATGCTATACCACTAAGTTATGTTTTCATACTTTGTTCATATTTTTTAAATGGAAGTAGATAACTAGTAAAGTATACAAGTAGTTTTTAAATTTCTACACATTTAAATGAATACTTATGCAATTATTTCTAAAATATTGCTATCTATAGTATGCTGGAAATGATCTTATAATGCAGGCACTTAGTTTCATAGAGGTATGATTAACATTGTTTTAGATATTTGTTACTTCTCAGAATTCCTTTTGGAGTAGATTAAAGGGTGAAAAACATTTTGGGAAATCACTTTATGAATGACAGTGTTGAGACTTAAGGATGATGTGATGCTTGCATGTGATCATACAAATGATTAGAACAAGGCCTCCTGAAAAGCATGGCCTTTTTGGTCTCTGAGGTTTGTGAAGACTCACTATGCTCCAACTTGAGTGTGCATTCTAAAGAGAAGAAAACTTTCTTTCATCAAGTGCTGTTCAATCTATGGTGACTGATATTTTTCAGATTATATGTAACAATTTGACTACTTACATAATTCTTTTGGAAATATTTCTACATCTTTACTTATTCAGGAAAAGAAAAGGGAAAATTTATCATTTAATTCATGTGTCTCCCAACCTGGCAAATTATGTTTTCAATTTAAGCTAACCATTCCTTTGACTGTCCCAGTTGAGGCATGTCTTTCATGGCCCTCTTGGGTGTTTTAGTTTTACCTCTCTTTAAATATCAATCATCTGTCATTCAGAAATACCTATATGCTGCATTTTATTACAAATAATTCCTGATCTCAACAGGGGGATCTAGTGTATGTCAACTACGCACGAACTGAAGACTTCTTTAAACTGGAACGTGAAATGAAGATCAATTGTTCTGGGAAGATTGTGATTGCAAGATATGGAAAAGTGTTCAGAGGAAATAAGGTAAAGAAATAATGTCCTTTCAGGATAATAGATAAACTGGAGATCATAAGGTTAAGCTAAATAAGAGATAAATACTTCATTGTTTCCTTATAAGTAAAATCTTAATTCAAAAAAGTCAGAGCAAAATATACACAGAAAAGTAGGTGTGATGGGCCTATTTGTTAGTAAGTAGGGAGAAATAGAAAGGATGAAGGGAGATAGGATCATAGGTAGATGAGTATAATCTGAGCACATGCTGTTCATGTGTGGATTTACTATAATTATTTCCACTGTTTTGTACAGTTAATACAAGTTGATAACAGTTTTAAAGTTTACCTCTTTCCAAAACATGAAATATTATAGTATATCTTACAATTTTTCTGAGATCATAATTCTCTTATCTCTGTACATTTTTCTTTATAAGGAAGACACACTAACAGAGAAAGTGCTTTTTGAGTTGCATTGTTGAAATTCTATCTGTATTTGCCTGAGTGGATACAGCATATATTCTGTACCTGCAAGATTTTGTGATGTACCAATAAACACAAAGAAACTCACAATGGCTGCCATACTAGTTTCCAGTACCTTTTATATGTATATATTATTTTCAAATATTTTCTAATTAAATTCAAGTTGGATCATTATTATAGGTAATATAAAAATTCTTTATTCCTTCTCAGCCATGGATGTAATGGGAACTTGGCTTAGGGATTCTATATGCTTATAGTGCTTCTAAAATATCAGAGGGGATAGCAAATTCTTGCTCCCACTGTTGTGAGAGTGTTCTACATTTCCCACTCTGCAAAATCATCAATTTTTAGATCATAACTTGGGATCTATGCCTACTGGAACTTAGCTGTAGTCACTTGTGACTCTGAGATAACAAAAATACAAGTTTAAGCCCTTCCTGGGCTACAGAGTGAATTAATGTTCAACCTTGGAATCTCAGTGAGACCTGGTCTTTAAACTAGAAGATGAACCTTAACTATTTGTGTAATGTGATTTTGGCATCTGCCATTATTAAGTCTGTAACAACTTACCTAAACTGAGAAAAAAATCACCATGTTTTCTAGGTTAAAAATGCTCAGCTGGCAGGTGCCAAAGGAATCATTCTATACTCAGACACTGCTGACTACTTTGTTCCTGGGGTAAAGTCCTATCCAGATGGCTGGAACCTCCCTGGAGGTGGTGTCCAACGTGGAAATGTCTTAAACCTTAATGGTGCAGGTGACCCCCTCACACCAGGTTACCCAGCAAATGGTGAGTGACCAAATCCCACCTATCATATTAATTGACAATATCAAATGATGTGAAAAATTTCTTTGCTCAAAATGTCTATGAACATATTTTTCTTATTTTTTCATCTTAGAAAAAGAAGTGTTTCAAATTCTGAAAATTATTTGATCATGTTCCTTACCCCATAGTTTAAGACTTCACCCTGATATCTTTGGAACTCTGACTTTTTGAAATATTAAAATGCATTATGGTCCATGTTTAATATAATGCATGATACTTACATGCGGGTGGAGACAGAGTAAAACAAGAATATATTTAAAATAAATTTGTAGCAGCAACTGTGAATACAGACACTGAACATGGGTTAAAAGGGAATATTAGTGGCCTCATGTCTGTTCTAGTCTGCTTTTCTTCTGATCATGTGTTTTGGCCAGGTTGACCATTCTTGTTAAAGAGATGTACTCAAAATTTATAATTTTCTTGAGGACAATTTTTAATTTTCTAGTAATGAATAAGAAAAAGGCCTCAAAAAGTGATTAGGTAGTTCACCGACGATAAAGAGTCTAAACAGTGCACTCAGAATAGAGAAGCCAGTCGGGCAGTGGTGGCACAAGCCTGTAATCCTAGCACTTGGGAAGCAGAGGCAGGCAGATTTCTGAGTTCGAGGCCAGAGCCTGGTCTACAAAGTGAGTTCCAGGACAGCCAGGGCTACACAGAGAAACCCTGTCTCAGGAAAAAAACAAAAAAAACAAAAAACAAAAAAAACCAGAATACAGAAGCCTTTGCAACTTTGCAATGATCAGTGAAAATTGCCAAATAATGGTTCCTAAATGACAGCTTTGAATACCTTACCAAACTTACAGGAAAGAGGTATTATGATTTCTGACTAGGAGAAAAATGAGATTAAGTTTCAACAGTCTGGCCATATTCACTATATCACTAAGCACGGCACTGGAGCTCAAAGTCACAGTGTGGCCTCAGAGTCCACATTCTTGTCTTTTGATGAAACGCTGCCTGGTCAAACATTAACAAACAAGTTAAATTCTTTTGGGTGTATTTAGATATCAGATGATTTCTACAAAATCTGTGTTCACTTAGTTTGCATAGTTTGGAACAGAGTAAGGTTTTATAACTTGGTTAAAGAGTTTGTCCATGTACCTCTGTTATTTACATGTTGACTTTTCATCTTTGATGTATCAAATCATATATATCTAAAAAGTTTATGTTTGGAGGGTTTATAAATCATTCTTAAAACACAGAGTACTGACATAGATATGTACATTATTTAAAATAACTTTATATTCCTCTCCTTTTAGCAGAGTCACATTGTGGTGGGTAACCATCGGAAGGCTTTCTATGATTCTGTATTTGACACCACTTTCATCTACATAAAAATGGGCTCAGTGGCTAGTAATACAATACATAAAATAGGGAGAGTAAAGTGATTAGAGGTTAATAGGAAGCTGGAGGGAAGGAGTGGGAATGAATACGATCAAAATATATGTATACATATGTGAAATTATCAAAGAATAAAAATAAGAAACCTCTGATATAAACACATAAAGGGACATGTAAATGGAAAGAAATTCCATGAGATTTTTATTTGCTCTAACTTTTTATTTTTACACTTAAAAAGGGTTTTTTTCCCTTAAACTAAAGTTGTGAAAATAAAATAAAATTAATTGGAACTTCTATTCATGATCTGAACATTTAAAATGTTGGACTTTTCACAGGAAGACATGTAATTCAAATTGATAATATATGTCACTTTTGGAGCCCTTACCTTTTCATGCTCATTTAAAATTTACCTTCTCTCTGCTTTTCTTTCATTGAAAATAGCTTTTTTTTTTCGTACACACTATTCTGAATATGCTTTCCTTTCTCTCAATTCCTCTGAGGTAAGAATGCCCACTTTCCCTCCCATCTGAACCCACACCCTTCATGTGTTATTCAAAATCAAATAGGTATCTAAAAAATAAAATGAAATTAGATGAAAAAAAATGAAATAAATTGGGATAGGACAAAACAATCAGAAGATAAAAAGCCAAAGAAAAAGAACACACACACACACACACACACACACACACACACACACACACACACACACATATATATATATATATATATATATATATATATATATATATGCAGAGATACAGGAATGCCTTAAAAACACAAAACTGGAAGTCATACATAAATGCAAAAGGACCATAACGTAAAAATAATCCCCCCCAACATAATTATGAGATGAAGAACCTTCAATGATGCCATTGAGTACATTTTTTCCAGTCATTTCCTGTTGGACAATGAAACTGCTCTTAAGAACGCTTTGTATACCCATGAAATTCTCTTGGAGAAAACTAATTTTTCATTTGTGATTGGTTATCGATTGACAATAACTTCTGGGTTAGGGATAGAGACTTTTGTCTCCTCCCTTTATTTCTATGAATCCATCTGGCACAGACCTATGCATACCTGTGCATGGTGCCACCATCTCTGTGAGTTCATATGAGCATCATTTATGTTATATTTATGAAACCTTGTTTCATTGGTATTCTTTATCACCTCTGGTTCTTAAAATCTTTCTGCCTCCTGTTCTGGAGGGTTCTCTGAAACATGAAGGATGGATGTAATAGAGACATTCTTTTTAGGAATGAAAGTTCCAAGGTCTCTTACTCTCTGAACATTGTCTCACTATGAATCTGTTGAAGGAGTATGATTCTCTGATGATGTCTGAGTCGTAGCAGATTGACATTAGGAGACATTTTATTGCTATATTCCTTTAACAGATATCTAGTATTTGATTTTCCTTTAAGTCCCTGGCCTATCCGGTTTAAGTTTCTTGCTCATGTGAGCAGTGTCAGAAATGCATTCTATTTTATGGAGTGGGCACTAAATTCAATCAGATATTGTTTTGTTTCTCTCACAATATTTGTGCCTCTCTTTCCTAGAGAACCTTACAGGCAGATCATTATTATAGATTGAAGGGTTGGTGTTTACCTTACTCCTTTTGCAGCATGTACATTTCCTTCCAATACCATGAACAATAAGTAGTCTGTGGGAGTGAAGGCTCTGGGTAGACAGCAGCTCAAATTCTCCACCTTCAAAGACTTTTGTAGATATTGTCTTCAGTAATAAGGCATTATCATTAATTTCTGGGGAGCAATTAATAGCCACAACAATACACTTGGTAGTTTGGAGTTTTCCATGGAACCCACTATGACCAATAACTTGATTATATATAACCCATTCTTAGC
Source organism: Tokudaia tokunoshimensis (assembly GCA_036184795.1). Lineage (NCBI taxonomy): Eukaryota > Metazoa > Chordata > Mammalia > Rodentia > Muridae > Tokudaia > Tokudaia tokunoshimensis. Next base: position 61,624,071 of record BTHU01000001.1, on the reverse strand, counting down.
ACTGATGGTTTCATTTGAATAAGAAAGATGTCTAGTTGATGCTTTGTCTCCACCATTATTAGATTTAGATTTAGATTTTTGTCACATATGTATATATTTTAAGAAGCTTATATTGTGTTAGATTTCCAAATGGCTTCTCAAATGACCCTTAGTTTTAGCTGTCTCCTCCCTACTCCATATTTCCTCTTTCACCTCTATTCTTGGGACAAGACCTAGTAATGAAAGTGCGCAATAGAGGACCTAAAAAAGGAAGTCGAAACAACTAAGAAATTATAAAGGGAGACAACTTTGGAGGTAGAAAACCTTGGGAAGAAATCAGGGGTCATAGATGCAAACATCAACAACAGAATACAAGAGATGGATGACAGAATCTCAGAATCTGAAGATACCATAGAGAGCATCAACTCAACAGTCAAAGAAAATGCAAAATGCAAAAAATGTGTAACCCAAAACATCCAGGAAATCCAGGACACAGTGAGAAGACCAAACCTAAGGATTATATGTATAGATGAGAGTGAAGATTTGCAACTTAAAGGGCCAGTAAATATCTTCAACAAAATTATGGAGGAAAACTTCCCTAACCTAAAGAGAGAGATGCCGATGAACGTACAAGAAGCCTACAAAACTCCAAAGAGATTCCACCTCATACCAGTCAATATGGCTAAAATAAAAAAAAAAAACAGGAGACAGCAGGTGTTGCAAGGATGTGGAGAAAGAGGAACATTCCTCCACTGCTGGTGGGATTGCAAACTGGTACAACCACTCTGGAAAGCAGTCTGGTGGTTTCTCAGAAAACTGGGCATGACACTCCCAGAGGATCCCGCTATACTACTCCTGGGCATATACCCAGAGGCTTCCCCTGCATACAATAAGGACACATGCTCCACTATGTTCATAGCAGCCTTATTTATAATAGCCAGAAGCTGGAAAGAACCCAGATGTCCCTCAACAGAGGAATGGATACAGAAGATGTGGTATATTTACACAATGGAATACTACACTGCAATTAAAAGCAATGAATTCACGAAATTCCTAGGCAAATGGTCAGAACTTGAAAATATCATCCTTAGTGAGGTAACCCAATCACAAAAGGACACACATGGTATGCAGTCACTGATAAGGGGATATTAACCCAGAATCTCGGAAAACCCTAGACACAATTCGCATATCAATAGATTTCCAAGAAGATGGAAGGAGAGACCCCTGGTCCTGGAAAGACTGGATGTAGGGGAATGCCAAGACAGAGAAGTAAGAGGGGGTTGAATGGGGAAAAGAGGGAGGGAAGGGGGCTTATGGGACTTTCAGGGAGGTAGGAAACGGGAAAGGGGAAATGATTTTGAATATAAATAAAAAACCTTAGAAAATAAAATAAAATTAAAAAAAAAAGAAAATATCATCCTTAGTGTGGTAATCCCATCACAAAAGATCACCCATGGTATGCAGTCACTGATAAGGGGATATTAACCCAGAAACTCAAAATACCCAAAACATAATTCACATATCAATTGATTTCCAAGAAGATGGAAGGAGAGACCCCTGGTCCTGGAAAGACTGGATGTAGGGGATAACCAGGAGAGAGAAGTGAGAGGGGGTTGAATAGGGAACCGGAGGAGGGAAGAGGGCTTATGGGACTTTCGGGGAGGGAGGAACTGGGAAAGGGGAAATCATTGAGAATGTAAATAAAAAAAATATATAAAATAAAAAAAAATCAGTAGCCATTCTATAGACAAATGACAAATAAGCTGAGAAAGAAATCATGGAAACAATACCCTTTAAAATAGTCATAAATTATATAAAGTATATTGAGGTAACTCTAAACAGGTAAATGAAAATCTTGTACGATAAAATTTCAAGTTTTTGAAGAAGATAGAAATTCTCTCATGATTATGGATAAGTAGGATTAACTTAGAAAAATGACTATCCTACAAAAAGTAACTAAGTTTCAATGAAACCCAAATAAAAATTCCAACACAATTCCTTACAGAACTTGAAAGAATAATACGTAACTTCAGAAATTTTTTTAAAAAATATGATAGCAAAACAATCCTGTACAATAAAAGAACTAGTGGATGTATCAACATCCTTAATCTTAACCTATATTACAAAGCTGTAGTTAAACTACTAGATAGTATTAGCATAAAAACAGTTTCATCAATGGAATCAAAGAGAAGATGAAGAAATAAAATCATACAACTATGGACACCTGAGTTTTGATAAAGAAGCCAATAGTATATAATGGGAAAAAGAAAGCAATTTTAACAAATGGTTTTGGACTAATTGAATGTCTGCATATAGAACAATGAGAAATGTCCCATAACTATCATCTTGCCCAAAACTCAAGTGTGATAGTTATTCCTGGTTGTCAATGTGGCTACATCTGAGATGAACTACAATCCAGAAATGGAGCACACACACCTGTGATCCAGATCTTGAGACTGGAAAACAGGCTTCTGACCCAGATCTGAACATGGAGATCTTTAAGCATAATAGCTATGAAAACTTTAAGCCCAGGCATGATAGTACCCCCCTTTAATTCCAGATGACTGGGGCAGGCGATCTCTGAGTTCAAGGTCAGCCTTGGACAAAGCAAGGTCCAGGTCCAGGCACAGTGGTACACATCTTTAATCTGGAACACACCTTCTGCTGGAAGCTTACATAAGGACGTTGGAAGAAGGAACACTCACTTTTCATCCCCTGGTTATACTTGCCACAACATCTTTTGGAACCTTATTCTTTGGTATTCCAGCTTATACAGAAGACCAGGTGAAACAACTAGCCTTGTGGATTGAACAACTACTAGACTTTTGGACTTCCCATTCACAGGTATCCATTGTTCAATTAGTTGGAATAAAGACCACAAGTCATTACAATAAATTCCTTTAATATATAGAAACATTCCATAAGTTCTGTGACTCTAGAGAACACTGAATAATACACCAAGTCAATATGGATCAAATACCTTAACATAAATCCTGATACACTGAACCTGTTAGAAGAAAAAGTAAAGACCAGCCTTAATGCATTAGCATAGGGATGTCTTCCTGAACAGAACACTAATAACAAAGGCACTAAGATCAATGATTAGTAAATGGTACTTTATGAAAGTGAAATGTTTCTTTCTATAAAGCAAAGAACACTGCTTGACATTTTTTTTCTTTTTTTTCTAAAATTTTCTTAAAGTTTATATATATATATATATATATATATATATATATATATATATATATATGAATATATGAGTGTTCTATCTGCAAGTACAGCTGTATGCCAGAAAAGGGCATTAGATCACATGAGTTGATGGGAATTGAACTCCTGACCTCTGGAAGAACAGCCAGTTCTGTTAACCACTGAGCCATCTCTCCAGCCCCTGCTTGACTATTTTAAGAGACTTAGTCTAAGCCATCATGTGACTTTATTCTCCCACAAACATGTATGGGAGTTTCAATTTCCCCACATTCTTTTTGACACTTGGAATTTTACTATTTCTAGAATATACAGAAGAATTTGTTCAATCTTACTTACAAAATCCCATTTGAAATACATTTTTTAATGGATAATTATGTCTTTTTTCCCCTCAGAACATGCTTATAGGCGTGAGTTGACAGAGGCTGTTGGCCTTCCAAGTATTCCAGTCCATCCAATTGGATATGATGATGCACAGAAACTCTTAGAGTAAGTTTGCCAGAAAATAAAAAGATGCCTCCTTTGGTATTTTTCATTCTTGAGAATTTTTAAATGTTTGACAATGTCCAAATTTTAGTACTATAATTGATTGATGCAATGTACAAGTGTTTTTGTAAATTTAAAGAATACTCTTTCAGATTCTGAAATTTATTTTGTATTTGGATAATCAATGTGTGACAACCATGAAAATGATCATGAATGAACTCCTGGAACTAGAATGTCAAAAGACCCATCTCCATGTTTGTGACACAGTCACACTTCCATCATGTCCTCAGGCAAGTAATGACTGACTGAGTCAAACATGATAGGACAGATTTATTCTGAAAGCCTAGTACTCCTTAGAGGCAAGTCTTTTAGTTTATAACTACTTGATAACCATGCTCAATTAAATGTCATACTGTCATTGCCCTTTCTTTTTCTTTTCTTCCCTCCCTTTGTCCTTTATCCTGTATCAGAATGGCATTGAACCCCTGGACACTTTCTCAATGTTCTCTAACTTCCTATTCTGTGCACTCCCCAGACTTTTCTCACTGAATCTTTTATTTGTCAATATTTTTGTTTTTAAATTTGTACCTCTTTGAGGAACAGAATAACAATGTCAGAGCCACTAATGTTCACTTTTAATCTGTTCCCTTCCTGCCATCATTTTTGAGCTCTCTTCTTTTTCTGTCCTACTCTCTTCCATCTGCATGCCCCTCCTACTTAACTTCCTTCTGTAACAGAAAGGAACTTCTATAAAAGGAAAGGTTATGGAGTCAAAGCATTCTTTACCAACTACCTAGGTTCTTCATTTAGTTCAAAACACTCCCCAAGTTTGCATATGTTGGGTTGTATTGGGTTTATTACAGGGATTAACTATGTAGCACAGGCTACTCCTGAATTTCTGACTTTCTTGACTCAGATTCCTAGGTACTAGTATTACAAGGGTCCTCCATCATGCCTGGTTTAAAGCATTTTTAATCATTTCATTATCACATCTGTGAGAAAACATTTTATGAGCTAGTTTGCGTTCTCCAGTTTCACAAATGAGGATTCTGATATCTAGAAATTAGAATTATGTGTCCACTCTATAGGCAAATCGTTTTTAGATTTGGACTATTAGCTGTGCCACTTGGATCAAGATTCAGTATGTAGTACAGCTTATAAGAGCATAATGAACCACACACACACACACACACACACACACACACACACACACACACACATAGTCAAGGCATTTATATTAGTTAAAAATGAATATGATTATAGTATTATTAGTAATAGTGGAAATATTCAAATAATGAAAAATGTCAGCACCTTCAAACGTGTCATTTGTTAAGATACTATAAAATTTATGAAATGCAGAATAATATTGGGCAAGAATATTTGATAATATGGACTGTGTTGTGATGCATTAAGTTAAAAAGCAGATTTGGAGTTTAGAGGTCTGGGGGGGGAGACATCCTCATGGAGAGAGGGGGCAAGGAGAAGGTATGGGATGTGGAACAGATGGAGGGTGGACCTGGAGGGGAATAAAATCTGGAGTTTAAAATTGATAGATAGATAGATAGATAGATAGATAGATAGATAGATAGATAGATAGATAGATAGATAGATAGATAAAAGGTTTTTTTTTAAAAAGAAAATAAAGAACAGTTCTCTTTTTTTAAAAAAAAAGCAGATTTTTGAAAACAATATGTTGTATGGTTCCAGTTACATAGCATTTAAAATGAGCACATATTTCCTTGTAATTAGAAAGATAATGCATGATAATTTATAAAATTCAATGTAAGCTTATATAAACATGTCTACTAGTTTGCTGGTCTAAATCAACAGATACATATTAGCTGTGTCCTAATTAAGGTAATATAATTATTTGATTAAAAAATTACAAATGCTGTTTATCATAAATTATATCTAGCTTCTAAATATGAGGATACATTTTTTTGTTACTGAGTTCATTATCACATCATGATACTGCAATCTGTTTAGCCATTTACCAGTTGAAGGGCAATCGAGATTGTTCCCTATCTTTGCTGTTATTAAAAAAGACATTATGGAGAGTTGTACATGGATTTCTTGACCCTGTAAACCTCATTTTTTCTAGTATATATTTTTGTGTCACATAAATGCATTTACTTTGATAAGAAACAGACAAGAGAGTTGGGGGGGTCTGATGGGTGGGGTTTGGGATGGGGAAAATCCTCATGGAGACTGGATGGGGAGGTATGGGATGTGGAACATCAGAGGGTGGACTAGGAGAGGGATAAAATCTGGAGTGTAAATTAAAAGATTAAAGAAAATTAAAACAATAAAATAAACAGCCAACTTGAAGCTGTAAAAAAAGAAACAAACAAGAAAGATTGTATTATTGTAACTTTCTCATCAATATATGAATAGCACACTCACATTCTTTACATGCTTTTATCAAAACACATTTTATATATTAATATCTCAAAGTAATAGGTTCATTTTGTATTTTCTTTGAATATTAATAGTTTTATGAGCTTTTTAAAATCATCTATTCTCATAATGTCTTTACAGTGTCATGTTAGCATATTTTACGTAGGATAAATTTGGTAATGTTTCTTTTCTTAATACTTTGAAGAATTCCTGAATAATTGTTGTTTGTGCACTGTCTTAGTGCCAAGTATTCACAGAGATTAGAAGAGGGCATGAAGAGTCCCATGGAACTGGAGTTATAGATGTTTGTGAGTCACCATGTGAGTGATGGGAACCAAAATCAACCCCTATGTATAAAGATCAAGATGTCTTAGCCAATAAACTGTATCTCAACTCCCCAGAGATATATTTCTTTCCTATTGAATTAAGTTTCATATGGTATATTCTAATCACAATTTCCTTTTCTTCTCATAGATTCTTTCCATCTCCTCACCTAACCAATTCCATACCTTCTTCCTCTGTTTTTTAGAAAACAAACAGGCCAATTAAAAATATCAAGAATAAAACAAGCAAAATAGAAAAATGAAGTTCAAAAAATACAAATGAAACAGATGCACACAGAGATTCACACATACAATACATAACACACAACATCAGAAACAAAAATAAGTAATTGAAAAAAAGCAAGATAAAATTTATAATAAAAATATCACTGAGATAGTTTTGTGTCTACATTGTACAGTTGAACATGGAGCCTCATTTAAGTGTGATTTGTATGCTCAGTGAAACACAACTTGAGGAAAAAAATTCCTTAGTTAAAGATTGTCAATTAGAGATAGCTTCTGGGTTAGTGATGGCAATTCACATTGACTTATACTCTTGGTTGTGGTACCCAACTGACTTGAACCTGTTCAGACCCTGTGCATGCTCTCACAGTTGGTGAGTTCATATGTATATCAGTCCTGGTGTATTTGAAAGGCAGTTTCCCTTGAGTCCTGCATTTATATTGGCTCTTTTAAAATTTTATTTACTCGTCTGAATAGCTCCCTGAGCCCTAAGTGGAGGGTTTTGATAAAGACTTCATAATTAGGATATAGTATTGCAAGGTCTCTCACTCTCTGCTCATACTCTCCTGATGTCTGTCTCTGTATCAGTGCACATCTACCATAGGAAAAGCTTCTCTGATGCTGGTTAAATGAGACACTTATCAATAGGTATAACAGAATTTTGTTGAGTCATTTTATTTTGATCTTTTTACAGTACAGTTTTATTTGGTTCTCTCATTGGCCACTGCTATGTAGTTTCAGATTATTGGCCAGGGGAGCAGTGTCAGACATGGGTTCCATCTTGTAGGGTGGGCCTTATATCCAATCAGGTAATGGCTGAACAATATTTGTGGCAAATTTTCATCTGTATATTATGCAATCAAGTTGTTATTGTTTAAGAGTTTCTAGCTGGACTGCCATTTAGCTTGCTTCTCTGATAGCAGACTTCAGATTCTTCCTTTAGTACATGTGTTAGAGAGTCAGATTAAAAATATGGTTTTCCATTACATGGTAGTAACAAAGGTAAGATTCTTGTAAACAATTTAAATATCAGCTATGTCTCTTACCACCATAACTTTGGTCATTGCTATTTGTTCGATCTTATCCTCATGTGACTCATTTACAAAGTTCAACTTTGCAGGAGGGGCAGGAAAATGTCAATGATTATTAAATGCAAAACACTTTGTTCTATTGTTTGTTCAAAGAAGGTATTATGAGAAGACTACCTAAACCAGAAAATGACCTGGCATTTTGACATGGTGTATCAAAGTTTATGTAGGTAATAATTTCTTTTCATGTCCAACAGACACATGGGTGGCTCAACACCCCCTGACAGCAGCTGGAAGGGAGGACTAAAAGTGCCTTACAACGTGGGACCTGGCTTTGCTGGAAACTTTTCAACACAGTTGAGATATTTTTATAATGCTTTCATTCAGAATACTTTAAAAGAAGACAATTATCAAAGATGAAAAAAAATATAAAGCTTAGTTACTACCATCAAGCAATAAAACCAGAAGTCGAATAAGACAATGATTTGGATCATTAAAATTAGTCAGTGTTAGTTGAGACTACTGAGACCTCTGAGATTTCTCAGACACTGAGCCACTAACCAGGCAGCATACACTAGGTGGTCCAAGACCCCCAACACATATACAGCAGAGGACTGCCTGGTCTGGTCCCAAAGGGAGAAGATGCACTTTGAGGCCCCAGGGAGTGGGGAGGTCCATTGAGGTGGGTTTGGGGAGGTGGAAATCCTCTTGGAGATAGGGGGGAGTTGGAATGGGATGAGGAAATGATCGGAGGGTACACAGGGAGGGAGATAATGGCTAGACTATAAAAAAGATTAAAAAAATAGTGCTACTTTTCTTTTGGGAACAACTCTAAATCTTTTAAAATAATGTTGGAGAATTTAAGAAATGTAAGAGTTAAATCTGTTAACTAGTATTCTCAATGATTGTAATTTTTATATTTGAATTAGAAAGGTCAAGCTGCATATTCACTCCTACAGTAAAGTGACAAGAATCTATAATGTCATTGGCACCCTCAAAGGAGCTGTGGAACCAGGTAAATGGATTATGTGTTTTGCAAATGTTGGTGAATCAAATGTCATTTACCCCTGCTGTCTGATGAAGCTCATCCAAAAACAACATAAGACATTCTAGTTATAGCATATCACTTGTCATATGTGTTGCAAGAACAGGAAATTATGGGGACAAATGAGAGTGATAAGCTGCTTTGTTTGTTTATTGATGAAAAACTATGTTCTAGTCATATTTTCCCATCCCTTGTTTCCTATCAGATCCTCCCTACCTTCCTCTGCATATATCTCCATGCTTTACTTCTTTCTTTCTTTATAACAAATGGAAATGCAAACAAACAAACAAACAAAATAAAATAAAAACAGAATAAAACAAAATTTAAAAGAAGAGAGAGGAAAAAGAACCGTGAGCACTACATATATGTAAAGATACAGATGCACAAAGCCCACAAAGACAAAAAAAATCAGAAAATATCCTAAACAATGATCAGAAAGGTTGGAAAATATCCAATCAAAGCAATATGAGACAAATTAATTTCCAAAAGTAATGCTAATTTAATTTTCTGTTGGCTATCTACTGCTGGGCATGGTGCCTTCCTTAAGTGTGGTTTGTATACATCGTGAGACTCAGTTGGAGAATTATGCCTATTTTGTTATATCTTTTGATACTTTAGGATTTGGTTCTTGCTTCATTATGATTTACTTGATTATTATTAATTTTAACATAAATACTTCAAATTAATCACATACATTTCTTAAGATCATGTCACTTATTTGTTTTTGCTGAGACAATTTCTCATGTAATTGGACTCAATTTTATAATTTTCTTCCAAATGCAAACACTGCTGTTTTGTGGAATACTGTAGCAAGAATAAACAATCTTTTGTTTAAGAACCAAGAGTTTCTTAAAATTAAAGCTTATATATACTAAAATATATGTGTGTTTTATGTACACATATAAACTAGATATTATATATACATTTTATATACATATATAGTTTATGCATATATGTATATATGCATTTAGTTTATACATATATATGTATACCTATATAATTTAGGATGTATGAGTACATATATATGTATATGTGTATGCATAAGTTACTTATTGAATATTATTAGATGATTGTTTTGTACAGGGTCTGTGACACACATTGGAATTGGGGGAGTGTTGAAGCACTCATAAATCAAGGTCAAGGAGGTCATGATTTAAAAGAAGAGTTTGACATTTAAGGGTGATAAATACCTAAACTAATGTGAAAAGATTGTCCTCCAAATGTTCAACCCAAGCAGTTTTTTCTTTCTATAGTGACAGAAATGGTCAGACAGTTATTGATGGCTTATGGAATAGGTCTAAGAAGGGAAGAGCTGTGTTCTCTGTGAAAATTATTGGGATAAAGTGGCAGCAGGTTTAGAGAACTGTAAGGAGCTAGGCAGATAATTTCCAATGTTTCTGTTATCCATATGTTTCTAACTTCAATAATACATGAAATTAATTTTAAAATTATATTCATACTTTCAGCAGATAGATGAAACAAACAGTAAAATCTGAGCAAATAACCAATGTGCACAAGCCTTAGGAACATTAATATTTTTTCTCAAAGTTGTGAAAACTATTGAGTCATTTGTAGGTTACTATCTTTGAGATACATGATCTGTTGATTTGTAGACAGATATGTCATTCTTGGAGGTCACCGAGATGCTTGGGTGTTTGGTGGCATTGACCCTCATAGTGGAGCAGCTGTTGTTCATGAAATTGTGAGGAGCTTTGGAACCCTGAAGAAGAAAGGTAAGAGAAACAGTGAGTGAAAAACCAACTTCTGGGAACTTCAGTTTAATCTTTTGCAAAATGAGTGTGAAAATACTATCTCAGGGTTGGGAAGTAGCTCAGTGTTAGAGTATGTGCCTTGTGTTCCAGAAACACTTTCCTAGATCCCTAGTACACAATAGAAAGCCAAGTAGATAAAGGTCAACACAATATCGTCAATGAAAAAGTAGCAATAACAGTGCAAATATTAATGCTGGTTAATTATATTTGTTTAATTTTTATTATATTATTAAGTTTATATGTTACATCAAGTACATTTATAAGCAGAGACATCTTGTAGCTCTTAGCTATAAATCAACAATAGCAACATATGTTTACTTTGCATACTGAGAATTGTTTATACATGTGTCATCTATTTGGATGTCATAGCAACTCTCAAGAAATTTTCTGAGTTCTGTTCCCATTTTATAGATATTAGCTATGTAATGTGTGACAGAGCTCAAAATTGGGATTGGCACATTGCATGTTATCTTTGTTAAAAATAAGAGAGAGGTGCATCACTTATATTTTAACAAACAGAATTTGTCAAATGAGTGTGTGAAAAATTTTACAATGAATGCAAATCAGCATTATTGTAAGTAAGTAATGTACTCAAAGAATGAAATGATAAGGGATGAGTGAATAGGGAACTTAAATGATACATAACACATTCAACAGAAAGAAAAGAAACCATTGAATTTAACAGATACAGAGAAATAGAAAATATTCTCTCTCTCTCTCTCTCTCTCTCTCTCTCTCTCTCTCTCTCTCTCTCTCTCTCTCTCTCTCTCTCTCTCTCCTCTCTTTGGTTGATTGAGCAAGGTTTCTCTGCATAACTACCTGGAATGTCCTGGAACTCACTCTATAGATCAAGCTGGACTCAGACTCAGGGATAAGTCTGACTCTGCTGTCCAAAAGCTGGAATAAAGGTGTGCACCACCACTGCTAAGCTTTTGCTTTCTGACACACCAGTAGAGGGCATCAGATTCCATTACAGATGATTGTGAGCCACCATGTGGTTTCTGGGAATTGAACTCAGGTCCGGTGGAAGAGTAGACAGTGCTCTTAAACAGACAAGAACCTTATAGCATTGTATCTGAAATAGTATTCCATTTAAAGCTTCTGATAGTCAAATATTATCTTCTCCTTATTCTGCTATAATTTAGTCAGTTTTTATGGCACAGACTTAGTAGCATCTAGTAAGTGTGAGAATCAGAGTTTAAAACTATATTTTCTTCAACTCTAATGTCACTGCTAATTAATTACCTCAGAGCCTACTTATTAAAGTGTGAGGTTTTCACTTTCTATGAACACTGCTATCTAAAAGTGAGCCCTTGATAATTAATTTTACAAGATAGTGAAGGAAAAAAAATCACAGAAGCAGATGACCGTTCTATTTCAGAACATCATGGGAAGTTGTTAAATAGTATCCCACATTTCTCCCTGTAGCACTGGCGGTGCCAGGGTTTTCTTCCTCTGTGTCAGGCATCTGCAGATGAGAGAGCTTTCTTGCTCTTGGGCAATGGTAAAATATATAAAATATCTTATGACTTCATGAACCTTTCACTGTCTACATTCTTCTTTTTACAATACAACTATACTACTTGATTCTAGCAAGTACCATTTTTAAAACATACAAATTGAATTTGTGTAACTAAGGGTGAGAAAAACAATTTTTCCTTTTTACAACGAAAGTCTTCAGCATTTTGTGATTTCCCGTATTGGAGACTTCTCCATTTCTTAGGTGTTACTTATTTTTCAAGAAGTTATGTGTTATTCACATGTCTTTTAGGATGGAGGCCTAGAAGAACAATTTTATTTGCAAGCTGGGATGCAGAAGAATTTGGCCTTCTTGGTTCTACTGAGTGGGCAGAGGTTAGTTGACAATTTTCTTCCGTGTAAATTTTCTGAAGTGACAAAAGTGTTGGGACTTTACTGTGAAGCTTGAAAAAATGACAAGTGAATCCAGTCAGACAACGCTTTGACTTTTTCTAAAATGTCTTGGATGTGTGGTCAACATTTTACTATTACAACATAATGTTCTATATACAAAATTCATGTTCCAGACTCACACATCAAGTTACATTATAAGTGACCAAATAAAAATCATCTCATCATGTTTTAACCATGTTTACAATTTTGTGTTGGACTACATCCATACCCATTACTCAGCTGCATGTGCCCCATGGGCACAGCTCAGATGTCTAATTATCCAAAAGGATTGTATCATTGTTCAAAAATCTATAAGAGGGCAATAATATAACTCAGCTGGTTAAGGCGCTTGCTGCCAAGCTGATGATTTGACTAATTATTGGAACCTAGTTGGTGGGAGGAGAGAACTGATAGCTGCATTCTCTCCTCTGATGGTCACACATGTGACATGACATGCATGCTCATATAACACACATAGAGACACTAAATACATAAATAAAAATATATTTTTTTAAAAAAATCAAAGTTATCTCATTTGAAGAATTCACTTTTGTTCCAATTTTAGATACACCTCATGTCAATTATTAAAATTTAATTTGTTTTTCATAATGCAATATAGTAAATAAATCAGTGTACTGGAAACAAAATGCTTTCTTTTTTCCATTGTAATGTTTTGGCTTCTTTGTCAAAAATCAATAGTCCATTGGTATGTGGGTTTATTTCTGGGTCTTCAATTTGAGTCCATTGATCCAACTGTTTCTATACCAATACCATGTGATTTTTATACTATTACTCTGTAGTACAGCTTAACTCAGGAACTGTGGTATTTCCAGCTCTTTTATTGTTTAGAATTTTTTTTTTTTTTGGTGACCTAGGTGTTTTGATTTTCCATATAAAGCTGAGAATTGTTCTATAAAGAATTTTAATGAAATTTTGATGGAGTTTCCACTGACTCTGTGGATTGCTTTTAGTATCTGTATAGAAAATCATCTATTTCACCTAAATTTCCAATTTTGTGGAGTGCAGGCTTTTGACGTAAGACCTCTTGATTCTTTGAATTTCCTCAATGTCCATGCTTGTGTATCTCTTTTCATTTCTGATTCTTTTTTTTTTAAATTTGTATCTCTGCCTTTCAGTTAATTTGGCTAAGGGATTGTCTATCTTGTTGATTTTCCCAAAGAATCGGTTCTCAGTTTTGTTGATTCTTTGTATTGTTCCCTTTGTTTCTAACTGATATTTTTTTTTTAGTCCTGAGTTTGATTATTACGTGGCATCTAATCCTCGTCAATGTGTTTGCTTCTTTTTTCTAGAGTTTAAGGTGTACTATTAATTTGATTGTATAAGAACTCTAGAAGAAGGGGTTTGCAACCTCACAGGAAAAACAATGCCAACCGACCAGATCCCCCTAAAGCTCCAAACCAAAGAGTACATAGGGGGTGCCCATGGCTCCAGCTAGATATGTAGCAGAGGATTGCCTTGTCTGGCATCACCAGGAAGGGAGCTCCTTTGTCCTGTGGAATCTTGATGACCCAGGTTGGGGAAATGGTAGGGTGTTGAGTCAGGATTGGGAGGGCGTATAGGGGAGCACCGTCATAGAGGCAGGGAAAGGCAGGAAGAGATAGAGGTCTTGTGGAGGGGAAACTTGGAAGGGGGATAACATTTGAAATATAAATAAATCGAATAACCAATACAAAATGAAGACAAAAAGAAATCTCCAATTGCTTTATGAAGACATTTATTGCTACGACCTTTCCTCTTAGCACTGGCATCATAGTGTCCCATAAGTTTGGAAATATTGTTCCCTCATTGTTTCTGAGATTTAGAAAGTCTTTAGTTTCTTTATTTTTTTTCCCTGATTCATTGATCATGGAGGAGAGAGTTCAGCTTCCATGAGTATGTTGGCCTTCTGTTGTTTCTTTTTTTTTTAATTTTTTTTATTTACATTCCAAATCATTTCCTCTATCCCGTTTCCCCCTACCCGAAAGTCCCATAAGCTCCCTTACCTCCCTCTTTTCTCCATTCAACCCCCTCTCCTTTCTCTGTCCTGGCGTTCCCCTACATTCAGTCTTTCCAGGACCAGGGGTCTCTCTTTCCATCTTAGAAATCTATTGATATGCGAATTGTGTCTTGGGTATTCCGTGATTCTGGGTTAATATCCCCTTATCAGTGACTGCATACCATGTGTGTTCTTTTGTGATTGGGTTACCTCACTAAGGATGATATTTTCAAGTTCTGACCATTTGCCTAGGAATTTCGTGAATTCATTGTTTTTAATTGCAGAGTAGTATTCCATTGTGTAGATATACCACATCTTCTGAATCCATTCTTTCGTTGAGGGACATCTGGGTTCTTTCCAGCTTCTGGCTATTATAAATATGGCTGCTATGAACATAGTGGAGCATGTGTCCTTATTGCATGCAGGTAAAGCCTCTGGGTATATGCCCAGGAGTGGTATAGCCGGATCCTCCGGGAGTGTCATGCCCAGTTTTCAGAGGAACCGCCAGACTGCTTTCCAGAGTGGTTGTACCAGCTTGCAATTCCACCAGCAGTGGAGGAGTGTTCCTCTTTCTCCACATCCTCGCCAACAACTGCTATCTCCTGTGTTTTTGATCTTAGCCATCCTGACTGGTGTGACATGGAATCTCAGGGTTGTTTTGATTTGCATTTCCCTAATGACTAAGGATGATGAACACCTCTTTAGGTGCTTCTCAGCCATTAGATATTCTTCAGGTGAGAACTCTTTGTTTAGCTCTGTACCCCATTTTTTAATAGGGTTACTAGCCTCTCTGGAGTTTAACTTCTTGAATTCTTTGTATATATTGGATATTAGCCCTCTGTCGGATGTAAGGTTGGTAAAGATCATTTCCCAGTTAGTTGGTTGCCGCTTTGTCTTTTTGACAGCGTCTTTTGCCTTGCAAAAACTTTGTAATTTAATGAGGTCCCATTTGTCTATTCTTGATCTTAGAGCATAAGCTATTGGAGTTCTGTTCAGGAAATTCTCCCCTGTGTCCATATGTTCAAGGTTCTTCCCTAGTTACCCTTCTATTAGTTTCAGTGTATCTGGTTTTATGTGGAGATCCTTGATCCACTTAGAATTGAGCTTAGTGCAAGGAGATAAGAATGGGTCAATTTGCATTCTTCTGCATGTTGACCTCCAGCTGAGCCAGCATCATTTGTTGAAAAGGCTGTCTTTTTTCCACTGGATGGTTTTAGCTCCTTTTTTTTCTTTCTTTCTTTCTTTCTTTTTTTTTTTTTTTTAGTTCCTTTGAAGGTTTTTTATAAGGACTGGAAAATCCATTGTAATAGAAAAGTGAAAACAGCTTAAATTCTAGCATGAAAGAAAGTTCCAAATAAAAATCTTTCTTCCTTTCCAATTTGAGCACCATGAAAAAGTATGCATTTATTTGATCTTAGCCATCTTCAAATGTGGACATTGTAAGCAGAGTCTGTATGTGGATTTCTGGTGATTGCGAGCTAAAAAGTAAGAGAGTGATTAAATTGAGCTTCAAAAAAGATGGATAAAACAACAACCTCATGGTCCCTTTACTCTCTTATTCACAGTACACCATAACTGTGATGATACATTTAAGGTATCAGGCTATCTAAGGCTAAGGAATGCAAGGATAATCTGTTTTTATCACAATTCCATCCCCAAAGCAAGACCTACTGAAAAGCTGTTGAGATCATGAATGAACCAATGAATTCTAGAACCCAAATAGAATTTAAGTAAAGAGCTTGACCATTTAAGAATTTATATTCTGGCAATAATGAATCAGGAAGGAGTGCTTTATATAGACTTCTTAGATCTGTCTGAAAATTCCACCCTGTACTATAAATGAAGCAAGTGAAGCTTACACAGTAAAACAGTTTATACATGACACAGAGTCCAAAGCCAAATCCATACAGTGCCAAAGCCCACCTGGTAAGGACTACACCATCCAGCCACCCTAACTGGTTTAACGTCATTACTCTCAATGTTGTTAAGTGTTGTATTACTGGCTTTTGTCCTATCTCCCTCTTCTCTGTGTGCTCAGTGTAAAACTCTAGGAAATTTGAAGCACACAAAAGTCTGCCTTACTTCAACCTTTACTTCTTGACTTCTCTCAAGATGTTTCCTTCATGGTGGCCCATGATTACAATTCTAGAACTCAGGAAGTAGTTGCAGAAAGAGATTCCAAGTACCAGACCAGCCTGAGAAACAGGGTAATGGTGGTTCCCAATGTCGGTTCTCTATTTTCTTCTTTGCTAAAACTTTCAAGAATAATGACTGTATGTGTTAAATATCCAACGGGAAGAGTTGGTATCAACTGTGACTGAATCGGCAATAACTGAAATAATTATTGAACTCAACTTTTAATGAACAATTCTATGCAAAATAAAGATGCAGAGAAATTTTAGAGCTTTTAAAAAAAAATCTTTTATTTTTATGTCACTTTGATGAAATAAGCAGTTCTTTATTACTAATCAAAGCAAACTGGTTATCGGGACCATCAGCACCTGGAAGTGAACCTTTTGGGAGCCAAATTAAGACAAAGCATTCTAACCAATCTCCAAGAGTTTCTGTTGTTATTGAAACCAACTTTAGTTCTTGGTTATCTGACAAGATGAAAGAGGTTATTTCAATTTTCTTTTATTTGTTGAGGCTTGTTTTGTGACAAATTGCACAGTCAATTTTGGAGAAGGCTCCATAAGGTGCGGAGAAGCCGGTCTATTCTTTTGTGTTTGGGTTAATTTTTCTAAAAATATTTGATAGGTATATTTAAATCATAATCTCTGTAGGTTTCATTATTTCTCCATTTATTTTCTGTCTGGAAGACCTGTCAATTGGTGAAAGTGGGGTGTTAATAATCTCCAACTATTAATATGTGGGATTCAATATGTGATCTAAGCTTTAGTAATGTTTCTTTTATAAATGTGGTTGCACTTGCATTTAGGACATAGATGTTAAGAATTGAGATGTCCTCTTGGAAGATTTTCCTTTAATGTGTATAAATTTTCCCTTTCCTTATCTTTTGATTACTTTTGGTTGAAAAATCTCTTTTATTTGATATTAAAATTGCTACTTAAGCTTGCTTCTTGTGTCCCTTTGCTTAGACAACCTTTTCTAGCAGATTACTCTGAGGCAGTATTTATCTTTGTTGCTGAGGTATTTTCTTGTATACAGCACAATAATGGATTCTCTTTAGAAATCCATTCTCTTTGCCTGGGTTTTTTTTTCTGAGGAACTGAGTCTATCAATTTTATGAGAAATTAATGACCAATGGTTGTTACTTCTTGTTATTTTGATGTTGGTGGTGGTAGTGTATGTGTGTGTGTGTGTGTGTGTGTGTGTGTGTATGTATGTTTGTTTGCTTCTATTGGTTTTAATGGTCTGAAATTATTGATTTCTTTTGCTTTTTTGAGTGTTGTCAGTCTCATTAGGTTGGAATTTTCTTTCTAGTATCCTTGTAGTTCTGGGTTCTTTTAAATATATTGTTTAAATTTTGTTTTGTCATGGAATATCTTGGTTTCTCCAACTATGGTGGCTGAATGTTTTTCTGGGTATAGTAGTCTTGCCTGACATCTGTGGGATCCTATGGTCTGTAGGACATCTTACCAGGCCCTACTAGCTTTCAGAGACTCTATTGATAAGTCCAGGGTAATTATTATGTCTGCCTTTATATATTACTTAACTTTTTTTCCCTTACAGCTTTTAATATTCTCTCTTTTTTCTGTACATTTAATGTTTTGGTTATTATGTGATGGTAAGACTTTCTTTTCTTGTCCTATCTCTTTGGTGTTCTGTAAGTTTCTTGTATATTTATAGGCATGTCTTACTCTACATTAGGCAAATTTTTTCCTATGATTTTGTTGAGGATGTTTTCTGGATTTTTGAGCTGTGAATTACCTCCTTCTCCTATTCCTATTATTCTTAGGTTTGGTTTTGTCACAGTATCCCAAGTTTCTTATCGCTTTGTATCATGAACTTTTTAGATCTTGCATTTTCGTTGATATATATATATATATATATATATATATGATCATATCTTCTATTTCTGAGATTCTCTCTTCTATCTTTAGTATTCTGTTGGTGTCTGTAATTTCTGTTCTCTTTCCTAGATTTTCCAACTCTAGGATTGCCTCTGTTTGTCTTTTCTTAATTGTTTTTATTTCCTTTTTTCAGGTCTTGGAAAGTTCTATTCATATCTTTCACCCATTTGATTGTATTAGTCCTGTATTTCTTTATATTTATTTTCTTCCTCCTTTAATGCCTCCACTTGTTTGAATATATTTTTCTGCATTTCTTGATTATATTTACCCATTTCTTCTTTAAAGGTATCCATCATCTTTATAAAATTTGATTTCAGTTCATCTTCTTGTGCTTCAGTTTCCTTAGGATATCCAGAGATTTCTGTAGTAGAATAGTTGGGCTCCAGTATTGCCATACTTCCCTGAGGCTTGATTGTGTTTTTACATTGTTCTTAAGATATCTGATTTTCCCTGGTGAGGACTGCATGATCCTGATGGCACAGGGGAGCTGTGGGTCAGACCGTGGAGGTCAGGATACCTGACAATGCTGGTTGTACCTCAGGTAGAACCCTCTGGCAAGGGATTTGTGTGGCAAAGTTCCAAGCTGATCGTTCTTGAGGGCCCCCACAGGCTACCACAGTAAAGCAGAATAGTTTTGGTTCCCTCAAGCCTCCTCAAGACTGAAGGTCGAGCCATGAGATAGACAATGGAGGCCAGAGGACCTTTAGCAACTCATCTCTGTAGGCTGTGTCCTGGCCGGCCCTACTGGGAAGAGATTGGTAGGGCTGGTTTACAAGCTGGTTATTTCTGGAGCATGCAGTCTTAAACAGGGAAACAGGATACTCTTGGAGTCCTTCCAGTGTCCTCAGGAACAAAGGACAAGCCCAGATCTATACAATGAAGGTCAGAGAATCACACATCCCAAAACACACCAATTTCTAATATTATTCTTATATACCACACAAATCAAATCCAAATACCAGTCACATTGACCTATTATGTTCCACTGTAAGGCCTGATTTGTACTTATCTTCTTATCTCAGTGATCTCATCACTGTTATATGCGGCAGAAAGTGATGTAGAAGGAGTATTAACCAGTCAACTTAAATAATAACTCCAATCAACTGTATATTGGCTTGGAGGGACAAAGAAATAAAAATATGGAGTTTTACATCTGTTTCATCATCTTCCAACAATGCTGTTAATGCTCTGTAATTCCTGATAAACATCGATATTACAGATTTCTCCAAATAGCTGCCATATTACTATCGATGATGGTATAGTTTTTTTCCACAATGAAGTCTCATTCTCATGTCTGAAAAATCCATGAATATTTCAGAAACTAATTTGTCTTTTAAAATTATTATTATTATTATTATTATTATTATTATTATTATTATTTACTGCTATTATCATTATTTTCAGTAGTTTCTTTATTTAGTTCAAACCGCCCTACAATTCCCACAAATCTACTGTCTCAGCCCCTTAAACCACTATACAGTGAGCAATATTTTTTTATCATTCAGAATTGCATATACTTTGCTGATTTTTCTCTTACAAGCAAAATTCTTAGAAAATTCAATGTTTTGGAGACCAAAATGTTCTATGGTCCTTTGCTATACTTCTTAGTTCTAAAACTGTTCAATCAACCATAATTACCAGTAGGTGGTAATATCCTACAAGACAAACTCTACCCAGGCTTTCTTTGTAAATTTTCTGACCAGTATCATTGAAATCACTTCTGCTTACATTATGACAGAATTTGTAAAAGTTTATTTTTACTGAAAAAATCCAGATGTTCACTGAAAAATTGTGATTGATTCTTTTGCATGTTTGAATTCCCAATTCCCTTTCATCTTCTGTGTCTGAATTCTTTATCCTCGCAAATGTAATGTAGAAAAATTTGCTCTTATTTCTCATCGTCAAGCCCCCCCCTTTTTTAGAGACTATATGCCAAAATGTGGGAATTATGATGCAATTTAATTTAAATATCTACATTAAAAAATGGCAGATGTGCCTTGGGTGGGAGGGAGTTAAATTTATTCTTATACTTTATTAAATGTCTTGTTATAGGAACATTCAAGACTCCTTCAAGAACGTGGTGTGGCTTATATTAATGCTGATTCTTCCATAGAAGGTGAATACTCTTAGCCTCATTAGAGAACAATGATTATTCTGGAGGTAACAATTTAGTCAAAGAATTTCATCCTACCACAGAAAGAAGCCCATTAAGATGAAGTTAGGATACCTGTGGCTGATTTCACATCTTTTATTTGATTCAGGGCTAACTTCATGAGTAATTAAGAGACATTTCCCCCACTGTATATCAGTGCTAGTTCAGGAAGACTGCATTACTTAACTTGCCTCTCCTACCAGAATCTCTTAAATATGGTTATAATTACCTTTTGAGTGCCTAAGTCACAAACTTGAAGAATATTTTGTTTTTGAATGACATATATGATATTTATCATATGTAGGGACTGGTGAGATGGATTAGCCATCAAAGTCTATTTGAGAGAAGGCTGACAAACTCAGGTGTATCTTAGAAAACCATTTAAAGATGGAATGTGAGAAGTGACTCCAAAATGTTGTATTTTGACTTCCATGGGTACACCATGATTCATAAATACACAAACACACATACACACACACACACACACACACACACACACTTTGTATGTGATTAATAGTGACCATTCATAAATCATATAATTTGAGAGCTGGAGATATAGCAAAATGATATTATTATTATTGATAATTTTGAGCATTTGATTTGTCCAGTATTTTAACACATCAATGGGCTTAGATAATCATATATGGAACTGGAACCTAATTTTTAGGATTAAGTACAAGTATATACAGGTTCAATGTGATTGAGATATACAACCCTCGATTTTCATTCCATTCTTTGGTTAAATTTTCATTTGTCAGGGATATAATAAAAAATACATCTGTGAATTAAAATATAAATATATACATAACATAAAAACTAAAGTGATAGTTTTATTTTTTGCAAGTTTTTTGTAAATAATAAAGTTTGTAAAATTAAAAAAAATTAAAAGCTTTACTCAAATTACCCTTAATGTCCTCTCCAAAAGATCCGTCCTCATTGAATTTTAGTGTGTTTCTGTCCTGTGAACTCTCATTTATCTGAATCATTTACCAGAAATAAATTTGATGCTCGCTTAATTGTTGCCCATCTAATCTTTATGTGATATAGCTATCATGTGATATAACTACTTATTTACCAGACTGTACAGAAGAGAAAGCTGTGACTCAGTGAAGTCAAATAACTTCCCATGGTTACCTGCGAGGAAAGGGTTGAGACAAAGTCGTTCCTATCCATTTTGCTTTCTTACCTCCTGTTATATCCTACAGGACTTTGGTATTATATTATAAATAAATAGTTGTAAATCCACATTTTCACACAGAAAATATAAAATTTTTCATTTAGTGAATATACATTGACTAATTTTACTTATATTGTATATTAACAATGAGAACAAAACCCCAAACAAACAAATTAAAAAAAAAACAAAGCAACTATAGTAAAACAATAGAAGAACTTCTGTAGCACATTTAATAGTTTCATTGCATATCAGTTCTGTAGCTGATGTTGTAGAGATTGTCCATTTATTCATATGTACATTTCTATATGAAATTTGAACTGAATAGAGTCATGTATGTAATTCTTTTGTCTCATGATATGTGTATTTATATTTTAACAAATGCCTTCACACCACCTCCCTCTAATTCACTCATATAAAAGCACTTGTGTATCAATATATGTCATATATATATATATATAGATCTATTATATATTATATATAATATATGTGGTGTGTGTGTGTGTGTGTGTGTGTGTGTGAGTGTGTGACATAGAACTCATGAACATTCTGCCTCAACCTCCTGAGTGCTGGGATTAAAATCCCACACCAAGCAGCCTTCATTGACATGGATCTTACTTTGTAAATAAAAAATACATAACAGTCCTGGAAGTAACCTTATGTTGTGGGAACATGTAATGGCTAGTCCTGCTTGTCAATTTGACTATATCTGGAATGACCTTCAGTCCAAAATTGAATGTCTCACTTGTGTTCCAGATCCTGAGTGATGTGAAAAACAGACCAAGGACAAGAAAAGAGAATAGATTCTATGGAGTGTTTCATCCAGGAGTCAATGAGATCCCTTTGGAAATTTGACATAAGCCCAAGGGGTGAAGAAGTCATGCAGATATAGTGTAGAACACTGATTCAAGCTGAAGGAACAGTATTTAAAAGGGGTTTAAGGAAAAGTTTTGGGTAGAATAGAAGTAAAGATTTGGATGATGGCCTGTTGAGTTCTCTCCCTAATCTTCAGGACAAGATTCAGGAGACAGTGTCATAAAATTTGTTTTTATAGCTTAAGAGTATGAATATTAGAGGATTTTTTATTAAGTGCATTTTTGAAGGAATAATTCTATGTAGAGTTTAGCAATGGTCACTGAATAAATTAATAACATAAATAAAACCAATAAACCAGCCAATTCTTCTGTTTCAGGAAACTATACTCTGAGAGTTGATTGCACACCACTGATGCACAGCTTAGTGTACAACCTAACAAAAGAGGTAAAGGAATGGAAAAATATTTGCAGAATCTCTTCAAATGATATTTTGGACGCAATTATTATTTTAAATACTTATATTGTTTATAGCTAACTTTCTTTTCTCATGAGAAATATTCTTTCCTGAACTTTCACAGCTAACCAACTACTTCTCCATATAGCATATGCCAACTCCCCACACCTCTATGAATCAGCCTGTAGGCTGCATTCTGTCTACCATCTGTACTTTGAAAAATAGGAAACAGACTTAACAAAGCAGTCCCTGGAGTCACATAGTAGCTGGAACTATTGTTTAATTTCTCTACTTTATAACTACTTTTTGCCCCATATATGGTAAAATTAGGTAACTCACAATGTAAGAATGACTGAATGTCTTAAAGGAAAATGCACGCATTTGTGGACAAAAACTAGGTAATTCCCTTCTTAAGTATTGCCTAGTGCTCCAATCTTTGGCTCTATCACAACAACCTGGCTTCAGATACTGAAGCTGTTTGGAAGCACTGCCTACACTTCTATTAGAAAGGCTCTATAAGGATGATATTTTCAAGTTCTGACCATTTGCCTAGGAATTTCGTGAATTCATTGTTTTTAATTGCAGAGTAGTATTCCATTGTGTAAATATACCACATCTTCTGAATCTATTCCTCCGTTGAGGGACATCTGGGTTCTTTCCAGCTTCTGGCTATTATAAATAAGGCTGCTATGAATATAGTGGAGCATGTGTCCTTATTGCATGCAGGTAAAGTCTCTGGGTATATGCCCAGGAGTGGTATAGCCGGATCCTCCGGAAGTGTCATGCCCAGTTTTCTGAGGAGCCGCCAGACTGCTTTCCAGAGTGGTTGTATCATCCTTAGTGAGGTAACCCAATCACAAAAGATCACACATGGTATGAAGTCACTGATAAGGGGATATTGACCCAGAATCTCAGAATACCCTAGACACAATCAGCATATCAATAGATTTCTAAAAAGATGGAAGGAGAGACCCCTGGTCCTGGAAAGACTGGATGTAGGGGAACGCCAGGACAGAGTAATGAGAGGGGGTTGAACAGAGAAAAGAGGGAGGGAAGGGGGCTTATGGGACTTTCGGGGAGGGAGGAAACGGGAAAGGGGAAGTGATTTGGAATGTAAATTAAAAAAAAATAAAATAAAATTAAATTAAAAAAAAAATAAAATAAAACTGAAAAAAAAAAAAAAAAAAAAAGAAAGGCTCTATAAGAAAAGGTTTGGGGCCGGGCGGTGGTGGCGCACGCCTTTAATCCCAGCACTTGGGAGGCAGAGGCAGGCGGATTTCTGAGTTCGAGGCCAGCCTGGTCTACAAACTGAGTTCCAGGACAGCCAGGGCTACACAGAGAAACCCTGTCTCGAAAAACCAAAAAAAAAAGAAAAGGTTTGGATAGGTATTACATATCTATCTGTATACGAGATCTATACGTTCCTGTGTCACTCTCCAGATTTCCAGAGTTGCAGGAGTGTACCATCATTCCAGCTGCATGACAGACTTTTGAAACTGACCTAAAAATTACTGCAAAAATCAAACAAGCCACAAGACCTGATCAAGGGACATATTTACAAAATCAAATGCATTTCTAAGAAAATCACAATCACTTCACATAGGAATTATAAATAAATCTTTGCATTCCAAACATGGAATTAAATTAGGAAACATGATTCCTTCTACAGGTATAAGAAATATATTAATTACTATTAGCATCTAGTTATTTAAAATATGGATTATTTAGATGCAGTTTTATCAGTTACTGTGTAGCATGTAAAACCTAAATGCCTCAATCCCAGTGCTTCAGAGAAATCTCACTGTTCAATAATTTAAGGCAAATTATGAGGAAGCTTGACTATTTTGTTCATCACCTGAATTAATGACCTTTTACTACAGCTATAAAAACACTGCTGGGTCAGGCTTAATATATGTAATTCATAAACTTTTCTTTTTTTCTTTGTTTCTTTATTTTTTTCCTTGTTTCTTCCTTTTCTTTGTTTAGAATGTTTTTGCACTTATTTAAAAATGTTTATCTGATAGTTGTATAATTTTAATAATATTGTATTATACTTTTAAATTTATGTTTCTTAAGAAAATGGAATTGAGTTTATAAATGCGAGTAAAATAATTTTGTTTCTTTACTCCTATTTTATAGGTTAAGATATAGATATATCTTCTAATTTTCTTCTAATGTGAGATAAATCTAAGTTATGTGCATATAATTATTAATGAGTACATTTATTACAGTATATACTACATGAACCTCTACATTTTTACAAACAAATTATTAAATATTGTAAGGGTTCAGTAAATTTTATACCAAGCTTGTTAAGAACTATTACACTTGACAATTATTAGGTATAAAACATTCTAAAGATTCTTCCACTGAACCTAAATAACTATGGAACCTTAGTAATGTTCAACTTATTAAATACTCTTGGTACAATTTCATATATTCTAATTCTAAATTTTAATAATAATGGTTTTGTTTTGCTTCTTTTTGTTTTCACCCATAAAACCAATGATTTTAAACCCTGATGTTTAGCACAGTTACAAAAAGCAATCAATTGTCATTACATTCCATTTTTATGTTATATAATGACTTCATTATGTATCATGTAAGACTTCTGCAGTCCTACAGATAAGAGGCAGAAATAAAGGAGCATTTTCTTTAGTAAGAGAAGTACATGGTTTTGAGAATAGTTTTCTTTGATATAGGAAAATTGGCCTATGATTATTTTTCCACAGAGAATGATTTGCTAATTCTTTTTTGTATATCTCATGTCTTCCACTTGCAACTACACATATACAAACATTTCCTCTTCAGAACTTTCATTGTAACTCTCTAATCCCTATGCTTTTCATTGGTCTCCAAATCAAAAGTATATCAAAGAAGCGCCACACAGCATCCACATAATTCACAGCAACTTATAATATAGATATCTCAACTCTTATTTTGCTGAAATGTAGTTTAATTCTTCACTTTCTTATTAGTGGACATTTATGTTTATGCATTGGATTGGTGAGAATTCTCTTGTTTATAATTTATATAGCTGCAAAGTCCGGATGAAGGTTTTGAAGAGAAATCACTTTACGACAGCTGGAAAGAAAAGAGTCCTTCACCTGAGTTTATTGGAATGCCCAGGTACATACAACAACCCAGTCATTCAACCACGTTTGGTCAAGGAGTGAATGTTTGGCTATAAAAGGGTATATTTGTTTCAATATTTTAATAAGAAGTAGCTTTCAAAATGCTCTAACGTCTGACAATATAATATTTGTCTTTACAATAAAATATTGTATTTAAAATAAAATATTTTCTTGTGTTTTGGAATTATACCTGAGTATTTCAAAATTCATTTTGAGCAAGCTATATGCAAGAGCCTGCATCCAAGTATCAAAGAACAAATTTGACATTTAATATAAACTGAGGTAAGATGTAGAGTAGGCAATTGATTGGGGCCTGCAAAGTTATCTCCTAGGGTGCTGGCTAAAGACCAGAGAAAAAAATTCCTTCAAAGGAGAAGGACACATCATTGGTGATCTCTCTCTCTCTCTCTCTCTCTCTCTCTCTCTCTCTCTCTCTCTCTCTCTCTCTCTCACACACACACACACACACACACACACACACACACACACACATACACACACTGGATGGATGAAGCAAGCTTCAACAAGTTCTAAAAAATTTTTTTCTCCTATAGTTTATACATCCCAGCAAAATCTTTCAAGGAGCATAAAAATTATAATGCAGCTGCATTCTAATTTTCTTTAAGTGAATGACTATTTGTAAAAATGTGTGTTCCTCAATAACTTTACATAAAAAAAAACATTTTATGTCTTACAGGTGAAGAAACAGCAAATCATTCCCAAGAACCTACAAACATTTAAAACAAAGCAAATTGTTATAAATTAACAAAAGTTTAAGCAAAAAAGTTAATTTTCTCAGAAGATTGTCTTAACTGACAGACTACAATTGTGGTTACAAAGAAATAATCAGTTATCTTAGTAATTATCTTACAAAGTAATCATATATAAATTTTAAAAGAATCACAAATGTAAACTTTTATTTATAAAGCAGTCATTTCTATTTTAAATCTTCAGGGTACACAACTACTTATTAACACTTTTTATTAAATCTTATTAGGAAGCTGAGGACAAAAATGGAAATAAGAAATTATCACCTGATCACTAGCCTAGCTTCAGCAAAAGTCATGTAAGCCAGTGCTATTCGAGATGCCATTGTTTTTATTCCCTGAGCGAAAAACAACCCCAGGTTCAAATATTAAGATTGTGCCTTCTTGGCCTTCATTTTATTTTGTAAGATTTTCTACATCGGAGCCATTGACAAAATCATCTTAACAAAATTCTCAAAATTCTTACTAATGGCGGTGGTCATTGTTAACAATCTACATTTGTAAGTTCTTTCCAAGAATGGTGACTTGATCATTAATGTGTTCCAGAAGCAATCTTGAAAAATCATCAAGCACTAATATTTGGACTGCTAATGCTATGGTCCGGGCGACAGCTGGAGCCCTCTTAGAATTTTCATCTGACACATAGATTACAAAGGATGTGAAGATCATAAGAACAACAGACAGAGAGATGCTTCATAACAGTATCAAGTACTCAGGACACTTAGTACTTACTTCTCTGCCTTTCTGTAGAACACTCATCTATTTAGTACTAACTGGTGGCCTGCATACTATGAGTTAAGCTGTCTATAGTTTCTCTTTCAGAGGCTGTGACAGCCAAGCTTCTAATGTCAAGGTCTCTACAAATTACACTGTGAGAAATAACTAATATTTTTTAAAGGAAAGGGAGAACTATGGTGCCCATTAGGATACCTGATATTAGTACATGCATGGTACGTGTAAATGGTCACAATGGAGAAAATGAAACACAATTCCTTTCAAACATTTTCACACGCTAGTCTACAGCTATTTCTTTCCCTAAATGCCATGCATTTAACAAATATTTTGTCTACTCTGATAATATTATAGCTATGACTTAGTAGATGTATCTTTACATGCAAGAGAAGGGAAATAATTATCTCAATAGTTTGTAGAGGTAGATATCTACAGTGTGAATACTTTATAATGATCTGATTGAATTAATATCCTAATCTTAAAATGGCTTTTTCTATTCACTAGTTTATACAACAGACAGAGATGAAACAAATAATTTTATCCAGGTTATTTTCCAACCCCTGAAATCTTTAAATAAATTGTGATTTATGAAAGTGCCCCTCCTTAGAATAGTATTGAAGAGGAAGTACATTTTCAGTACCAGAGAAATTATCTTATTCTAACTGTATGTCTAATGCTATCATATTTGAAATATTATGACTAGAGTTTAATAATTGACCTCTGGTCTTTATAGAATGAACAGAGTACTCTGAACTAATTATGCTAATTTTGTCTCTCAGAATTAGCAAGCTGGGATCTGGCAATGATTTTGAAGTATTTTTCCAAAGACTTGGAATTGCTTCAGGCAGAGCCCGATATACTAAAAATTGGGTAAGTCTAAATTAATGAATCCTTACAGATTAAGTATGGGAATATTTAACTAAATTAATAAGTTCTACTTTAATAAGTACCTTGAGCATTAGAGGAAGTAGGGCTCTAGAAGGCCGTATAGAGATGTCTCATTGTTTGATTGTCCTGCCTTTGTTACCCTGAGCCTATATTCACATTCCAGTTGCACTCATACTTTTTGCACACCTGTTCACAATGTTTTCCCTTAAATCACCAGTTCTCATGTTGTGTATCTTACTCACTGCATGAGAAAGGTTGGGAAATACTGCCTTAAATATACTATGTTTTGTTGATTGGGTGACTCAATATTGACTTCATCATTTAAGTTTGTGAGAATTAGGATGGGCTTATTTTCCTCACTTTCACTCCAAATTCATCAAATCCAGCAAGATATGACAATATTCAGACTTATGTTATGTTATTGTACCTCAGAACATCAAGCAAAAAAAAAAATCACTGAATAAAAATTGATATAAAGCAACAAAGTCATAAATCATTTTTTTATTTTCTATATATATTTTTTTATTTGCATTCCAAATGACTTCCCCTTTCCCATTTTCTCCCTCTCCAAAAGTCCCATAAGTCCTCTTCCCTCCCCCTGTTCCCCATTCAACTCCCTCTAGCTTCTCTGTTCTTGTATTCCCTTCATTGGTTGGTTGTCCTGCCTTTGTTACCCTGAGCCTGTATTCACATTCAGTTGCACTCATACTTTTTGCAGACTTGTTCACTATGTTTTCCCTTAAATCACCAGTTCTCATGCTGTGTGTATTCAACCCTTGTGAGTCAAATGACACTTTTAGAGGTCATTATCATATATCCTTCTTATCAGATATAGGCATTTTGATCCATAACAATAGTAAAGTTACACTTATAAAGTAGCAAAAAAATAGTTTTATGATTTGGTATCACCAAAATATGAGGGACTCTATTAAAGGGCCACAGCATTAGAAAGGTTGAGAAACAGTGCCTTAAATATATTATGTTTTATTGATTCGGTAACTCGATATTGACTTCATCCTTTAAGTTCTTGAGAAGTATGATGGGCTCATATGTCCTCACTTCCACACCAAATTCATCAAATCCAACAAGACATGACAATATTTGGACATTTATGTGTTATTGTATCCCAGATCATCAAAAAAAAATCACTGAATAAGAATTGATATAAAGCTACAAAATCATAAATCATTTTTTATTTCTTTTACTTATTGATTGCTAAATTTTTGGTAAGTTTTAAAAATGTATAATTTATAAAATCTGAGTTAGTTCTGTGAAAGCTTCTTGCTAGCAATTTATGAATCTTATGTTTAAAACATCCCTGTTTTCTGTTTTACAATGAGGTTTATCTTTTTAATTTTGTTCTAATTTTAGTCCAATTTAGTTTTTAATTTGTGAGTAATGTCTTATACATATGTTTTATTTTTTCAGATATATATTATTAAAGAAAAAAAAGCAATAGTTATTGTCTTAGGTTTACCAATGATGTGATGAAACACCATGACCAAAGAAGCTTGGAAGAAAAGGTTTATTAGGCTCACACTTCAAGGTCACAGGTCATTATCAAAGGAAGTCACGGAATAAACCTATAGGCACAGAGCTGATGCAGAATCTATGGAGGGATGCTACTTATTGCCTTGTTTGTTCTGACTTGCTCAGCCTGCTTTATTAAGGTACACAGGATCACCAGTCCAGAGATGGCACCACTCACATTAATTTTGGTACTTCTTTCACCAATCACTAATTAACAAAATCCTTATAGGCTTATCTACAGCCTGATCTTATGGAGGAATTATTTCAACTAAGGTTCCCTCCTCTCAGATAACTCCAGCTCATGTCAAGTTGGTGAAAAACTAGCCAGCATAATTATTAAATTCAGTATTCAATTTATTCAAGATGATTGAAAAGAAGAATACAGTCACAGGGAAAAAGATTGGATCTGACTCTAAATTCTCATTCTGCTTAATTTATAAGGTCAGCTGGGAATATTCAGACAGAAGTGAATCTTTGTATGTCTTTTCTCTTGATGAAGTTACTTGCCCCCATCCATGGACCTTTTGGGAGTAAAAAGTTGTATGAGTTTTTATGAAGGTTTTGATGCAAATAGATATATTTTACATATATGAAACTAAACCAATCAAAATCCAGGAGATTGCCAAATGTACTTGATAATGAATTTTGAATTAAGAATTAAACTCATTCATCGTTAATACTATCCAAATCTCTGTCTCTTAAGAATCATACTAAATAAAGTGTTCTTTATATCAGTAATGAAAGAACATAATGAGAAAATATGAAAACACGTCAACAGTTCACTGTGAGAAAAAGTTCTTGATTTTCTCATAGGCAGCTTCCTTGTGCCTGTTTGAGTGTAGTGCCGGGGAAATGTTAGCATTTCCACCAAAAACCAAACAGGAGCCAATCTGATGTACCTCAAATCAGGGTATTTATTCTATTAGAGCTAGTTCCCTCCTATGCACCATCATCATGCAGGATGGTTTAGATTGTGGAGCAGCCTCAAATGTCTATCGAGGCAAGGCTTTAAAGTAATCATTATGAACTGGGTAAGTGTGCAAACATCTAAATGGAAAGCTACTGAGGCCTTTAACATAATTGTCTTCTGCTGGAAGTCAGAAACTTAATTTCTACTCCCCTCTACATTGGTGATGGTTCCACACAGAGTGGCCTTGTAACCTGTGAGTGCAGGATTGTTGGGGGAATAACCTGGAAATACTGGTCTTATTGGGGATTAGCCTAGAGACAGGGTTTTGTTGGGGATCAACAGGGAAACTAATGCTAGGTACTATCCTGTTAGTTTAACTTAATTCTGACTTGGGTTAGGCTTTCTAAAATGGAGTCTGGAATTAAGAGATTTAGCCTCTCATGAACATCACCTCTCTCTCCACAGAAAGACCCCGATTTCTCTACTGGAGTCTTCTCTGTTTCTTTTCTCCACTTGATAGCATGCAGCCTCTCAGAGTTTTCTCAACGGAACTTTCAGTGATACATGGTTCTACTTCATAATATTGCTTCACTGGTGCTTAATAATTCCTCAACACTCTCCTTAAATAATTCATTTTCTAATACAGCACTACATAGTCCTTTCTTCGGCCTCTCAACAAAATTCTATATATCTTCTATTTTGGTTAACAACTCTCAGGGGTGTTTCCCAAGGAATGATTTTACATTGTTTCGGCAGCATGTGTACAAGTGTATTTCTCTGTATATGCCTAGAGTAGCCCTTTACTACATTCCAAGAACTTAAGTTTGCATGATCCATGTATGTTAGTGTTCAAACCACCTTAATAACACCAGAGTAAATATAATGCTGTAAGGCTTGTTATAAGCTATCTTAAAAAGATGAATTTGGTTTTTTTTTTCTCCTAGAAAACTAACAATGTCAGCAGCTATCCTCTCTATCACAGTGTCTATGAAACATATGAGCTGGTAGAAAAATTTTATGATCCAACATTTAAATATCACCTCACTGTGGCCCAGGTACGAGGGGCAATGGTATTTGAACTGGCCAATTCTATAGTGCTTCCCTTTGACTGTCAAAGTTATGCTGTAGCTCTGAAGAAACATGCTGAAACTATCTACAATATTTCAATGAAGCATCCTCAAGAAATGAAGGCTTACATGATATCATTTGGTATGTTGCAATTTAC
The DNA here is from genome assembly GCA_036184795.1 of Tokudaia tokunoshimensis. Classification (NCBI taxonomy): domain Eukaryota; kingdom Metazoa; phylum Chordata; class Mammalia; order Rodentia; family Muridae; genus Tokudaia; species Tokudaia tokunoshimensis. The sequence continues at coordinate 61,591,872 of BTHU01000001.1, read as the reverse complement.
CTTTCAAATTGGTTCCTGTGTTTCTAATAATTTCTCATTGTTATTTCTATTATATTAGATCAGATATTCTTTTTCCCTTGAGATCTGTTATTAATTACATAGATGCTCAAAAATATATAAATACTTCACAAAATAGTTTTCTATATTGTTTCCACATCATTATCTTCCTAGAGATCATTAAAAACCATGGGGATTTGATTCTTTTACTCCTGGGCTAGAGTGAGCTTCCTGTTTTGGCATCCAAAGTGTTAAGACTATGTGCATCGCCAATCTTCCTGCTTTAGAAACCAAGTTCTTAAAGCTTTTGATAATTTGGATTTCTGTTTCAGATTCACTGTTTTCTGCAGTCAATAATTTTACAAATGTTTCATTCAAGTTCAACAAGAGACTGCAAGAATTAGACAAAAACGAGTATGTACTAAATCAATCAATCAATCAATCAAAATATATTTGATTATAATTATATATGTAAATATATTTGTAAAATATCATTAATTCATATTTGCATTACTGAAATACCTATTGAAATTGTTATATATTTCTCTCTCTACTCTAATGCATCCTGTTCAGTATTGTGTGTCACTCAGATTTTATTTCTGACATGAATTGCAACTACATGGCAGAGCCTTCCTCCTGATAGACTCTGAGATACAGTTGAGCAACTTTAGTGTTGGTTCAAATATATTTTATTGTCACTTACTACTTTTTCACTCTCTGTACATCATCCTCCATCTGGATTCCTTTATTCTTGGAGGGTACTTCTCAACTTCTTCTTGAAGTCATTATGTCTACACACAGACCTTTCTATCCAACTCTAGTAAAATTCTAAAAATAAAAAATAAAAAGATGAATAAATATTGTGAAGTCGACACTTGTAGAATTGCTGAACAAATTGAATTAATTCTTTGTAAAACCAAACCATAAGAACAATTTGAAAATATTACAATATTGACCCTGTTTCATTGCAAAACTGTAAATTGGCAAACTGATTCTTAGTTTGCAAAATAAATTTATAATCTTATATAAGATGAAGGGTTGCTCTAAATTTAAAACATACTATAAAAGAATTCACAAGAGTAAGGGACGCTTTCATGTTATTGTAATAAAAATTATATAAAAAGAAAATATAAATAAACTAATGGATAAAACAATACTATGTATTAAAGTGATAATTTTAAGTAATTGTATCATGGCATAATTGTAGTACTAAATTCAGCTGAGCTACTTAGGATTTTTTAGTGGACTTTTATTTACAGTTACAACCTCCCCAATAACATGCTTTCCCTTAGGAATTTGGAATCTGTAAGAGGGTTTAATGCATACTTGGATGTGAATAAAAATATAAAGTAAGGACCATGTATTTGACAAATTCTTCTTTAGCAGAAAGAATTGTATACTGTGTCACCTGTTAAATATTTGTAGTTTGCATAAACTTATTAGAAACAGAGTTTCCCATTTCAATTTGGTGAGGATCTCTAATCTTAACAGTAATTATAAACCCAAGCTGAATAAGTCTCATTTCTATATTAAATTAGATATATATTAAAGTTAAATACATATTTTTCCACAGCAGGTTACTGTTTAATTGTTAATGATTTTGTTGAATAATATTTTATGGGATTCCTGACATACGATGAGTATACATTGAAGCTTCCCGGGAATTGCACACTAGCAGGTTTCCGTGGACGAAGAGCTGTGGAGTGAGACAACGGGGGTCGAGAGAAAAAGAACACACAGAGACATTAGTGCATGGTTGTACAAAATCTCTCTTTACTTGGGGAATAAGAGCAACAATATATGCTTTGTGGGAGTGACCCTCCCTCGCAGGGTTGCAGAGTCTTTTCAGTGCGTCTCAGCAGGGCCTTGGCTCCATGGTTGCTTGAGGAAGTTGAACCCATAGGGTCTGTTGCTCTGCAGGAGGCCGAGGTGTGACAAAAGGCTCTGCCAGCTCCACCAGGTTGGGGGGAGGTGTAGCTCACTGGAGTCTGGAGCTGAATGATAGCTGCCATGTGATAAAGCACTTCAATGTGACTATCTACAATACATGCTGATATTTGGTTTTAATTTATTACTTTAGTTTTTGAGATTATACTATATTTACATCATCTCTACCTTTACCTCCCTTCAAACTTTCCATATCCTCTTTACTCTTTTTAGAAATCAGGAGCTCATTTTTCACTAAAGTTGTTATATTTCTAAATTCATAAGTACAACCTGTTCAACACTACATTTTCCTATAATATTACTGATATACTTTTTCCCCACGTGATTTTTTATTCATTCACTTTACATCCCAAACACAGTCTGATAATTTCCAGTCCTCCCTCTTACAAAAACCCTCCCCCACTACCTCTTCCTTTCACATCTGAGAAGGAGAAGTTCACCTTGGGTACCTACTGGGTACCTTTGTGATTTTTAAAATTCGTGACTTCATTTTTTCACTAATTATTGTTACAAATATTTCTTTTTTCTTGAATATAATCTTCATTTAAATTTCAAATGCTAAAACCTTTCCCGGTTTCCAATAAGGTATTCCTCTGCCATATTTTTGGCTGGAACCATGTGTACCTCTTGGTTGGTGGTTTAGTCCCTGGGAGTCCTGGGGTGTCTGTGTGGGGTGTCATTGTTCTTCTCATGGAGCTGTATGGTATTGCAGTCATGGTATGCAGCTCATGGTATGCAGTCACTGATAAGGGGATATTGACCCAGAATCTCGGAATACCCTAGACACAATTCGCATATCAATAGATTTCCAAGAAGATGGAAGGAGAGACCCCTGGTCCTGAAAAGACTGGATGTAGGGGAATGCCAGGACAGAGAAGCGAGAGGGAGTTGAATGGGGAAAAGAGGGCGGGAAGGGGGCTTATGGGACTTTTGGGGAGGGAGGAAACGGGAAAGGGGAAATGATTTTGAATGTAAATAAAAAAAAACTTAAAAAAAAACGCTTCAGCTCCTCCAATCTTCCCTCCAACTCCTCCATTGAGGAACCCACCCAGTCCAATGGTTGGCTCTTAGCCTCTGACTCTGTAAGTGTAAGGCTCTGGCAGGGCCCCTCTGGAGACAACCATGACATGTTCCTTTCAGTATGTACTTGTTGTCCTTAATAGTGTCTGGGTTTGGTAACTGTTTATAGGTTGAATTCCCAGGTAGGGCAGTCTCTGGGTGACCTTTCCTTCAGTCTCTGATCCACACTTTGTCTCCTTTATTGCTCCTGAGAGTATTTTGTACCCTTTCTCAGAGGAACCAAAGCATACCCATTTCAGTCCTCCTTCTTCTTGAGCTTCCCGTGGTCTGTGAATTGTAACTTGTTTATTTTGAGCTTTTGGACTAACATCCACTTATCAATGAGTGCATACCATGTGTGTTCTTTTGTTATTGTATTACCTTGCTCAGGATGACACTTTCTAGTTCCAACCATTTGCCTAAGAATTTAGTGGATTCATTGTTTTTAATAGATGAGTAGTGCTCCATTTGTGTATATACCACAATGTCTGTATCCACCCCTCTGTTGAAGGACATCTTGGTTCTTTCCAGCTTCTGGCTATTATAAATAAGGTTGCTATGAACATCATGAGGCATGTGTCCTTATTACATGTTGGAGAATCTTCAGGGTATATGCTCAGGAGTTGTATAACTGGGTCCTTAGGTAGTACTATGTCTAATCTTCTGAGGAACCGCCAAACTGATTTCCAGAGTAGTTTTACCAGCTTGCAATTCCACCAAAAATGGAAAAGTGTTCCTCTTTTCGCATATCCTATCCAGCATCTGCTGTAGCCTAAGTTTTTCATCTTAGCCATTCTGACTAGTGTGAAGTGGAATCTCAGTGTTGTTTTAATTTCCATTTCCCTGATAACTAAGGATGCTGAACATTTCTTTAGCTGCTTTAGAGCCATTTGAGTTTTCTCAGTTGAGAATTCCCTGTTTAGCTCTGTAGCCCATTTTTAATAGGGTTACTTGCCTCTCTGGAGTCTAACTTCTTGAGTTCTTTGCATATATTGGATATTAGCCCTCTATTGGATATAAGATTGATAAAAGTTCTTTTCCCAATTAGTTGGTTGCCTTTTTGTCCTATTGACAGTGTCCTTTGCCTTACAAAAGCTTTGTAGTTTTATGGGGTCCCATTTGTTGATTCTTGTTCTTAGGGCATAAGCCATTGGTATTCTATTCAGGATAATTTCCCCTGTGCCCATGTGCTCAATGCTCTTCCCCACCTTGTCCTCTATAAGCTTCAGTGTGTCTGGTTTTATGAGTAGGTCCTTGATCCACTTGTACTTGAGCTTTGTACAAGGAGATAAGAATGGGTCGGTTTGCATCTTTCTGCATGCTGACCTCCAGTTGACCCAACACCATTTGTTAAAAATGCTCTCTTCTTTCCACTGGGTGTTCTTAGCTCCTTTGTCAAATATCAAGTGACTGTAGGTGTGTGGGTTATTTTCTGAGTCTTCAATTCTTTTCCGTTTATCTTCCTGCCTGTCTCTGTACCAATATCAAACAGTTTTTATTACTCTGTAGTAGAGCTTGAGGTCAGGTATGGTGATTCCCCCAGGAGATCTTTTGTTGTGGAGAATAGATATTGCTATCATGTTTTGTTTTGTTTTTATTTTTTTTTATTCCAAATGAATTTGAGAATTGTTCTTTTTAGATCTATGAAGTATTATTTTGGGGTTTTAATGGGTATTGCATTGAATCTGTAGATTGATTTTGGCAAAATAGTCATTTTTACTATATTAATCCTGCCAATCCATGAGCATGGGAGATCTTTTCATCTTCTGAGATCTTCTTCGATTTCTTTCTTCAGAGGCTTGAAGTTTTTGTCAATTAGATCTTTCACTTGCTTAGTTAAAGTCACACCAAGATATGTAATATTATTTGGGACTATTGTGAAGGTTGTCATTTCCCTAATTTCTTTCTCAGCTTGTTTATCCTTTGAGTAGATGAAGGCTACTAATTTGTTTGAGTTAATTTAATATCTAGCCACTTTGCCATAGTTGTTTATTAGCTTTAGGAGTTCTCTAGTGGAAGTTTTGAGTTTGCTTAAGTATATGATCATATCATCTGCAAATAGTGATACTTTGACTTCTTCTTTCCAATTTGTATAACTTTGACCTTTTCGTTGTCTGATTGCTCTGACTAGGACTTCAAGTACTATATTGAATATATAGGGAAAGAGTGGGCAGTTTTGTATGGTCCCTGATTTTAGTGGGATTGCTTCAAGTTTCTTTCTGTTTAGTTTAATATTGGCTATCAGTTTGCAGTATATTGTTTTTACTCTTTTTAGGTATGGGCCTTGGATACATGATCTCTCCAAGTCTTTTATCATGAAGAGATGCTGGATTTTGTCAAAAGCCTTTCAGCATCTAATGAAATGAACATGTGGTTTTTTTCTTTAAGTTTGTTAATGTAGTGGATTACATTGGTGGATTCCCATAAATTGAACTGTCCCCGTATCCCTTGGATGAAGCCTACTTGATCTTGGTGAATTATAGTTTGGATGCATTCTTGGATTTGGTTGGCCAGAATTTTGTTGAGTATATTTGCATTGATGTTCATAAGGGAGATTGGTTTGAAGTTCTCTTTCTTTGTTTGGTCATTGTTTGGTTTAGTTATAAGCGTTATTGTGACTTCATAGAATGAGTTGCTTAGTGTTCCTTGAGTTTCTATTTCAGAGAATTGTTTGAAGAGTATAGGTATTAGCTCTTCTTTGAAGATCTGATAGAATTCCCCACTAAACCCATCTGGTTCTGGGCTTTTTTTTTTTTTTGATGGGAGACTATTAACAACTGCTTCTATTTTCAAAGGACTTATGGGACTATTTAGATGGTTCATCTGATCCTGTTTTAATGTTGGCACCTGGTATGTATCTAGAAAGTTGTCCATTACATCCAGATTTTCAAACTTTGTTGAGTATAAGCTCTTGTAGTAGGATCTGATGATTTTTTGAATTTCCACAGTTTCTGTTGTTATGTCTCCCTTTTCATTTCTGATTTTATTAAGTTGGGTACTGCCTATGTGCCCTCTGTTTAGTCTGGCTAAGGGTTTATCTATCTTATTGATTTTCTCAAAGAACCAGCTCCTGGTTTTGTTGATTCTTTGTATAGTTCTTTTTGTTTCTATCTGATTTTTTTTTTTTGGCCCTGAGTTTGATTATCCCCTGCCTTCTACTCCTCTTGGGTGTATTTGCTTCTTTTTGTTCTAGAGCTTTCAGGTGCACTGTCAAGCTGTTATTGTAAGCTCTCTCCATTTTCTTTTTGGAGGCTCAGAGGTATGAGTTTTCCTCTTAGCACTTCTTCCATTGTGTCCCATAAATTTTGGTATGATGTGTCTTCGTTTTCATTAAATTTGAAAAGTTCTTTAATTTACTTCTTTATCTCTTCCTTGACCAAGCTATCATTGAGAAGAGCATTGTTCACACTCCACGTGTATGTGTGTTTTCTATTGGTTTTATTTGAACTTACTTAAGACCAGCCTTAGGCCGTAATGTTCTGATAAGATGCATGGAATAATTACAATATTTCTGTATCTGTTGAGGCCTGTTTTGTGACCAATTATATAGTCAATTTTGGAGAGATACCATGAGGTGCTGAGAAGAAGGCATATTCTTTTGCTTTAGGATGGAATGTTCTATAAATAACTGTTAGAACCATTTGGTTCATAGCTTCAGTTAGTTTTACTGTGTCTCCATTTAGTTTCTGTTTACCTGATTTGTCCATTGTTAAGAATGGGGAGTTGAAGTCTCCCACTATTACTGTGTAGGGTGCAATGTATGCTTTGACTTTAGTAAGGTTTCTTTCATGAATGTGGGTGCCCTTGAATTCGGAGCATAGATGTTCAGAATTGAAAGTTCATGTTGGTTGACTTTTCCTTTGACCAGTATGAAGTGTCCATCCTTATCTGTTTTTTTTTTTTTTGACAACTTTTGGTTGAAAGTCAATTTTATCCGATATAAGAATGGCCACTCTAGCTTGTTTCTTGGGACCATTTGCTTGGAAAATTGTTTTCTAACCTTTGACTCTGAAGTAGTGACTGCCTTTGTCACTGAGGTGGGTTTCTTGTATGCACCAAAATGTTGGGTCCTGTTTACTTATCCAGTCTCTTAGCCTATGTCTTTTTATTGGTGAATTGAGACCATTGATGTTAAGAGATATTAAGGTAAAGTGATTGGTTTCTCACCTTGTGTTGGCATTTTCCACCCATTATCCTTTGTAGAGTTGGATTTGTGGAAAGATAATGTGAAAATTTGCTTTTGTCATGAAATGTCTTGTTTTCTTCATCTATGGTTTTTGAGAATTTAGCTGGGTATATTAGTCTGGGCAGACGTTTATGTTCTCTAAGGGTCTGTATGACATCTGTCTAGAATCTTCTAGCTTTCATAATTTCTGGTGAGAAGTCTTGTGTGATTTTCATAGATCTGCCTTTATATATTACTTGACCTTTCCCCCTTACTGCCTTTAATATTCTTCCTATTTTTAGTGCATTTGGTGTTTTGATTATTATGTGACAGGAGGAATTTCTGCTCTGGTTCAGTGTGGTTGGAGTTCTGTAAGCTTCTTGTATGTTCATGGGCATCTCGTTCTTTAGGTGAGGGAAGTTTTCTTCTATAATTTTGTTGAAGATATTTACCGGTCCTTTAACATGTAAATCCTCGCTCTCTTCTATACCTATAATCCTTAGGTTGGGTCTTTTCGTTGTGTCCTGGATTTCCTGGCTGTTTTGGGTTACAAGCTTTTTGCATTTTGCAGTTTATTTGACTGTTGAGTCAAATAAACTTTTTCAATGGAATCTTTAGCATCCGAGATTCTTTCTTTTATCTCTTGTATTCTGTTGTTGGTGTTTCCATCTATGACTCTTGAATTGTTTCCAAGGTTTTCTATCCCCAGAGATGTCTCAATTTGCAATTTCGTTATTGTTTCTACTTCCAGATTTAGATCCTGGATAGTTTTGTTCAGTTCCTTCACTTGTTTGTTTGTGTTTTCCAGATTTTATTCCCCTTTCAGTCCAGCCTCCGACTATTACAAAGCCCAAACCTCTTCCCCGTCCCTCTGTTTACACGAGAATGTCTGTACCCTACCCTATACCCCACCAGACCTCTAAACTTCCTGGGGCCAACAGTCTCTTGAGGGTCAAGTTCATCTTCTCTGACTGAACCCAGACCCAAAAGACCTCTGCTGCATATGCGTTGGGGGCTTCATAACAGCTAGTGTATGCTGCCTGGTTGGTGATCCAGTGTCTTCAAGATCTTGGGGGTCCAGGTTAATTGAGACTGCTGGTCTTCCTATGGAATCACCCTCCTCCTTAGTTTCTTCCAGCTTTTCCCTAATTTAAATAACCTATGGCTTCTGGCCATAGGTTGAGTGTAAATATCTATATCTGACTCTTTCAGCTGCTTGTTGGATCTTTTGGAGGATGGTAATGTTAAGTCCCTTTTTGTGAGAACTCCATAGCCTCAGTAATAGTGTTAGGCCTTAGGGTCTCCACTTGCACTAGATCCCACTATGGGTCTGTGACTGGGCCTTCTTTACCTTGAGCTATTCTTCATTTCCATCCCTGCAGCTCTTTCAGACAGGGACAATTATGGGTCAAAGTTTTGACTGTGGGATAGCAACCCCATCCTTCACTCAATGCCATTTCTTTTTGCTGGTGGTAGACTCTCCAAGTTCCCTCTCCCCACTGTAGAGCATTTCATCTAAGAAAGGAAACAGCCAACCTCAGAAGGTAGAAAGTTAGGGGGACCCTCCAGAAAATACCAAGGGTATTATATTTTAAACTGTACCAATATGGCTTGTTTTGTTGCAAACTTTTACTTTGCCAGACAGTGTTCATATGTTCATAAAGATATAACTTTATTAATTACACTTTCAGCCCCATATTAGTGAGAATTATGAATGACCAGCTGATGTATCTGGAACGTGCATTCATTGATCCTTTAGGCTTACCAGGGAGACCTTTCTACAGGTAAGGAAAGATGATCCTATAGTCTAATATAAGTTTAACGTTGTTTTACAGTTTATAAAAATATTATAATGTGTTTATTTTAAATATTCAAACTATTTTCGTGATATAAACTCACTTTTCATAGGGAGTTATGTTCTACATAAACATTTTATTTTGAACATATTATGTACTTTGTCTGTCAACACAGTCTCATTCACTACCCTCAGTATGTTGTCTCTTGTATAAGTTCTACTACCCTCCTTCATTTTTCTAGTATGCCATCTGATATTTAAGGGTCTATTAGGATCTTAAAAAATGCAAGTTAAAGAAAACATGTATTTATCCTTCTATGTATTGCTTACTTTATTTAGTATGATGATTTCTAGTTGCATGCTTTTATTTTAGCAAACAGCATAATTTCATTCTTCTTTGTGATTAAATAAAATTCCATTGTTCATATATACCATCTTCTTTTCCATTAATTCATTGACTTATATCTAGGGTGAGTCCAAAACTTGACTTCAATGAGTAGTGCGACAATAAGCACAGTTAAGCAGTTATCTCTGTCATATATGTTGAGAGTTCTTCAGGCATGCATCCAAAAGTGGTATAGATGAGTCATATGGTAGTTCTGTTCATAGATTTCTTGAGGTGCCTTCATATTGATTCCCATAGTAAACAGACTAAATGCACTCCAACTATTATTGTGTATACCCTTCCTCATCTCCACACAACCTCACCAGCATTTGTTCTTATTTGTTGGTTACTGGAGAGAGAAAGAATTCCAAGCTGGTTTTGATTAAAATTCCCTTTATTACTAATATGCTGAACACTTTTATGTTTATTGGATGTTTTTTGTTCATTTTTTGAGAAATGTATGTTTATTTCGTTTGCTAGGATTTTAATATTTAATAAATGTGTTATTTGTATATTCTACATTTCAATGCTCTTGTACTGGATGTTTGCTAGTAGAGAATTTTCTCAAATTTCATTTACTTTCAATTCATTTAATTGTTCTCTTTGCTTCACAGAACTGTTAAAATTTTATTACATCACTTTTTATAATTCTTGGCACTATTTGTTAGTAATTGGAGTCCTTTTCCAAAAGTCCTTGTCTATATCAACATCTTGAATTATTTTCTCTATATTTTCTATAGCATTATTAGAGTTTTAGGTTTTATAGTCTTTATTTATTATGAAATTGATTATTCTATATGGTACAACAGGGATGGAATTATATTCATTTATCTAGTTCACCCAGAACCACTTCTTGAAGAGGCAATTTATTTCTCCTCATTGAGAATTTTTTGACATCTTTTTAAATGTGAAGGTCTGCTTCTAGGTCATCTTTTCTACTTTGATGTACCTGTGAGTAGTTTTGGGTCATATGTTTTTGGTACCTGGCTATGTAGTGTGTCTTGAAATCAAGTCCTGTGATACCTACAGCCTTATTCCTCTTTCTCAAAATAATTTTGAATTGTTGAAGACTATGTTGGTTAATCTTATAGTTAACTTAATGACATTTAGAATCAAGTGAGAGACTAACCTATGGCTGTGAGGTCTTTTATTTTTAGCCAAAATTTTTCACAAAATAAGGGTCACAAACACTTAGTGTAGGTAGCATTACGACTGGAACCCCACCCTTCATCTCTCTGCTGTCTGACTGTGAATGCAACATGCTTAGCTTCCTAACATTTCTGTTGCCATTCCTTTTCCACCATAGTAATATGTACCCTTAAATTGTGAGAGAAAATACTCCTCCTTCATTTTGATGATTTAGGGAAGTATAGTGTCACAACAAGAAAAAGTCATACAGAAAACTTGTGTTGATAGGAGACTGTTGCTGTGATAATCTAACTGTGGCTCATGGTCTTTGAAAAAGTTTGTGGGTAGAATGTGGGAGAGTTTGGAGATAAAGCCCTAAAATAGGATAAGCAGACCTTTTTCAGCCCCGTTTTTTGGGTGTTAAGATGACTTAAGGAACAGAGAATAGATATTCAACTCACAAATTTCAGAGGAGTTTCCTAGAAACTGAGTCAGGGGTTTTTGTGTTTTATTCTAACAAAGAATATAAAAAGAATCTGCCTTAATGATGCTAGGCTACCAGTTTTCAAGCTATAGGATAGTGTTCCTTTTAGGGCTCAAAAGGCTATATCACAGGGGTCACATATTAGTTATCCCACATAGCATATATTTACATTATGATTCAGAACATTATGAAAGTTACAGTTATGAAGTAGCCACAAAATAATTTTATGGCCCGGGTTCTCCACAGCATGAAGTAGTTTATAAAACGATCTCAGTATTAAACAGGTTGACTCCATGCTAACCTTTGCAAATTTTTTTTTTTTTTTTTTTTGGTTTTTCGAGGCAGGGTTTCTCTGTGTAGCCCTGGCTATCCTGGAACTCACTCTGTTGACCAGGTTAGCCTCGAACTCAGAAATCCGCCTGCCTCTGCCTCCCAAGCGCTGGGATTAAAGGTGTGCGCCACCACCACCCGGCTGCAAATTTTAATTAAGCTGAAGAAAGAAGATAATGGTTTAAGTTGTTTGGTATAACTCTTATTACAAATCTCATGCTATTCCTGAGTCAGTACATAAAGTTACGTGACCACTTCAGAAATAACCGTATACCTGGGCCATGTAGAGGCTGAAATTTTATTTATAATGATTTGTGATGATTTAAGCTAACCATTAAGAAATTATGTATACATATTTTACAAAAAATAAAGTTCATAGTACTACACAGTAGACTAGCTATACACACGATTTCATGATCACATTATGTCTCAGCAGGGAGTATGATTCAAACATCAACACTTAGTACAAATGTGATTAAGAAAAATTTGGTTTTCATTTTTCCTCTCAGACCAATTGTCTCCTTAGACAACAGGAATATCAACATCATAGATTTTATTTTTAGTATCTATACAAAATGCAAGTCACCTCTTAATGTCTAAGCACAGTTCATGCTAACTGTCCTTACTGTTATTTTTATAAGTCTGAACCACTTTGAGTTATTCATTAAAGCAAAAACTTATGTGTATTAATGTGTCAGGAGATGACTGCATTTAAAATTCAGGTAACAAGTCAGAAAATCAGGAGTATGATGTTCATGTACAATGCCTTTGTATTGTATCTTGGATGTTGCTTGTGCAATTAATGGACAGGGATGTTTTTTATCAACAGGCATATCATCTATGCTCCAAGCAGTCACAACAAGTATGCAGGAGAATCATTCCCAGGGATTTATGATGCTCTTTTTGATATTAATAGCAAAGTCGACACTTCTAAGGCCTGGAGTGAAGTGAAGAGACAGATTTCTATTGCAGCCTTCACAGTACAAGCTGCAGCAGAGACCCTTAAAGAAGTAGCATAAGAGCACATTAAAGAATCCATATGGAGTTGATTTTATATATATATATATATATATATATATATATATATATATATATATATTCATTGTGGATCAAAAGTCAAAAGTGGATAGTTTCTTTTTTATAATTTCAGCATGTATTTCTGAAATTTATAATTCAAGTAAGTATTAAAACTATCATGAGCAGTCTAATGAAATGACATATTTGACAGTATCAGATAATTATCAGAGATCTAATATAGCCTTCTAATATCTACCCTGTAATTTCAATGTAAATAAGAATTACTTCATTGTGGGATACACCTGGAATAATTCTCAAGTCTGCTCCACCAGGGGGCCTAGATGGTCTCTGGTCACAAAGCCTGGGAGGATCACTCTAGCCACACTAGCTGATGAGTTCTAATCTATTCTCACTTCTTGTAAACCTCGTCACTCTGTATTATAAAATTCAAATATTTAGAATTAAAATAAATGTCATTTTATGAAAACTATATAAAATACGAATGCACAACCAAAACTAACATTTGTAGTCTCAGTTACTATTCACTTCTGAATAATTGCATCATTTATATCAAATACAATCATTGTCTGGAATTTTATGTTAATCATTTCCTTTTTCACATAGAATTCACCACAAATGGCTGTATTCATTACATATCCTGAATATATACATAATTTTGTATTTTTTAGTGTTATTTTTTCTGTTTGCCTTTGAGTTACTCTTATACTTTATCACATTTTATGTGATACCTCACTGAAATGAGTAAACATCACATTTACTCAGAGTTGAACAAAGGAAAGGAATTCCATAGTGTGAAGAAAAAGCAGAGACATCAGAAAAGAATGACAAGGTATATCAGTATTAGTAATTTGAATTGTTTCAATTTGGAAAGGAAAGAAAATTTGTAATATATAGAAGGTATAAGGAGAGGTTATTGTACTGATAATCTATATCCTCTCAGAGCCCTCACCTTCCTACTTATCTAACTTTATGCATGCTCTCTCTGAAAACCGAAACCAAAAATCAAAATAAACAAAAAAACCAATAAGACAAAAATGTCAAATCTTGTCAAAATGCAAAAGGCCTACAAAGGTTCAAAGCAAATGAATCTTAGAACTAAAAAGGGGAAGAAGATAAAAATTTCCACCTCTAAATAAGGAGGTATTTCAAATTGATGTTTGCTGGGAACAGGAAAAGCAGAGTACTCTAATGGACTATAGCAGGGTATATCAACCATATTCCATGGCATGCCCTAAGACCAGGAATAGTTGACCAACACAAAGAGACTCCATGTATTTTTGTTTTTTGTTTATTTTTATTTTCATTTTCATTACTTTTTCCATTTAAGGAAATAAAGAGTATATATATATATATATATATATATATATATATATATATATATCATATATATATATATATATCATATATGTATGTATATATAGATAATATTGATACATGTATTAACATATCACATATGTGTATCTATATTATGTATATATAATATATTAAGTACACACAAACACACATGTATATATATATATGCATATGCATATATATGAGAGATGTCATACTAGTAACTTAACAGCCCACGTGAAAGCTCTAAAAGGAAAAGAAAAATGAGGTAGTCCACCTGGTATTGAAATAGAAACAGAAGACAGCAATACAAGTAATCAATTAAAGAGTTCATTTATTGAATCAATCAATAAGATTGACAAACCATCCTTAAAATAGAAATTACAAGTCAGAGAGAAAAAATCCAAATTTGCCCAATTAGAATGAAAAGCAGGGCATGGTGTTGAACATTAAGAGGTTCCTGAGAATTATAAGGACATACTTTTAAAACCTGTATTTTACCTAATTACAAACTCTAAAGGAAATGGATAATTTTCACGATAATTAATAAATACTGGAGTTAAATTAAGATCAGATAAGCAAGTTAAATATATCGGTTCTCATTGTTTCTTTATAAGGACAGAGTCATTCTGATACCTAAACTACATAAAGACCCAAGAAAGAAAGAGAATTACTGGCCAATGTCCCTTATAAACATATATGCAGTAATTCTCAATAAAATACTTGCAAATGAATCCAGGAATACACCAAAAAGATCATCTATTTTAATCAAATAAGCTTTATAAGAGGTGCAGGGATGTCTCAACATATGTAAGTCAATAAATGAAATCTATCATATAAACAGACTGTAAGACAAACCCACATGATCATGATATTAAATTTCGAAAAGGCTTTTGACAGAATTCAGTGCTCGTTCATGGTGAAAGTCATGGATACATGGACATACCATAACATACTAAAGGCAGTGGTCAAGTCTATAACCAGCATCAAATTAAATGAAGTAATACCAACAAAACAATTTTCAAATCAGGGACAAGAAAAGGTTGTCCACTCTCTTCATACTTATTTAACTTAACTTGAAGTCTTACCCAGATCAGTAAGACTACTGAAAGACATCAAGTGTATAGAAATTAGGAAGGAAGAATTAAGTATCTTTATTTGCAGATGATATGATAGTATACATAAAGTGACCCCCAAATTTCCACTGGAAAACTGCTATAGCTTAGAAGCATTTCAGCACGGTAGCTGGATACAAAATTAACTCATAAACATTAGCAATCTTTCTCTATAATAAGAGCAAACTGACTGAAAAACAAATCAAGAACACATCTTCACAGTATCATAAAATATTATAAAATATCTTGGAGTAACTCTAACCAACCAAGTGAAAGATTTGTGTTGTGGTTTGAATAAGAATGACTTTGATAGGCTAATACATTTTAATATTTAGTCATAGGTATATGACACTACTTGAGAAGAATTTGGACATTTGTCCTTGCTGAGTAAGTGTGTCATTGTCAGAGGAAGTGTCATTGTAGATGCAATGATATTTAAAAGTCCAAAAGAGGCCCAATGTCTCTTCTCTTCCCGTTGCCAATAGAACTGAATGGAGAACTCTTAGCTACTTCTCCAGTACAATGTTTGTTGGGATGCTGTTGTGTTCTTCACTGTGATGATTACATAGTAAATCTTTGAAGAAGTAAGTTATCTCAAATTAAGTGCTATATTTTATGAGAGTTTCAGTAGTCATTGAGTCTCTTCAGAGCAAGTGAACACTAAGACAACTTGTATGACAAAAGCATTAAGTTGTTGATCAAAGAAACTGAAGAAAATATCATAAGAGGGAAAGTTCTCTCAATCTTATAAATTGGAAGAATTAATACAGTAGAAATGGCTATCCTAACAAAAGCTCCTTATAGTGCAATTTCCATAAAAATTCCAACACAACTCTTCACACATATTTAAAAACCAATTTTCAACTTCATATAGAAACAAAAACATCCTCACACCAACTATAACCCAAACAAAGCAAAATCAGGATAGCTAAAATAACCATGAATAATAAAACAGATGCAAGAGGTATCACCATTGATGACTTCAAAATGTTCTACAGAAAATGGCACTGCCATTAATGAGATCTGTTGCTAACTGGAATCAAGTATGAATCCATACAACTATGGAAAACCTGTAGTCAACTGATTTTTCATAAAGCAGCCAGAAATACACACCAGAAAATAGAAAGTATTTTCAACAAATGCTGCTGGAAAAAATTGCTGCACTTAGAAGAAGAATCTAAATTGATCCGCATAAATTTCCATGGACTGTGCAGAACTGGACTTGTCTCTTACTGGCTGGGGAATTCTAGAGAGCTAATCCACCTCTGATAGCCAGTAACCCTAAGGAGAAAAAGCCCTGTGCCTTGCCAGGACATAACAGTGAAACTGGCCCTGGTGGCTAGTCTGTGTTGAGCCACTCATGATCTTTAAAGCTTGGAGTACTGGTCCTTCTAACCTACTGTGGCGATGTGGCCTGAATGTGAAGATGATGCTTTCCTGTTCCCCATTTGCCACCAGTGGGAGTTTGGCGAGCAACCTCAGATGGAATGGGAGCCTGAGAAGTAGCCCTGCCTCCTCACTGGCTGTTGCACTTTATTATAGAGAAAGACTACTAATGTTTATGAGTTAATTTTGTATCCAGCTACTGTGCTGAAATGCTTATAAGCTATAGCAGTTTTCCAGGGGAAATTTTGGGGTCACTTTATGTGTACTATCATATCATCTGCAAATAAAGATACTTAAAGCAGAGCTGGCTTTGATGGCAAAGGCACAGAATGAACCATCTTGGAGGTTTTCAGAAGAGGTGAAATGGCTCATCTCTTAGAGGCTACAACACTTGGGGGAGTAGGCCCTGTGCCTTAACTGTGCAGCCCAAAGGAATGTCCTCTGAAGGTGTGTGTGTGTGTGTGTGTGTGTGTGTGTGTGTGTGTGTGTGTGTGTGCTCACAGATAAAACAGCCTTGAGGTCATGAGAGCAGGAGAGATGACTCTACCTTACTCTGATAGCAGTAGAGTGTGAACTAGCTGAAGCAATACTGGAGAGCTTGCCTTTGTGTTGCAGAAAGGAAGAGGCAGATCACTTACCAGCTCAGGTAACAGACAGGCCCATATCCAAGGCTCTGTGTTCAACCAACACTAAATCTATATCATCTGGGAATAATTAGGAAAGGTTCAATCATGTTGACCCAAAGCTGCAGGATCTCCATGACACAGGTTAGCCACAGGATGATGGCAAGGAGTCTTAACAAGCATGCAATCTTGATGGTGTCACAGAAGCCAGAGACCTTGAACCAGACCAATGACTCACTGCAATGAACATTGCCAGGTAAAAATGTTTGAACAATGGGATGTAGTGTGGGACACACTGTGATATACTACAGATTCCATGATGTATAGATATAGATATAGATATAAATATAGATATAGATTGATATATAGATATGCATATATCTATATGCATATATATACATATATCTATATGCATATACGTATATCTATATGCATATATATATATATATATATATATATATATATATATACTGTGTCTGTGTATTTGTGTGTGTGTGTGTGTGTATGTATGTTATTTTGAGAGATACATTGCAAGATTCAAGGCCAGCTGTAAGCTGAAGAGGAGATAATTGGGACTGGAAGAAATACTGTGAAATTCATAAAGAATAAAAGGTTTTTTAAGAAGGAACTCCTTGAAACTGAGAAGTTTCTGCATATCGAAGGAAAACATCATTCAAAGTGGCAACCTAGATACTAGGAAAATATTTTTAACAACTCCACATCAAATAGAAGGCTAATATTCAAAATATATAAAGAACTCAAGAAACTAGATATTAAGAAAACAAATAACCACAGTTAAAAAAAATGAAGTATACATCTAAACAGACTATTCTTCAAAGGAGGATGCTCAAATGGCAGAGAAACATTTAATAAATGTCCAGTATATTTCATCATTAGGGAAACACAAATCAAATCTGTTGATGTGTGAAATGGAAATTTGTAGACAGTATGGAAATAAGTTTAGCATTTCCTCAGGAAAATGGAAATCAATTTATCTCAAGATCTAGGTATTCTGGGACAAATACCTGAGTGTCACTTTATCCTACAACAGAGACAAATGTTCAACCATGCTTAAGGGTGTCCTACTTATAATATTCAGATATTTGAAAGAATTTAGGAATTTCTCTACTGAAGACTGAATAAAGAAAATGTGATGCATTTATACAATGGGTTATTAATCATTTGTTAAAAAAGTGATTTCTAGCAATCAGAGTGGGGGTGTTTCTATGTCTTTTTCTGCTTAAGGAACCCTTTTCCTCTTACAGGTTCGCATTTCTAGCTTTGATATGAGGATACAGGTTTAATCTCCTTCATCTTTTTATGCCAAGTTCAGGTGACTTCATTTGATTTGATCTTTTCTTATGGGAAATTGAAAGGAGCAGTTGATTTGGAGGAGAGAAGAGGAAGAAACATTGGAAGAAGGGCAGGGGGAGGGGGTGGCAGTTGGAATGTATTGTATGAGAGAACAATAAATAAAATTTAAAATTATGAAATCAAGAAATGCCACAGGTATACCTATGGAACTAGGAAAAATATCATCCTGAGTAATGTAACCTAGACCAAGAAAGACAAATATGGTATGCACTAAATTATTTTTGAATATTAGCATTTCAGACCATGATAACCAATCTCTAATCCACAGAACCATAGAAATTGGTTATAAAGTAAGGGAGTGAGTGGAGACAGATAGATATCATAAGAAAATTGAAATAGAATAAGTTGTTATGGGGTAGATATGAGGACCCAAGTAGGACAATTAAGTCCTCTTGGGAGAAAGAAAAAGGAGATGAGAACAGGCATATAAGAAAACACAGCTCACTACAAGGGCTTGATGCAAGAGTAATACAGAAACCTAATGAAGTAGATGTTTCTTAATACACAAGAAGGCAACACACAAGGAACTGCAAAATAATGGAGAAGACAGAGTCCCAGCAGACCATCATCAAATGAAGCCCTCAGTATCAGGATAGATTGATTTTGTTAAGTAGAATTGTTAGATAAAAGGATCCCATGCTTATAGCCAAAACAAATCATGCACTACCATGTGTGTGGATTACTCCACAACACTGACAGTAAGGCCCATTGCTGAAGACAAACCTATATTTCTCCACTTTACATGGAGCTGTCAAACTGGTGCCTACAGTGTGCCTTAGCTACTATATTTAGTGGATTTTCTACATAATGATATTTTACATACTACCAAAGCAGAAATAAAACTTAAACCCAAACATAAACTCTTTGATTTGCAATAGTGTCCTGCCTTCAAGATACACTAGTGCAACAATGACACAAAGTTTGTGGGAGTAACTGACCGATGCTTGATTTGACTTTAGGTTTATGCCCTGATATGGAACACATACCCACCACTGCTGTGATGAGCTTGAGACTTGATAGCTGAAGGACATAGGGTAATAACAAATAATATACTTCTAAAACTTTTAAATTAAATTAAATTAAAATTTAAAACTTAGCAGTAAAATGACTCTTAATGACAATCCACTATAGTAATAAATTGGTGCCTTGTACAACCCTCATCAGTGAAACGTCCTTTTGCAGCAGGTGAGAAAAAATACAAAGATCCACAGTCAGATGGTATGCAAAGATTGAGAGGCCTTGGAACAATCATATTCAAATGTTGAGATGCCTATATCAAATCTTTCTCACCTGGGATCAGCAAGCATAGTGCAAGAGGAAGCAAAAGTAATATTTGAGACAGAGGTGATGGAGGACACTAAGAAAACAAAGGTTTCTAAATTAACATGATGTATCCATATGTATGCCCAGACATGTAAGCAGCATGCATAGGCATACATGGGTCTAACTAGATGGTGTCTTAGAGTTGAAATGAGAAGTGGACACATGCCCCTATCTCTAACCCAGAAAAAAAAAATCTCTAATTGATAAGCACTTTTAAGGGTAAATGCAGTTTCCTCCAAGGTAGACTCACTAGGTACATAAATTACAATTAAGCTTAGGCTGCATGCCCAGCAATAGATTGACAAAAGAAATCAAACTCAAAGGTAACATTAGACTTTCTTGCCACATAATTTGTCATCAAGATTTCTTTTTTTCTCTAACCTTTTTTTTTTAATTTTTATTATGTACATATGGGAGGACATTGATGGGGGATATAAGGATCGGAGGACAGGTAAGGAGCCAGGAACTAGGATGAGTAGAGGGAGGGGAAATTATAAGCAGTATATATAATGTAAAAAAAAAAATCTCTCCAATAGTCTAAAAATGTTTTAATGTGTGTGTGCGTATTTGTGTGTCCATATTTTTTCTTTATTTTATTCAACTATGAAAAATCTGAATATTTCTTTCTTCACAGCAGCTTTTATCTGTTTGTTTCTAAGACTATAGATAATAGGGTTTAAGAATGGAGGAACAATGGTATACAATACAGAAAGAGTCATATCCTCAACTATTTCTGAGATTGTTGAAGGTCTTAGATATGCATAGGCACCAGAACTAAGAAATACAGACACTACAATAATGTGAGGGACACAGGTAGAAAAGGCTTTCCCTCTCTCGCCTTTGATAGGAACCTTCAAGACAGTTGATAATATGTAAACATATGATATGGCAATGAAGATAAAGCAGCTACCGCTGAGCCCAACAGCAGTCAGAAGAAGTAAGAGCTTGTTGTTAAAGGTGTCAGAGCAGGAAAGTCTCAGCAAAGAGGGGATATCACAAAAATAATCATGGACTACATTAGAGTGACAAAAGGATAGGTGGAAAGTTTTGAAAGTGTGCACACTTGCAATGACAATAGAGGTAAGTAGGGAAGCCAGTGTCATCTGAACACAGAATTGATGGTTCATAATCATAGGGTAAAGGAGAGGCTTGCAGATGGCCACATAGCGGTCATGGGACATGATGGTGAGAAACTGAATCTCTACACATCCACAAAAGAAGAACAAAAATACCTGTGCTGCACACCCAGCCACAGAAATATTGCTATGATCAGTGAGAGAGTTGATACAAGCCTTGGGCAAAGTAACAGATACATACCCCATGTCTAAAATGGAAAGATTCCTGAGGAAGAAGTACATGGGTGTATTCAGAGTGTGGTCAATTGTAGTAACAATGATGATGATAAGATTCCCTAAAAGGCTGCACAGGTACACCAACAGGAACATTACACTGAGTAGGAGTCTGAGCTCCCAAGTCTCAGCAAAAACTTGCAAGAGGAACTCAGTCACCAGGGTAGAGTTAGCCAGGGTAGAGTCACCAGGGTAGAGTTTATCTGAAAAAGAAGAGCAGCAACTGAGAATAACTTATATTCTTTGATAGGTAACCAGCACTGCTCTTGGAAGTGTTTATTTATTTTTTTTTTTGGCTAAAAATGGCCTTTATATGTGAAAAATCAAGCATTTTATTTTGGTTTGCCTATGTTTTTAATTATGCTTAGTTGTTAATACACATATATAGCTGTCTGTCAAATGTTATGGTATGATGTTAAGCACTAAAAATTAATTTCCATACTAATAACTGTCACATGAATACTTTTACTTTAATAAATATTTTTCCTTAATATAATGTTATATAATATGGTAAGTTCCTCTTCTAGATAAACTACCTGCAACAATTAGGAACACTAAGGGACATTTAACATGTAGAATATAATTTTTAAAATATGCATACATTTATTAATGTATATGCATTTATATATGAAATGCATTTATGTTGTATGATTATTTCATGTATACACATATAACAAAATTAATTAGAAACCAAACAACTTAAGAGTTCAGCAAAGCAGCTATGATTCAGTGGAGGCAAATAACAAAGCAATGGCAAGTGATGAGATAGAGTTACTCTTTTTCTTTGAATGAGTTACATGCATTAACTAATTGATTTTGGAAACTTCAAAATTCTAACAGAATGAAATTCACAAAGATTAAAGAATACATTACTTAGAGATGTTAGCTCATGAACATTATGCAATGTAATTCTTATTTGAATAATTTATTTTATCTAAAATGGTATTAAAATGTTTTGTCAAATGCAGAGAGGAAAATTATTATTCCAAATAGATATATTAGTACAGCATCTATTGAATAGATCATCATATCTCTACTACACAATATTTGACAGATATCTGTCAAGATCATTGTTTAAAATGCCCACAAATTAGTTAAGAATTATGGTAAAGTGAACATTATAATTAAAATATAAAACTAAGTTAAAGAATACATCACCTAATACATTTAGAGTTGCAATAGAAAAGATACTAAATACAGTTTTTATCAGTAGATGAGCTTCCTTGCAAGTGTTTAGAAACCTGGTGATACGTTCCCAGTCACCTGAGGCAGCAGTGTATGGTGAGAGTAACGGGATCAGATCAGAAAGCAGAATCCACCACATTTTAGTTATATCTGTAGTATGCTACAGAAAAGGAAGGGTGGACATCACCTACAAAGGGCATTATTTCAAAATGTTCGTAGTGACGTGTCAGGATGATTATGTAATACCAGTTTTTGGACAAAGTGTTGGTGGTAATGTGTTTAAACCTCATGGGATATTGAATAGCTAAATCTAGCTACTTTTAAAAAGTGTCACCTTCATGAATATTGTAAATTTTCAATATCTATGCAAAGATTTTTTATTGAATATATTCTTCATTTACATTTCAAATGATAAAACCATTCCCGGTTTCCCCCCTCCCCAAAACTCCCAACCCCTCCTCCTACCCCCTGCCTCCAAGTATAAGCCTCTCCACTCGACCCACTCCCACCTCCCCCAGCCTCGATTTCTGTTTGTTGGGGCATCTAATGAGCCTTCACCAGATTAAGGACCACCGCTCTCACTGATGCCCAACAAGGCATTCTTCTGCCACATTTTTGGCTGGAGCCATGTGTACCCCTTGGTTGGTGGTTTAGTCCTTGGGAGTCCTGGGGCGTCTGGGTGTCCGACATCATTGTTCTTCCCATGGGGCTATAAACCCTTTCAGCTCCTCCATACCACCCTCCAATTCCGCTTTTGGGGACCCCATGACCAGTCCAATGTTTTTAAAACTCTGGTTATATATTTCCAATACAAAATGATGTTGGAAGTTTAACGACTATATACTAAGCAGAAAGTATTCAGAAATTGGTTTTACATTAAGTCTTTTAGAAGATTGTACGAAATCTCCAAAGGAATTGTTCAACAGCAGCTGAGGTAAGTCTCCACTAAGAACCTGAGTACATTTATGATATTGTTGTGCTTGGGAGATCCTTTAAAATTGCTCTAAGAGAGTACAGAGGTTATAAAGCCATTACTAGAGTCAAAAATCATTACTAACTAAAAAGGAACCAAAAGGAACTAATTAAAATTGTAGATATCTGTGTTTTCAATATCCAAGTCTCTGATTATAAAAGGAAACTGTCAGATTTTAAATAAATATCCCAATAAAAATATTTAAAAGGTCTTCATATTCAGTCTTCAATCCTACTGAAATTCAATTTAGAAGTCATAAGTGTGAACAATACATACCAATAAAATCTAAGAAAAATATAAAAAAAATCCTGAAAATTCAAGATAAATGCACACAAAGTATTCTCTATCAATAAAATTCTGCAGTTGTTTAGCCTGGAAATCACCAGCAGTGAAGATACCTGCCTTTCACTTTTCATCTGTCTGCTACAGCGTTGTTGGTCCTGGAAAATACATTAAATGAAACAAGTCTAGCATAAAATATGTAGAGGCAAAATAAGTTTATAGTTAAAAAACAAATCAAATTGCTCCATATTCAATTTCCAACTTCAAAATTATTTAGAAATCTATGGCAAAATAGAAAAAAATCATAAATGTCTAAAAATTACACTTTAAAGATAGATTAAAGAAGAAATAAGAAAAAACTAAGAAAATAATCAAGTCAAAGAAGTATAGTATGACAATTATTGTAGTCAGTAAGTTCAACATTAGAAGACAGTTAATATTATAAACAGCCACCATTAAATAATAATGTTAGAAAAGAAACACAATGATCAAATTTAATAAAATTGTAATACCAATAAACTACTATAAATTTGAAAATATGCAAGTTATATAAATAGAAATATTAAAAGTTATAAAAATGATATTACAGCAACTAATGACTACTGAGAGCAAGAGCACTAGATGCTTCCAAGATGAAATTCCCTGAGACCATATAAATGCAAACGAACAAATATATGGATTGTTTAGGTTGTGCTTGTATATTTGTGCATATATATATATGTGTGTGTGTATGTGTGTATGTTTGTGTGTGTGTATGTTTGTGTGTGTGTATGTTTGTGTGTGTATGGTTATGTGTATATATGTATGTGTATACTTGTGTGTTTGTGTGTATGTGTAATAATAAAGAAAATAGGGCATCAATTTGAGAGTAACAGGAGGATATACTAGGGGTTGGAGTGAGGGGACATAGAAATGAAGTGAAGAGGTTTGCAACCCTGCAGGAGGATCAATAATATGTACCAACCAGTACTCCCAGAGCTCCCAGGGACTAAATCACCAATCAAAGAGTACACATGGAGGGACCCATGGCTCCAGCTACATATGTACCAGAAGATGGCCATTTCAGACATCACTGAGAGGAGAGGCCATTGGTCCTGTGAAGGCTCAATTTCCCAGAATAGGGAAATGCAAGTCAGGAAATTGGGGGTTAGTGAGCAGGGGGCGGGGTGGATTGGGATAAGAGGTTTTCTGATGGGCAACAAGGAAAGGGGATACCCTTTGA
Source organism: Tokudaia tokunoshimensis (assembly GCA_036184795.1). Classification (NCBI taxonomy): domain Eukaryota; kingdom Metazoa; phylum Chordata; class Mammalia; order Rodentia; family Muridae; genus Tokudaia; species Tokudaia tokunoshimensis. The sequence continues at coordinate 61,567,380 of BTHU01000001.1, read as the reverse complement.
AATGTAAATAAAGTAAATATCTAATTAAAAAAAAGAAAGGAATGCATACAAGGACAAAAGGGAAATAGGGGAAAGATGTAATAACATTTTAAGTTAAATTTATTTAAAGAATAATAAAAATGATACCACAGAAATAAAAAGATCTAAGATTAATATATGTATGTCAACAAGTTCAATAATCAGTTGTGAATTGATTTCCAGAATTATGCAACTTATATAGACTTACCTTTTTTCAAACAGTAGGAAGTTAGATTAATTTCAGATTACATAAGTAACAAATAAGGACACTGGGTAAGAATTTATTGCCCTAAAAATTTAAAGATTACATGGGTTCAAGAATAAATTTAATAAAATTGAGGAAAATTTTATTTCTACAATGATAAACTCTCATAAAGTAGTATTAATAATGTTACCAAGACCTAAATACTAAAGCAAGAAAATGTCACCAAAATAAAATGAGTGCAAAGGAATAACTGTGATCAATTTTAAAATATTAAACAATTATTTGTATATCTTACATTTAGTGCATTAAATGTCAAATTTCATCAAATATAATTTATCCTTGCAGTGAAGAAAATTTTAACATAAGCAGTCAATGATCTTGACATACTAATAGAAGTGAAGATAAATGCCAATTTCAACAAATGCAGATAAAACATTATATAATATTGAATACCTTTCATTTATTAAAGCATTTAATCTTCTGTAAAAAAGGATTGTTTGTACTATGAAAGTAAAATCTTCTTCTAAGATATGATACAAGGTTTTTACTACCTCTACTGAACATAATATTGGGAACCTTTTCCAGAGCATAAATACACAATAATAAAATTAAATTAAGGTACCTGCAGTAACCCATTTGGCTTCTGTGGAGTTTGTTGTTGTTATTGTTGTTTCTTTGTTAAATTTTGTTTTGAGATTACATTATAGTTACATTTCACCCTCTAAACTGTCCCTTAAATATGATCCTACTCCTCTTCATATCCATAGCCCCTATTTTCAAGTGGTTATTTTATATATAACTTATTTACATACACACACACACACACACACACATATTCTTGTTAAGCTTGTAAAGTCTATATATTTTTGAATATAGGTTTTCAGGAATAGCTATTTGGTATTAGATAGCTCTCTTTAAAATAAATTTAGCATTAATAAAATTCAAATATTGCAGGTTTTAATTAACAAAATCAAATATCCTTGCAAAAAAACAAGCTGGCACTATTTTAATGCCTATAGTAAAGAAATGGATTATATTCTTAGAGTCTGAATGTTTTCCTTCAATGATGGATATTGATATTTGAATACTTAAGAACTGGTATCAATATAGATGTATTTAACATTTTCATACTTAAACTATTAAAAACTTGAAAAAATGAAAACCAGTTAAAGCTAGAGAGAGATCTCTCTTCTAATATCCATTTGTAATAAATATAGTATAATGGTGTTTGTTATTGAAGCTGGGGGTGAGACAAAGAAGGAGAGATCTTGTGTCTTTGTTACTGAGGTACAAGAACTTAAAAGAAGCATTGAAAGTCATCTACAAAGTGCATTGTAATCCCACTGAAGATTCAGTGCTCTGCTAATGACTTTGGAGAGCTTCTGAGTATGTATCAGAAAAGGAAGGGACCAGATTTGCCTGTGAAGTTGAAGAATGGTTTGAGAGAATGTTCAGGAGGAATAATTTACTCTAATTTCTAAGGCAGTAGGTTTGGACTTTGAGGATAAAAGAGAAAATCAGTGTGAGATAAAGGTTGTGGCTGCTGGTCTCTGTGGTGGTTTAGAACATATTGGGAGTCAGAAGGGCATCATCTTACTAAACATGACATTCTATCTCAGCTTAGAATGTTGTGTTACTAAAACATGCTTGAATTTGTTCATTTATTTACTATTTAATTTATATTTGTTTAGTCCTTGTTTTAAATCTTCCTTCTTCATTGGTAAGGTCTGAGGAAACAGAAACCATTGGTTCCATTCACTGTAAATAGCCCTGAGTAAAGGCTTTCAAAATAATTTTAAAAAAAAAAACTTGAAAAAAGTATACAAATATATGTGTCAACTCATGTGTATTAACAAATGGTGGAGGAAACACTGATTGTAAATGAACAATATCTACTTTCAATGAAACAAGTCAAGTTCCTTATAAGCCTAGAGAAAAGAATGAAGAATGAATTCTCTGGACAGATTAAAATATACTAACACTTTTTTTTTAGGCCTTTCCACTTAGATTTACAACTTGCAAGATCTTGAGCAAATTGAGATATGTAGCACTTTGCACTCCTTTGATTAACAGAACAATGCTGGTGTTTATAAGTTTGCTTTGTCAATATTTGGTACTTTTACTAACAATAATGAATATTACATTGATATAAATAATCACAAGTAGATTAATTGCACATTTTAATAAGTTAGGAAATACTTGAATGAATTCACTAGGAAATGAATTGAATGATTAAAAACTGATGTTGATATTTAAAGAAAAATATACTTAGAGACACTGAAAATCATTTTGAAAATCTTAGACAACATTGCATGCCCAGTTCTAGATCTGTTTTTAGAAAACCAAACTCAAAGTGGCTGCATAAAAATCTAACACCTAGTCATGAGTTTCTATGGAAAAATCTTTAGAATAGTGGGGAACACTGTCATTTGTGTAACCACTGCATTATCTTTTCATAGGTCTTCCTCAAAATCCATATATATGAGTGTGTGTGTGTGTGTGTGTGTGATCTTTACTAACACTTCTTATAACCAAAAAAGATGTATTTAAAACAAAATATCATTCCATTTCTAAATGTAATTTTTAAACTTATGGTAAAATCTATTGATAAGCTTTAAGCCATTCTTAAAGTGATCATTTCATGTTTATGAATAATAAATAAAAAGTTTATACATGTTTTTTATCAATTTACTTTACATTTTAATACATTTATTTTAAAATATTAAAATAAAACATTCTTGGTTTTTTTGCTGAAAGCCATGTATAGTTGAAATAGAAGTTTAACAGGTGAGTTAAATAAAAATGAACACTCTCTTTATCAGTACCTATAAGAGTGATTTTGTATACTTGATGCATTAAGCATCATTTAACTCGCCAAAAAGAATTCCATATGCAGTATGATATGTAATATAAAATATATAATATAAAAATACACAAAGGAAAGAATTCATGGTTCAGCCCCCAGTCTAAAAAAAATCTTTACAGCATTTGGGAAAAGATTAGAGAACTATCTCAGTAGTTTGGGACATTTACTGGTCATGCAGAGGAACTGGGTTCAGATTCCGTCATAAAAATAGTGAACTAAGGACACTGCATAAACATGACATGCACACATCGATGCCAGCAAAACATCCATACATATGTGTTAGGAAACTTGTTTGTGTATGTGTGTGTGTGTGTGTGTGTGTGTATGTGTGTCAGTGGAACACCTATTAATGAAAAAGAGATTATGAAATTGAAGGACAGCTAGGAGGGCATGTGGGACAATTTGGAGGTAGGAAAGGGAATCTAGAAAAACAGACTCTTATTATAATTTCAAATTTGTAACAAACAAATAAATCTTACAAAATGTTGTGAAAGCAGTTTTATATAATTTTTATACAAGGCTATATGTATCTACATTATGTGTGCAATATATATTGATATAATATAATATAAATATGAATAATAAATTTATTTACATAACATTGTACACATTTTGTAACAATGGTTAAAGGAAAGGAATTTTTAAGTAAAAAGGATTAGTCAAGTGGCACAGAAACACAATGATCAAGTTTCATAATTTGTGAAGGACTCTGTAGTGTACCATATTCTACAATATAGCTGTCACACGTTAAATGAAAGGTCAATAAAATACCAAGATTTTTCTGTGATTGCTTTTCTGTTAGAGTAATAGATTTTGTTTTCACACATTCTCTTAAGGAAATTACTGGTTGTATCAAAGGTGAAAAATATGACATGTGTTTTTTTCTAAGTATTCCATACTTAGATGCAATTTCTTTTTCTTTTTCTTAAAACCTTGCAAACTGAAGGAAGGAAATGCTAGGGAATTCCCTAATAAATAAGAGGGAAGGTCAAGGTAAGGACAATGGTCCACTATACTTACCCAGGCACTGTTCTTCACTCAAAAATGACAGTGAATCTCTGTATTGTTCATTTTTCCAAATCAAAATCTTAGAGATGCTTTAGTCAAATATTTCTATCTATAATGGATTGTAGAAGTCTTCATTTTAGAAAAATACAAGTCTTGTTTTTTTAAAAAGTCACTAATCTTATTCTCTTTTATCTCAGTCATTGGCATCCTCTGGAGTATAAAGACTTTTGGAACACAGACTTTAATTAGAACAAAATGCCCAGATGTAATTTAGATAGGTAATGGTTTCCATAAAACAGATAAGAATGGACCCAATTAAAATTCAGCATAGGACACAGACTGAAGGACCAGACATTGTCTCACCTGGGTTGCCTGAAAGTGTGAAAATGATAATGGAGATAATGAAACACGGAGCAAATATACAGATAATCTCCATCATCTGAAGTAATATGTCTGGTACCTGTATGGAGCACAGGACAAAATCGTCTGTATTTTTTACAACCTAAATAAGCAGATATTAAATCTCTCATTCTCTCTTCTCTCCAAGATGATATAGTAATTTATGAGAGATAAAAAACATTAGCCATCATCTTTAAAAACTAAAGAAAAGCTGGGCAGTGGTGGCGCATGCCTTTAATCCCAGCACTTGGGAGGCAGAGGCAGGCAGATTTCTGAGTTCGAGGCCAGCCTGGTCTACAGAGTGAGTTCCAGGACAGCCAGGGCTATACAGAGAAACCCTGTCTCAAAAAACCAAAAAATAAATAAATAAATAAATAAATAAATAAATAAATAAATAAATAAATAAAATAAAAAAAATTAAAATAAAAAATAAATAAATAAAATCTAAAGAAAAAAGAGGAAAAGAAAAAGTTAAATTTGATTCGAAAGGATTGAAATAAAGAGCAATACTTTGAGTATCCATTAGTGATCACAACATAGAGACTGATAGCACTCTCTTCAATATCTACATTCAAAACCAAATGGCACCTTTCAGTTTCATGAGTCTATTAAAACATGTTTAAGTCTTTCAGTTCCTTTTTTTAGGTTTTGCAGATTTATAAAAATCATATCAAAATGTAAGTTAGAAATCGCACTCAATTTTTTTAATAAAAAATCTTTCACAACACAGTATATCCATCTTTTAATGGACATAGGAGGATCCTTCACAAGTTGGTTTCTGTCGGCTCAAACAAGGGGAAACTGGTGGTAGATTTAGTTGTTGACTGAGTCTCTTGGATAGGTCAATGAACAGGCTTTATGGAAGACTGGAGGACCTATACTGACCTAAGAAATGCATGACTGAAGAATTTTGCCAAATTCATGTCTAAGAGCTATGAAAGGAATGAACAAGTTTTGCCATCATAATCTCATAGTGGGTAAGTCCATCCCTATATGAAGCACACCAAGCATGAAGCAAAACAAAGAAAAGATTTCTATCTATCCATTACTAGACTTTAATAAGATTTTTTCCTTCAGAATTTTGTTAATTGTGTACATGGTGAATTTTTTTCTTTGCCTAAATCTTCAGTTGCTAATCCAGACGTTTGGACTATGAGCATCAGGCCATTTTTGGAACCTATTGTGGGAGATGCTAAGTGAGGAGAACATTTCCAGAAGATTTTAGGCCGAAGAGTTTAGGGTACTATTTGAGGATTTCAGTCCATGTTGTAACTACTTCTACACATCTGGAAAATATTTATAAAGACTATACAATATTCACATCCCTTCACTGGCATGTTGCATCTTAGTGAGGTGCAAGTTCTCTGGGGTATTGAGCTCTCTTTCAGATCCTTGCATGGGTAAAGGCTCTCTGGAATCTAGCTAAGATATCACACGCTAGCTTGTCCTGTCTCTGTTTGTCATACCATATCTTGGCCTGAACAAATCAGAAAATTCTGTGGGCCCCAGATAAGACGTTTGGTGAAAATTTATCTGCAGAGTTGACAGAGCAGGCAATATTCTATTCTATTTTTTTCCTAGGATGTAGGTTTCAGATTCTTCTGAAACATTAGGCAGTGATTGATCAAAAAGAGTATAGGGGACCTGGAACATCTCAGCATGTGCACTCCTTGAAGCCCCTTGATAACTGCATTCTTCCCCATTGTCTGTGGCTCTGATTGCCCTGATGCCTTAATGTCATTTTCTTGGGATTTTATTGCAGCCTCCAGAAATATTGTTGGGTATCCAACAGAGAAATGTACTTGTACACAGATTTAAGCCAATTGAAATTCTTTATTAGTCTTTCAGAAACTATACTGGGCATTCTGGATCACAGTATAGCCCTTAGCCATTTTGAGGGTGATCTTTTAAGCACAAATACCATATTCTGGAAAGGTGAGAAATGGAACTGGAGCTTTGAAGATGGAGAGGACACCCTGATATAAGAATACCTGCTCTGCTACCTGAGGCTTGGTGAAATCCCAACTGGTGCTGTCACTAAAGGTCATATTGGTATCTGTAGCTATGCAATACTGTCTATGTCAATGTCTGTAGCTCATATTACTATTACAGACCTTGTGGACTTCCGTGGTCTGGGTGATGCGTGGGATCCTGTTGATGTACAAGGGTTGTACAGAGCTATTCCTATCCCCACTGATTGTGGTACTCTGGAGAGGTGGATAGATTCTTCTTTGGTTGCAACACTCAGGGAGTGACCCCTGAATCACACCTGAGAAGCACAATAGACATGATACTGCTGCTTTGAGTCTGCTCTAGCAGTTTATAGATGAGGTAGATGCTATGGTAGGCCAACACGAAGGTCTAGATGGTAGCTGAATTATGTACCCCACTACATTTCCTACATCCATAAGACCAGGGTGAACTCTCAAGCATAGCTGCTCCTAGCTCACCCAATTGTGCAGGTGGCAAGGGGCAGGGCCATCACTCCCACTCTCAGGCCATTAGTACCATTGATTGCAACACTCAGGAGAGTGAGCCCTGCACCACTTACACTCTACCAATGGACAGAACCTGGGCTCCCTGTGGTAGACTTAGTAATACCTGGAAGAATCTGAAGAGGAGGGTGACACCATAGGAAGTCCAGTAGTCTCAGCTAACCTCATTCCTGAGATCTCTGACACTGGGCCACAAACCACACAGCATAATTCAGGTGATATAAGGCCCCTTACACACATACAACAGAGGAATGCCTGGTCTAACTTCAGTGAGAGAAGGTGCACCTAACCCTCAAAAGACTTCAGGACCCAGGGTGTGGGGAGGTTTGGTGCTGTGAGGGTAATTGGTTGGGGACTTCCTCTAGGAGACATGGAAAGCATAATGGAATGAACTGTGGTCAGAGTGCAGACCGGGTGGGGAAAAATGACTGGACAGTAATAAAAAGATCAAATAACAATAGCAACAACAACAACAACAAAACAACAACAACAACAATAATGTTTTAGATACAAGAAGATTTTTTTAATTTAATAAAGCAAATTAGAATAGAAATTAACTATTCTAATTCTGGGCAGAGCCCAGAATTCATCAGAATAGGATATACAATAAAATATTTTATTCTAAATTGTCAAATACAAACAATGAAATTTTTAAATGTAATTATTACCTCATATTTTCATAATTGTTCCATAGTTGTTCCTGCTGTATATTGTTTATTATTGTAAGAAAATAACTTTGTATTTAGATAAAAAAATGGGAATTATTGAGGTTTGTTCTGTGGTATATTGTAATACTAAATAGTGGTCCCCAAATCTGGTTGTTCCCAAGGATGAGAAAATATTCAAGTAGAACAAGTGAAGTTATGTAACCTTGCTTTTTAATTTGTAACTATTGGTTGAATGAAGATAGCATTAGCTCATAGCTGAGCAGAAGAGAGGTAGGCAGAATTTCAGTTTACAATCTGAGGCAAGAAGATGACACCATGGGGTAGGTCAGTTATAAAATCAAGGCCATGAGCACTGGCCAATTGTAGCTAGGATGAACCCAAATGGCACATAGCAAGTTATAACTTGGGGTTATTGATAGGAAGGTAGATACAAATAATTTAGAGGGTAGCTATCTGCCTAGGTCTAGTGCTTTGCAGGCTTGTGATAAGTATAAAAGTTTGAATCTCTTATCTTGGAACAGAATGATCAAAGATAGGGTAGAAACCCACAGCTGAGATTAATTATTGCTATAATAGTAGACACTTTAACAATTATTTTATAACAATGACTCTGCTAGATCCTTTTACTACATGGTTATTATTAAGTAGGCATGAGATATTTCTGGGTAATGTGAAATTGTAAATCAATGAATAGATCTTAAAATATTAGTAATAGTACCATAATGACAATATTCAATTTGTTTATAATGAGATAATATAAGAATGGTATATTTAACAAGTTTAAGTAACCATTAGATTTCTTAGATTCTTATACAATATTCAAATGGATAAAGACTGCAGTGAAGATTGAATCAAGTGTTATATATCTTCAATATTAGGTTCTCAGTATACTGAGGAAAGTGAGTCATGATTTCATGCAGCATAGCCCACTTCTATCTCAAGAACAAAGAAAAAGAACCAATCTGATTCTGAAAGAGATGAAAAAGGACTGAAAGTTTGTGTTATTTAATTTGATTCTTCTTTTTATATTAAGATGTTTTATGGTTTTCATTTATTTTACTGTAGTGTAGGAACAAAAGAGATGGGAAGGTGATGGAACAAATAAATCACAAATACCACTGTAGTGAGTGTTTATGTGAAATATTCCCTAGTGTTGTAGCTTCTAAAGAAGACTTATCTTCACTGAGCATCAAAACACAGAATGAACAATACCAACCTAGACACAGAGTAAGAATGTATAGTGTAGCAAATCACCTGTTAACTGCTTATGCAGAGTGATTCTTGAAAGCCACAATTTTAGGCAAGTGATAGAATATAATGAAGTGACAGCTTGTTCCACATTATAATCCTTGAGATTTTTCTTGAACTCCAATGTAAAATTAATGTGGAATACATAAAAATTATAAGAAAAAATGTTTTCTGCTTTGATTTTATTTCTTATCATTTTATAAATGGGTATAATATATCTACTAACATTCACCCTCTTATCCATACACCTGTCCCTTCCCCATCCCTTGTACTGAGAAAGTCCTAATTTCATTTCACATCTTTTTGTTCTCTGACCCAGTGGGATAATTCAGGGCCTCTTTCTGAGTGTGGGTATGGAACAAGTATCTAGAACATGGAGTAGTGGCTACCCAACTAATGACAATGACAATCCTTTTTCTTTCATCTCTCAACTGTCAATAGCTTTCTTGGGAGGTTTCAGTCCTCATAAGCCCTTCCCTAGTTTGTGAATACTTAGAGGTTGAATCTTGGATATGCTTTGTGCAAGCAACAGAAGATGCTGTGATCATGAATGCCATTTTCTTTTCATGCTCAGAAGAGAGAATCCCATTACCCTCTACCTCACCTCTTTCCATTACCTCTTTCACAGTGTTTCCTGAACCTTGTAGGTTTTTTATGCCTATTCCTTTAAGGCTGAAGTGTCAACAACACTAACTTTACTCAGCACTTAATCAGCCAGACCTAGATCTTTACATTAACTGTCCTTAATTAGTAAACACTGTTGTCAACTCTTACCTAGTTTTTACTTTTAAATCTTCATATATTTATGTTAACTTTTGACAAAAGAATCTTTACATGTAAGTGTGATTGTTGAGCCAAAAAATAACATTAGGTTTTCGAACATTTAATTTTTCAGAAAAATAACAAAGTTATATGTAAACCATCTTGATAATACTTTCTGAACTGTTCAAAATTATCTCTGTATGGTACCCCATTTAAGAGCAATTTACTTATATCCTTGATTGCAGTGATTATTTTCTATATGCCAGTTCTATAGATGATATATAATTATGTATTATAAATGTGAATTTTCCCTGTTTTCCTGTAACTCACTTAACAAGTATTTCCATGAACATATTTGGAAGCATGTTTTAAATTGCAACCATAATTTTTTCTGTAACTATATAACTTTATGAAATGGCTTATGTATATGAGAAAACCTGATTCCATGTTCCAATGCCATGGACATTCATATTTTACTGAAGTAAAATATGTCTTTTATTCCCTATGATGATAGGTCTGCATTCTCTGTTGCCTCATTTGTACAAGAAATAAGTGTTTATGTTTGCCATTTGTAAATATTTATGTAATGTCCAAATTAAAATGTATTTTAAATACATCATTAGCAGTATAGTCTCCTGTTGTGTACTATGGTGGCTTGAATATGTTTGGCCCATGGGAAGTGGCACTATTCTAAAGTATGGACTTTGCTCGAGTAGCTGTGACCTTGTTGGAGAAAGTGTGTCACTGCAGATATGGCTTTGAGGTCCTCTGCTCGAGCTCTGCCCAGTGTAGAAGAGACCATTTTCCTATCTGATGGTTGATGGCAGACTTCTTGCTGCATTCGGATCAAAATATAGAATTCTTTGCTCCTCCAGCACCATGTTTGCCTGCATGCTGCCATGCTTCTCACCATGATGATAACTGATTGAACCTTGGCATTGTAAAGCATCCCTAATGAAATCTTTTCTTTATAAAAGGTGACTTGTAGGACTGGAGAGATGGCTTCACAGAATAAAGCACTGACTTTTCTTCCAGAATTTTTAAGTTCAATTCCCAGAAACCACACATTGGCTTGCAACCATCTGTTATAGGATATGATACCAGTTTCTGGTGTCTGAAGACAGCTACAGTGTACTCATATACAGAAATTAAATCTTTTTTTATTTTTAAGCCAAACATCCAATTTAGTGTACTGACACCAAGGAGAAGTTACAGCAAGAATTGAAGGAGCTGAAGGGGTTTGCAACCCCTTATGAAGAAAAAAATACCAAGCAAAGAGACACTCCCCAAATATCACAGGTAATAAATCATCAACCAAAGAGTATACATGGGGGGACCAATGAATCCAGCTGGATATTTATCAGAGGATTGCCTTATTGGGCATAACTGGAATGGGAGCACCTTGGTCCTGTGGAGGCTTGATGACCCAGCTTAGGGATGGATATGTTAGGGTGCTGAGGCAGGAGTGGGTGGGCAGTTAGGGAGAACTTTCATAGAGGTAGGAGGAGGAGAGAGGGGATGAGGGGGTTTGTGGAGGGTAAACTGTGAAGGGGAATAACATTAGAAATGTCAATAAATAAAATAATTAATATAATAAAAAAGAAAAAATTTCCCCCAATCTTCTTAATTTTATCTTCTTCTCGTAATATATATAGTATAACATATATATTATATGTCATATATTATAATATTAGCATATGTAATTATTTTATGTAATTATTTGACATAAATATGTATTTTACAGAATTACCAAAAAAATAAAGTTTGCTTTGGTCATCTTTGGTCATCATGTATCTTCACAGCAAAGGAAACCCTAAGACATACACATTTGCTAAAATCAATACCATTTATATTTTGAGTAATACATTTGTTGTCATGTACTTTGAAGACTGGCATGCTGAATTTCAATTTAAACATGTACCACTACCCTCAATTACATTCTTGAACCTTGAATTATGGGCTATACAAAATAGACTTCTTAACTCAGTTATTTCCATCCCCCTTAAGGAAGGTAAAACTACCCTATTCTTATTATCATTGATCCACTATTCATGTACAAGAAAAACTAATTCTGTTTTAACTACCATATTCTTATCCAGTACATCTCCATTATTACAAAAATGCTAGAGTTTTCATGTCTAAAACTTAAGTAACAAAACATTGCCTTTTGGGGTGTGTTTCTTTTCTCTAGAGTGCTGTCACCTAAGAGTGTTTGCTACATCATGAGCAAGTGTTAGGCTAACTTGGAAGACTCAACTATGTGGAACTGGTTTTGCACTCAACAAATATTCAATATTGAAGGGAATATAGAGGCTGGCACCAAAGTTTCTACAGATTACTGAACCTAGAGAATGTGTCGCATGGTAAAAATCCCCAGAAGAAGCCCTTGATTGGTCATTGCATGTACTTAGGAAATGAATCCCAAGTTACAGTTGGAACTTTATAATTTTGGTGATTCCAGGACTCTGGAACATCTACTAAAGAAAGCTGTCAGTGCAGAGATGGTCCAGCTTCAATAAGGTTGACAGTGAGGGGGTGATAGCAGTAGAGTCGTGGAGCTGCCTAAGGCTATTGAAGCCCATATGATACCATCATAAGTCCCTAATATCAGATATCGAGCTACAGCATTTGATGTTTCCTTAATGTTTTAGTTTTGTTTCAAACTATTTACTTTTTGTGTTATGTTCTGCCATTCCTTTCACCTTTGCAGTGGGAATGCTTATATTGTGACATTGTGTACTTATAATTTGTAATTTATATTTGGATTTAATAAAGGTTCACATTTCATGTGTCATCCTAAGTTTCAAATATAATTTGAAGAGAATTCATCTGAAGAATAATGGTGCTGCTAAAACTTTATGAACCTTAAAAGACAAAGTGAACTTGCATTGTAAAATGAATATGAAAGATTTTACACCAGGAGTGATATGATATTGTGTAAGCATTATACAATTGGGTATCAAGTATGCAAGAATGACACTATCATGATTTACATTAATTTTCAATTGCATGTGATTTAAAATGACATTAGAATGAAATTTCTTGGCATATTCATGATGGTCTTTCAAATATGAATGACTGACCTTGGAAGTATACTTTGAGAGTAAGATTACCACCTTTTGAATATTGTCCTTAATTGAGTAAAAAGGAAAGGGTGAGCAAAGCATCAGCACTGTCTTGATATTTTTCTTCATAATTTCAGGTTGAATGTGATCCTTACTATGGATAACATATCTTCCCTTACATGCAATGTGCACGATTCCTTAAACAATGAGCCAAATAATATGCATTTAGTTTAATATGATACTGGGGAAAGTGTGAGCTACTTTCTCCACGACTTTTAATCTATTGTCTGGGGAATGGTCAGTCCTTCCTACAGAAAATGACAATTATCTTAACACTAATTGTCAATAATCTCTCAATTATTAAGAGAATAGTAAATAATAAGGAAGTGTATTAAGAAAGATTTTCCTTTGGGGAGTACTAAGATTGTTGCATAAGGCCTTAAAAAGGGCTATTATAGAACTGTGGATTACATGGTGTTTCAAAGGAAATCTAAACGTAATTTAAAACATGGTAAATGATTTTCTTATTTTATTTGCTTGATTCTGTATTAATAAATGACTTAAGTTTAGGACCTATGTTTGAGCCTTCTTATCAGAGAATGAAATTGTAAGTACAGGTCATAATTACAGAGTTCACAACGATTTATGTGATCCTTCAAAAATCTGAATGTTAATGTTTTTGAATTTTTTCCTTTTAAACTTGATCTGTTGGAAATCCTTTCTATACATGTCTGATGACTAGATCATGTTCCAGGTATTTGAGAATTCTGAATAAATTTAACATTGTATTCATTTTCAATAAGGAGTAAATCAATACCTAAATGTCATAGCCAGTAATGTACTTACACATTGAGTTTTAATCAGCAGGATATCAGCATATGTTGGATCTTATTAACAAGTGATCAGAACATTGTATGTTAAAGAGAAATCTGAAAGCACAATTGCATGATATATTTTGATAAGTTGGTATCTCAAGATTTCTTTACAATGAAATCATAAGGAAATCCTGACAAGTCCATACTACAAATGAGTGTATGTGACTCAAAAAGATTCCTAATTTAGGTATTTACTTTCTAGAAGAAATAGTTCTTATATTAATTCCATGTGTATTTGTGTTTTTTATGCATTTGTGTTTGTGAACACTGTACATACCTGGTGCCTATAAAAGCCAGAAATAGGTGTTATTTTCCTTGGAATGGGAATCTAAGACAATTGTGAGCTATCATGTAGCTTTTTGAAAATGAACTCACATTGTCTCCAAGAGCAACAAGTGCTTCATCTTCTAAGCCAAGGCTCTAGCCACTCACCTTTTTTTTTCTTTTCTCTTTTGTTTTTATAAAACCTTTTTTGAGGACATGATTTAATTAAAATATTTTTCATTTTCCATACATCACTTTAACCCTCAGCCCATATACCTGTCCTCTCTTTATCAAATACAGTAGCTCCTTTTTATTCTTGTTTTGGTTTAATAAGATATTACATGCATGTATGTGCATAAGTGTACATGTATACACATGTAGAAAGAATCTCTTATGAGCACCACCTGTCAATAAAAAACGCTTATGGCTAGTGAGCTGAGACAGAAAGTAGGAGGTGGGTCACTGGCAGGAAGACAGAGGATTCTAAGACTTGGTGAGAGAATAAAAGATGATGCAAGAAAATTTGAGATAAATTCAAAAGAGACTCTGGAGGAGACCTTGAGGGGGAATCAAAGGAAAAAGGCTGGAACTGAGGGAGATGTAACTATGTGGTATAAATAGAGTAGTTTGAATGGGTTAAATAAATTATGACTTAGCCAGGGAATGCTCCAAAGCTTATGGCCTAGGCATTTAATAATAAATAATTAGTCACAGAGATGTCATCCTGTTAGCAGGAGCTAGAAGGAGAAACAGATTTAATATTTTTATACACACACACACACAAACACAAACACACAAACACACACTCAAATGTTCTTCACTGAGAAGTCCATATCTCCAATTTTCAATTTTCAAGGAGGCGCAAACACTCAACTCTTAAGCGAACACATTGATATATTCAGTATTTTAATATTTTATAAATTTAAGATGATATAAGTGCTAAACAGAAGTATATGGTTATTTTACCTTGTTTACCTTCATTATAATAGAGATACTTATTTGTATATATTTAAATATATTCTATAAGTATAACTGAGATTTTAAAACTAAAAAACATGTGTATTTAACTTATAAATTTAATGTGATGGATAGTATTATTTTCTTAAGCAAAAATTTGGAATTTAAATTGTTTTGTTATGAAAATCTTATGGCAAAGATTTTAGAAAATTCCAGCAAATTACAAGTGTTTACTCATTACAGAAATAAATAAAAAACAATGTAAAAGTCAGGGAAGGAATTTGATAAAATATAAACATATAACTATGTATTTGAATGTAGGAAGAAGAAGTCTTAGATTATTAAAAAAAGATAAGAGCTATTGATCTCACACATTCATTGTCAAACGGTGACTTTGTTGACTGTTTTCTCTGTTCTGAACATAATGAATCTTAGCAGTAAGATTAAAATTGCTAAGGGTGAATAGGGGTGAATCTAGAAAACACTGTTTCTGCTAGGAAGTAGAATGATCTTTTACCTTGCAAGGTAAATTTATCTATTTTAGATATTAATCTGGAAGGAGACAAATTGGTACCAAGGAAATGATCATTCTGCTTAGGGGCACAGGCTCACCACTGAGAAATATATGTGAAAAAACCTTTGTCCCACCGAGATTGACCCAACAAAAGAAGGAATCCAGGTTTTACTCAAAGGGTCCAGAAAACATGACAAAATGTGTCAGTTAGCAATATTTTGTAAAAATTACAGGTACAAGACTGACACTTATTAACATTAAGCAAATTCTTGTTAAAGATAAGTGTGGCCATGCAAAGCATGTCAGTCCTCTGAACCCAGATTAAGACAAAAGATATAAAATAGTACAGCGAGGGTCTTGAAGGTCTTATTTTGCTGTTTGTTGCCCACTGAATGACTGCAACTTCAAGGAGTCTGTTCTATTAAGAAAGGGATAATAAATAATACAAAATTTTTCTAAAAATTTATAGCAAAAGATGGTACAATTTTTATAAATGGGAAATTAGTAAATCAGTAAAAGTGGTACCTTATAGAAAGTTAAAATGGGGGCTGTAACAATGTCATATCTAGGTAGTGTCATGGACCCATTTCCACTGAGCATTTCTGTGTGTCAATGTGTTAATTTTTGTTTACTTCACATACCTGACAGGCTGTGGAAAACGCTAGCATGCTCAGTGTCACTAGAATAACAGGGTTCATCCTTATGGGATTCTCTGATGTCCCAGAACTACAAACTGTATGTGGGCTCTTCTTCCTGGTAATGTACCTAGCAGTCATAATGAGTAACTTCCTCCTCATCACTCTCATCACTCTGGATCTGAAACTCCAAACACCCATGTACTTTTTCCTGAAGAATTTGTCCCTATTGGATGTCTTCTTTATTTCTGTTCCAATCCCAAATTTCATTATCAATAGCATAACTCACAATAATTCAATTTTTATTCTGGGTTGTGCTCTCCAAGTGTTTTTAATGGCTTCTTTCACATGTGGGGAAGTAATTGTCCTAACAGAAATGTCATATGACCGCTATGTAGCCATCTGCTCTCCCCTTCACTATGAGGCCATCATGAGCAGTGGTAACTGTGTGCTGATGGTCGGTGTTTCCTGGGCTACTGGGGTACTCTTTGGAGCTTTATACACAGCTGGTACATTTTCCATGCCTTTCTGTGGCTCCATTGTGATCCCACAGTTTTTCTGTGATGTTCCCTCATTGTTAAGGATTTCCTGCTCTGACACACTTGTGGTCATTTATACAAGTCTTGGAATTGGTGTTTGTCTGGGCATGTCTTGTTTCATCTGTATTGTGATCTCTTACTTATACATTTTCGCCACTGTGCTGAGGATTCCTACCACTAAAGGTCAGTCCAAAGCTTTTGCCACCTGCATCCCCCACCTCACTGTTTTCAGTGTTTTCATTGCCACTGCTTGCTTTGTCTATCTGAAGACCCCCTCAAGTACAGCATCACTTACGGACAGACTATTTTCTGTGCTATATACTGTGTTGCCTCCAGCACTTAATCCTGTGATTTACAGTCTGAGAAATAGTGATGTCAAGTGTGCTTTGAAGAGATTGCAACAAAATCTCTGCCCAAGTGTTCACTTCATGTAACAGTGCAAAGAATCTGTCTATGGATTTGTTGGTCACATTTTACCATCAAATTTTGTAATTTTTGACTCTCAAAAAATATCAATGTTCATTTTTGCCTTAAGTTAGTAAAGACCCAGATGAAAGCTAAAATGGTCAATGATCAGAAAATTACATTATATCAGGGTAACTTATAAAGTTACAATTCCAGTTTCTACTCTTCTATGATAAAGCCATTCTAATTTGAGGAGTATGTCTTTCTAAGAAGATTGCTAATTTTACCTTCATTGTAAGACTGAATGAATATCTGTTTGTTTGATTACTTCTTATGTAGTGAATTTACAAACAAAACAAAACAACAAAAAACATAATTTCCGAGATGGCAGAAGCATGTTAACAATGAAGGTTAAGTCATATATGGTTTCTCTGCTAACTACAGAAATAATTAGAATGAATAGGCCAGAAGCAACCCACCAGACCTGGATTGCAGTAGGCTCAATTCTTGAAGAAGTATCAAATTCTTGAGGCAAAGACAAACCTGGAAAAAGATCATATAAGCAAAGTTCTAAAAGACAAATTGTGGACTCCAAGTTTGAGACTATTATCAGAGAGACACTGGAAAGTTCAAAATTTGTGTGTCCATTTTTCTGTACTTTCTGTTGAATAGCAACATAACTTATGCATGACAGACAATAGGCTTACAAGTCTAAGGAACAAGTATAAATAACCTTACAAAGTCTAAAGAGTTTTAAAAACACAAAGTCCTTTTGCACATTGCCATGTTAATAAAAATAACATACTGGGGAGAGGAGACTCTGTGACTGTGACTGTCCTAGGAGTCTGCAAGGAGCTTTCTGACCTATGAAGCTATCTGACTTTCAGACATTAAGCAGGGGCTTGCAGTTACTCTGTCCCTGAGGTTAAGTTTCAGAGCTATATGAGTAGGATGCTGGCCTAAGGCTATTGGAATGCAAATGATCCCATGATAAATCTCAAACGCTATACAAAAAGCTAAATGTTGTACAACTTTCCCCTGCTGGATTTGACTTTACTGCCTTTTTTGTTCTCATTATCATGTCTTTAGAATGGAAAGATCTGCTGTGTGCCGCTGAACATACGAAGTACATAGGTTTTTAAAGATCAAATACACTCCTGCTGTTTGGTTCAGGAGAAAATTGATTCATGAATTTAAAAACCTTTTTATTTTAAATTGTGTTATCGTATGAATTTGAGATGGTGAGTGCCTATGAGTGAGGATGACATCAAAAGCCAGAAAAATTCATAGGGCCAAAAATGATGTACCCATTCTGGATAACCTAATGTGAGTGCTGGAAAAAAAAATTTTCATCCTCTGAAAGATATGTTTCTGTTCTTAACAACTGACTTATCTTTCCAAAGCACCACAGACATTTTAGCTATGCTAGTGTTAGAAGAGTTAACACTTTAGGGATTTTTACAGATGTACTAAACACATTTGCATAATATTATGATTAAAAATAATACATTTGGGGATAAAGTTGAAAAGAAAATGATATGAGATGTTTAGTGTTTGTTGTAAGTTCCATGAATTATAGTATCAACTAAGAAAAAGAATTTTTTTTTTGGTATGGGTATGTCTTTAATGGCATTTCTGGAAAGGATTAACCTTGATAGAAAGATGTACTGTGCCTGTGGGCAACTTTATTTTTTGGTTTGACAACGCATGATAGTTTCATTTTCTGTTTTCTAACTATAGGCACACTGTGACAGCTCTTTCATGATCCTGCTACTAAGCTTTCTTTTTTATTTGGACTCTTCTGCAAAAGTGAGCTAGAACCATCTTTGGTTTCTCAGGTTGACTTTTATTTTCTATATTTGATACAACATGGAAAAAAGTGATTAATACTGGATATATTGAAAGAATCTTGTTCAGAGTAGCTAATTTTGTATTTTGAAACATTTTTTTTTAAAAAAATACCTAAGATGTCTCTGTTATATGTACTATAAATTGACGAAGTCCATAATTACTCTGTTTCTAGGGAAATATGAGAATGTTCTTCATAATCTATCACAGTCTATTTAACATTTAGCTGAGTAATATGATGCGTAGAAAGCATCAATAATTACAACACTATCAAAAAGGATGGAGTCTTCATAATACTATCAGAAAAACCCGGGGGAAACCAATGGAGTATGCATATGACTTAAAAAAAAATCTCTTAGAGACATTGTGGCTACTTAAAGTTTCTAATAAATCTACATGAAAAATTATAAAAAGGGAAAAATATTTTTGTCACTGTATATGTATAAGAAAGGATTACAATTTAGCTTTGAACATCAAGTTTTCTCACAACCTTAAGATGAAACCCTATGTTATATTTTCTGTTTCCAAAGCATGCTGTATGTTTATTGTCCTTTAAGGTGATCTACTGCTAAACTAAACTTTAATGTATATGAAAACATTTTCCTCCTCTTAGCATTGCTTTCATTGTCTCCCATAAATTTGGGTGTGTTGTACCTTCATTTTCATTAAATTCTAAATAGGTTTTTATTTCTTTCCTTATTTCTTCCTTAACCAAGGTATCATTGAGTAGATCATTGTTCAGCTTCCATGTGTATGTGGGCTTTCTGTTGTTTTTGTTGCTATTGAAGACCACCCTTACTCCATAGTGATCTGATAGGAGGTATGGGACTAGATTGATCTTCTTATATCAGTTGAGATCTGTCTTGTGACCAATTATATGGTCAGTTTTGGAGAAGGTACCATGAGGTGCTGAGAGGAAGGTATATTCTTTTGATTTAGGTTGAAATGTTCTATAGATATATATTAAATCCATTGGGTCTAAAATTTCTGTTAGTTTCACTGTGTCGCTTTTTAGTTTGTGTTTCCCTGATCTGTCCATTAAGGAGAATGGGGTGTTGAAGTCACCCACAATTATTGTGTGGCGTGCAATGTATGCTTTAAGCTTTAGTAAGGTTGCTTTTACAAGTGAGGGTGCCCTTGTATTTGGAGCATAGATGTTTAGAATTGAGAGTTCTTCCTGGTAGATTTTTCCTTTGATATCTATAAAGTGTCCTTCCATGTCTTTTTTGATGACTTTTGGAAAAGTCTATTTTATTGGATATATCTAAAATAATTTTTAGAACATTATAGATATGGAGAAAATTGGGAGTAGTATTAAAAGTAATTTAATTTAGCAGAGTCTTATTCATGCTTATCTTTTGTGATGTTTTTCCTTTATGCATATAGTTGGAATAGCCTAGCAAAGTTCTTGGATCTTATCCCATTACCACATATTGTTCTTATGTACACCGACAGTTTCCCTCTAAGTGTCTGAATGCTATCTATTCTCATGTTAAACTAGAGCTGTATTTATGAAATGCCATCTCCAGAGATCTTTGTGCTATATAATCTTCCTTTGAATTTTGGTTGAAAGCCCATAACCTGAAACAATCAACTGATTGATCTTTATACCAAGGTCTTTATTTTCCCAAGTAATCTCATATGAAGAATATTTTGTTGTTTGTAGAATATTTGTGCAGACTTAGCTTTGACTCCTCTAGTGGAGAATAAAATACTCTAATAATCTCTGTATTATTCTCTATTATGTTCTCAGAATAACACTAACAAACATATACATATATAAACACACACACACACAGAGAGAGAGAGAGAGAGAGAGAGAGAGAGAGAGAGAGAGAGAGAGAGAGAGAGAAGGAGAGATGTACACACAGAGGGAGAGATTTGTCTTAAAGTGAAATAGCAAATTAAATTTGGCCTAGTAATCAACAGTATCATTTTAACAATAAATACATGCAAAAAGTTGGTTTGAAACAATGTGACATGTTAGAAAAAGCAGTCAAGAAAAAGATGAAATATTTTTTTGGATTTAATTTAAAGAAATCCATATCAATGATATCCAGACTTTAAATTAAAAATTATTAATCTTAATATAAGTCAAATAAGAAACATAATAGTTATTATCTATATAAATCAAACAGGAAATGTAACAGTAAAAGGTTGGAGGTAGAAAAATTTAATAAATAAGATTATTTTGTAGATAAGTGTTTTCAGAAGTATTGAGAATGTCAATATTAAATATAGGAAGAACACAAGAATCACTGTCACTGAACATTCGGGTTCAGACTGTGGTCTGGTTGATTTTTCACTCAGTTCTGACATGCAGATTATTAGCAATGTCAAGGTAATGGCAATTGACCCTACATAAAGAGGCAATCATTGTTTGTTGTAAAGAGAAATGTTGTCAAAACAAATTATTTTTATTTACTGCTCAGTGTATTTACCAGTCAGATGTACCATTTGGAAGAGGGGAAATTTGTTCCATAGTTGTTGAGCACATCTTTTCATGGGCTAAGCCTCATCAGTAAGTCATCTGCCTAAAAACCTCCACTATTCAAGCAATGCTTATCCAAAAATAAAAACATTTTATTGATAACCTGTAGTCTACAATAGAAGATGGAATAGACCATAAATTGAGAAAAGAGATACTTCAAGAAAACAAAAAGCTTGAATAATATCTATCGAAAAATCCAACGCTGCAGAAGATACTAGAAACAAACCTCAAAGGGGAGATTAAATACACTCAAGAGAATAGCAGAAATAAATTTCATGTCAGAAATACCAAATGAAGGGAAGCACACACACACACACACACACACACACACACACACACACACACACAACTAATACTACTAGTAGTACTTTCAGCAACAAGAAAATAACATGAATTGACAATATTTTTATTAGTATTTTGCAACAACAATGGAGTCAATTTTCAAATAAAATAAAAAGACACAGGCAAACTGAAATTATAAGCAGTATATATAATGTAAAAACATCTCCCCAATAAATGGTTTAAAAATGCTTTCATTGTGTGTTCGTATTTGTTTGTCTGTATTTTTTTATTTTATTCAACTATGAAAAAATTTGAATATTACTTTCTTCACAGCCTCCTTTATCTGTTTGTTTCTAATACTAGAAATAACAGGGTTTAAGAATGGAGGAACAATGGTATAAAATATAGAAAGAGTCATATCCTCAACTATTTTTGAGTTTGCTTGTGATTTCAGATATACATAGGCACCAGAACTAAGAAACACAGACAGAACAATAATGTGAGGGACACAGGTGGAAAAGGCTTTCCCTCTCTCTCCTTTGACAGGAACCTTCAAGACAGTTGATAATATGTGAACATAGGTTATGGCAATACAGGTAGTGCAGCTACCACTGAACCCAATGGCAGTCAGAAGAAGTAAGAGCTTGTTGTTAAAGGTGTCAGAGCAGGAAAGCCTCAGCAAAGAGGGGATATCACAGAAGAACTGAGGGACTACAATAGAGTAACAGAAGGATAGCTGGAATGTTTTGAAAGTGTGCACACTTGCAATGACAATAGAGATAAGTAGGCAAGTCAGTGTCATCTGAATACAGAATTGATGATTCATAATCACAGTTTACATGAGAGGTTTACAGATGGCCACATAGTGGTCCTGGGCCATCATGTTGAGAAACTGAATCTCTATACATGCACAAAAGAAAACCAAAAGATTTGTGCTGCACACCCAGCCACAGACATATTTCTTTGGTCAGTGAGAGGGTTGATACAAGCATTGGGCACAATAACAGAAATGTAGCTCATGTCTAAAATGAAAATATTCCTGAGGAAGAAGTACATGGGTGTGTTCATGGCCTGGTCAACTGTAGTAGCAATGATGATGATAACATTCCCTAACAGGCTGCCCAGGAACACCAGCATAAACAGCACACTGAGTGGGAGCCTGAACTACCAAGACTCAGCAAAAACCTCCAGGAGAGACTCAGTCACCAGAGTTAAATTGGCCATAGTACAGGTTTATCTGAAAAAGAAAAGCAGCAACTGAGAATAACTTAATTGGTAGATCACTAGCATTTCTCTTAAAACTCTTTATTTTTGTTTTCTAAAATTGGCCATTAATTGGGAAAAATCAAGAATTTTTTCTTTGGCTTACATGCATTTTCATTATGCTTAGTTGTTAATACACATATATGTGGCTGACTGTCAAGTTGTATGGTATGATGATAAGCACTCAGAATTAATTTCCATATTAATAGCTTTCTTATGAACAGTATCATTTTACAAGTATTAAGTTGTTTAATATAAAGTTATATAATAAATATGCTAAATACCTCTCCCTGATAAACTACCGACATCAATTAGGAATGCCCAGAGACATTTAACATGTGGAATATATTTTTAAAACTGTTTCTGTATTTATTAAAATATATGAATTTACATATGAAATGAATTTATGTCATATGATTATTTTATATATAGACATATATGCCTATCCATTTGAGATGGGATGGGGAAAAGAAGTGAATATAAGAAACATGGACATAAAAAAATTATTGTGAAAGACAAAGATGAAGAAGATAGAAGTGAAAGCTGGAAATTATCTCACTCAGATTTTGGCATGTGTGAGGCTTTCAGAATAGGCCATTTGCCGGGAAACCTAGGCACAGTTAATTTCATATGCTTGAGGCAGAATTTTTTCTTTTTGGAGAAACCTTGTGTTTTCTAAAAATTCAGTCATATTATAGATAGCGATCTCAGTTCCTCAAAACTGATTATTTGGAGGTGAATAGTGACACCTCCAATATTGCAAGCTAGTTAAATCTTGGAATAAAGACAACTTTGTGCATATAGCTAAACATGATACAATGCTTTATAGCTTTTATGTTGTTACCAGTTTGAGTCAAGTGTAGCTAATTTGAAAGAACACTATAAAATCCCACATGTTTTCCTAGTAGGGATCAACATACTGTCAATTTCCCTGAATAATGCATGGTATAAAAACAGTAAATTCTAAAATTTATGATTAAGTATAGGAGCGTTAATGTGAAGAGTTCAAACTGTATGAAATTACACGTAAATTCCCATTAGCTTAATGAAATAAGATAACACTTTTTATTAAATCCACATGGAAAATACTAATGATTCTACATGTTATAAAACAATAATGGCATAGAATTTTATATGTTATAAATGTTATAAAATGTGATAAAGTTAATTAGAAACAAAACACCTTAAGAGTCCAACAATGCAGCTAAGTAATTGACAAAGGCAGGTAACAGAGCATTGGCAAACGATGAGATCGTGAGAGTTGCTTTTTTTCCTTGAAAGAGTTACATGTATTGAATAATTTACTTTGAAAGCTAAAAATTCTAACAGAATGAAATTCATAAAGGTTAAATAGATTCCCCAGCAAATGGAAATCTAGGGGTGGGGGATGTAGGAGTGGGTTGGCTGGTGGGGCATATACTCGGAGGCAGGGGGGTGCGAGGAGGGATTAGGGGGTGTTGGGGAGGGGGGAAACCAGGAAAGGTTTATCATTTGAAATGTAGGTGAAGATTATATTCAATAAATAAAAGGATAGTCAGACTCACACAAACCACATTATTAATAAGTTGAAAGCTGAAACCGGGGCCCTAGGTGTACATCGGAAGATAGGACGATTTACTATTTATTAATCAATTAGTTTTAGCAGATGTACTTGGATCTGCAAAGTACAACTCAACAACGGGCATGGGACTGTGCTTCAGGGTGAAATAGTTAGGCCAAGGTTAGGTAACTTCCCTAAATTTGATGGGTGACCTGAAGAGTTCAGGGTCCCGTCCTCTTAAGGCAGATGGCACAGTTTGCTAAAATGGAAATCTGGAGAGAATTCTCACAGGCTAAGGGGCCAGCAGGTAAGGGCTTTGTTTCCCTTTAACCAACCCAGTGTGTTTTCCTGTCAAGTCTTACCAGATTGCAAACAAGTAACATCACTAACTGTTCCTCTCCTCTCATTAGTAAAGTTGGATGCTTTATCAGAAAAAAAAAGGTAAAAGAGAAAACACTAAATACTGACATTGTCAAATGAGCATCAAGTAATTTAATTCTTATTTAAATAATTTATTTTATCTAAAAAAGAGTAATTGAATGTTTTTTCAAATGCAGAAAAAGAAAAATATTCTTCTCAATAGATATATTAGTAAGACGTCTATTGAGTCGATCAGCATATCTGTATACTATATTTGACATATTTTCATCAAGATCACAGTCTAAAATGCCCACAAATTGGTTGAGAGGTATGATAAAGTGAGCAGTATAATTAAAATGTTAAACTAAATTAAATAATGCATTATGTATCACATTTCTACTTGTCATCCAAAAGATACAACTGCATACACATTTTATCAGTAGACAACCAGCCTTGCAAGTGTTTAGAAACCTAGTGTCTGTGATATGTTCCGAGTCACCTTTAACAGAGGTGTAGAGTGACAATTCTGAATGAATAACTGGGGATCAGATTAGGAAGCAGCATTCATCACATTTTAATTATAGCTGCAGTATGCTACAGAAAGGGTGAAGGACCCCAGCAAACACAAAGGTCCATGGTGGCAATGTCAGAATGATTACACAATACCAGCTTTTGGAATAGGTGTAGGGTGGTATTGTGTCTAAACTCCACAGGACACTGAACAGCTAAACCTAGCTACTTTTAGAAGGTGTCACCTTGCATAAATATTGTAAATTATCAATATCTATGAAAAGATTTAAAAAAATCTATTTGTATACTTCCAATATAAAAATTATTTTGGAAGTTATACAAAAATACAGTAAACAGAAAGAATGCATGAAGTGGTTTTGTATTAGGTTTTCAAAAAGTTTGTATCACATCTAAAAGGAATTACTCAACTGCAGCTGTGATGATTAGCCACCAAGAGACTGAATAAGTTTATGATAGTGCTTGAGAGATCCTTTAAAATTGCACTAAGACAGTATAGAACTTAGGGAAAAAAGCCATTACTAGAGCCAAATATTATTACCAAATAAAAAGGCATCAAAATGAACTAATTAAAAATATAGATATCTGTGCTAAGTTTGAGCATCTGATTATAAAAGCAAACTGACAGCTTTTTAAATAAATATCACAATGAAAATATTTAAAATATTTTAATATTTAGCCTCAATCCTACTGAAATTCAAGTGTGAACACTACATACCAATATAATCTAAGAGAAATATATGAAAAAAATCCTAAAAAATATCAGGATAAATGAACACGATGTATTCCCTAGCAATAAAACCAATCAGTTGTTTAGTCAGCTGTGAAGACACCTGAATTCCATCTTTCATGCATCTGCAACAGCATTGGTGTTCCTGGAAAATATTACACTGAGTGAAACAAGTCTGGTACATTAAATGTAGAGGTAAAATAAGTCTTAACAAGTTAAATACAAATCAAATTACCCCAAGTTCCTTTTCCTATGCCCAAATTAAGTAGAAATTGTTGATAAAATAGAAAAATTATAAATTCCAATAAATTATATTTAGAAATAAATTAAGGAAGAAATAAAAGACAACTTGGAAAATACATCAAGTCAAAGAAGTAAAGTATGACAATTATATTAGTTAATAAGTTAATCACTAAATGAGAGTTAATAAAATAAACAACTGCCATTTAATAATAATGTTGGAGAAGAAAAATAAAGTACAAATTTTATAAAAATTATAAAACCAATAAAACAATACAAAATAATAAAAAACAAAAAATGTATGTTATAAAAATAAAATTATTAAAAGATATTAAAATGATGTTACAGCAACTAATGTCTACTAAGTGAAGGAGCACTAGCTGCTTCTAAAATGAACCTCATAACTAGTTATAAAGTTATCATCCCTGAGACCATAGAAACACAAATGAACAAAATATATGGATTCTTCAGATTGTGTTTGTATAATTGTGCCTCTCTATGTGTATATATACAAATATACATATTTGTATATATGTATTTATATATGTATATTTATATTTATATATAAAATAAGAGGATCAATTTTGACTTGTATCAAACTTTAGGAGAAGATTTTACTTTCACAGTACAAACAATCCCTTTTATAGAAGATTTAAAGCTTTGAAAATGAATGGTATTGAGTATTATACAATGTTTTTCTGCAATGGTTGAAATTAGCATGTGATCTTTACATCTATTAATGTCAAGATCATTGACTGCTTATGATGAAATTTTCTCCAATGCAAAGATAAATTTTATTTGATAAAATTTCATATATATATATATTTATGAAAAGAAAATAGGGCATCAATTTGAGAGTAGAGGGATATGCTAGGGGTTAGAGTGAAGGGAAATAGAAATGCCTAGAGGGACAAAAGGGAAATAAGAGAATGATGTAATACCATTTTAATTAAAATGTATTGAAAGAATAAACAAAAATAATGGCACAGAAATAAAAAGAACTGAGATTATTTTATATATATATACCAAAAGATAAATAATCAGATGTGAATTTATTTCCAGAATTATGCGACTTATGTAGACAACACTTTTCAAACAGTAGGAAGATACTTTAATTTCAGATAACATAATTAACAAATAAGGACACTTACTAAGAATTTATTGCCTTAAAATAATTTAAAGATTACATGGTTTCAATAATAAATTCAACAAAATTGAGTAAAATTTTATTTCTATAATGATAAACATTCAAAAAGTAATAATAATAAAATTATCAATACTTAAATATCAAAAGCAAGAAAATGTCACCAAAATAAAATGAAAGCAGGTGAATAACTGTGATAAAATTTGAGATATTAAGCAAGCATTTGCAGATCTTATTTTTTAATACATTAAATATGTCAAACTTCTTCATCAAATAAAATTTATCATTGCATTGGAGAAAATTTCTAAGCAGTCAATGATCTTGACATATTAATAGATGTAAAGATAAAAATCACATGCTAATTTCAACCATTGCAGAAAAACATTATATAATGCTCAATACTATTCATTTACAAAACTTTAAATCTTCTATAAAAGGGATTCTTTGTACTGTGAAAGTAAAATCTTCTCCTAAGGTTTGATACAAGTCAAAATTGACCCTCTTGTTTTTCCACGTCCACTGAATATATTATTGGGAAAAATTTCCAGAGCATGCATACAAAATAAACATAAAATTAAGGTACTTGAAAAACCCCATTGGGTTTTATGTGGTTTTCTGCTGTTGTTTCTTTGTTAATTTTTATTTTTAGATTACATTTTCCCCCAAATCCTCCCTCAAATATCCTCCTACTGTTCTTCATATATATAGCTCATATTTCCAGGTGGTTACTGCATGCATAAATTATTTGTATACACATATATATTCTTAGTAAGCTTGTAAGTCTTTATATTTCTTGTATATATGTTTTCAGGAATAGCCATTTGACTTTAGACAATGAATGCAATATATTTACTAGGTCTCCTTAAAAACCAATAAGCATTAATAAAATTCAAATATTATAGTATTTACTTGGCAAATTTAAATATCCATCTTTAAAAAAAACAAGCTGGCATTATGTTAGTTCCTGTAGAAATATGTAAGTAAATATATTATACGCTGATGATCTGAATGTTTCCTTCAATGATGGATATTGATATTTGCATCCTCGAATGTGACTCTTACTGCGGACAACACGTATTCCCTTCATGCAATATGCATGATTCCTATGCTTAAATCATGAGCCAAATAAAATGCATTTAGTGTAATATGATCCTCGGAAAAGTGTGAGCCAATTTCTCCACAACTTTTCTGTGCATTTTCTGGGAAATGATCAGTCCTTCCTACAAAAAATGACAATTATCTTAACACTAAGTGTCCTATGAGAAAAGTAAATAATAAAGAAGGGTAATAAGAAAGATTTTCCTTTGGGGAGTGTTAAGGTTGTAGCCAACGGCCTTAAAATGTGCTATTACAGACCTGTGGATTACATGGTGTTTCAAAGGAAATCTAAGCATAATTTAAAACATGGTAAATGATTTTCTTATTTGTATTTGCTTTATTGTATATTAAGAAATGGAAAGGTTTAGGACCTGTGTTTAAGTCTTATCAGAGGCCTAAATTGCAACTACAAGTTACAATTGTAATTACAGAGTTCACGAACATTTATGTGATCCTTCAATAAACTGATTGTTAATGTTTTGGAATTTTTTCCTTTTTAACTGGATCTGTAGGAAGTATTTCTATACATGTCTGATGACTAGTTCATGTTCCAGGTATTTGAGAATTCTGAATTAATTTAACATTGTATCCATTTAAATAAGGAGTAGATCAATACCTAAATGCAGTAACCAGTAATGGAAAGGTTTGCTGGGTGCCATTGAACATTGAAGTACATTTTTTTTTAAGGTCTAACACACTCTTGCTTTTCATTTTGGGAGAAAATTGAATCATGAACTTAAAAACTATATCTTTTATTTTAAATTATGCCATTTTATGTGTTTGAGATGGTGAGTACATATGACATCAAAAACCATAACAGTTTATTGGGGCAAAAATGATGGGTAGCTCTGGATAATGTAATGTGAGTGCTAGAAACAAAACCTTTATTCTCAGTAAGATCAGTACCTGCTAGTAACAACTGACTCTTCTCTCCAAGGCACCATGGACATTTGAGATATATATATATTAGAAGTATTAGGACTAGAGATTTTTTACAGACGTACTAAACACATTTGTGTAATGTGATGCTTAAAAGTGATGTATCTAGGGATCTATTTGAAAATATAATGATATGAGATGGCTATTGTTTGTTTTAAATTTCATGAATTATAGTATCAACTAAGAAAAAAGAAAGTATTCTTAGTAAGCTTGTAAGTCTTTATATTTCTTGTATATATGTTTTCAGGAATAGCCATTTGACTTTAGACAATGAATGCAATATATTTACTAGGTCTCCTTAAAAACCAATAAGCATTAATAAAATTCAAATATTATAGTATTTACTTGGCAAATTTAAATATCCATCTTTAAAAAAAACAAGCTGGCATTATGTTAGTTCCTGTAGAAATATGTAAGTAAATATATTATACGCTGATGATCTGAATGTTTCCTTCAATGATGGATATTGATATTTGCATCCTCGAATGTGACTCTTACTGCGGACAACACGTATTCCCTTCATGCAATATGCATGATTCCTATGCTTAAATCATGAGCCAAATAAAATGCATTTAGTGTAATATGATCCTCGGAAAAGTGTGAGCCAATTTCTCCACAACTTTTCTGTGCATTTTCTGGGAAATGATCAGTCCTTCCTACAAAAAATGACAATTATCTTAACACTAAGTGTCCTATGAGAAAAGTAAATAATAAAGAAGGGTAATAAGAAAGATTTTCCTTTGGGGAGTGTTAAGGTTGTAGCCAACGGCCTTAAAATGTGCTATTACAGACCTGTGGATTACATGGTGTTTCAAAGGAAATCTAAGCATAATTTAAAACATGGTAAATGATTTTCTTATTTGTATTTGCTTTATTGTATATTAAGAAATGGAAAGGTTTAGGACCTGTGTTTAAGTCTTATCAGAGGCCTAAATTGCAACTACAAGTTACAATTGTAATTACAGAGTTCACGAACATTTATGTGATCCTTCAATAAACTGATTGTTAATGTTTTGGAATTTTTTCCTTTTTAACTGGATCTGTAGGAAGTATTTCTATACATGTCTGATGACTAGTTCATGTTCCAGGTATTTGAGAATTCTGAATTAATTTAACATTGTATCCATTTAAATAAGGAGTAGATCAATACCTAAATGCAGTAACCAGTAATGGAAAGGTTTGCTGGGTGCCATTGAACATTGAAGTACATTTTTTTTTAAGGTCTAACACACTCTTGCTTTTCATTTTGGGAGAAAATTGAATCATGAACTTAAAAACTATATCTTTTATTTTAAATTATGCCATTTTATGTGTTTGAGATGGTGAGTACATATGACATCAAAAACCATAACAGTTTATTGGGGCAAAAATGATGGGTAGCTCTGGATAATGTAATGTGAGTGCTAGAAACAAAACCTTTATTCTCAGTAAGATCAGTACCTGCTAGTAACAACTGACTCTTCTCTCCAAGGCACCATGGACATTTGAGATATATATATATTAGAAGTATTAGGACTAGAGATTTTTTACAGACGTACTAAACACATTTGTGTAATGTGATGCTTAAAAGTGATGTATCTAGGGATCTATTTGAAAATATAATGATATGAGATGGCTATTGTTTGTTTTAAATTTCATGAATTATAGTATCAACTAAGAAAAAAGAAAGTATTCTTAGTAAGCTTGTAAGTCTTTATATTTCTTGTATATATGTTTTCAGGAATAGCCATTTGACTTTAGACAATGAATGCAATATATTTACTAGGTCTCCTTAAAAACCAATAAGCATTAATAAAATTCAAATATTATAGTATTTACTTGGCAAATTTAAATATCCATCTTTAAAAAAAACAAGCTGGCATTATGTTAGTTCCTGTAGAAATATGTAAGTAAATATATTATACGCTGATGATCTGAATGTTTCCTTCAATGATGGATATTGATATTTGCATCCTCGAATGTGACTCTTACTGCGGACAACACGTATTCCCTTCATGCAATATGCATGATTCCTATGCTTAAATCATGAGCCAAATAAAATGCATTTAGTGTAATATGATCCTCGGAAAAGTGTGAGCCAATTTCTCCACAACTTTTCTGTGCATTTTCTGGGAAATGATCAGTCCTTCCTACAAAAAATGACAATTATCTTAACACTAAGTGTCCTATGAGAAAAGTAAATAATAAAGAAGGGTAATAAGAAAGATTTTCCTTTGGGGAGTGTTAAGGTTGTAGCCAACGGCCTTAAAATGTGCTATTACAGACCTGTGGATTACATGGTGTTTCAAAGGAAATCTAAGCATAATTTAAAACATGGTAAATGATTTTCTTATTTGTATTTGCTTTATTGTATATTAAGAAATGGAAAGGTTTAGGACCTGTGTTTAAGTCTTATCAGAGGCCTAAATTGCAACTACAAGTTACAATTGTAATTACAGAGTTCACGAACATTTATGTGATCCTTCAATAAACTGATTGTTAATGTTTTGGAATTTTTTCCTTTTTAACTGGATCTGTAGGAAGTATTTCTATACATGTCTGATGACTAGTTCATGTTCCAGGTATTTGAGAATTCTGAATTAATTTAACATTGTATCCATTTAAATAAGGAGTAGATCAATACCTAAATGCAGTAACCAGTAATGGAAAGGTTTGCTGGGTGCCATTGAACATTGAAGTACATTTTTTTTTAAGGTCTAACACACTCTTGCTTTTCATTTTGGGAGAAAATTGAATCATGAACTTAAAAACTATATCTTTTATTTTAAATTATGCCATTTTATGTGTTTGAGATGGTGAGTACATATGACATCAAAAACCATAACAGTTTATTGGGGCAAAAATGATGGGTAGCTCTGGATAATGTAATGTGAGTGCTAGAAACAAAACCTTTATTCTCAGTAAGATCAGTACCTGCTAGTAACAACTGACTCTTCTCTCCAAGGCACCATGGACATTTGAGATATATATATATTAGAAGTATTAGGACTAGAGATTTTTTACAGACGTACTAAACACATTTGTGTAATGTGATGCTTAAAAGTGATGTATCTAGGGATCTATTTGAAAATATAATGATATGAGATGGCTATTGTTTGTTTTAAATTTCATGAATTATAGTATCAACTAAGAAAAAAGAAAGTATTCTTAGTAAGCTTGTAAGTCTTTATATTTCTTGTATATATGTTTTCAGGAATAGCCATTTGACTTTAGACAATGAATGCAATATATTTACTAGGTCTCCTTAAAAACCAATAAGCATTAATAAAATTCAAATATTATAGTATTTACTTGGCAAATTTAAATATCCATCTTTAAAAAAAACAAGCTGGCATTATGTTAGTTCCTGTAGAAATATGTAAGTAAATATATTATACGCTGATGATCTGAATGTTTCCTTCAATGATGGATATTGATATTTGCATCCTCGAATGTGACTCTTACTGCGGACAACACGTATTCCCTTCATGCAATATGCATGATTCCTATGCTTAAATCATGAGCCAAATAAAATGCATTTAGTGTAATATGATCCTCGGAAAAGTGTGAGCCAATTTCTCCACAACTTTTCTGTGCATTTTCTGGGAAATGATCAGTCCTTCCTACAAAAAATGACAATTATCTTAACACTAAGTGTCCTATGAGAAAAGTAAATAATAAAGAAGGGTAATAAGAAAGATTTTCCTTTGGGGAGTGTTAAGGTTGTAGCCAACGGCCTTAAAATGTGCTATTACAGACCTGTGGATTACATGGTGTTTCAAAGGAAATCTAAGCATAATTTAAAACATGGTAAATGATTTTCTTATTTGTATTTGCTTTATTGTATATTAAGAAATGGAAAGGTTTAGGACCTGTGTTTAAGTCTTATCAGAGGCCTAAATTGCAACTACAAGTTACAATTGTAATTACAGAGTTCACGAACATTTATGTGATCCTTCAATAAACTGATTGTTAATGTTTTGGAATTTTTTCCTTTTTAACTGGATCTGTAGGAAGTATTTCTATACATGTCTGATGACTAGTTCATGTTCCAGGTATTTGAGAATTCTGAATTAATTTAACATTGTATCCATTTAAATAAGGAGTAGATCAATACCTAAATGCAGTAACCAGTAATGGAAAGGTTTGCTGGGTGCCATTGAACATTGAAGTACATTTTTTTTTAAGGTCTAACACACTCTTGCTTTTCATTTTGGGAGAAAATTGAATCATGAACTTAAAAACTATATCTTTTATTTTAAATTATGCCATTTTATGTGTTTGAGATGGTGAGTACATATGACATCAAAAACCATAACAGTTTATTGGGGCAAAAATGATGGGTAGCTCTGGATAATGTAATGTGAGTGCTAGAAACAAAACCTTTATTCTCAGTAAGATCAGTACCTGCTAGTAACAACTGACTCTTCTCTCCAAGGCACCATGGACATTTGAGATATATATATATTAGAAGTATTAGGACTAGAGATTTTTTACAGACGTACTAAACACATTTGTGTAATGTGATGCTTAAAAGTGATGTATCTAGGGATCTATTTGAAAATATAATGATATGAGATGGCTATTGTTTGTTTTAAATTTCATGAATTATAGTATCAACTAAGAAAAAAGAAAGTTTTAGTATGGGTATGTTTTTGAGGGCATTTCCAGAAAGGATTATCCTTGATATGATGATGTATCCTGGCTGTGGGTAAAGTTATTTTCTGTTTTTGACAACCTGCTTAGAAATAAAGAATCTGAGTAGAATACCATTAGAGGGTGATAGTTTCATTTTCTGCTTTGTGACTATAGGCACACTGTGACCAGTTCTTTCATGAACCTGCCATTAAGTTTTCTTTGTTGTTTGGACTGTACATACAAAAATGAGCTAGAATCAATCCTTGGTATCTAGTGTTGACTTTTTCTATATATTTGATATAGCCAGGAAAAAGGTGATTAATAACAGAAATATTGCAGGAGTCTATTTTCAGGGTTCCTAATTTTATATTTTGTAACATTTTTATAAACTACAATATCTCCAATTATATGTACTATATAATTAATGAATACATAATTACTCAGTTTCTGGGGAAATATGAACATGTTATTCATGATTTATCACAGACTATTTTCAGTTTGCTGAGTAATATAATGTTTAGAAAGCACCAATAATTACAACACTCTCTTAAGACATGGACTCTTCATAAGTCTATCCAGAAAGATCCCTCATTGGGAACACCAAGGGAACAGCCATTTGAAAGAAAAGAGTCCTTCACCCAAGTTTATTGGAATGCCCAGGTACAGCAACATTACCCAGACATTTTACCGAGTTTGGTCAACGAGTTAATGCTTTGGATATAAAAGAGAATTTTTGTTTCAATATTTTGGTAAGAAGTAACTTTTAAAATGCTCTAACATCTGACAATGTGATATTTGTCTTTACAATAAAATATTGTATTTAAAATAAAATATTTTCTTGTGTTTTGAAATTATATATGAGTATTTCAAGATTTATTTTTGAGGAAGCTAAATGCAAGAGGCAACATCCAAGTATCAAAGTACAAATTTGACATTCAATGTAAACTGAGGTAAGATGTAGAGTGGGCAATTGATTGGGGCCTGCAAAATTATCTCCTTGGGTGCTGGCTAAAGAACAAAATAAAAAAAAAAAATTCCCTTGGAGGAGGAGGCAAAATCATTGGTGGGTCAATGAAGAAGGAAATAAAAAAAATAGTATGAAAATGTCTCTTCTTTCTCTCTTTCTCTCTCTCTCTCTCTCTCACACACACACACACACACACACACACACACACACACACACACACACACACTCACACACATACTGGATGGCTTCAACAAGTTCTAAAACTTTATTTTTTTTTCTCCAATAGCTTATATATCCCAGCAAAATCTTTCAAGGAGCATAAAAATTATAATGCAGCTACATTCTATTTTTCTTTCAATGAATGATTATTTTAAAAAAAGGATGTTCCTCAATACCTTTACATAAAAAAAAAATTTTATGTCTTACAGGTGAAAAAACAGCAAATCATTCCTGAGAAGCTACATACATTTATAATTAAACAACTTGTTATAAATTAACAAAAGGTTAAGCAAGGAGGCTAATTTTCTCAGCAGGTTGTCTTAACTGACAGACTACAATTGGGGTTACAAAGAAATAATCAGTTAATTTAGTAATTATCTTAAAAAGTAATCATAAAATTTTTAAAAGAATCACAAATGTAAACTCTTATTTAAAAAATCAGTCATTTCTATTTTAAATCTTCAGGGTACATAACAAACTACTCACTAACAGTTTTTATTAATTCTTATCAGGAAGCTGAGGACAAATTGGAAATAAGAAATTATCACCTGATCACTAGCCTAGTTTCAGCAAAAGTCACATAAACTGGTGTTATTTGAGCTGCCATTGTTATTATTCTCAGAGTGAAAAACAACTCCAGGCTCAACAATTAAGTGTGTGCCTTCTTGCACTTCATTTTGTTTTGTAAGATTGTCTACATCGGAGCCATTGACAGAATCATCTTAACAAAATTCTCAAAATTCTTACTAAAGGTGGTCGTCATTGCTAACAATTTATATTTGTAAATTCTTT
Source organism: Tokudaia tokunoshimensis (assembly GCA_036184795.1). Lineage (NCBI taxonomy): Eukaryota > Metazoa > Chordata > Mammalia > Rodentia > Muridae > Tokudaia > Tokudaia tokunoshimensis. Next base: position 61,531,399 of record BTHU01000001.1, on the reverse strand, counting down.
CCAAGGGTGGTGACTGAAACATTAATGTGTTCCAGAAGCAATGCTTGAAATATCATCAAACAGTAGTATTTTGACTGCTAATGAAATGGCCTGGTGGACAGCTGGAGCCCTCTTAGAATTTTCATCCGACACAAGGATTATGAAGGATGCAAAGATTATAAGAACAACAGGCAGAGAGATGCTTCATAACAGCATCAAGTACTCAGGACACTTAATACTTACTTCTCTGCCTTTCTGTAGAGCACTCATCTATTTAGTTCTAACTGGTGGCCTGCATTCTATGAGTTAAGCTGTTTGTAGTTCCTCTTTCAGCGGCCTTGACAGTCAAGATTCTAATGTCAAGGGCTCTATAAATGATAATGTGAGAAATAACTAATATTTTTTAAAGGAAAAGGAGAACTATGGTGCCCATTAAGATACCTGATATTTGTACAATGGAGAAAATGGAACACAATCCCTGTCAAACATTTATCACATGTCAGTATATAGCTATTTCTTTTACTAAATGCCATGCATTTAACAAGTATTTTGTCTAATCTGATAATATTATAACTATGACTTAGTGGATGAATCTTTACATGCAAAAGAACGGAAATAAATATCTCAATAGTTTGTAGATGTAGAGATCTACAGTGTGAATACTTTATAATGATCTGACCAAAATTATATCCTAATGTAGAGAGTTATATTGAAGTGCTTTATCGCATGGCAGCTATCATTCAGCTCCAGACTCCAGTGAGCTCCACCTACCCTCAACCTGGCAGAGTTGGCAGAGCTCCTGGAACAAGCCTTTTGTCACATCTCAGCCTCCCGCAGAGCAAGAGACCCTATGGGTTCAACTTCCTCGAGTAACCATGGAGCCAAGGGCCTGCTGAGAAGCTCTGAAAAGACTCTGTAACCCTGGGAGGGAGGGTCACACCCACAGCGCATATATTGTCGCTCTTATCCCCCAAGTAAAGAGAGATTTTGTACCGCCATGCACTAATATCTCTGTGTGATCTTTTTCTCTTGACCCTCCGTCGTTTCATTTCTCAGCTCTTCATCCACAAACAACCTGCTCTCTCTCTCTCTCTCTCTCTCTCTCTCTCTCTCTCTCTCTCTCTCTCATATATATATATATATATATATATATATATATATATATATATATATATACACATATATGTTTGTTAGTGTTATTCTGAGAACATAATAGAGAATAATTCCCAGGAAAATTCATCCTAATCTTAAAATGGCTTTTTCCATTCACTAGTTTATGCAACAGACAGAGATGAAACAAATAGTTTGAGCAAAAACTATTTTCCAACCTCTGAAATCTTTAAATAAATTGTGATTTATGAAAGTGCCTCTCCGCAGAATAGTATTGAAGAGGAAGTACATTTTTCAGTACTAGAGAAATTATCTTACTTCAGCTGTATGTCTAACGCTATCATATATGAAATAATATGACTTGAATTTAGTAATTGATCTTTGGTGTTTATAGAATGAACAGAGTACTCTGAAATAAATACACAAATTTTGTCTCTCAGAATTTACTAGCTGGGGTCTGGCAATGATTTTGAAATGTTTTTCCAAAGACTTGGAATTGCTTCAGGCAGAGCCCGATATACTAAAAATTGTGTAAGTCTAAATTAATGACTCCTTACAGATTAAGTATAGGTATATTACACAAATTAATAAGTTTTACTTTAAGGAGTACCTCGAGCATTAGAGGAAGTACAGCACTGGAAAGTCATAGAGAGATGTCTCATTGGTTGGTTGCCCTGCCTTTGTTATCCTGAGCCTTTATTCACATTCCAGTTGCACACATATTTTTGCATACCTGTTCACAATGTTTTCCCTTAAATCACCAGTTCTCTTGCTATAGAGGTCATTATCACACATCCTTCTTATCAGATATATGCATTTTGATGCATAACAATAGAAAAATTACAGTTATAAAGTAGCAACAAAAATAGTTTATGATTTGATATCACCAATATGAGGAACTCTATTAAAGAGTCACAGCAATAGAAAGGTTGAGAAATACTGCCTTAAATATATTATGTTTTATTGATTCAGTGACTCAATATTGACTTCATCATTTAAGTTCCTGAGAATTGTGTTGGGCCCAACTTTCCTCACTTTCACTCCAAATTCATCAAACTCAGCAAGACATGACACTATTTGGACTTTTGTATAATATTGTATCACAGATCATCAAACAAAAAAAATCACTGAATAAAAATTGATATAAAGCAATAAAACCATATATCAGTATTTATTTTTTTATTTAGTGATTGCTAAATCTTTGATAATTTTTAAAAATGTATACTTTATAAAGTTTGAGTTAGTTCTATGAAAGCTTCTTGCTAGCAATTTATGAATCTTATGATTAAAACATCCCTGTTTTCTGTTTTGTAGTGAGGTTTTTCGTTTTAATTTTGTTCTAATTTTAATCTAATTTTAGTTTTTAATTTGTAAGTAATATCTTATAAATATACTTTTATTTTTCAGATATATACTATTAAAGAAAAAAGAATTTTTTTGAGTATTTTTGCATCGATATTCATAAGAGAGATTGGCCTGAGATTCTCTTTCTTTGTCGGATCTTTGTGTGCTTTTGGTATTAGTGTAATTGTGGCTTCATAGAACGAGTTGGGTACTGTTCCTTCTGTTTCTATTTTGTAGAACAGTTTGAAGAGTATCGGTGTTAGGTCTTCTTTGAAGGTCTAATAGAATTCTGCACTAAAACCATCTGGACCTGTGCTTTTTTTGGTTGGAAGACTTCCAATGACAACTTCTATTTTTTTCAGGGGTTATAGGACGGTTTAGATGGTCTATTTGATCCTGATTAAATTTTGGTATTTGATATCTGTCAAGGAAATTGTCCATTTCCTCGAGATTTTCTAGTTGTGTTGAATAGAGGTTTTTGTAGTAGGATCTTATAATTTTTTGAATTTCCTCAGTTTCTGTTGTTATCTCTCCCTTTTCGTTTCTGATTTTATTAATTTGGATACTGTCTCTATGCCCTCTGTTTAGTCTGGCTAAGGGCTTATCTATCTTGTTGATTTTCTCAAAGAACCAACTCCTCGTTTTGTTGATTCTTTGTATGGTTTTATTTGTTTCTACTTGATTGATTTCAGCCCTGAGTTTGATGATTTCCTGCCTTCTACTCCTCTTTGGTGTATTTGCTTTTTTTGTTCCAGGGCTTTCAGGTGTGCCATTAAGCTGTTAGTGTATGCTGTCTCCCGTTTCTTTTTGGCGGCACTCAGAGCTATGAATTTTCCTCTTAGCACTGCTTTCATTGTGTCCCATAAATTAGGGTATGTTGTGCCTTCATTTTCATTAAAATTCAAAAAGTCTTTGATTTCTTTCATTATTTCCACCTTGACCAAGTTATCATTGAGTAGAGCATTGTTCAGCCTCCATGTGTACGTGGGTTTTCTTTTGTTTTTGTTGCCATTGAAGACCACCCTTATTCCATAGTGATCTGATAGGAGGCATGGGATTAGTTCTATCTTCTTATATCTGTTGAGGTCTGATTTGTGACCAAGTATATGGAGAAGGTACCATGAGGTGCTGAGAAGAAGGTATATTCTTTAGCTCTAGGATGAAATGTTCTATATATATCTGTTAGTTCCATTTCTATCTGTTAGGTCCGAACTAATAGTAAGGAAACTAGGGAAGAACATTGAACATATGGGCACAGGGGAGAATTTCCTGAATAGAACTCCAATAGCTTATGCTCTAAGATCAAGAATAGACAAATGGGACCTCATTAAATTACAAAGTTTTTGCAAGGCAAAAGACACTGTCAAAAAGACAAAGCGGCAACTAACTAACTGGGAAATGATCTTTACCAACCCTACATCCGACAGAGGGCTAATATCCAATATATACAAAGAACTCAAGAAGTTAAACTCCAGAGAGGCAAGTAACCCTATTAAAAAATGGGGTACAGAGCTAAACAAAGAGTTATCACCTGAAGAATATCTAATGACTGAGAAGCACCTAAAGAGATGTTGATCATCCTTAGTCATTAGGGAAATGCAAATCAAAACAACCCTGAGATTCCATCTCACACCAGTCAGAATGGCTAAGATCAAAAACACAGGAGACAGCAGTTGTTGGCAAGGATGTAGAGAAAGAGGAACACTCCTCCACTGCTGGTGGAATTGCAAGCTGGTACAACCACTCTGGAAAGCAGTCTGGCGGTTCCTTAGAAAACTGGGCATGACACTCCCGGAGGATCCGGCTATACCACTCCTGGTCATATACCCAGAGGCTTTACCTGCATGCAATAAGGACTCATGCTCCACTATGTTCATAGCAGCCTTATTTATAATAGCCAGAAGCTGGAAAGAACCCAGATGTCCCTCAATGGAGGAATGGATTCAGAAGATGTGGTATATTTACACAATGGAATACTACTCTGCAATTAAAAACAATGAATTCACGAAATTCCTAGACAAATGGTCAGAACTTGAAAATATCATTCTTAGTGAGGTAACCCAATCACAAAAGAACACACATGGTATGCAGTCACTGATAAGGGGATATTAACCCAGAATCTCGGAATACCCTAGACACAATTCGCATATCAGTAGAATTCCAAGAAGATGGAAGGAGAGACCCCTGGTCCTGGAAAGACTGGATGTAGGGGAATGCCAGGACAGAGAAGGGAGAGGGGGTTGAATGGGGAAAAGAGGGAGGGAAGGGGGCTTATGGGACTTTCGGGGAGGGAGGAAACAGCAAAGGGGAAATGATTTGGAATGTAAATGAAAAAAAACTTAGAAAATAAAATTTAAAAAAAAAAGAAAAAAGAAGTAGTTATTGTCTCACTTAGATTTATTAATACTGTGATAAAACACCATGACCACAGCATCTTGGAAAGAAAAGGTTTATGAGGCTCACACTTTAAGGTCACTGGCAATTATCATAGGAAGTCAGGGACTTCTTTGCCTTCACTCTAATGCATCTTGTTCAGTATTGTGTGTCACTTAGATTTTATTTCTGACATGAATTGCAACTACATGGCAGTGCCTTCCTCCTGATAGACTCTGAGATAAAATTGAGCAACTTTAGTGTAGGCTCAAATATGCTTTATCTTCACTTGCTACTTTTTTCATTCTCTGTACATCATTCTCCATCTGGATTCCTTTATTCTTGGAGGGTACTTCTCATCTTCTAATTGAAGTCATTATGTCTACACACAGACCTTTCTATCCTCCTCTAGTAAAATCCTAAAAAGAAAAAGAAAAAAGATGAATAAATACTTTTTTTTTTGCTGTTTTTCTTTTTTTTTATTTTATTTTTTAATTTACATTCCAAATCATTTCCCCTTTCCCGTTTCCTCCCTGCCCGAAAGTCCCATAAGCCCCCTTCCCTCCCTCTTTTCTCCATTCAACCCCCTCTCGTTACTCTGTCCTGGCGTTCCCCTACATCCAGTCTTTCCAGGACCAGGGGTCTCTCCTTCCATCTTTTTAGAAATCTATTGATATGCGGATTGTGTCTAGGGTATTCAGAGATTCTGGGTCAATATCCCCTAATCAGTGACTGCATACCATGTGTGTTCTTTTGTGATTGGGTTACCTCACTAAGGATGATATTTTCAAGATCTGACCATTTGCCTAGGAATTTCGTGAATTCATTGTTTTTAATTGCAGAGTAGTATTCCATTGTGTAGATATACCACATCTTCTGAATCCATTCCTCCGTTGAGGGACATCTGGGTTCTTTCCAGCTTCTGGCTATTATAAATAAGGCTGCTATGAACATAGTGGAGCATGTGTCCTTATTGCATGCAGGTAAAGTCTCTGGGTATATGCCCAGGAGTGGTATAGCCGGATCCTCCGGGAGTGTCATGCCCAGTTTTCTGAGGAACCGCCAGACTGCTTTCCAGAGTGGTTGTACCAGCTTGCAATTCCACCAGCAGTGGAGGAGTGTTCCTCTTTCTCCACATCCTCGCCAACAACTGCTGTCTCCTGTGTTTTTGATCTTAGCCATCCTGACTGGTGTGAGATGGAATCTCAGGGTTGTTTGAATAAATACTTTGAAGTCAATATTTGTAGAATTGTGAACAAATAGGATTAGTTCTGTGTACAACCAAATCATAAGAACAATTTGAAAATATTAAAATATTGACCCTGTTACATTTCAAAAGTATAAACTGGCAAACTGATCCTGAGTTTGCAAAATGAAGTTATAATCTTATATAATGTGAAGGGTTGCTCTAAATTCAAAACTTACTATAAAAGCATTCACAAGAGTAAGGGACTCTTTTATTTTTTTTAATGAAATTAATATAAAATTCAAATATAGATAAACTAATGGATAAAACAATACTATGTATTAAAGTGATAATTTTAAGTAATTGTATCATGGCATAATTGTAGTACTAAATTGAGTTGAACTACCCAAGGCTTATTGGTGAATTTATATTTACAGTTACAAACTCCCCCTTAACAACACACTTTCTCTTAGGAATTTTAAATCTGCAAGAAGGTTTACTGCATACACGAATGCTAATTAAAATATAAAGTAAGGATCACATGTTTGACAAATTCTTCTTTAGTAGAAAGAATTTTATACTGTGTCACCTGTTAAATATTTGTAATTCGCATGAACTTATTAGAAACTGACAGAGTTTCTCATTCCAATATTGATGACGATCTCTTTCTTAACAGTAATTATAAACCCAGGCTGATTAAGTCTCATATCTGTATGCATTAATGTTAGTTTCACATTTTTCCACCAGTATGTTGCTCTTTTATTGTTCATGTTTTGTTAAATAATATTTTAATGGATTCCTGACTTTTGGTGAGTATGCATGCTGATATTTGGTTTCAGTCTATTACTTGAGTTTTTGAGATTATACTATAATTTCATCACATCTACCTTTGCTTCCCTTCAAACTTTCCATATCCTCTTTGCTCTTTTTAGAAATCACGAGCTCATTTTTTACTAAAGTTATAATATTTCTAAATTCATAACTACAACCTGTTCAACATTACATTTTCCTATAATATTACTGATATATGTTTTTTCCCCATGTGTTCATTTATTCATTCACTTTACATCTCAAACATAGTCTGCCAATTCCCAGTCCTCCTCTTACAAAGAACCTCCCCCACTACCCCTTCCTTTCACAACTGAGAAGGGGAAGTCTTTCTTGAGTACCTAATGGGTACCTTTGTGATTTTTAAAATTCATGACTTCATTTTTCATTAATTATTGCTACAAATATTTCTAAATAAATATGTACAACATGTTCAGTTTCTATAATATTACAGATTTTCTTAATTTGAATGATAGAATTTTTGATTTTTTGTTTTGTTTTGTTTTATTATTTTTTTTTTTTTACTTTTTTACACTCCAGATTTTATTCCCATTCCAGTTCAGCCTCTGACTGTTACACATCCCAAACCTCTTCCCTGTTCCCCTGTCTCCATAAGAATATCCGTACCCCACCCTCTACCCCAGGGGTATCATATCAGCTGGTGTATGCTGCCTAGTTGGTGATCCAGTGTCTGTGTGATCTTAGGGGTCCAGGTTAATTGAGACTGTTGGTCTTCCTATGGAATCACCCCCCTCCTCAGCTTCTTCCAGCTTTTCCCTAATTTCAATAACAGAGGTCAGCAGCTTCTGGTCATAGGTTGGATCTAAATATCTACATCTGACTCTTTCAGCTTTTTGTTGGATCTTTCAGAGAATTCTGTGAGAACTCCATAGCCTCAGTAATAGTGCCAGGCCTTAGGGTCTCCACTTGAACTAGCTCCCACTATGGGTCTGTCACTGGACCTTCTTTACATCAGGCTATTCTTCATTTCCTTCCCTTTCAGACAGGAACAATTACGGGTCAGATTTTGACTGTGGGATAGCAACCCCATCCCTCACTCAATGCCCTTGCTTTTTGCTGGAGGTGAACTCTCCAAGTGCCCTCTCCCCACTGTAGGACATTTCATCTAAGAAAGGAAACAGGCAACCTCAGTAGGTAGAAAGTTGGGGGGACCCTCTAGAATGTACTAAGGGTATTATGTTTTAAAATGTACCAATGTGGTTTATTTTGTTGCAAACTTTTACATTGCCAGGCAGTGTTCATATCCTCATAAAGATATAACTTTATTAATTTCACTTTAGCTCCATATTATTGAGAATTATGAATGACCAGTTGATTTATCTGGAACGTGCATTCATTGTTCCTTTAGGCTTAACAGGTAGGCCTTTTTACAGATAAGGAAAGATGATCCTGTAGTCTTATATGGGTTTAAAGTTGTTTTACAGTGTATAAAAAATATTATAATGTGTTTAGTTTTAATATTCAATTTATTTTAGTGATATAAACTCACTGTACATAGAGAGTTATGTACTACATGGACATTTTATTTTGGACATAACATGTACTTTGTTCTTCAACCTGGTCTCATTCACTACCCTCAGTATGTTGTCCCTTGTGCCCGTCCTACTATACTCCTTCATTTCTCCAGTGTCACATTTGATATTTAAGGGTGTTTTAGGATGTTAGGAAATACAAGTTAGAGAAAACATGTATTTATCCTTCTGTGTATACTTACTTTATTTAGTATGATTTTTATTTGCATCCATTTTTTTAGCAAACAGCATAATTTCATTCTTCTTTGTGATTAAATAAAATTCCATTGTTCGTATATACCATATACTTTTCCATTAATTCATTGCCTGATATCTACAGTGGCTCCATAACTTGACAACAATGAATAGTGTTACAAGAAGCACAGTTAAGCAGTTATCTCTTTCATGTATGTTGAGAGTTCTTCAGCATGCATCCAGAAGTGGTGTAGATGAGTCATATGGTAGTTCTGTTCATAGATTTTTTGAGGTGCCTTCATATTGATTCCTGTAGTAAACAGACTAAATGCACTCCAAATATTATTGTGTATACCTTTCCTCATCTCCACACAACCTCACCAGCATTTGTTCTTGTTTGTTGGTTACTGGAGAGGGAAAGAATTCCAAGCTGGTTTTGATTTAAATTTCCTTTATTATTAATATGCTGAATACTTTTAGGTTTATTGGATGTTTGTTGTTCATTTTTTGAGAAGTGTATGTTTATTTCATTTGCTAGGATGTGGATATTTATTAAATGTGTTATTTGTATATTCTATATACAATGCTCTTGTAGATACTTGCTAGTAGAGATTTTTTTCTCAAATTTCATTGACGTTCCGTTTATTTGATTGTTCTCTTTGCTTCACAGAACTGTCAATTTTATTAAATCACTTTTTATAATTCTTGGTACTATTTGTTAGCAATTGGAGTCCTTTTCCAAAAGTCCTTGTGTATATCAACATCTACATCTTGAATTGTTTTCTCTATATTTTTATAACATTATTACAGTTTTAGGTCATAAGATCTTTTATTTATTATGAAATTGATTATTCTATATGGTAAAACAGGCATGTGATTATATTCATTTATCTAGTTTACCCAGCACCACTTTTTGAAGATGCAATTATATTTTCAAAATTGAGAATTTTTTAACATCTTTGTAAATGTGAAGGTATGTTTCTAGGTCATCTCTTCTGTTTTCACGTACCCGTAGGTTGTTTTGAGTCTTTTTTTTTTTTGGTACCAGGCTCTGAAGTGTGTCTTGGAACCATGTTCTTTGATACCTGCAGACTTATTCTTTTTTCTCCAAATCATTTTGAATTGTTGGAGACTATAATGATTAATCTTATAGTCAACTGGATGACATTCAAAATCAAGTGAATGAGACAAACCTATGGGTGTGAGGTCTTTTAATTTTTTTATTTTTTTTATTGGATATATTCTTTATCTATATTTCAAATGTTGTCCCCTTTTCTGGTTCCCCTCTAACCCGAAAATCTCATAAGCCATCCCCCTTTCCCGAATCAACCTTCTCCTGCTTCCCTTCCTGGTATTCCTCTACAAAGCATCAAGTCTTTCCAGGACCAAGGGCCTCTCCTCCCTTTGGTGTCTAACAAGACCAACCTCTGCTACCTATGTGTCTGGAGCTATGAGTGACTCCATATGTACTCTTTGGTTGATTGTTTTGTCCCTGGAAACTCTGGGAGTACTGAGAGACTCATACTGTTGTTCCTTCTGTGGTGCTGCAAACCCCTTCAGCACCTTGAGTCCTTTCTCTAGCTCCCCCATTGGGGACCATGTGCTCAGGTCAATACCTGGCTGAGAGTTGCCCCCTCTGTATTTCTCATGTACTAGGAGAGCCACCTAGGTGTTGGCTATATCCAGCTTCGGTCAGCCAGCCCTTGAGGGCATTCACAATAATGTCTGGGTTTTGTAACTGTATATAGTATGGATCCCTGCATGGGGTAGTCTCTGGATGGTCTTTCCCTCAGCCTCTGCTCCACCTTTTACTCTGTATCTCCTTCTGTGTGTATTTTTTCCTCTTTCTACAAAGGATCCAGAATCCATACTTTGTTCTTCCTCCTTCTTGGGAATCATTTGATATGTGAAATGTGTCTTGGGTATTCCAAGCTTCTGGGCTAACATCCACTTATCAGTGAGTACATACCATGTGTGATCTTTTGTGATCAAAGGCTGGGAGTATAAGTTCATAACTGATCACGTTAGCTGATAAGTTCTAATCTATTCTCACTTCTTGTAAACCTCATCACTCTGTATTATAAAATTTAAATATTTAGATTTAAAATAAACGTCATTTTATGAAAACTGTATAAAACATGAATGCACAGCTATTAGCTAACCTGTGTTGTCTCAATTACTATTCACTTCTGAACAACTGCATCATTTACATAAAACATAACCATTGTCTTGAATTTTCTGTTAATCATTTCCTTTTTCATATAGAACTCACCACAAATGACTGTATTCATTACATATCCTGAATATATACACAGTTTTGTATATTTTAGTGTCTTCTTTTCTGTTTGCTTTTGAGTTACTCTTATACTTTGCCACATTTTGTGTGCCACCTCACTGAAATGAGTATATATCACATTTACTCAGAGTTGAACAAAGGAAAGGAATCCCATAGTGTGAAGAAAAAGCACAGACATCAGAAAAAATGACAAGTTATATCAGTATTAGTAATTTGAATTGTTTCAATCAGGAAGGGAAAGAAAATTTATAATATATAGAAGGTATAAGAAAAGGTCATTGTACTGATAACCTATATCCTTCCAGAGCTTCCACCTTCCTACCTATCCAAGTTTATGCATGCTTTCTCTGAAAACCAAAACCAAAACTCAAAAAAAGATCAAATAAGCAATTTAAACATATCGGTCCTCAATTTTTTTATAAAGACAAACTCAAGCTGATACCTAAACTACATAAAAACCCAAGAAAGGAAGAAAATTACTGACCAATGTCCCTTATAAACATATAAGCAGTAATTCTCAATAAAATAATTGCAAATGAATCCAGGAATACACAAAAAAAGATCACCTATTTTAATCAAATAAGCTTTATAAGAGGTGCAGGGATGTCTCAACATATGTAAGTCAATAAATGAAATCTATCATATAAACAGACTGTAAGACAAACCCACATGATCATGATATTAAATTTAGAAAAGGCTTTTGACAGAATTCAGTGCTCGTTCATAGTGAAAGTCATGGATACATGGACATACCATAACATACTAAAGGCAGTGGTCAAGTCTATAACCAGCATCAAATTAAATGAAGTAATACCAACAAAACAATTTTCAAATCAGGGACAAGAAAAGGTTGTCCACTCTCTCCATACCTATTTAACTTAACTTGAAGTCTTACCCAGATCAGTAAGACTACTGAAAGACATCAAGTGTATAGAAATTAGGAAGGAAGAATTAAGTATCTTTATTTGCAGATGATATGATAGTATACATAAAGTGACCCCCAAATTTCTACTGGAAAACTGCTATAGCTTATAAGCATTTCAACACAGTAGCTGGATACAAAATTAACTCAAAAACATTAGCAATCTTTCTCTATAATAAGAGCAAACTGACTGAAAAACAAATCAAGAACACATCTTCACAGTATCATAAAATATTATAAAATATCTTGGAGTAACTCTAACCAACCAAGTGAAAGATTTGTGTTGTGGTTTGAATAAGAACGACTTTGATAGGCTAATACATTTTAATATTTAGTCATAGGTATATGACACTACTTGAGAAGAATTTGGACATTTGTCCTTGCTGAGTAAGTGTGTCATTGTCAGAGGAAGTGTCATTGTAGATGCAATGATATTTAAAAGTCCAAAAGAGGCCCAATGTCTCTTCTCTTCCAAATGCCAATAGAACTGAATAGAGAAATCTTAGCTACTTCTCCAGTACAATGTTTGCTGGGATGTTCTTCACTATGATGATAACATAGTAAATCTTTGAAGAAGTAAGTAATCTCAAATTAAGTGCTATATTTTATGAGAGTTTCAGTAGTCATTGAGTCTCTTCAGAGCAAGTGAACACTAAGACAACTTGTATGGCAAAAGCATTAAGTTGTTGATCAAAGAAACTGAAGAAAATATCATAAGAGGGAAAGTTCTCTCAATCTTATAAATTGGAAGAATTAATACAGTAGAAATGGCTATCCTAACAAAAGCTCCTTATAGTGCAATTTCCATAAAAATTCCAACACAACTCTTCACACATATTTAAAAACCAATTTTCAACTTCATATAGAAACAAAAACATCCTCACAACAACTGTAACCCAAACAAAGCAAAATCAGGATAGCTAAAATAACCCTGAATAATAAAACAGATGCAAGAGGTATCACCATTGATAACTTCAAAATGTTCTACAGAAAATGGCACTACCATTAATGAGATCTGCTGCTAACTGGAATCAAGTATGAATCCATACACCTATGGAAACCTATAGTCAACTGATTTTTTTATAAAGGAGCCAGAAATACACACCAGAAAGTAGAAAGTATCTTCAACAAATGCTGCTGGAAAAAATTAATGGCTGTACTTAGAAGAAGAATCTAAATTGATCCGCATAAATTTCCATGGACTGTGCAGAACTGAATTTGTCTCTTACTGGCTGGGGAATTCTAAGAGAGCTAATCCACCTCTGATAGCCATTAACCCTAGGGAGAAAAGGCCCTGTGCCTTGCCCGGACATAACAGTGAAACTGGCCCTGGTGGCTAGTCTGTGTTGAGCCACTCGTGATCTTTAAAGCTTGGAGTACTGGCCCTCCTAACCTCCCATGGCGATGTGGCCTGAATGTGAAGATGATGCTTTCCTGTTCCCCATTTGCCACCAGTGGGAGTTGGGCAAGCAACCTCAGAGGGAATGGGAGCCTGAGAAGTAGCCCTGCCTCCTCACTGGCTGTTGCACTTGGGTAATTCAGCAGAGCTGGCTTTGATGGCAAAGGCACAGAATGAACCATCTTGGAGGTTTTCAGAAGAGGTGAAACGACTCATCTCTTAGAGGCTACAACACTTGGGGGACTAGGCCCTGTGCCTTGACTGTGCAGCCCAAAGGAATGTCCTCTGAAGGTGTGTATGTGTGTGTGTGTGTGTGTGTGTGTGTGAACTCACAGATAAAACGACTCTGAGGTCATTAGAGCAGGACAGATGACTCTGCCTCACTCTGATAGCATCAGAGGGTGACCTAGATGAAGCAATACTGGAGAGATTGTCCTTGTTGTGCAGAAAGGAAGAGACAGATCACTTACCAGCTCAGGTACCAGACAGGCCCATATCCAAGGCTCTATGTTCAACCAACACTAAATCTATATCATCTGGGAATAATTAGGAAAGGTCCAATCATGTTGACCCAAAGCGGTAGGATCTCCATGACACAGGTTAACAACAGGAAAATGGCAAGGAGTCTTAGCAAGGATGCAATCTTGATAGTATAACAGAAGCCAGAGACCTTGAACCAGACCAATGACTCACTGCAATGAACATTGTCAGGTCAACATATATATATATATATATATATATATATATATATATATATATATATGTACATATGTATCTATATGACATAAGGCCCATTGCTGAAGACAAACCTATACTTTTCCACGTTACATGGAACAGTCAAGCTGGTGCCTACAGTGTGCCTTAGCTACTGTATTCAGTGGATTTTCTACATAATGGTACTTTACATACTACCAAAGCAGAAATATAACATAAACCCAGAGATTAAACTCTTTGATCTACAATGGTGTCCTGTCTTCAAGATATACTAGTGCAAAAGTGACAAAAAGTTTGTGGGAGTAACTGACAAATGCCTAATTTGACTTTAGGTTTATGCCCTGATACAGAACCCATACCCACCACTGCTGTGGTGAGCCTGAGACTTGTTAGCCCCAGGACATAGGGTAATAACAAATAATATACTTCTAAAACTTTCAAATTTAATGAGAATTTAAAATTAAGGAATAAAAGGGCTCTTAACAACAGTACACTATAGAAATAAAGTCATGACTTGCACAGTAATCATCAGTGAAATTTCCTTTGCAGCAGACTAGAACAATTACAAAGGCCCACAGCCAGATGTTATGCAAAGATTGAAACAATCATCTTCTAATGGTGGGATGCCAATATCAAATCTTTCTCATGAGGGATCAGCAAGCATAGTGCAAGAGGAAGCAGAAGTAATATTTGAGCCAAAGTTGATGGAGGACACTAAGAAATCAAAGGTTTCTAAATTAACATGATCTATGCACATGTATGCCCAGACTCATAATTTGCAAGCATGGGCATATATGGGTCTAACTAGATGGGGTCTAATAGTTGAAATGAGAAGTGGACACATGCCCCTATCTCTAACCCAGAAAATAATCTCTAATTGATAAGCACTTTTAAGGGTAAATGTTGTTTCCTCCAAGGGAGACTCACTGGGTAAATAAATTACAATTAAAGGGAGGCTGCATGCCCGGAAGTAGATGGACAAAAGAAATCAAACTCAAAGGTAACATTAGACTTTCTTGCCACATAATTTGTCTTCAAGGCTTCTTTTTTTACATACAACTTTTTTTAAAATTTTTATTATGTAGATATGGGAGGACATGGATGGGGGATATAAGGATGGGATGACAGGTGAGGAGCAATGAACTAGAATGAGTAGAGGGAGGGGAAATTATAAGCAGTATATATAATGTAAAAAAATATCTCCAATAGTCTAAAAAGTGCTTTGTTCTGTGTGTGCACATTTGTGTTCATATTTTTTCTATATTTTAATCAACTATGAAATCTGAATATTACTTTCTTCACAGCCTTTTTTACTTGTTTGTTTCTAAGACTATAGATAATAGGGTTTAAGAATGGAGGAACAATGGTATAAAATACAGAAAGAGTCATATCCTCAACTATTTCTGAGATTGTTGAAGGTCTTAGGTATGCATAGGCACCAGAACTAAGAAACACAGACATTACAATAATGTGAGGGACACAGGTGGAAAAGGCTTTCCGTCTCTCTCCTTTGACAGGAACCTTCAAGACAGTTGATAATATGTGAACATATGATATGGCAATGAAAATAAAGCAGCTACCACTGAGCCCAATGGCAGTCAGAAGAAGTAAGAGCTTGTTGTCAAAGGTGTCAGAGCAGGAAAGTCTCAGCAAAGAGGGGATATCACAGAAGAACTGTGGGACTACATTAGAGTAACAGAAGGACAGCTGGAATGTTTTGAAAGTGTGCACATTTGCAAGGACAATAGAGGTAAGTAGGGAAGCCAGTGTCATCTGAACACAGAATTGATGGTTCATAATCATAGGATAGAGGAGAGGCTTGCAGATGGCCACATAGCGGTCATGGGACATGATGGTGAGAAACTGAACCTCTACACATGCACAAAAGAATACCAAAAAGATCTGTGTTGCACAACCAGCAACAGATATATTCCTGTGATCAGTGAGAGAGTTGATACAAGCCTTGGGCACAGTAACAGATACATACCCCATGTCTAAAATGGAAAGATTCCTGAGGAAGAAGTACATGGGTGTATTCAGAGTGTGGTCAACTGTAGTAACAATGGTGATGATAAGATTCCCTAAAAGGCTGCCCAGGTACACCAACAGGAACATCACACTGAGTAGGATTCTGAGCTTCCAAGACTCAGCAAAAACTTGCAGGAGGAAGTCTGTCACCAGGGTAGAGTTAGGCATAGTCTGAAAGTAAAAGTTTATCTGAAAGAGAAGAGCAGGAACTGAGAATAACTTATATTCTTTGATAGATCACTAGTACTACTCTTGAAAGTGTTTGCTTTTGTTAGCTAAAACTGACCTTTATGCGTGAAAAATCAAGTATTTTTTGTATATATGTGTGTGTGTGTTTCTGTGTGTATGTGGTTATGTGTGTATATGTATGTGTATGTTTGTATATATGTGTAATATTAAAGAAAATAGGGCATTAATTTGAGAGTAAGGAGAGGATATATTAGGTGTTAGAGTAAGGGACATAGAAATGGAGATGAAGAGGTTTGTAGCCCTGCAGGAGGAACAAAAATATATACCAAGCAGTACCCTCAGAGCTCCCAGGGACTAAACCACCAAACAAAGAGTACACCTGGAGGGACCCAAGGCTCCAACTACATATGTACCAGAAGATGGCCATTTCAGACACAATGAGAAGAGAGGCCATTGGTCCTGTGAACACTCGACTAATTCCCCAAAATAGGGAAATACAAGTCAGGAAATTAGGGGTAGTGGTAGTGAGCAGGGGAAGGGGGGATGGAATAAGAGATTTTCTGAGGGGTAGCAAGGAAATGGAATATCCTTTGAAATGTAAATAAAACAAGTATCTAAGAAAAAAATTAAATGCCTAAAGGGCCAAAATGGAAATAGTGGAATGATGAAATAATATTTTAAGTTAAATTTATTGAAAGAATACTAAAAATGATACTACAGAAATAAAAACAACTAAGATTAATATATGTATGTCAACAAGTTCAATAATCAGATGTGAACTGATTTCCAGAATTATGCAACTGACGTAGACTTACCTTTTTTCAAACATTAGGAAGACACATTAATTTCAGATTACATAAGCAACATACGACTCTGCCTAAGAATTTATTACCCTTAAAAATTTAAAGATTTCATGGATTCAAGGAAAAATTCAATAAAATTGAGGACAATTTTATTTCTATAATGATAAACACTCATAAAGTAATATTAATAATATTGTCAGACCTAACTACTAAAGCAAGAAAATAACACCAAAATAAAATGAATGCAAAGGAATATCTGTGATCAATTTTAAAAAATTAAACAAGTATTTGTATATCTATTTAGTGCATTAAATATTTCAAACTTCTTCATCAAATATAATTTTTCCTTGAGGTGAAGAAAATTTTAACCTAAGAGGTCAATGATCTTGACATACTAATAGAAGCAAAGATTAATGCCAGTTTCAACAAATGCAGAAAAAACATTGTATAATATTCAATACTATTCATTTATTAAATCTTTTAATCTTCTGTAAAAAGGATTGTTTGTACTATAAACGTAAAATCTTCTCCTAAGGTTTTATACAAGACAAATTGTTACTCTTGTTTTTCCTACCTCCACTGAACATAACATTGGGAACTTTTTCCAGAGCATGCATACACAATAATAAAATTAAATTAAGGTACTTGCAGTAACCCATTTGACTACTGTGGAGTTGATTGTTGTTTCTTTGTTAATTTTTCTTTTGAGATTACATTATAATTACATTTCTCCTTCTAAACTGTCCCTTAAATCCCATCCTACTCCTCTTCATATCCATAGCCCCTATTTTCAAATAGTTATTGTATATATAAATTATTAGTATAGTATACACACACATATATATATATATATATATATATATATATATATATATATATACTTATCAAGATAGTACAGTCTGTATATTTTTTGTATATATGTTTTCAGGAATAGCTAATTGACATTCGATAGGTCTCTTTAAAAACCAGTTAGCATGAATAAAATCCAAATATTATAGCTTTTAATTGTTAAAATCAAATATCTTTGTATAAAAACACTCTCATACTATTTTAATTCCTGTAGAAATAGGAAAAGAAAATAATTATAGTCTGATAGTCTGAATGTTTTCCTTTTATGATGGATATTAATATTTGCATACTTTAGAACTGGCACTGATAAAGATGCATTTAAAATTTTCTTACTTAAACTATTAAAACTTGAAAAATTATGCAAATATATGTGTCAACATGTGTAGTAGCAAATGATGGAGGAAACACTGATTATAAATGAAAAATATCTACTTTTAATGAAACAAGTCAAGTTCCTTATAAACCTAGAGAAAAGAATGAAGAATGGATTCTCTGGAAGGATTAAAATATACTAACAATTTTTTTTCTGCTTTTCCACTTAGATTTACGACTTGCAAGATCATGAGCAAATTGAGATATGTATCACATGGCATTACTTTGATTAACAGAACAATGCTAGTGTTTATAAATTTGCTTTGTCAATATTTGGTACTTTTACTAACATTAATTAATATTACATTGATATAAATGCTCACAAGTAGATTAATTGCACGTCTTATAAGTTAGGAAATACTTGAATGAATTGACTAGGAAATGACTTAAATGATTAAAGACTTATGTTGATATTTGAAGAAAAATATACTTAGAGACACTGAAAACATTTTGAAAATCTTAGACACTGTTGTATGCCCAGTTCTAGATCTGTTTTTAGAAAACCAAACTCAAAGTGGCTACATAAAAATCGAATGGAGAAATCTTTAGAATAGTGGGTAGCACTGTAACTGGTGCCTTATCTTTTAATAGGTCTTCCTGAAAATCATTATATGTATAAGTGTGTGTCATCTTTACACACTTCTTATAACCAAAAAAGATACATTTAAAACAAAATATCATTCCTTTTGTAAGCGTACTTTTTAAACTTATGGTAAAATCTGATGATTGTGAGTCATTCTTTTTTTTTTTAAAGATTTATTTATTTATTATATGTAAGTACATTGTAGCTGTCTTCAGACACACCAGAAGAGGGCGTCAGATCTCATTACAGATGGTTGTGAGCCACCATGTGGTTGCTGGGATTTGAACTCAGGACCTTTGGAGGAGCAGTCGGTGCTCTTAACCACTGAGCCATCTCTCCAGCCACCGTGAGTCATTCTTAAAGGTGATAATTTCATGTTCATGAATAATAAAGTTAAAGTTTATAAATTGTTTTTATCAATTTCCTTTAAATATTATTTTTAGTTTAAAATATTAAAATAAAATATTCGTGGTTTTATGCTGAAAGCCATGTATAGTTGAAATAGAAGTTTATAAGGTGAGTCTAATAAAAATAAACACTCTCTGTCAGTATTTATAAGGGTGATTTTGTATACTTGACATGTTAAGCATCATTTAACTATTCAAAAAGAAACTGTGTGATTTCCAAATATATATCTAGTAAAATAAAATATCAAAATACACTAAGGAAACCCTTCATGGTTCAGTCCCCAGCCCACAAAATCTTACAGCCATTTGGGAAAAGATTAGAGAACTAGCTCAGTAGATAGGGACATTCACTAGTCTTGTTCTCTTTTATCTGTCATGCAGAGGAACTGGGTTCAGATTCCAGCATACACATAGTGAACTAAGGACACTGCACAAATGTGGCATGACCACATCCATGCCAGCAAAACATTCATACATATGTGACACAAATATGTGTTTGTGTGTGTGTGTGTGTGTGAGTGTGTGTGTGTGTTTATGTGAAGCATCTATTAATGAAAAGAGATTATGAAATTGAAAGACAGCAAGGAGGGTATATGGGACAGTTTGGAGGTAGGAAAAGCAATCTAAATATTCCATAATTGTAGATGGAATTTCTTTTTCTTTTTCTTAAAACCTTTCAAACTGAACAAAGTAGTTGTTAGGGAATTCCCCAATAAATAAGAGGGGAAGGTCATGGTAACAACTATGGTCTCAGTACACTTACCCAGACGTTGTTCTTCACTCAAAAATGAAAGTTAATCTCTGTGTTGTTCATTTTTCCAAGTCAAAATCTTACAGATACTTCATTCTAATATTCCTATCTATAATGGATTGTAGAAATCTTCATTTTAGTAAAATACAAGTTTCATCTTTTAAAAAGTCACTAGTCTTGTTCTTTTTTATCTAAGTCACTGGCATCCTCCTGAGTATAAAGACTTTTGGAACACAGACTTTAATTAGGACAAAATGCCCCGATGTAATTTAGATAAGTAATAGTTTCCATAGAACTGGTAAAAATGAACCCAATTAAAGCTCAGCATTAGACACAGGCTGAAGGACCAGACATTGTATCACCTGAGTCCCCTGAAAATGTGAAGATGATGATGTAGATAATGAAACATGGAGCAAATATACAGATAATCTCCATCAAATGAAGTAATATGTCTGGCACCTGTATGGGGCTCTGGACAAAATCATCTGTAGTTTTCACAACCCAGATGAAGCAGATATTCAATCTCTCATTCTCTCTTCTCTGCATGATAATATACCAATTTATGAGAGAGCTAAAGTAAACACAACAGTAACCATTTTCTTTAAAAACTAAAGAAAAAAGAAGAAAAGAAAAAGTAAAATTTGATCCAAAGAATTTAAATAAAATGCAAGACTTTGAGTATCCATTAACTATCACAACATAGAGACTGATAGCAACATGCTCTCTTCAATATCTACATTCAAATCCAAATGTCACCTTTCAGTTTCATGAGTTTATTAAAAAATATTTAAGTATTTAAGTTCCCTTTTTAGTTTTGCAGATTTATAAAAGTTCTGTCAAAATGTTAATTAGATATCACACTCAATTTTTTTTAAATACAAAATGCTTCACAACACTGTATATCCATCTTTTAATGGACATAGGAAGATTCTCCACAAGTTGGTTTCTGTCAGCTCAAACAAGAAGAAACTGGTGATAGAATTAGTTGTTGGATGAGTCTCTTGGATAGTCCAATGAACAGCCTTTTATGGAAGACTGGAGGATCTATACTGACATGAAAAAGAAATGACTGAAGAATTTTGCCAAATTCATGTCTAAGAGCTATGAAAGGAAGTTTTGCCATCAAAATTCCATCCCTATATGAAGCACACCAGGCAAGAAGCAAAACAAAGGAAGGAATTCTATCTATCCATCACTAGACTTTAATATGATTTTCCCCAGAATTTTGAGAATTGTGTACACAATGAATTTTTTTCTTTGCCTAAATCTTATGTTACTAATCAAGACATTTGGGCTATAAACATCAGGGCATTTTTGGAACTCATTGTGGGGAGATTCCAAGTGAGTAGACCATTTCTGAAGAGTTTAGGGTACTATTTGAGGATTTCAGTCCATGTTGTAACTACTTCTACACATCTGGAAAATATTTATAAAGACTATAAAATATCCTCATCACTTCCTTGGCAGGTTGCACCTTAGTGAGGGGAGTTTCCACAAGTTCTCTGGGGTATTGAGCTCTTGTTCAGATCCCTGCACGGGTAAAGGCTCTCTGACATCTGACTGAGATATCACATGCTAACTTGTCCTGTCTAGGTGTGTCATACCATGCCTTGCCCTGAACAAATCAGAAAGTTTTGTGGGCCGCAAATAAGTAGTTTGTTTAAATTTATCTGCAGAGTTGTTGACAGAGCAGGCAACATTCTAATCTAGTTTTTTTCCCTAGGATATAGGTTTCAGAATCTTATAAAGCATTAGGCAGTGATTCATCAAAAAGAGTCCAGGGAACCTGGATCATCTCAGGTTGTGCACTCCTTGAAGCCCCTTGATAACTGCATTCTTCCCCATTGTCTGTGGCTCTGAGAGCCCTGATGACTTAATGTCATTTTCTTGGGATTTTACTGCAGCCTCCAGAAATATTGTTGGGTATCCAACAGAGAAAATTATTAGATATAGACATTTTCAAGATCTGACCATTTGCCTAGGAATTTCGTGAATTCATTGTTTTTAATTGCAGAGTAGTATTCCATTGTGTAAATATACCACAACTTCTGAATCCATTCCTCCGTTGAGGGACATCTGGGTTCTTTCCAGCTTCTGGCTATTATAAATAAGGCTGCTATGAACATAGCGGAGCATGTGTCCTTATTGCATGCAGGTAAAGTCTCTGGGTATATGCCCAGGAGAGGTATAGCCGGATCCTCCGGGAGTGTCATGCCCAGTTTTCTGAGGAACCGCCAGACTGCTTTCCAGAGTGGTTGTACCAGCCTGCAATTCCATCCACAGTGGAGGAGTGTTCCTCTTTCTCCACATCCTCTCCAACAACTGCTGTCTCCTGTGTTTTTGATCTTAGCCATCCTGACTGGTGTGAGATGGAATCTCAGGGTTGTTTTGATTTGCATTTCCCTAATGACTAAGGATGATGAACATCTCTTTAGGTGCTTCTCAGCCATTAGATATTCTTCAGGTGAGAACTCTTTGTTTAGCTCTGTACCCCATTTTTTAATAGGGTTACTTGCCTCTCTGGAGTTTAACTTCTTGAGTTCTTTGTATATATTGGATATTAGCCCTCTGTCGGATGTAAGGTTGGTAAAGATCCTTTCCCAGTTAGTTGGTTGCCGCTTTGTCTTTTTGACAGTGTCTTTTGCCTTGCAAAAACTTTGTAATTTAATGAGGTCCCATTTGTCTATTCTTGATCTTAGAGCATAAGCTATTGGAGTTCTGTTCAGGAAATTCTCCCCTGTGCCCATATGTTCAAGGTTCTTCCCTAGTTTACTTTCTATTAGTTTCAGTGTGTCTGGTTTTATGTGGAGATCTTTGATCCACTTAGAATTGAGCTTAGTGCAAGGAGATAAGGATGGGTCAATTTGCATTCTTCTGCATGTTGACCTCCAGCTGAGCCAGCACCATTTGTTGAAAAGGCTATCTTTTTTCCACTGGATGGTTTTAGCTCCTTTGTCAAAGATCAAGTGACCATAGGAGTGTGGATTCATTTCTGGGTCTTCAATTCTGTTCCATTGATCTACATGTCTGTTACTGTACCAATACCATGCAATTTTTAACACTATTGCTCTGTAGTACAGCTTGAGGTCCAGGATACTGATTACCCCAGAGGTTCTTTTACTCTTGAGAATAGTTTTAGCTATTCTGGGTTTTCTTTATTCTGGGTTTATTTATTCCAGATGAATTTTTGAATTGCTCTTTCTAACTCTACGAAGAATTGAGTTGGGATTTTGATGGGGATTGCATTGAATCTGTGTATTACTTTTGGTAAGATGCTCATTTTTACTATATTAATCCTGCCAATCCATGAGCATGGCAGATTTTTCCATCTTCTGAGGTCTTCTTCAATTTCTTTCTTCAGAGACTTGAAGTTCTTGTCATACAGATCTTTCCCTTGTTTGGTTAGAGTCACGCCAAGATACTTAATATGGTTTGTGGCTATCGTGAAGGGTATTATTTCTCTTACTTCTTTCTCAGCCTGCTTATCCTTTGAGTATAGGAAGGCTTCTGACTTGCTTGAGTTGATTTTACATCTGTCCACTTTGTTGAAGTCGTTTATCAGCTGTAGGAGTTCTCTGGTGGAGTTCTTTGGGTCGCTTATGTATACTATCATATTGTCTGCAAATAGTGATAGTTTGATTTCTTCCTTTCCAATTTGTATCCCTTTGACCTCTTTTTGTTGTCTAATTGCTCTAGCTAGAACTTCAAGTACTATATTGAAAAGATATGGAGAGAGAGGGCAGCCTTGTCTAGTCCCTGATTTTAGTGGGATTGCTTCAAGTTTCTCTCCATTTAGATTGATGCTGGCTACCGGTTTGCTGTAAATTGCTTTTACTATGTTTAGATATAGGCCTTGAATCCCTGATCTTTCCAAGACCTTTAGCATGAAAGGATGCTGAATTTTGTCAAATGATTTCTCAGCATCTAATGAGATGACCATGTGGTTTTTTTCTTTGAGATTGTTTATGTAGTGGATTACATTGATGGATTTCCGTATATTGAACCATCCCTGCATTCCTGGGATGAAGCCTACTTGATCGTGGTGAATGATCGTTTTGATGTGTTCTTGGATTCGGTTGGCAAGAATTTTATTGAGTATTTTTGCATCGATATTCATAAGAGAGATTGGCCTGAGATTCTCTTTCTTTGTCGGATCTTTGTGTGCTTTTGGTATTAGTGTAATTGTGGCTTCATAGAACGAGTTGGGTAGTGTTCCTTCTGCTTCTATTTTGTGGAACAGTTTGAAGAGTATTGGTGTTAGGTCTTCTTTGAAGGTCTGATAGAATTCTGCAGTAAAACCATCTGGACCTGTGCTTTTTTTGGTTGGAAGACTTCCAATGACAACTTCTATTTCTTCAGGGGTTATAGGACGGTTTAGATGGTCTATTTGATCCTGATTTAATTTTGGTACTTGCTATCTGTCAAGGAAATTGTCCATTTCCTCGAGATTTTCTAGTTGTGTTGAATACAGGTTTTTGTAGTAGGATCTGATGATTTTTTGAATTTCCTCAGTTTCTGTTGTTACCTCTCCCTTTTCGTTTCTGATTTTATTAATTTGGATACTATCTCTGTGCCCTCTGGTTAGTCTGGCTAAGGGCTTATCTATCTTGTTGATTTTCTCAAAGAACCAACTCCTCGTTTTGTTGATTCTTTGTATGGTTTTATTTGTTTCTACTTGATTGATTTCAGCCCTGAGTTTGATGATTTCTTACTTCTACTCCTCTTTGGTGTATTTGCTTCTTTTTGTTCCAGGGCGTTCAGGTGTGCCATTAAGCTGTTAGTGTATGCTGTCTCCCGTTTCTTTTTGGCGGCACTCAGGGCTATGAATTTTCCTCTTAGCACTGCTTTCATTGTGTCTCATGAATTAGGGTATGTTGTGCCTTCATTTTCATTAACTTTCAAAAAGTCTTTGATTTCTTTCTTTATTTCCACCTTGACCAAGTTATCATTGAGTAGAGCATTGTTCAGCCTCCATGTGTACGTGGGTTTTCTTTTGTTTTTGTTGCCATTGAAGACCACCCTTATTCCATAGTGATCTGATTGGAGGCATGGGATTATTTCTATCTTCTTGTATCTGTTGAAGTCTGATTTGTGACCAATTATATGGTCAGTTTTGGAGAAGGTACCATGAGGAGCAGAGAAGAAGGTGTATTCTTTAGCTCTAGGATGAAATGTTCTATATATATCTGTTAGTTTCAGTTGGTCCAAGGCTTCAATTAGATTCACTGTGTCCCTGTTTAGTTTCTGCTTTCCTGAACGATCCATTTCAGAGAGCGGGGTGTTGAAGTCACCCACTATTATTGTGTGCAGTGTGATGTGTGCTTTGAGTTTTAGTAAAGTTTCTTTTACGAATGAGGGTGCCCTTGCATTTGGAGCATAGATATTCAGAATTGAGAGTTCTTGATGGTGGCTTTTTCCCTTGATCAGTATGTAGTGTCCTTCTGTGTCTTTTTTAATGACTTTAGGTTGAAAATCAATTTTATCCGATATTAGGATGGCTACTTCACCTCGTTTCTTGGGGCCATTTGCTTGTAAAATTGTTTTCCAGCCTTTTACTCTGAGGTAGTGTTTGTCTTTGACATTGAGGTGCGTTTCCTGCATGCAGCAAAATGCTGGGTCCTGTTTACGTATCCAGTCGGCTAGTCTATGTCTTTTAATTGGGGAATTGAGACCATTGATATTAAGAGAGATTAAGGCATAGTGATTATTGCCATCTGCCATTCTTGACGCTATCTTTATGTTTGAGTGATTATCTACTTTTGGGTTTGATTCAAGAAGGTTATTATCTCATTTTTTCCAGGGTGTTGTTTCTCTCTCTGTATTGGAGGTTTCCACCTATTATCCATTGCAGGGCTGGATTTGTGGAAAGATATTGTGAAAATTTGGTTTTATCATGGAATATTTGGTCTCTCCATCTATGGTGATTGAGAGTTTTGCTGGGTATAGTAGTCTAGGCTGGCATTTGTGCTGTCTTAGTGTCTGCATGATATCTGCCCAGGATCTTCTGGCTTTCATAGTCTCTGGTGAGAAGTTTGATGTGATTCGGATAGGTCTTCCTTTGTATGTTACTTGGCCCTTTTCTCTTACTGCTTTTAGTATTCTTTCTTTGTTTAGAACATTCGGTGTTTTGATTATTATGTGACGGGAGGTATTTCTGTTCTGGTCCAGTCTGTTTGGAGTTCTGTAGGCTTCTTGTACGTTCATCGGCATCTCTCTCTTTAAGTTAGGAAAGTTTTCCTCCATAATTTTGTTGAAGATGTTTACTGGCCCTTTAAGTTGCAAATCTTCACTCTCATCTATACCTATAATCCTTAGGTTTGGTCTTCTCATTGTGTCCTGGATTTCCTGGATATTTTGGGTTACACGTTTTTTGCATTTTGCATTTTCTTTGACTGTTGAGTCGATGTTATGGAATCTTCAGCACCTGAGATTTTTTCTTCCATCTCTTGTATTCTATTGTTTATGTTTGCATCTATGACTCCTGATTTCTTCCCAAGGTTTTCTATCTCCAAAGTTGTCTCCCTTTGTGATTTCTTAGTTGTTTCTACTTCCTTTTTTAGTTCCTGGATGGATTTGATGAGATCCTTCACTTGTTTGTTTGTATTTTCCTGTATTTCTTTAAGGTATTTTTGCATTGCCTCTTTCAGGATTTCTTCCTGATGACCCACGTTCTCCTGCATTTCTCTGAGTGATTTTTGTGTTTCCTCCTCATGGGAATCCATCTGTTGATCCATCGTCTCCTACATTTCTTTAAGCAGTTCTCGTATTTCCTTTGTAAGGGCATCTAACCGTTGATTCATTTCTTTAAGCAATTTTTGTGTTGCCTCCTTATGGGCATCCGTCTGTTGACCCATATTCTTCTGCATTTCTTTATGCCAATTTTGTGATTCCTTTATGAGTGCATCTACCCGTTGATTCATATCATTAAGCGATTTTTGTGTTGTCCCCTTGTGCGCCTCCATCTTTTGATCCATGTTCTCCCGCATTTCTCTAAGCGATTTTTGTGTTTCCTTTGTAAGGGCTTCTAACCGTTGATTCATGGTCTCCTGTAACTCTTTATGAGATTTATTTGTGTCCTTCTTGTGATCCTCTAATAGCATCATGAGAAGTGATTTTAAATCCAGATCTTGTCTTTCGGGTGTGGTGGGGTATCCAGGATTTGCTGCTGTTGGAGAGTTGGGTTCGGATGGTCCCACATTACTTTGATTTCTGTTAGTAACATTCCTACGTTTGCCTTTTGCCATCTGGATACCTCTGATGTTAGTTGGTCCTGCTGCCACTGGCTGTTGGTTGGACCTCCTGTGAGCCTGCAAAGCTATTTCTGCCCCCCCCTGGATTGCCAGGATTCCCCTTGCACCGATTTCTGGGGCCTGCCTGCTCCTGAGTGACTTTGGAGCCCTAATGTGCCTTGCCCCAAGTGATCTTATATTGGGGAGGCCTTGCACATCCAAAGGCTCTGCCTAGTGGATTCCTGGAGCAGAGGTCGCCAAAGGGAGGCTGGTAGGCTCCTGCCCTGTGCAGGGGTGTGTGATCTCTCCTAGGGGGGGAGGGGGCATCCCTCTGCCAGGCAGAAGTCCCACAGCAGAGCTAGCACGCTGGTTACTGCAAATCTGCCCAGCACTTGGTAGCTGCACACACACAAGCCGCCCGAGACCCAAGCGATATTAAGCCTGTCTGTCTCAGAACCTGGCTGTCCCAACTTCCCAGTCACTGGAGCAAAGATGGTGGAGTGCAATCTGCACACTCTCCATGGCGCCGCTCACCCTGCAGACGCGATGGCCTGCTGATCTGGCACCCAGACGACCACATTCTCGGGCACAGATGGAAGCCCCAACAGGCAGTATCCCAAGTGATGTTATATTGGGGAGAGAGAGCTTATGGTACCTGTCTCTTCAGCGCAGTCTGCAGGAACAGAGGTCGCGGAAGGAAAGCTGGTAGGCTCCCGCCCAGTGCGGGGTCCCTCTGCCAGGCAGAAGTCCCACAGCAGAGCTGGCTCGCTGGTTACTGCAGATCAGCCCCGCACTAGGTAGCCGCATACACACAAGCCGCCCGAGACCCAAGCGATATTATGCCTGTCTGTCTCAGAACCTGGCTGTCCCAACTTCCCAGTCACTGGAGCAAAAATGGCGGAGGGCACTCTGCACACTCTCCGTGGTGCAGCTCCCCCCTTAACCATTTCAAGAGTGATCTTTTAAGCACAAATACCATATTCCGGAAAGGTGAGAAGTGGAACTGGAGCTGTGAAGATGGAGAGAACACCCTGATATAAGTATACCTGCTCTGTTATCTGAGGCTACGGTGAAATCCCAACTGTGCTGTCACTAAAGGCCATATTGGGATCTGTAGCTATGCAATATTGTCTGTCAATGACTGTAGCTCATATTACTGTTAGAGACCTTGGGATCCTGTGGATGTACAAGGGTTGTACAGAGCTATTCTTATCCCCACTGCCTGTGGTACTCTGGAGAGACGGATATATTCTTCTCTAGTTACAACACTCAGAAGAGTGTACCCTGCATCACACCTGAGAAGCACATTAGACATAATACTGTTGCTTTGGGTCTGCTCTAGCAGTTTACAGATGAGGTAGATGTAAGGGTGGGTCAGCACAAAGGTCTAGAGGGTAGCTGAATTGTGTACCCCACTATATCTCCTGCATCCACAAGACCAGGGTGAACTCTCAAGCATAGCTGCTGCTAGATCACACAATTGGGCAGGTGGCAAGGGGCAGGACCATCAGTACCACTCTCAGGCCATTTGTGCCATTGGTTGCAACACTCAGGAGAGTGAGCCCTATACCACTTACACCCAACTAATGGACAAAATGTGGGCCCCCTGTGATAGAATTAGGAAAACCTGGAAAATCTGAGGAGGATGTCAACCCCATAAGAAGATGAACAGTCTCAAATAACTTGGGTCACCAAGATATCTGACACTGAGCCACAAACCAGACAGCATACTCAGGTGATATCTGGTCCCTTACACATATACAACAGAGGACTGATTGGTCTGGCCTCAGTGAGAGACGGTACACCTAACCTTAAAAAGACTTCAGGCCCCAGGGTGTGGGGAGGTCTGGTTCTGTGAGGATAACGGGGTGGGGACATCCTCTAGGGACAGGGGAAGAGGAATGGAATGAACAACAGTCAGAGGGCAGACGAGGTGGGGGATAATGACTGAACAGTAAAAATAATTAAATAATAACAGTGGCAGCAACAACAACAACAATACTAATACTAATAATACTAATACTAATACTAAGAGTAATAATGTTTTAGATGCAAGAAGATTTTTAAGTTAATAAAGCAAATTAGAATAGAAATTGACTTAGATGCAGAACTCTGAACTCACCAGTATAGGAGAGATAATAAAATATTTTCTTCTGAATTGCCAAATATAAACAGAGTGAAATTTTTAAATGTAACTATTATATCATAATTTTCATAATTGTTTCACAGTAGTTCCTGCTGTATATTGTTTATTATTGCAAGAAATTAACTTTTTTATGTAAAAAAATGGGAATTATTGAAGTTTGTTCTGTTGTTGTATATCATAATGCTAAATATTGGCCCCCAAATCTTGTTGTTCCCAAGGATGAGGAAATATTTAAGTACAACAAGTGATGCTATGTAACCTTGCTTTTTAATTTAAAAATATTGGTTGAATGAAGATGGAAAAAGCTCATAGCTGAGCAGAAGAGAGGTAGGAAGAATTTTGGTTTACAATCTGAGGGAAGAAGAAGACATCATGGGGTAGGTCAGTTATGAAATCCTGGCCATGAGCACTGGTCAATTGTAGCTAGGAGAAACCCATTTGGCAAATAGCAAGTTATACCTCAGGGTTATTGATAGGGAAGTAGAATTCAAGTAATTTAGAGGGTAGCTATTTGCCTAGGTCTAGTGCTTTAAAGGCTTGTAATAAGTATAAAAATTTGAATCTCTTATCTTGGAACAGAATGATCAAAGATAAGGTAGAAACCCACTGCTGAGATTAATTATTACTATAATAGTAGACTTTAACAATTATTTTATAACAATGACTCTTCTAGATTCTTTTACTACATGGTTATTATTTAGTAGGCATGAGATATTTCTGGGTAATGTGAAATTGTAAATCAATGAATAGATCTTAAAATATTAGTAATAGTACCATAATGACAATATTCAATTTGTTTATAATGAGATAATATAATAATGGTATATTTAACAAGCTTAAGTAACCATTAAATTTCTTAGATTCTTATACAATATTCATATGGATAAGGACTGCAGTGAAAATTGAATCAAGTGCTACATATCCTCAATATTAGTTTCTCAGTATGCTGAGGAAAGTGAGTCATGATTTTAAGCAACATAGCCCACTTCTTTCTCAAGAAAAAAAAAAGACCCAATCTGATTTTGAAAGAGATTTTATAAAAAAGGACTAAAAGTTTTGTGTTATTTTATTTGATTCTTCTTTTTAACTTAAGAATCTTTATGGTTTTCATTTATTTTAGTGTAGTTTAGGAACAAAAGAGATGGGAAGGTGATTGAGCACTTAAATCACAAATACCATTATAGTGAGTATTTATGTGAAATTCCGCCCCCTAGTATTGCAGTTGCTAAGTGAGCAAGTCTTCACTAAGCATCAGAAGACAGAATGAACAATACCAACCTAGACACAGAGTGAGAATGTATAGTGTAACAAATCACCTGTTGACAGCTTATCCAAAGTGATTCTTGAAAGCCAAAATTTTAGGCAACTGATAGAAAATAGTGAAATGACAGCTTGTTCCACATGATAATAATTGAGATTTTTTTCTTGAACTCCATGTGAAACCAATGTGGAATACATAAAAATTACAAGAAAAATGTTTTCTGCTTTGATTTTATTCCTTATCATTTTGTTAATGGATATAACATATCTGCTAACATTCACCCTCTCATCCATACATCTTATCCCTTCTGCATCCCTTGTACTGAGGAAGTCCTCACTTCATTTCATGTCGTTTTGCTCTATGACACAGTGGGATAATTAAGAGCCTCTTTCTGAGCATGGGTATGGAACATGGAGTAGTGGCTACCCAACTAATGACAATGACAATCATTTTCCTTTCAGCTCTGATCTGTCAATAGCTTTCTTGGGAGATTTCAGACCTCTAAGCCCTTCCCTAGTTTGTGAATATTTAGAAGTTTAATCTTGGGTATGCTTTGTGCAAGCAACAGAATATGCTGAGATCATGAATGCCATTTTCTTTTCATGCTCAGAAGAGAGAATCCCATGGCCTCTTCCTCATCTCTTGGCTCTTAAATTCTTTCCTTCACCTCTTTCACAGTGTTTCCTGAATCTTGTAGGCATGTTCTGAATACTCCCTTTAAGGCTGAAGAGTCAACACTAACTTTTTCTCAGCACTTAATAAGCCAGGCCTAGATCTTTATATTTACTGTCCATACCTACTAAACTTTGTATTCAACTCTTACCTAGTTTTTACATTGACATCTCCAAATATTTGTGTGAACTTTTGTCAAAATAATCTTTACAAGTAAGTGTGATTGTTGATCAAAAAAGTATCATTAGATTTTCAAACATTTAATTTTTCAGAAAAATATGAAAGTTATATGCAAACCATCTTGATAATACTTTCTGAACTATTAAAAATATTTCTGTATGCTATCCTATTTAAGAGAAATTTACTTATTTCATTGATTATAGTGATTATTTCCTAAAACCCAATCCAATAGATGATATATAATTACATACTTGAAATGTGAAATTTCCCTGTTATTCAGAAACTCACTTAAAAAGTATTTCCATGAGCATATATGGAAACATGATTCAATTTGCCAATGTATTTTCTTCTTTAACTATATAACTTCATGAAATGGCTTATATATTTGAGAAAACCTGATTCCAGATTCCAATGCCATGGACATACATATTTGACTTAAGTATAATATGTCCGTTATTCCCATTGATGATAGGTCTGCATTCTCTGTTGACTCATTTGTACAAGTGATATGTGGTTATGATTGCCATTTGTTAATATTTATGTAATGTCCTAATTAAAATGTATTTTAAATACATCATTAGCAGTATAATTCTCCTGCTGTGTACTGTGGTGGCATGATTATGTTTGGCCCATGGTAAGTGGCACTATTTGAAGTTATTGGCTTTGCTGGAGTAACTGTGACCTTGTTGGAGAAAGTGTGTCACTGTGGGCATGGCTTTTGAGGTCCTCTGCTCAAGCTCTCCCCAGTGTAGAGGAGACCATTTTCCTATCTGAAGATTGATGACAGACTTCTTCTTGCTGTCTTTGGATCAAAATATAGAATTCTTTTCTCCTCCAGCACCATGTTTTCCTGTGTGCTGCCATTCTTCTCACCATGGTGGTAATAGTCTGAGCCTTGGACACTGTAAACCATCCCTAATGAAATGTTTTCTTTTATAAAATGTGCCTTGTACATCTGGAGAGATGGCTTCACAGTGAAAAGCACTGACTACTCTTCCAGAGTTTCTGAGTTCAATTCCCAGCAACCACATCTTGGCTTGCAACCATCTGTAATTGGATATGATGCCTGTTTCTGGTGTCTGAACACAGCTACAGTACTCATACACATAAAATAAATCTTTTTTCTTCTTTTTTTTTTTAAAGCCAAACATTCAGCTTAGTGCACTGACCCCAGTGGAGAAGTTAAGGCAAGGACAGAAGGAGCTGAAGGGGTTTGCATCCCCAGATGAAGAACAACAATATCAACCAAACAGAACCCCAAATCCTCCCAGGGAATAAACTATCAACAAAAGAGTACACATGGGGTGGTGAACCCATGGCTTCAGCTGGATATTCAGCAGAGTATTGCCTTATTGGGCATCACTGGGACAGGAGTCCCTTGGTCCTGGGGAGACTCAATGACCCAAGGTAGGAATATGCTAGGGAACTGAGGCAGGAGTGGGTGGGCAGGTGGGGAGAACACTCATAGAGGTAGGGGGAGGGGAGAGGGGATGGGAGGTTTGTGGAGGGTAAACTGGGAAGGGGGATAACATTTGAACTGTCATTAAATAAAATAACCAATATAATAAAAAAGAAAAATTTTCCCCAAAACTACTTAATGTTATCTTCTTTCCCTAATATATAGTATAGCAAATATATTATATATTATATTTCATATCTTATATATTAACACATGTAATTATTTTATATAATTATTTTTTAAAATAATTTATAATATATTTTAGAGAATTACCAAAAAAAAAAAGGTTTGCTTTGGTCATCTTTGGTCATCATGTCCCTTCACAGCAATGGAAAACCTAAGACATTTGCTAAAATCAATAGTACCATTTATATTTAGAAAAATACATTTGTTGTCATGTGTTTTTGAAGACTGGTGTGCTGAATTTCAATTTAAACATGTGCCAATACACTCAACTACATTCTTGAACCTTGAATTGTGGGCTATACCAAATAGATTTCTTAACTCAGTTATTTTCATCCTCCTTAAGGAAAATAGATTACCCTATTCTTATTATCATCGAATCATTGTTCATGGGCAAGAAAAACTAATTCTGATATTGGTATCATATTCTTTTCTATTATATCTCCATTATTATAAGAATGCTAGAATCTAAAGTTTTCATGTCTAAAATTTAGGTAACAAAACATTGCCTTTTGGGGTGAGTTTCTTTCCTCTAGGGTTCCATCTGTCATCTCAGAGTGTTGGTTACATTTTGAGCACAGAGTAAGCTAATTTTGAAAACTCAACCATGTGGATCTGGTTTTGCAGTCAGCAATATTCAATACTGAAGGGAAAATAGAGGCTGGCACCAAAGTTTCTATAGGCTACTGAAGCTCTAGAATGTGTGGCAGGTTAAAATTCCCCAGAAGAGGCCCTTGATTGGTCATTGCATGTACTTAGGAAATGAATCCCAAGTTACAGTTGGAAATTTATAATTTTGGTGATTCCAGGACTCTGTAACATGTACCAAAGAAAGTTGTCAGTGCAGAGATGGTCCATCTTCAATAAGGATGACAGAGGGGTTGGCAGCAGTAGAGTTTTGGAATTGCCTAAGGTTATTGAAGCCCACATGATACCATCATAAGTCCCAAATATCAGATATCAAGCTGTAGTTTTGATGTTTCTTTAAGTTTTAGTTTTGTTTAAAACTATTTTCTTTTTGTGCTAACTACTACCATCCCTTTTACCCTTGCAGTTGGGATGCGTATACTGTGCCATTGTATATTTACAATTTGTAATTTATATTTTGATTTTATGAAGGATCACAGTCCATGGGTCAACCTAAATTTCAAATGAAATTTGAAGAGAATACTCCTGAAGAATAATGGTGCTGTTAAAACTTTATGAACCATAAAAGACAAAGTGAATTTTGTATTGTGAAATGAATATAAAAGTTTATACACCAGTAGTGGTATGATATTGTGTAAGTATTATACATTTGAGTATCAAGTTGGCAAAGAATGAAACTATCATGATTTGCATTAATTTTCAACTAGATGTGATATGAAATGACATTAGAAAGAAACTTCTTGACATATTCATGATGGTCTTTCAAATACGAATAACCTACCTTGGAAGTATACTTTGAGTGTAAGGTTACCATTCTTTTGAATATTGTCCTTAATTGAATATAAAGGAAAGGGTGAGCAAAACATCAGCATTGTCTTGATATTTGTCTTCATAATTTCAGGTTGAATGTGACCCTTACTATGGTCAACATGTCTTCCCTTCCATGTCATATGCATGATTCCTATGCTTAAATTATAAGCCAAATAATATGCATTATTTTAATATGATCCTGAGGAAACTGTGAGCCAATTTCTCCATGACTTTTCTATCTATTTTCTAGGGAATGATCAGTCCTTCCTACAGAAAATGCCAATTATCCTAACACTAATTGTCTTAAGAGAAAAATAAATAATAAGGAAGGCTACTAAAAAAAATTTTCCTTTGGGGAGTATTAAGGTTGTAGCTAAAGGCCTTAAAAAGGGCTATTACAGACCTGTGGATTACATGGTGTTTCAAAGGAAATCTAAACGTAATTTAAAACATGGTAAATGATTTTCTTATTTGTATTTGCTTTATTGTATATTAAGAAATGGATAAAGTTTAGAAACTGTGTTTGAGTCTTATCAGAGCCTGAAATTGTAACTACAGGTCCTAATTACAGAGTTCATGAACATTTATGTGATCCTTCAATAATCTGAATGTTAATGTTTTTTGAGTTTTTTTCCTTCTTAACTGGATCTGTTGGAAGTCCTTTCTATACATGTCTGATGAATAATTTATGTTCCAGGTATTTGAGAATTCTGAGTTAATTTAACATTGTATCCATTTTCAATAAGGAGTAAATCAATACTTAAATGTAGTAGCCAATAATGTAGTTACAGATAGAGTTTGAATCAGCAGGATATCAGCATATATTGGATCTTACTAACAAGTGATTGCAATGCTGTATGTTAAAGAGAAATATGAACACACTATTGGATGATATATTTAGATATGGTTGTCTCTCAAGATTCCTTCACAAAGAAATCATAAGGAAATTCTGACATGCCCATACTACAAATGTGTGTGTATGTGACTCAAAAAGTTTCCTAATTTAGGTATTTACTTTCTTGAAGACATATTTCTTATTTTAATTCCATGTGTATTTCTTTTTTATGCATTTATGCTAGTGTAAACTGTACATACCTGGTGCCTATAAAAATCAGAAATATGTACATCCCTTGGAACGGGAGTCTAAGACAATTGTGAGCCATCGTGTAGCTTTTGGAAAATGAACCCACATTGTCTCTAAGAGCAAGAATTACTTCATTTTCCAAGCCAAGACTCCAGCCATTCAACTTTTTCTCTTCTTTTTTTCTCTTTTGTTTTTATAAAATCTTTTTTGGTGATATGATTTAATTAAAATATTTTTCCATTTCTATGCATCACTTTAACCCCCAACCCATATACCTGTCCTGTCTCTTTCAAAAACAGTACCTCCTTTCTGTTGTTGTTTTGGTTTAATAAGATATTACATGCATGTATTGCATAAGTGTGCATAAGTATACACATGTATAGAGAATTTCTTATGAGTACCACCTGTCAATAAAAAAGCTTATGGCTAATGAGCTGAGACAGATAATAGGATGCGAGTCACTGGAAGGAAGACAGAGGATTCTGAGAGTGGGTGAGAGAATAAAAGGAGATGCAAGAAGATTTGACATAAATTCAAAGGAGATGCTGGAGATGATCTTGAGGGAGAATTCAAGGAAGAAGGTTGAAACTGAGAGAGATGTAAATAACTTTGTGATATAAATAGAGTAGTTTAATGGGCTAAATAAATTATGACTTAGCCAGGGAATGATCCAAAGCTTATGGCCTAGGCATTTAATAATAAATAATTAGTTACAGAGATGTCCTCCTGTAATCAGGAGCTAGAAGGAGAAACAGATTTAATATTCTTTTTTTTTTTTTTTTTTTTTTTTTAATTTTATTTTATTTTATTTTTTTAATTTACATTCCAAATCACTTCCCCTTTCCCGTTTCCTCCCTCCCCGAAAGTCCCATAAGCCCCCTTCCCTCCCTCTTTTCTCCGTTCAACCCCCTCTCATTACTCTGTCCTGGCGTTCCCCTACATCCAGTCTTTCCAGGACCAGGGGTCTCTCCTTCCATCTTTTTAGAAATCTATTGATATGCTGATTGTGTCTAGGGTATTCTGAGATTCTGGGTCAATATCCCCTTATCAGTGACTTCATACCATGTGTGATCTTTTGTGATTGGGTTACCTCACTAAGGATGATATTTTCAAGTTCTGACCATTTGCCTAGGAATTTCGTGAATTCATTGTTTTTAATTGCAGAGTAGTATTCCATTGTGTAAATATACCACATCTTCTGAATCCATTCCTCCGTTGAGGGACATCTGGGTTCTTTCCAGCTTCTGGCTATTATAAATAAGGCTGCTATGAATATAGTGGAGCATGTGTCCTTATTGCATGCAGGTAAAGTCTCTGGGTATATGCCCAGGAGTGGTATAGCCGGATCCTCCGGAAGTGTCATGCCCAGTTTTCTGAGGAGCCGCCAGACTGCTTTCCAGAGTGGTTGTACCAGCCTGCAATTCCACCAGCAGTGGAGGAGTGTTCCTCTTTCTCCACATCCTCGCCAACAACTGCTGTCTCCTGTGTTTTTGATCTTAGCCATCCTGACTGGTGTGAGATGGAATCTCAGGGTTGTTTTGATTTGCATTTCCCTAATGACTAAGGATGATGAACATCTCTTTAGGTGCTTCTCAGCCATTAGATATTCTTCAGGTGAGAACTCTTTGTTTAGCTCTGTACCCCATTTTTTAATAGGGTTACTTGCCTCTCTGGAGTTTAACTTCTTGAGTTCTTTGTATATCTTGGATATTAGCCCTCTGTCGGATGTAAGGTTGGTAAAGATCATTTCCCAGTTAGTTGGTTGCCGCTTTGTCTTTTTGACAGTGTCTTTTGCCTTGCAAAAACTTTGTAATTTAATGAGGTCCCATTTGTCTATTCTTGATCTTAGAGTATAAGCTATTGGAGTTCTGTTCAGGAAATTCTCCCCTGTGCCCATATGTTCAAGGTTCTTCCCTAGTTTCCCTTCTATTAGTTTCAGTGTGTCTGGTTTTATGTGGAGATCTTTGATCCACTTAGAATTGAGCTTAGTGCAAGGAGATAAGGATGGGTCAATTTGCATTCTTCTGCATGTTGACCTCCAGCTGAGCCAGCACCATTTGTTGAAAAGGCTATCTTTTTTCCACTGGATGGTTTTAGCTCCTTTGTCAAAGATCAAGTGACCATAGGAGTGTGGATTCATTTCTGGGTCTTCAATTCTGTTCCATTGATCTACATGTCTGTTACTGTACCAATACCATGCAGTTTTTAACACTATTGCTCTGTAGTACAGCTTGAGGTCCGGGATACTGATTCCCCCAGAGGTTCTTTTACTCTTGAGAATAGTTTTAGCTATTCTGGGTTTTCTGTTATTCCAGATGAATTTTTGAATTGCTCTTTCTAACTCTATGAAGAATTGAGTTGGGATTTTGATGGGGATTGCATTGAATCTGTGTATTACTTTTGGTAAGATGCTCATTTTTACTATATTAATCCTGCCAATCCATGAGCATGGCAGATTTTTCCATCTTCCGAGGTCTTCTTCAATTTCTTTCTTCAGAGACTTGAAGTTCTTGTCATACAGATCTTTCACTTGTTTGGTTAGCGTCACGCCAAGATACTTAATATGGTTTGTGGCTATAGTAAAGGGTATTATTTCTCTTACTTCTTTCTCAGCCTGCTTATCCTTTGAGTATAGGAAGGCTTCTGACTTGCTTGAGTTGATTTTATATCCGGCCACTTTGCTGAAGTCGTTTATCAGCTGTAGGAGTTCTCTGGTGGAGTTCTTTGGGTCGCTTATGTATACTATCATATCGTCTGCAAATAGTGATAGTTTGACTTCTTCCTTTCCAATTTGTATCCCTTTGACCTCTTTTTCTTGTCTAATTGCTCTAGCTAGAACTTCAAGTACTATATTGAAAAGATATGGAGAGAGAGGGCAGCCTTGTCTAGTCCCTGATTTTAGTGGGATTGCTTCAAGTTTCTCTCCGTTTAGATTGATGCTGGCTACTGGTTTGCTGTAAATTGCTTTTACTATGTTTAGATATGGGCCTTGAATTCCTGATCTTTCCAAGACCTTTAGCATGAAAGGATGCTGAATTTTGTCAAATGCTTTCTCAGCATCTAATGAGATGACCATGTGGTTTTTTTCTTTGAGATTGTTTATGTAGTGGATTACATTGATGGATTTCCTTATATTGAACCATCCCTGCATCCCTGGGATGAAGCCTACTTGATCGTGGTGAATGATCGTTTTGATGTGTTCTTGGATTCGGTTGGCAAGAATTTTATTGAGTATTTTTGCATCGATATTCATAAGAGAGATTGGCCTGAGATTCTCTTTCTTTGTCGGATCTTTGTGTGCTTTTGGTATTAGTGTAATTGTGGCTTCATAGAACGAGTTGGGTAGTGTTCCTTCTGTTTCTATTTTGTGGAACAGTTTGAAGAGTATTGGTGTTAGGTCTTCTTTGAAGGTCTGATAGAATTCTGCACTAAAACCATCTGGACCTGTGCTTTTTTTGGTTGGAAGACTTCCAATGACAACTTCTATTTCTTCAGGGGTTATAGGACGGTTTAGATGGTCTATTTGATCCTGATTTAATTTTGGTACTTGGTATCTGTCAAGGAAATTGTCCATTTCCTCAAGATTTTCTAGTTGTGTTGAATACAGGTTTTTGTAGTAGGATCTGATGATTTTTTGAATTTCCTCAGTTTCTGTTGTTATCTCTCCCTTTTCGTTTCTGATTTTATTAATTTGGATACTATCTCTGTGCCCTCTGGTTAGTCTGGCTAAGGGCTTATCTATCTTGTTGATTTTCTCAAAGAACCAACTCCTCGTTTTGTTGATTCTTTGTATGGTTTTATTTGTTTCTACTTGATTGATTTCAGCCCTGAGTTTGATGATTTCCTGCCTTCTACTCCTCTTTGGTGTATTTGCTTCTTTTTGTTCCAGGGCTTTCAGGTGTGCCATTAAGCTGTTAGTGTATGCTGTCTCCCGTTTCTTTTTGGCGGCACTCAGGGCTATGAATTTTCCTCTTAGCACTGCTTTCATTGTGTCCCATAAGTTAGGGTATGTTGTGCCTTCATTTTCATTAACTTTCAAAAAGTCTTTGATTTCTTTCTTTATTTCCACCTTGACCAAGTTATCATTGAGTAGAGCATTGTTCAGCCTCCATGTGTACGTGGGTTTTCTTTTGTTTTTGTTGCCATTGAAGACCACCCTTATTCCATAGTGATCTGATAGGAGGCATGGGATTATTTCTATCTTCTTGTATCTGTTGAGGTCTGATTTGTGACCAATTATATGGTCAATTTTGGAGAAGGTACCATGAGGAGCTGAGAAGAAGGTGTATTCTTTAGCTCTAGGATGAAATGTTCTATATATATCAGTTAGTTCCATTTGGTCCAAGGCTTCAATTAGATTCACTGTGTCCCTGTTTAGTTTCTGCTTTCCTGAACGATCCATTTCAGAGAGCGGGGTGTTGAAGTCACCCACTATTATTGTGTGCGGTGCGATGTGTGCTTTGAGTTTTAGTAAAGTTTCTTTTACGAATGAGGGTGCCCTTGCATTTGGAGCATAGATATTCAGGATTGAGAGTTCTTGATGGTGGATTTTTCCCTTGATCAGTATGTAGTGTCCTTCTGTGTCTTTTTTGATGACTTTGGGTTGAAAATCAATTTTATCCGATATTAGGATGGCTACTCCACCTCGTTTCTTGGGGCCATTTGCTTGTAAAATTGTTTTCCAGCCTTTTACTCTGAGGTAGTGTTTGTCTTTGACACTGAGGTGCGTTTCCTGCATGCAGCAAAAAGCTGGGTCCTGTTTACGTATCCAGTCTGCTAGTCTATGTCTTTTAATTGGGGAGTTGAGACCATTGATATTAAGAGAGATTAAGGCATAGTGATTATTGCCATCTGCCATTCTTGACGCTATCTTTATGTTTGAGTGGTTATCTACTTTTGGGTTTGATTCAAAAAGGTTATTATCTCATTTTTTCCAGGGTGTTGTTTCTCTCCCTGTATTGGAGGTTTCCACCTATTATCCGTTGCAGGGCTGGATTTGTGGAAAGATATTGTGAAAATTTGGTTTTATCATGGAATATCTTGGTCTCTCCATCTATGGTGATTGAGAGTTTTGCTGGGTATAGTAGTCTAGGCTGGCATTTGTGCTGTCTTAGTGTCTGCATGAGATCTGCCCAGGATCTTCTGGCTTTCATAGTCTCTGGTGAGAAGTCTGATGTGATTCGGATAGGTCTTCCTTTGTATGTTACTTGGCCCTTTTCTCTTACTGCATTTAGTATTCTTTCTTTGTTTAGAACATTCGGTGTTTTGATTATTATGTGACGGGAGGTATTTCTGTTCTGGTCCAGTCTGTTTGGAGTTCTGTAGGCTTCTTGTATGTTCATCGGCATCTCTCTCTTTAAGTTAGGGAAGTTTTCCTCCATAATTTTGTTGAAGATGTTTACTGGCCCTTTAAGTTGCAAATCTTCACTCTCATCTATACCTATAATCCTTAGGTTTGGTCTTCTCATTGTGTCCTGGATTTCCTGGATGTTTTGGGTTACGCGTTTTTTGCATTTTGCATTTTCTTTGACTGTTGAGTCGATGCTTTCTATGGAATCTTCAGCACCTGAGATTCTTTCTTCCATCTCTTGTATTCTATTGTTGATGTTTGCATCTATGACTCCTGATTTCTTCCCAAGGTTTTCTATCTCCAAAGTTGTCTCCCTTTGTGATTTCTTAGTTGTTTCTACTTCCTTTTTTAGTTCCTGGATGGATTTGCTGAGATCCTTCACTTGTTTGTTTGTATTTTCCTGTATTTCTTTAAGGTATTTTTGCATTACCTCTTTCAGGATTTCTTCCTGATGACCCACGTTCTCCTGCATTTCTCTGAGCGATTTTTGTGTTTCCTCCTCATGGGATTCCATCTGTTGATCCATCGTCTCCTGCATTTCTTTAAGCAGTTCTCGTGTTTCCTTTGTAAGGGCATCTAACCGTTGATTCATTTCTTTAAGCAATTTTTGTGTTGCCTCCTTATGGGCATCCGTCTGTTGACCCATATTCTTCTGCATTTCTTTATGCAAATTTTGTGATTCCTTTGTGAGTGCATCTACCCGTTGATTCATCTCGTTAAGTGATTTTTGTGTTGTCTCCTTGTGCGCCTCCATCTTTTGATCCATGTTCTCCCGCATTTCTCTAAGCGATTTTTGTGTTTCCTTTGTAAGGGCTTCTAACCGTTGATTCATGGTCTCCTGTAACTCTTTATGAGATTTATTTGTGTCCTTCTTGTGATCCTCTAATAGCATCATGAGAAGTGATTTTAAATCCAGATCTTGTCTTTCGGGTGTGGTGGGGTATCCAGGACTTGCTGCTGTTGGAGAGTTGGGTTCGGATGGTCCCACATTACTTTGATTACTGTTAGTAACATTCCTACGTTTGCCTTTTGCCATCTGGATACCTCTGGTGTTAGTTGGTCCTGCTGCCACTGGCTGTTGGTTGGACCTCCTGTGAGCCTGCAAAGCTATTTCTGCCCCCCCTGGATTACCAGGATTCCCCTGGCACCGATTTCTGGGGCCTGCCTGCTCCTGAGTGACTTTGGAGCCCTAATGTGCTTTGCCCCAAGTGATCTTATATTGGGGAGGCCTTGCACATCTAAAGGCTCAGCCTAGTGGATTCCTGGAGCAGAGGTCGCCAAAGGGAGGCTGGCAGGCTCCTGCCCTGTGCAGGGGTGTGTGATCTCTCCTGGGGGGGGGGGAGGGGGCGTCCCTCTGCCAGGCAGAAGTCCCACAGCAGATCTGGCGTGCTGGTCACTGCAGATCAGCCCAGCACCTGGGAGCAGGTTACACACAAGCTGCCTGAACCCGAAGCGATATTATGCCTGTCTGTCTCTGAGCCTGGTGGTCCCAACTACCTGGTCACTGGAGCAAAGATGGCGGAGGGCACTCTCCGTGGCGCTGCTCACCCTGTGGTCACGATGGCCCGCCGATCTGGCACCCAGACGACCACAGCGCCAACCCGCCCTCGGGCACAGAAGGAAGCCCCAACAGGCCGTGTCCCAAGTGATGTTATATTGGGGGGAGAGCCTGGGTACCGGTCTCTCCAGCGCAGTCCGCGGGAACAGAGGTCGCGGAAGGGAAGCTGGCGGGCTCCCTCCCTGCGCGGGGTCCCGCCACCAGGCAGAAGGTCCCACCGCGGAACTGGCGCGCTGGTTACTGCAGATCAGCCCAGCACCTGGGAGCAGGTTACACACAAGCTGCCTGAAACCGAAGCGATATTATGCCTGTCTGTCTCTGAGCCTGGCGGTCCCAACTACCTGGTCACTGGAGCAAAGATGGCGGAGGGCAGTCTCCGTGGCGCCGCTCACCCTGTGGTCACGATGGCCCGCCGATCTGGCACCCAGACGACCACAGCGCCAACCCGCCCTCGGGCACAGACGGAAGCCCCAACAGGCCGTGTCCCAAGTGATGTTATATCGGGGGGAGAGCCTGGGTACCGGTCTCTCCAGCGCAGTCCGCGGGAACAGAGGTCGCGGAAGGGAAGCTGGCGGGCTCCCTCCCTGCGCGGGGTCCCGCCACCAGGCAGAAGGTCCCACCGCGGAACTGGCGCGCTGGTTACTGCAGATCAGCCCAGCACCTGGGAGCAGGTTACACACAAGCTGCCTGAAACCGAAGCGATATTATGCCTGTCTGTCTCTGAGCCTGGCGGTCCCAACTACCTGGTCACTGGAGCCAGATTTAATATTCTTAAACACCCACACACACACACATATACAAATGTTCTTCACTGGAAAGTCCATATCTCCCATTTTCAAGGAGACTCCATCATTCAACTCTTAGCAAACTCATTGATATATTCAATATTTTAAGATTTTTATAAATTTAAGATTATATAAATATTAAACAAAATATATGCTTATTCTACCTTGTTTACATTCATTATAACAGAGATATTTATTTGTGTATGTTTAAATATATAATATAACTGTAACTGAGAGTTTACAATTACAACACATGCCTTTTTTACATATAAATTTAATGTGATGGAAAAGTAATTTAAATTGTTTTGTTACAAAAATATTATGGCATAGATTGTAGAAAGTTCCAGCAAGTTATAAGTGGTTCATCATTACAGAAATAAATAAAAATCAACTGTAAAAATGAGGAAGTAATTTGATAAAATATAAAAATATAACTATGTATTTGAAAGTAGGAAGAAGAAGTATAGACTACTAGAAAAAGGTTAAGAGCTATTGATCTCACCCATTCATGGTAAAACTGGGACGTGATTGACTGTAATCTCTGTTCTGAAAATAATGAATCTTAGCAGTAAGGTTAAAATTGCTAAGGGTGAATAGGGATAAATCTAGAGAAAACTGTTTCTGCTAGGAAGTGGAATGATCTTCTGTACTACAACGTTTTTACTATATTATATATTAATCTGCTAGGAGACAAATTTGAACCTATGAAATGATCATTCTGCTTAGGGACACAGGCTCATCACTGAGAAATATATGTGAACAAAGCTTTTGTCCAAGACATATTGAGCCAAACAAAAGAAGGAATCCAGGTTCTACTCAAAGGGTCCAGAAAACTTGATAATGTGGCAGTTAGCAACATTTTGAAAACATTACAGGTACAAGAGAGACACTTACTAACATTAGGCAAATTCTTGGCAAATTGTAACTGTGGCCATAAAAAACATGAACCAAGATTAAGACAAAGTACAGAGAAAGACTTGAAGGTTTTATTCTGGTGTTTGTTGCCCACTGAATGACTGCAATTTCAAGGAAAGAGTCAGTTCTACAAAGAAAGGGGGGTGATATATAATTCAAAATTTTTCTAAAAATTTATAACAAAACATGCTACAATAGTTATAAATGGTAAATAAATACAACTTATGTATCTAGTAAAAATGACACCTTATAAAAAGATAAAATGGGGGCTTTAACAATGTCATAGTGTCTAGGTGGCATCATGGGTCCATTTCCACTGAGCATTTCTGTACATCAATGTGTTAATTGTTGCTTATTTCTCATACCTGACAGGCTGTGGAAGACTCTAGCATGCCCAATGTCACTAGAATAACAGGGTTCATCCTTATGGGATTCTCAGATGTCCCTGAGCTACAAACTGTATGTGGGCTGTTCTTCTTGGTAATGTACCTAGCAGTCATAATGAGTAACTTCCTCCTCATCACTCTCATCACTCTGGATCTGAAACTCCAAACACCCATGTACTTTTT
Organism: Tokudaia tokunoshimensis; assembly: GCA_036184795.1. Lineage (NCBI taxonomy): Eukaryota > Metazoa > Chordata > Mammalia > Rodentia > Muridae > Tokudaia > Tokudaia tokunoshimensis. Next base: position 61,486,690 of record BTHU01000001.1, on the reverse strand, counting down.
CCTGAAGAATTTGTCCCTATTGGATGTCTTCTTTATTTCAGTTCCAATCCCAAATTTCATTATCAATAGCATAACTCACAATAATTCAATTTCTATTCTGGATTGTGCTCTCCAAGTGTTTTTAATGACTTCTTTTGCATGTGGGGAAGTAATTGTCCTAACAGCAATGTCATATGACCGCTATGCAGCCATCTGCTCTCCTCTTCACTATGAGGTCATCATGAGCAGTGGTAACTGTGTGCTGATGGTGGGTGTTTCCTGGGCTACTGGGGTACTCTTTGGAGCTTTATACTCAGCTGGCACATTTTCCATGCCTTTCTGTGGCTCCATTGTGATCCCACAGTTTTTCTGTGATGTTCCCTCATTGTTAAGGATTTCCTGCTCTCACAGACTTGTAGTCATTTATACAAGTCTTGGAATTGGTGTTTGTCTGGGCATGTCTTGTTTCATCTGTGTTGTGCTCTCTTACTTTTACATTTTCGCCACTGTGCTGAGGATTCCTACCACTAAAGGTCAGTCCAAAGCATTTGCCACCTGCATCCCCCACCTCACTGTCTTCAGTGTTTTTATTGCCACTGCTTGTTTTGTCTATCTGAAGCCACCCTCAGATGTACCATCAATTTCAGACAGGCTGTTTTCTGTGCTATATACTGTGTTGCCTCCAGCACTTAATCCTGTGATCTACAGCCTGAGGAACAGTGATGTCAAGTGTGCTCTGAGGAGGCTGCAGCAAAATCTCTGCCCAAGTGTTCACTTCATGTAACAGTGCAAAGTATCTGTCTATGGTTTTGTGGTTCACATTTTACCAGCAACTTTTGTAATTTTTGATTCTGAAAAAAATGTAGATGCTCATTTTTGACTTAAGTAAGTAAACACTCAAATGAAGGCTGATATGATCAAAGATCAGAAAATTATATTATATTAGTCTAACCTACAAAGTTAAAATACCAGAATCTGCTCTTCTATGATAAAGCCATTTTCATTTGAGGAGTCTAACTTTCTAAAACGTTTGCTAATTTTACCTTCATTGTAAGACTGAGTGAATATCTGTTCATTTGGTTACTCCTCATATAGTTCATTTACAAACAAGAAAAACAGCAAAATTTTTGAGATGGAGGAAGCATGTGAACAATGAAGGTTAATTCATATATGGTTTCTCTGCTAACTATACAAATAATTAGAACGAATAAGCCAGAAGCAACCAACCAGGCCTAGATTGCAGTAATTCTTGAAGAAGTATCAAATTCTTGAGTCAAAGACAATTGGAAAAAGATCATATAATCCAAGTTCTATAAGACAAATAGTGAACACCCAGGTTGTGCCTATTATCAGAGAGACACTGGAAAGTTCAAAATTTGTGTGTCTGTTTTTCTGCACTTTCTCTTGAATAGCTACATTACTTATATGTGACATACAACAGGTTTACAAGTCTAAGGAATGAGTCTAAATAACCTTACAAATTCTAAAGAGTTTTAAAAACACAAGGTCCTTTTGCGTATTACCATGTTAATAAAAATGACATACTGGGGAGAGGAGACTCTCTCACTATCCTAGAAGCCTGTAAGGGGCTCTCTGACCTTTCAGATATTGAGCAGGGGCCTTGCAGTTACTGTGTCACCTAAGTTAAAGCTGCGGAACTGTATGAGTGGGATGCTGGCCTAATGCTATTGGAATGCACATGATCCCATGATAAATCTCAAATTCTAGACAAAAAGCTAAATATTTTCAACTTTCCCCTGCTGGATTTGACTTTTCTGCATTTTTTTGTTGTTGTTGTTCACTTATTATCCTGTTTTAAAGATGGAAAGTATTGCTGTGTGCCACTGAACATATGAAGTACAAATTTATTTTTAAAGATCAAATATATTCTTGCTGTTTGTTTCAAGAGAAAATTGAATCATGAACTTAAAAATTATTTCTTTTATTTTGAATTATGTCACCGTATATATTTGAGATGGTGAGTGCATATGAGTATGACATCAAAAGCCAGAACAGTTCACTGGGGCAAAAATGATGTACCCATTCGAGATAACCTAATATGAGTGCTGGAAACAAAACCTTCATTCTCTGCGAGATCTGTTTCTGGTCTTAACAACTGACTCATCTCTCCAAGGCATCACAGACAATGCCAATGATAGAGGTGCTAACACTTCAGGGATTTTACAGATGTACTAAACAGATTTGCATTACATTATACTTAAAATTATTACATTTATTGATCAAGTTGAAAGAGAATGATATGTGATGCTTAATTTTTATTGTAAATTTCATGAATTATAGTATCAACTGGGAAAACAAGGTTTTTTTGTTTTTTTTTTTCTTTTTTTTAGTATGGGTTTTAAAGGCATTTCCAGAAAGGATCGACCTTGATAAGAAGATGTACTGTGGTTGTGGGTAACTTTATTATCTGGTTTGACAATAAAAGAATTTATTTTCTGCTTAGAATAAAAGAAGTTGAACAGAGTACCATTAGAGCATGATAGTGTCATTTTCTGCTTTCTGACTATAGGCACACTGTGACAGTTCTTTCATGATCCTGTAACTAAGCTTTCTATATTATTTGGACTCTACTGCAAAAGTGAACTAGAATCATCCTTGTTCCTAAGGATGACTTTTTTTTCCTCTATATTTGATACAGCTTGCAAAAAAGTGATTAATACTGGATGTATTGCAAGAGTCTTGTTCAGAGTTCCTGATTTTGTATTTTGAAACTTTTTTTTTCTTTTACAAAACTAAGATGTTTTAAAGTGTTAAGATTTTAGGGGTTTTTACAGATGTACTAAACACATTTGAATGATATTATGCTTAAAAGTTATACATTTAGGGATCAAGTTGAAAAGAGAATGATATGAGTATTTTAATGCTTGTTGTAAATTTCATGAAGTATAGTATCAAGTGAGAAAAAGAAGTTATTAATTAATTAATTTATTTGTTTGTTTTTTTATTTATTTATTTTTAGTATGGGTATGTCTTTAAGGGCGTGTCCAGAAAGGACTGACGTTCATAGGAAGATGTACTGTGGTGTGGGTAACTTTATTTTCTGGTTTGGCAACCTGCTTAGAATAAAAGAAGCTGAGCAGAGAACCATTAGAGTATGATAGTATCATTTTCTGCTTTCTGACTATAGGCACACTGTGACCAGCTCTTTCATGATCATGTAACTAAGCTTTCTTTGTTATTTGGACTCTTCTGCAAAAGTGAGCTAGAATTAATTCTTGGTTCCTTATGTTGAATTTTTTTCTCTATATTTGATACGGCCTGGAAAGAAGTTATTAATACTGGATGCAAAAGTCTTGTTCAGAGATCCTAATTTTGTATTTTTAAATATTTTTTTAAAAAAAATAAGATGTCTCTGTTATATGTACTATATAATTGATGAAGCCCATAATTACTCTGTTTCTGGGGAAATACAAGTATTTTCTTTATAATCTATATAACAGTCTGTATAACATTTGGCTGAGGAATGTGATGAATAGAAAGCAGCAATAATTGCAACACTCTCAAAAGGGATGGAGTCTTCATAATACTATTCAGAAAAAACCCTCACTGGGGACACAAATGGAGTATCCATATGACTTAAAAAAATCTCTTAGAGACATTGTGACTACTTAAAGTTTCTAATGAATCTACATGAAAAATTATAAAAAGGGAAAATATTTTTCTCACTGCTTAAATGTATATGATCCTGATAAGAAAGGATTACAATTTAGCTTTGAACATCAAGTTTTCTCACAATCCCAATGATGAAACCCTATGTTATAATTTCTGTTTCTAAAGTGTGCTATATGTTTATTGTCCTTTAAGGTGATCTACTGATATATTAAATATTAATGCATAAAATATTTCAAAGTTGATTGAAAGTGGAATTATAAACATTTCCTGATAAAGTTGAAGATTTACATGGAAAATATCTCAATCTACTTTGAAATATTTTTATGCCTACCATTTTATCTGTATAATTTTCCATCATAATCTTCAATTTTAATGTTTTTCTACATTTTTCTTCAATTTTATCAGGAATATTTTCCATGTCAATCTTCAATTTCATCAGACAATGTCTGTAATTTTACTTTCAATCAACTTAGGAACATTTTCATACCTACCGTTTTATCTGTATAATTTTCCATGAAATAGTCAGTTTTAACATGTTTTTCTATATATTTCTTGAATTTTATCAGAAATATTTTCCTTGTAGATCTTCAATTTTATCAGAAAATATTTATAATTGCACTTTCAATCAACTTAGAAATATTTTTATGCCTACCATTTTATCTGTAATTTTCCATGATAATCTTCAATTTTAATGTTATTTTATATTTTTCTACAATTTTATTAAAAATATTTCCCATGTAAATCTTCAAATCTATCATAAAATGTTTCTACTTCCTTTTTCAATTAATTTAGCAATGTTTTTATATCTACCATTTTACTCTTTAATTTTCCAGGAAAATTGACAATCTTAATGTGTTTTTCTATATGCTTCTTCAATTTTGTCAGAAGTAATTTCATGTAAATCTTTAATTTTATCATAAAATGTTTTTCTTCCTTTTTCATTAAAAAACATTAATGCTTATGAAAACATTTCCCTCCTCAAAACTACCTGCTTAAAAATCTTTCTACATGTATCTGAGAAGTAACTTTTCTAGGAACATGAAGAATCTTAATTGTTCTAAGGTTTAAATTTCAAATTTCCGTTGATAAATGTTAAAATACACTGCCTAAAATAATTTTTAGAACATTATAGGTATGGAAAAAATTGGGAGTGCTATTAAAAGCAATATAGTTTAGCAGTAATTTATTCATGCCTATTTTTCCTGATGTTTTTCTTTATACATATGGTTGGAATAGCCTAGCAAAGTTCCTGACCTTAGCCCTCTACCTTGTATTGTTCTTGTGTATATACACAGTTTCTCTGAAAATGTCTAATGCTATCCATTCTCATGTTACAATAGAGCTGTATTTACAAAATGCCATTTCCAGAGATCTTTGTCCTATATACTCTTCCTTTGAATTTTGAGCAAAATCCATAACCCGAAACAATTAACTGATTGATCTCTATACCAATGTCTTTATTTTCCAAATCATCTTATATAAATAATATTTTGTTGTTTGTAGAATGTTTGTGCATGCCTAACTTTGACTCCTCTAGTGGAGAATAAAATACTCTAATAATCTCTGCATTATTTTCTATTATGTATTCAGAATAACACTAACACATATAGAGGGAGAGAGAGAGGGGGGAGAGAGAGAGAGAGAGAGAGAGAGAGAGAGAGAGAGAGAGAGAGAGAGAGAGAGAGAGAGAGAGAGAGAGACATGTGCACACAGAGGAGAGATTTGTTTTAAAGTAAAATAGTAAAATACATTTTACCTAGTAACCAACAGTATAGTTTTAACACTAAACACATGCAAAAAGTGAATTTGTAACAATGTGACATGTTTGAGAAAAACAGTCGAGAAAAAAATAAAATATTTTGTTAGATTTACTTTAAAGAAATCCTATACCAGTGATATCCAGGCTTTAGAAATTAACAGCAAATTAAAAATAATTAATCTTGACATAAATCAAATAAGAAACATAATAGTTATTATCTACATAAGTCAGTCAGGAATTATAATTGTATAAGGTTGGAGGGAAAGAAATTTAATAAATAAGATTATTTTGGAGATAAATGTTTTCAGAAGTATTAAGGACATCAATATTAAACATAGGAAGAACAAAAGAATCACTGTCATTGAACATTCTGGCTCAGACTGTGGTCTGGTTGATTTTTCACTCAGTTCTGACATGCAGATTATTAGCAATGTCAAGATAATTGCAGTTGACCCTACATAAAGAGGCAATCATTGTTTATTTTAAAGAGAAATGGCAAGACAAGCTATCTTTATTTACTTCTCAGTGTATATACCTGTCACATGTATCATTTGGAAGAGGGGAAATTTATTCCATACTTGGTGAGCACATCTTTTCAAGGGCTAAGTATCATCAGTGAGTTAACTGCCTATAAACTCCACTATTCAAGCCATGCTTATCAGAAAATAAAAACTTCTTAGTGGTAACGTGTAGTCTATAATAGATGATGTAATAGACAGCAGTAATAAAATTGGCTGGTTTTGTATGTCCACTTGACACAAGTTGGAATTATTACAGAGAAAGGAGCTTCAGGTGAGGAAATGCATACATGAAATCCAGCTGTAAAGCGCCTTCCCAATTAGTGATCAAGGTGGGATAGCCCATTATGAGTGGTGCCATCCATGGGCTGGAAGTCTTGTGTTATATAAGAAAGCTAGTTGAGCAAGCCAGGGGAAGCAAACCAGTAAGAAACATCCCTTCATGGCCTCTGCATCAGCTCCTGCGATCTGACCTGCTTGAATTCCAGTCCTGACTTCCTTTAGTAATGAACAGCAATGTGGAAAAGTGAGCTGAATAAACCCTTTCCTCTCAACTTGCTTCTTGGTCGTCATGTTTGTACAGGAATAGAAACCCTGACTAAGAAAATTAGCAAATTCATCTTTTGTTCTGCTTTGGAGAAGATCATTACTGGCTGGATTGAGGTAGAGTACATGATTGCCCTTATAGTTAAACAATAAAATTATCAAAATGTTTACGACAATCAAACACAAACAAAATAAGAAAAGATATGTCCAGATTTTAACTTACCTTTAGCTTTGCACTGGGCATTTGCAGTGTTTTAAGGTATCTAAATCATTATTGTAGTTCCTTAAAATTTCTTGATGAAACCTGATTAGAATAGAGTTTACACAAATGTTCAGTCATTAGGACCAACTCTTCTACCCAAATTCATAGTCAATGAACCACTTTGGCAATCTTCTAAATTAAAAAATATTTACATTACAATTCATAACAGTAGCATATTTCCAGTTATAAAGTAGCAATAAAAAATTTTGAATGGGAGTCACCACAACATGAGGAACTTATTTAAAGTGTTGCAGATTAAGAAGTTTGGAAGCCACTACTCATAGCCATATCATATAAACACAAGGTTTAGTGTACAGGATGAAATAAAACTCTTACATTTTATTTTATCTTTTTCATATTTTACTTTTCTTTTGCATTTATTTGTTTATGATTATTGATGCATATTAGTTGTTGATAATATAGTGTGATGTGCTCCTTAGATACTTGTATAATTTAGGTAATCATTGTATCAAAGTACTTTTTATACTTAAGATATTAAATATTTACAATGAATCTACTATCTAAACTTTCAAAATAATTTCTAAAGTTAATTTTAATATTCTCAGTGTCCATAAAAGAACAATTAATTAGTATATAAATGGAAAGAAGAGCTAATAAAAACATTGAAGGTTTTTTCTAAATGTTTTATGAAAATATTCTAGAAACAAAACAAGTGTTTGTCCTCTGCTTGCTTGTTATTCTAAGAGATTCCTCCGTCCATGTTCTGCTTCTGTATGTGTGAATGGTGAGTGTGTTCATGTGTGAGTGTGTATGTGTGTGTGGGGGGGTGAGAATATGCCTGTCTGTGTGTATCTGTCTGTCTGTGTCTGTCTGTCTGTCTGTGTCTATCTCTTCTGTGTTTGTGCATTTGTCTGTTCTCCAAGCAGTCCTCTCTTTGTATCCAAAATGATTCTTTGGATCCATCATCTCCTTCAGAATACATGTCCAGTCTTTTATTTTATGTATCAATCCAGTCATTTCCTCCAATTCTTTTTGTTTGTTTGTTTGTTTGGAGACAGGTTTTCTCTGTGTAGCCCTGGCTGTCCTGGAACTCACTCTGTGGACCAGGTTGGCCTCGAACTCAGAAATCTGCCTTTCTCTGCCTCCCAGGTGCTGGCATTAAAGGTGTACACCACCACTACCTGGTTCATTTCCTCCAATTGTTAAGAGACAGTAAGAATAAATTGTTTTCCTTAGCACTGGAAAAGAATCAGAGATCTGTCTGCCTTTTTTAAGCACAAAAGATAAGCTAATTGGGTGGGACCCATCCTGAAATTATGATTTCTACTACACCTGGGCTTTACCTCCTCACTCTGTGGTAGGCTAATCTTGAATTCAGGAATCTACCAGCCTTTGTATCTTTCTGACAAACTGGCTCATAATGTAGCTGTCTTTGTTCCTTTAGACTCATGAAACCCCTCATAATTCATATTGCATCCTTATATTTTGCATAGTGAAGAAATGAGATAAATTTTGAACTCATGTATTTACAGTTCTTTTCCACAGCCGATAAGGCTGTCCTGAAGGTCTTAGTGTTTACCATTTTACTCAGATATTAGCCACACCTTTTGCTTCAGGAATTGTGCTGTCTCAGTTTATGATGGAGCCAATAACATTAACAGAGAGGGCATTCCTCAAAGGAATGTGAAAACAGGTACATTATTACACAAACAATACTTACACTGACAGCAGACATTAACACTAGTGGAGGCTCACACTAGTGAGGATCCTGTCCCAGGGGCAGAAACCATGTCACTCTTTCCTCACCAAGGCCATTCTGGGCTTGGCAAAAAGTAAATAAATAAGTAAGTAAGTAAGTAAGTAAATAAATAAATAGCCTAAACAAAGCAATCTGAGTTCTTTTTTTGTGACATTCTAACTCTGGGCATGGTACTCCTTAAGTGTGGTTTGTATACATTGTAAGAATCAGTTGGAGAATTATATATATTTTATCATAATTTTAGATTCTTTAGGATTTAGGTTTCAACTCCATGGGGTATACTTGTTTATTTTTTTTTAAATAAGTATTAGAATTAAATCATATATATTTCTTACAAAACTGATTTGCGTGTTTTTCTAAAACAAGACTTCATGTGGCATAGGCTAGACTTAGTCTCAAATTTGTATTATTTTTCCCCAAATGCTGAAATTGCAGTTATGTGCTGTACTATGCCAAGAATAAATATAATCTCTTAAGTATTATAAAATTAAGTTGTATGAGAACTAAATTATACACACATAGATATGCAAACAAATGAATTATTGAATCTTACAAGATGATTATTTTGTTCAAGGTCTGTGTGAAATATTGGAATTTAGGTTGGGGTTGAAAAACTTATAAACTAGTTTCAAGCACATCATGATATAATAGAAGAGCTTGACATTTAAAAGTGAAACTTATCTAAGCAATTATGAAAAGATAGTACATAAAACTTTCAGTCCAAACAATCTTCTCTTTCTACAGTAAAAAGAAAAGATCATGGTAGAAATTAGCTGCGCAGTGGTAGCACACACCTTTAATCTAAGCACTTGGGAGAGAGAGGCAGGCAGATTTCTGAATTTGAGACCAGCCTGGTATACAGAGTAAGTTCCAGGACAGCCAGGGCTACACAATGAAACCCTGTCTCAAAAAACCAAAGTAAATAAATAAATAAATAAATAAATAAATAAATAAATAAGAAAGAAAGAAAACCTGGTTCTATTTCCCAACCCAGAAATAAGATTGAGACTCACAATATATTTATAAATACCTATATAGCTAGGCTCTTCTCTGACTACAGTAATAAACTAAGATAACCCATGTATTTTAATCTACATTCTGCTACATGGCTGTGGTCAGGTACCATGTGTCAGTCTCCTCACATCTTGAACAAATTTCTGCCTAGCTCTATCCCAGAATTCCTTTTTCTGCTAGTTTTTTACATTCTATTTCCTGCTGACACCATAGGCCATTGACTTTTTAATTAACAGATGATACATCCATATAATCCATAAGATAATCTCTCTATAGGTCATAGAAAAAGAACATTGAGTGGGCAATTCAATAGGACTAGGAAGTGAAGAGCTATAATTTATCTGAAAATGCTCGTCTATTTTTTTTACCTTTATGTATTTATTTATTCATTTATCTACATTCCAAAAGTTACCTCTTTCTGGTCCACCGTCAGGGAGTCCCTCCCTTATCCTTGTTCCCCTTTATCTCTGAGAGGGTAGGGCCCCTTGTGTAGCCTACCACCCTGGCCCATCAAGTCCCTACAGAATTAGGCACATCCTCTCCCACTGAGGCCAGACTAGGCAGCCCTAGGACCAGAAGTCCAGCTTTTCTATCTCCTATGCCCAGTTTGGAGAGTCTTCAATATCCATGACAAGGCCAGTGTCTGAACTGGCCCTAGGTTTCAGGGTACTGAAGTCAGCATCTGAATACACAGTGCACAAGAATGTAGTCCAACACTCAGCAGTTGTTTTCTGAGGCACAAGATTGGCCACTTTAACTATATCTGCTGCTGTCTTGGTAGGAGTACCTTGGTGCAGGTATTTTCAGATCTACAGATTTTTGTTTTTGGTTTTTTTTTTTTCTGCAACTGGGATATACCTTGATTCATTGCCTCACAGGGTATTTTTTTTAATTTAATTTTATTTTATTTTTTTAATTTACATTCCAAATCACTTCCCCTTTCCCGTTTCCTCCCTCCCCGAAAGTCCCATAAGCCCCCTTCCCTCCCTCTTTTCTCCGTTCAACCCCCTCTCATTACTCTGTCCTGGCGTTCCCCTACATCCAGTCTTTCCAGGACCAGGGGTCTCTCCTTCCATCTTTTTAGAAATCTATTGATATGCTGATTGTGTCTAGGGTATTCTGAGATTCTGGGTCAATATCCCCTTATCAGTGACTTCATACCATGTGTGATCTTTTGTGATTGGGTTACCTCACTAAGGATGATATTTTCAAGTTCTGACCATTTGCCTAGGAATTTCGTGAATTCATTGTTTTTAATTGCAGAGTAGTATTCCATTGTGTAAATATACCACATCTTCTGAATCCATTCCTCCGTTGAGGGACATCTGGGTTCTTTCCAGCTTCTGGCTATTATAAATAAGGCTGCTATGAATATAGTGGAGCATGTGTCCTTATTGCATGCAGGTAAAGTCTCTGGGTATATGCCCAACCTTACATCCGACAGAGGGCTAATATCCAAGATATACAAAGAACTCAAGAAGTTAAACTCCAGAGAGGCAAGTAACCCTATTAAAAAATGGGGTACAGAGCTACACAAAGAGTTCTCACCTGAAGAATATCTAATGGCTGAGAAGCACCTAAAGAGATGTTCATCATCCTTAGTCATTAGGGAAATGCAAATCAAAACAACCCTGAGATTCCATCTCACACCAGTCAGGATGGCTAAGATCAAAAACACAGGAGACAGCAGTTGTTGGCGAGGATGTGGAGAAAGAGGAACACTCCTCCACTGCTGGTGGAATTGCAGGCTGGTACAACCACTCTGGAAAGCAGTCTGGCGGCTCCTCAGAAAACTGGGCATGACACTTCCGGAGGATCCGGCTATATCACAGGGTATTTTTTAAGGAACTTTGTACTTGCTACATGGTGTCAGGCCTCCACTTCTCTCCATTACACATTTAATCTTGGAGCTTTTATTGTAACTAAGGCTACATCTTTATTAGTGTTAGTTAGCATTCTGCCTAAACTCCACCCCACAATTACCTTGCAACAGCCAGGTATGTTTCTCCCCACAATTACCTGATAACAACCAGCTGATGCACTATAAAAGGGGCTACTTGCTCCCTCCTCCCTCTCTTGCTCTCTTGCTCTCTTGGGCACTCTTCCCTTCTTGCTCCCTGTCCCCTCACTCTTCCCCCTCCATTTCCCACCCTCTACCCCTCTCTCCACTTGTTCATGCCAGGCCTCCACTTCTCCACTCTCTCCTTCTCTCTGCCTTTCTCTGCCTGTAATACCATCTTAACTCCCCTCCCCTTGCCGTGAACAAACTCTATTCTATACTAAACCTCCATGTGACTGGTCCCTCAGGGGGAAGGGATGCCTTAGCTTGGGCCTGCTGAGACATCTCCTTCCCCAATACTTCACCACAACTCTATAGAACATATCTCTTCTCTATTTTACTTTTTGTAAACACATTATTTAGTGTTCTTTCATGGTCTTTCATAATGCCAAACCTCAGCAACGGTTCTGATTTCTCATAACGCTAAGAATCAGTGCTATCCTTGACCTTATTCATGCCTTCAAAACTTGAAACACAGCATCTTTTGCCTCTTCTGAACCACAGTTTTGCATGCTGACGCTGAAGAAATACTTCACAGAAATTTTGTCTCAGTGATTCTGGCTTCTTCTTAAAGAGCCCAGTTGAACAGTTGCAATTGACAAAGCAAAACGATTTTAATTTAAAATATTGATTTCCCTAAAAGAGCAATTAAGGGACTCTCAGATCTTCCTCTGAAACCTTAACAAGCCAGGCTCCAGGATTCACATCGCGGTAAGCATCATCACATATATTCCCATAATCACTCACTAATCTCAGAGTACTCAAATAACTTTTCTCGGAAAAAAATTCTAAAGTCTTTTTCACCAACATTTCCAAAAGAACAAAACAATGTTCCATGAACATTATACTAATTTTTTTGTCGTATTTAGGGTTTCTATCATTGTGATAAAACACTATGGAATCAAAGAGTTTTGGAAAGAAAGACTTTATTTCAGTTCACAATACTCAGATCCCACTCCATCACTGATAGAAGACAGGGTAGGAACTCAGATCAGAATGTGGTGATAGGAATTTAAGCAAAGATCACTGTGTGTGCTTATTTGTTAGTATTTTATGGCTTGCTTAACATGCTTTCTTACATCATCTGAGACCACTTTTCAAGAATGTCACTAAGATTCTGTTTTTCTAAATAATCTAGGTTCATGCTAAATTAACCAAAAAACAAAGCAGTGCCCTATTCTTTAAAATATTCACAATTCTTGCATTGTAAATAACAAAAAATTGAGGTCAGGGAATAACTGGTGAGTGATCTCCCTAGCAGGCAAATCGTCCCACTCTATAGACTGTTTTTCAAGATCCAATTTCCTTTATCCCCACTCCAACCTCACTACCTGCTACATGGCCACACCCTTGCCCCCAATTCTGGCAGACTCCAGCTGCTCAGGCCATAACAGTCAGAAAGACAGAGACCCTTTGCCAGAAGTCAAGCCACAAACTGTAACAGAGAATCACCAGAACCTCAGAGCTCAAGCAAGCTTTGGGTATCCAGGCTACAAACCCTAAAAGTCAAAAGAGGAAACAGAAACTAAGGAACAAAACACCCATGTGACAAAGACAAACTCAGAAAATAGCACTAGACCTATAATCATTCCAAACTCAGATGCATAAATGCCAGAGGAAGAAGACAATTAATCATGGCCAGGGCAATGTGGCACTTCCAGAGCCTAGCTATCTAATGACAGAAAGACCTGAATATGCCAGTGAAGCTGAAGTAGAAGAAAATGATCTTAAAACAAACTTTATAAAGACATAAAGGTTTTTGAAGAAAAATCAACAACAATAATAAATCACTTTAAGAATTGACAAACCAAAACTGAAGGATATTATAAATTCCTTAATGAATGTCAAGAGATTCAGATGGTGGGGGAAAGAAATAACTGAAGGAAACTGTTCTAGACCTGATAATTGAAATAGAAGTAGAAGTAATAATACTTTCAATCACCATAAATGGAGAAAACAGATATTGCATGACAATAAAATCTTAAACAATATCTATCCACAATTCTAACCCTGCAAAAGATACTAGAAGCAAACCCCAAAGAGAGGAGATTAACTACACCCAAGAGAATAGAAGAAATAAATTCCATGACAGAACAACCAAAAGAAGGAAAGCAAACACACACGCACACACACACACACATACATGCATACACACACACACACGTACACCAAATACTACTAGTAGTACTAGTTCAGCAACAAGAAAATAACATGAATTGACAATTATTTTTCGTTAGTATCTCGCAACAACAATGGACTCAACTTTCCAGTAAAAAGACAAAAGACACAGGCAAGCTGATATTGCCAGTATATATAATGTAAAAACATCTTTCCAATAAATGGCTTAAAAATGCTTTGATTGTGTGCTTGTATTTGTGTGTCTGTACTTTTTATTTTATTCGACTATGAAAAAAATCTGAATATTACTTTCTTCACAGCCTCCTTTATCTGTTTGTTTCTAAGACTATAGATAATAGGGTTTAAGAATGGAGGAACACAGGGGAGAATTTCCTGAACAGAACTCCAATAGCTTATGCTCTAAGATCAAGAATAGACAAACGGGACCTCATTAAATTACAAAGTTTTTGCAAGGCAAAAGACACTGTCAAAAAGACAAAGCAGCAACCAACTAACTGGGAAATGATCTTTACCAACCCTACATCCGACAGAGGGCTAATATCCAATATATACAAAGAACTCAAGAAGTTAAACTCCAGAGAGGCAAGCAACCCTATTAAAAAATGGGGTACAGAGCTAAACAAAGAGTTCTCACCTGAAGAATATCTAATGGCTGAGAAGCACCTAAAGAGATGTTCATCATCCTTAGTCATTAGGGAAATGAAAATCAAAACAACCCTGAGATTCCATCTCACACCAGTCAGAATGGCTAAGATCAAAAACACAGGAGACAGCAGTTGTTGGCGAGGATGTGGAGAAAGAGGAACACTCCTCCACTGCTGGTGGAATTGCAAGCTGGTACAACCACTCTGGAAAGCTGTCTGGTGGTTCCTCAGAAAACTGGGCATGACACTCCCGGAGGATCCGGCTATACCACTCCTGGGCATATACCCAGAGGCTTTACCTGCATGCAATAAGGACACATGCTCTGCTATGTTCATAGCAGCCTTATTTATAATAGCCAGAAGCTGGAAAGAACCCAGATGTTCCTCAGCAGAGGAATGAATTCAGAAGATGTGGTATATCTACACAATGGAATACTACTCTGCAATTAAAAACAATGAATTCACGAAATTCCTAGGCAAATGGTCAGAACTTGAAAATATCATCCTTAGTGAGGTAACCCAATCACAAAAGAACACACATGGTATGCAGTCACTGATAAGGGGATATTAACCCAGAATCACGGAATACCCTAGACACAATTCGCATATCAACAGATTTCTAAGAAGATGGAAGGAGAGATGCCTGATCCTGGAAAGACTGGATGTAGGGGAACGCCAGGACAGAGAAACGAGAGGGGATTGAATGGAGAAAAGAGGGAGGGAAGGGGGCTTATGGGACTTTCGGGGAGGGAGGAAACGGGAAAGGGGAAATGATTTGGATTGTAAATAAAAAAAAAACTTAGAAAAAAAAAGAAAATATAAACTGGGGAGATAAATTAGTTGGTCATGTGCTTGCCTTGTAAATATGAGGATCTGAGCTTGATTCCCTAGAATCCACATTAAAAAGCCAGATATATTAAAAAAAATGGGTGAACAATGGTATAAAATACAGAGTCATATCCTCAACTATTTCTGAGTTTGCTGTAGGTTTTAGATATACATAGGAACCAGAACTAAGAAACACAGACACTACAATAATATGAGGGACACAGGTGGAAAAGGCATTCCCTCTCTTTCCTTTGACAGGAATAGTCAAGACAGTAGATAATATGTGAACATAAGATATGGCAATGAAGGTAATGCAGCTACCACTGAGCCCAATGGCAGTTAGAAGAAGTAAGAGCTTGTTATTAAAGGTGTCAGAGCAAGAAGTCCTCAGCAAAGAGGGGATATCACAAAAGAACTGAAGGACTACATTAAAGTGACAAAACGACAGCTGGAAAGTTTTGAATGTGTGCACACTCGCAATGACGATAGAGCTAAGTAAAGAAGCCAGTGTCATCTGAACTCAGAACTTGTGGCTCATAATTACAGGGTACATGAGAGGTTTACAGATCACCACAAAGAAGTCCTGGCCATGGTGGTAAGAAACTGAATCTCTACACATGAGCAAAAGAAGACCAAAAAGGTTTGTGATGCACACCCAGTCACAGAAATATTTCGGTGGTCAGTGAGAGAGTTGATACAAGCATTGGGCACAGTAACAGAAATGTAGCCCATGTCTAACATGGAAAGATTCCTGAGGAAGAAGTACATGGGTGTGTTCAGGGTCTGGTCAACTGTCGTAGCAATGATGATGATAAGATTCCCTAACAGGCTTACCAGGAAAACCAGCAGAAACAGCACACTGAGTGTGAGCCTGAATTCCCAAGACTCTGCAAAATCCTCCAGGCGAAACTCAGTCACCAGGGTAGAATTGGCCATAGTGTCAAAGTACAGGTTTATCTGCAAGAGAAAAGCAGTAACTGAGAATAACTTAATTTATAGATCACTAGCATTTCTCTTGAAATTCTTTTGTTTTCTAAAACTGACCTTTATTTGGGAAAAATCTAGTATTATTTTTTTGACTTACATGTGTTTTTATTATGCATAGTTGTTAATACACATATATGTGGCTGTTTGTCAAATTGTATGGTATGATGCTAAGCACTCAGAATTAATTTCCATTATAATAGCTGTCTTATGAATACTATTATTTTAATAAGTATTAATTTGTTTAATATAAAGTTATATAATATGCTAAGTTCCTCTCCTTGAAAAACTACCGGCATCAATTAGGAATACCCAGAGACAATTAACATGTGGAATATATTTTTACAACTGTTTCTGTAATTATTAAAATATATGTATTTACATACAAAATGCATTTATGTTGCATGATTATTTTATACATAAACACCTGTGTCTGTCCGTATGGGATGGGATAGGCAAAAGAAGTGAATATAAGAGACATGGACATAAAAATAGATTGTGAAAGACAAATAAAGATGATCAAGATAGAAGTGAAAGCTGAGGAAATTATTTTCTCAGGTTTTGGCATATGTGAGACTTTCAGAATAGGACATTTGCCGGGAAACCTATGCACAGTTAACTTCATAAGCTTGAAACAGATTTTTTTCTTTCTTTTTTGTTTTTTGAAAAACCTTGTGTTTTCTAAAAATTCAGTCATATTATAGATGATTATTTCAACTTCTTAAAAATTATTATTTATATATATGAATAGTGACACATAAAAATATTGCTTTTCTAGTTGAATCCTGGAACAAAGACAACTTTGTACATATAGCTAAACATGATACAATGCTATATAGTTCTTACCAGTGTGAGTCAAGTGTAACTGATGTCAAAGAACACTATAAAATCTCACAACATGTTTTCCTAGTAGGTATCAACATACTGTCAATGTCCCTGAATAATGCATGGTATAAAAACAGTAAATTCTAAAATTTATGTTTACTTATAGGAGTGTTAATGGGAAGAGTTCAAACTGTATGAAGTTACATGTAAATTGCCATTAGCTCAGTGAAATAAGGTAACACTTTTTATCAAATCCCCATGAAACATGTCAAGTTCTTTGTAAGCCTAGAGAAAGGAATGAATTTTCTGGGAGTAATAAAATTTACTAACACTTTTTATAACCAAAGATAGACACATTTAAAACATATCATTCCATCTATAAAGGTAATTTTTAAACCTATGCTGAAATATGATGATAAGTTTTAAGCCAGTCTAAAAGGTGATCATTTCATGTTTATGAAAAAGTTAAAATTTATTAATGATTTTTATCAATTTACTTTAAATTTTTATATCTTTTATTTAAAAATGTTAAAAATATTTTTGGTTTTCTGCTGAAAGCCATGTATAGTTGAAATGTAATTTTAAAAGGTGAGTTTAATAAAAATGAAAATTCTCTTTATTAGTATTTATAAGAGTGGTTTTGTATACCTGATACATTAAGCATCATTTATCTATTTAAAAAACCGTATATGATTTCAATATATTAAATATATATATCTAATAAAATAAAATAGCAAAATACAGTAAGGAAAGTTTTCATGATTCAGCCCACAGTCAAAAAACATTTTTGGAAGAGAGATAGAGAGCTAGGTCAGTAGTTAGGAATATTTACTAGACATGCAGAGAAACTGAGTTCAGATTTCACCATACAGATGGTGGCTCCCACCATACATAACTCCAGTTCTAGAGGAGGTATCAGTCTTTTAGGGCACTAAGGGCACTGAATAAAAGTGATATGCACCCATCCCTGAGGCAAAATATCCATATATATGTATTACTGAGGAATTCCCTTGAAAATAAGATGGGAAGGTCAAGGTAGCAACCGTGGTCTCAGTACACTTATCCAGGCATTGTTCTTCATTCAAAAATGAGACTGAAGCTCTGTGTTGTTCATTTTAATATATTCAAAACCTTACAGAGAGTTTGGTCAAATGTTCCCTTCTATAATTGATTGTACAAGTCTTCATTTTAGCAAAATACCAGTCTTGCCTTTTAAAAAATTACTAGTCTTGTTCTTTTTGTCTAAAATGTTGGCATCCTCCTTAGTACAAAGACTCTCAGAACAGAGCCTTTAATTGGGGCAAAATGCCCAGATGGAATTTAGATAGGTAATTATTTCCAGAGAGCTGGTAAAATGGATGCAATTAAAATTCAACATTAGACACAGTCTGAAGGACCAGACAATATGTCACCTGAATCAGCAAAAAGTGTGGAGATGATAACAGAGATAATGAAACATGGCATGAAATGTATGGAAAATCTCCACTGTCTGAAGTAATATGCTTGGAACTGTATGGAGCTCAGGACAAAATCATCTGCAGTATTCACAACCCAAACAAAGCAGATAATCATTCTCTCTTCTCTTCAAGATCATATTTTAATCTAGGAGAGATCCTAAAAGAGCACAACAGTAACCATCCTTTCTAAAAACTAAAGGAAAAAGAAAAAGAGAAAAAGTACAATTTGACTCCAGAAGGATTGAAAGAAAAATGCAAGATTTGAACATCGATTAGTTATCACAACATAGAGACAGATAGCAACATGATTTTTTCAACATCTACATTCAATTCCAATTGTCAGCTTTTAGTTTCATGAATTTATAAAAACATATTTGTTACAGGATTTTCCCTGTCCAATTACATCAGTGCAGAGGAGGTCTGTGATTGGACAGGAGAAAGGGGGAAGAAATAAGAGTTGCAGAGAGAAGGAGCTGCATATGCCTGAGGGTTAAGAAGAACCATGGCTGTGGACATGAACCCGCGTGACAATTGCCAGCCACAAGTAGCTAAGTTTTCACAAGGTTTGAAATGTTAGGATAAAGCTTTTATCATTATCAATTGGCTCTAAAATTATTGTATTTACATCTTGTAAATTGTGATATTATTGATACATAAATCTGATTTTTTTAGTTAAGCTTTAAGAGTTTTGATTTCGTTGGTTACTGTAATGTGGATCTACTGATTACAAGGGTTTATGGTTGAGAGGGAAGTCGTGGCTTCAAGGACAAGCGAGCTAGAGCAGGGAATATAGGTGGGATGGTTTAGGGGCTAGCTGGGAGAGAGTAGCTCGGCAGAGAGAACACACTGAGTGAGACCCTGCCAGAACATGGTGTTGTAGCTCCCCAGTGCTGGTACTACAGCAGAAACATGGCAGAGCAGGAGAGTTGACAGGTCGATTTTAATATTTCCCACAGCAGTTGGGGGCAGGAGAGTTGGTGAGTTGATTTTAACATTTCCCGCAAAAGATGCAAACCAATGTGCTGGCTGGGCATGAATCCACTAGAAATTTAAGATTATTAGCCTGAGAGTTAGAGTTTTATTTTAATTTTTTTAATTAACCAATCATATTTGTATATCAATAACATCGTAATTTACAAGATGTCATTACAATAAGAGCCAAATTATGATGATAAAAGCTTTCCAATGGTTCAAACCTTGTGAAAACTTAACTACTTTTGGCTGGTAATTGCCATGCAGTTCATGTCAGGTATCATGGTTTTTCTTCTCTACTCTTTGGCATGCTCCCTCTCTCTGCAATTCTTAGCTCCAACCCCCTTTTCTCTTGTCCAATCATAGACCTCCTCTGCAATAATGTAATTGGACAGGAAAAATCCTGCAACATATATTTAAGTCTTTCAACTCCTTTTCTTAGTTTTTGCAGATTTATAAAAACTATGCCAAAATGTATACCAGGAATCACCTTCAAATATTTTTGAAAATACAAAGTATTTCAAAACACTATACCTTCACACCCATAAAATTTTAGGAGTTATGAATATAGGCTAGTTCTTACAAGGTTGGGTACTGGGAAGTAAAATATCTTTAAATCTAACATTCTCATTTAAACATAAAGGTTAGAAGTTACAATAAATCTAGTATCACAGTTTGAGTCTGAAACATAGACTGAATGCAAGGCGAAAGTGAGAATATATGCAATGTTTCCAGTTTTTTTCTTCACAGAGGGCAGTCTAAATTTGTTCTGAATTTGTTTTATTTCATTTTTAATATTTTGAAAATATTATTTTATTTCATTATTTAGTTTATATTTGAATTAAAATATAACCATATAATTTCTGCCCCTCCCTTTTTACAACATGCAGATCTATTTTGGTCTTAATTAGTTGAATATTAGAAGAGGTTAGTGGGAGAAATGTGGGAGACTTTTGAATTTTGAACCACAAAAGTACTAGCATACTGTAAAAAAGCTTAATGGACCACTCTGGTAGGAGTTGAGAAGACCAGAGTATCAAAATAAATGTGAAAAGTAGATGTCTATCTCAAGAGGTTTTAGAAAGCAACACAGACTTTTGATGGGACAGTTTAAACAGCAATTTTTTTTTTATGTACTGAAGGAGTATCTTGCTGTGTCCATTTGTCATGATCACATGAGTGGGACTGAATCATAGAAATGTAATAAGCTGTTTGATGGAGAAAAATTTGGGACACTGTAAAAATAAGGATGGACTTTGTTATTTATTATCCTGTTGACTAAGGTTTATAACAGGGATGCAAATTTAAAAAAGAAGAAGAATTTAAAGAACCCTGAGCAAACCTTGGGTGCTTTGCACATCCAGTCCCACAACATCTAGTAGAAGCTCAACTCCTAAGTGCTCTAGAACACCAAGGATCATAGGATCTCTTGAGCTTGGTCACACCAGGACTTGAGTATCCTAGAATCAGCTTGATTCTCAGGATCTCTGACACCCAGGGATCTCAGGATCAGAGCATCCCAGAATTATAGGATCACAGAAGTTCTAACACAACCAGAATCACAGGAGGGACAAGCTCCATTCAGAGATAGCAAGAGCAGGTAGCATTAGGGATAACCAGATGGTGAGGGGCAAGCATAAGAACATAAGCAGCAAAAACCAAGATTACTTGGCACCAACAGAACCCAGGTCTCCCACCATAGCAAATCCTGGTTACACCATCACAATAGATAAGCAAGTATTGGATCTAAAATCACTTCTGCTGCTGATGATAGAGGACTTTAAGGAGGACATAAATTACCCCCTTAGAAAAATACAGGATAAAAGAGGAAAACAGCTAGAAGCCCTTAAAGGGGAAACACAAAAGTCCCTTAAAGAATTATAGGAAAACACAACCAAACAAGTGAAGGTATTGAACAAGACCATTGAGTATCTAAAAATGGAAATAGAAACAGTAAAGAAAAAAGAAAGGGAGACAACCCTAGAAATAGAAAATCTAGGAAGGATATCAGGAGTTATAGATGCAAGGATAACCAACAGAATACAAGGGATAGAAGAGAAAATCTCACATGCAGAAGACACCATAGAAAACATTGATGCAACATTCAAAAAAAATGCAAAAGGCAAAATGGTCCTAACAAAAAACATCCACGAAATCCAGAACACAATAAGAAGATAAAAACTAAAGGTAATAGGTAAAGAAGAGAGAGAAGATTGCCCACTTAAAGGGCCAGTAAATATCTTCAACAAAATTATAGAAGAAAACTTCCCTAAGCTAATGAAAGGGATGCCCATGAACATACAAAATGCCTACAGAACTCCAAATAAACTAACCAGAAAAGAAATTCCTCCTGTCACATAATAATCAAACAGCAAATGTACAAAACAAAGAAATAATATTAAAAGCAGTAAGAGAAATATGTCAAGTAACATACAAAGCCAGACCTATCACAATTATTTCAGTCTTCTCACCAGAGATGACAAAACCCAGAAGATCCTGGGCAGATGCCATGGAGACCCTAAGAGAACACAAATGCCAGCCCAGGCTACTTACTATACCTAGCAAAACTCTCAATTACCATAGATGGAGAAACCAAGATATTCCATGACAAAACCAAATTTGCACAGTATTTTTTCACAAATCCAGCCCTACAAAGAATAATAGATGGAAAACTCTAAAACAAGGAGGGAAACTACACACTAGAAAATGCAAGCAAGTAATCTTCTATCAACAAACACAAAAGAAGACAGCCACAAAAGCATAATTCCACCTCTAACAGGAAAATAACAGAAGGCAAAAATCACTTTTCCTTTAAATCTCCTAACATCAATGGATTCAATTCCCCAAGAAAAATAGCATGACAGCCTGGATACATAAACAGGACCCAGCATTTTACTGCATACAGGAAATGCAACTCACTGAAAAAAACAGATACTACCTGAGAGTTAAAGGCTGGAAAAAGGTTTTCCAAGCAAATGGTCCCAACAAACAAGCTTGAGTAGACAGTCTAATACCAAATAAAATTGATTTTCAACCAAAAGTTACCAAAAAAGCTAAGGAATAATACTTCATACTCATCAAAGGAAAAATCTAACAAGATGAACTCTCAGTTCTGAACATCTATGTTCCAAAGACAAGGGTACGCACATTCATAAAAGAAACTCCCATAAAGCACAAAACCCACATTACACCTCACACAATAATAGTGGGAGACTTCAACACCCCTCTCTCAGCAATGGACAGATCATGGAAACAGAAACTTAACAGAGACACAGTGAAACTAACAAAAGTTATGAACAAATTGGATTTAACAGATATTCATAGAACATTTCATCCTAAAACAGAAGAATATACCTTCTTCTCAGCACCTCATGGCACTTTCTCCACAATTGACCATAATCCTCAAACAATACATGAATATTATAATCCCATATACCCCATCAGATCACCACAGACGAAGTATGGTCTTCGATAACAACAAAAAAAACCCAAAGTCCACATAAACATAGAAGGTGAACAATGTTCTACTAAATGATAACTGGGTAAAGGAAGGAAGGAAGAAAGAAAGAAAGAAAGAAAGAAAGAAAGAAAGAAAGAAAGAAAGAAAGAAAGAAAGAAAGAAAGAAAGAAGGAAAGAAAGAAAGAAAGAAAGAAGGAAAGAAAGAAAGAAAGAAAGAAAGAAAGAAAGAAAGAAAGAAAGAAAGAAAGAAAGAAAGAAAGAAAGAAGGAAGGAAGGAAGGAAGGAAGGAAGGAAGAAAGAAAGAAAGAAAGAAAGAAAGAAGGAAGGAAGGAAGGAAGGAAGGAAGGAAGGAAGGAAGGAAGGAAGAAAGAAAGAAAGAAAGAAAGAAAGAAAGAAAGAAAGAAAGAAGGAAAGAAAGAAAGAAAGAAGCCAACTAACTGGGAAATGATCTTTACCAACCCTACATCTGACAGAGGGCTAATATCCAATATATACAAAGAACTCAAGAAGTTAAACTCCAGAGAGGCAAGTAACCCTATTAAAAAATGGGGTACAAAGCTAAACAAAGAGTTTTCACCTGAAGAATATCTAATGGCTGAGAAGCACCTAAAGAGATGTTCATCATCCTTAGTCATTAGGGAAATGCAAATCAAAACAACCCTGAGATTCCATCTCACACCAGTCAGAATGGCTAAGATCAAAAACACAGGAGACAGCAGTTGTTGGTGAGAATGTAGAGAAAGAGGAGCACTCCTCCACTGCTGGTGGGATTGCAAGCTGGTACAACCACTCTGGAAAGCAGTCTGGCGGTTCCTCAGAAAACTGGGCATGACACTCCTGGAGGATACGGCTATACCACTCCTGGGCATATACCCAGAGGCTTTACCTGCATGCAATAAGGACACATGCTCCACTATGTTCATAGCAGTCTTATTTATAATAACCAGAAGCTGGAAAGAACCCAGATGTCCCTCAACGGAGGAATGGATTCAGAAGATGTGGTATATTTACAGAATGGAATACTACTCTGCAATTAAAAACAATGAATTCACGAAATTCCTAGGCAAATGGTCAGAACTTGAAAATATCATCCTTAGTGAGGTAACCCAATCACAAAAGAACACACATGGTATGCAGTCACTGATAAGGAGATATTAACCCAGAATCTCGAAATACCCTAGACACAATTCGCATATCAATAGATTTCTAAGAAAATGGAAGGAGAGACCCCTGGTCCTGGAAAGACTGGATGTAGGGGAATGCCAGGACAGAGAAGTGAGAGGGGGTTGAATGGGGAAAAGAGGGAGGGAAGGGGGCTTATGGGACTTTCGGGGAGGGAGAAAACGGGAAAGGGGAAATGATTTTGAATATAAATAAAAAAAAACCTTAGAAAATAAAATTAAAAAAAAAAGAAAAGACTTTTTGAATTTAATGAAAATGAAGGCACAGCATATTAAACTTATGGGTCACAATGAAAGCAATGCTAAAAGGAAAACTCTTAGCTCTAAATGCCTCCAATAAGAAAATGGAGAAAGCATACACTAGCAGCTTGACTGCATATCTGAAAGGTCTTGAACAAAAAAGAATCCAATATACTCAAGAGGAATAGAAAGCAGAAAATTATCAAACTCAGTGATGAAATCAACCAAGTAGAAAAACAAAAAAGAAATATACAAAGAATCAACAAAACCATGAGCTGTTCATTGAGAAAATCAACAAGATAGATAAACGCTTAGTCAGACTATCCAAGGGGCACAGAGACAGTATCTAAATTAACAAAATCAGAAATGAAAAGGGAGACATAAAAACAGAAACCAAGGATGTCCAAAACAATCTTCAGGTCCTACTACAAAAGCCTTACTCAACAAAACTGGAAAATCCGAATGAAAAGGACAATATTCTAGACAGATACCAGGTAACAAAGTTAAATCAGGATCAGATAAGCCTTCTAAACTGTCACATAAAAGTTTGAAGAAATAGAGGCAGCAATTAAGTCTCTGAAACAATAAAAAGCTCAGGGCCAGATGGGTTTAGTGGAGAATTCTATCAGACCTTCAAAGAAGACCTAACACCAATACTCTTCAAAATGTTCAACAAAATTGAAACAGAAAGAACACTACCCAATTTGTTCTATCAAGCCACAATTGTATTTTAGCTAAACCACACAAAGATCCAACAAAGAAAGAGAATTTTAGTTTAATTTCCTTAATGGACATCGATTCAATGATACTCAATAAAATTCTTACAAACCAAATCCAAGAAACATCAAAATGATCATTCACCACAATCAATAAAGCTTCATCCCAGGGATGCATGGATAGTTCAATACATGGAACTCCATAAATATAATCCACTACATAAACAAACTCATTGAAAACCACATGATCATTTAATAGATGCTGAAAAAACATTTAACAAAATTTATCTCCCTTCTTGTTAAAAGTCTTGGAAAGATCAGGAATTCAAGGCCCATACCTAAACACAGTAAGAGCAATATATAGCAAAGCAGTATCCAACATCAAAATAAATAGAAAGAAACTTCAACCAATCCCATTAAAATCATGGACGAGACTAGGCTACCCACTCTCTCCCTATCTATTCAATACAGTACTTGAAGTTCTAGCTATAGCATTTAGACAATAGAAGGGATCAAAGAAATAAAAATTGGAGAGGAAGAAGTAAAAATATTACTATTTGCAGATGATATGATAGTGTAATTAAGTGACCCCCAAAATTCCACCAGAGAACTCCTAAACCTGGTAAACAACTTGAACAAGGTGGCTGAATATAAAATTAAACAAATCAGTGGCCTTCTTCTTCTCAAAGGATAAACAGGCTGAGAGAGAAATTAGAGAAACAGAACCCTTTACAATGGTCACAAATAACATAAAATACCTTGGTGTGACACTAACCAAGCAAGTAAAAATCTGTATGACAAGAACTTCAAGTCTCTGAAGAAAGAAATCAAAGATGTTCTCAGAAGATGGAAAATTCTCCCATGTACATGAATTGGAAGGATTAATATAGTAAAAAGGTCCATCTTGCTGAAAGCAGTATACAGATTCATTGCAATCCCCATCAAATTTCCAACTCAATTCTTATTCAATTAAGAAAGAACAATTCTCACATTCATTTGGAATAACAAAAAAAAAAAAAAAAACCCAGGATAGCAAAAACTATTCTCAACCATAAAAGAACTTCTGGGGAAAAAAACAATCTCTTACATTAAACTCTATTACAGAGCAATAAAAAGCAAAAGTTGCATGGTATTGATACAGAGACAGGGAGGCAGATCAATGAAATAGAATTGAAGAACTAGAAATGAACCCACATACCTATGGTCACTTCATATTTGACAGAGGAGCTAAAACCATTCGGTGGAAAAAAGATAGCAATTTCAAGAAATGGTTCTGGTTCAACTGGAGGTCAGCATGTGAAAGAATACAAATCGACCTGTTTTTATTCCTTGTGCAAAGTTCAAGTCTAATTGAATCAAGGACCTCCACACGAAACCAGATTCACTGAAACTAATAGAGGCAAAATGTAGAAGAACCTTGAACACATGAGCAAAGGAGACAATTTCCTGAACAGAACACCAATAACTTATGCTCTGAGATCAGGAATCAACAAATGGGACCTCATAAAACTGCAAAGCTTCTGTAAGACAAAGGACACTGTCAATAGGACAAAACAGCAACCAACAGATTGGGAAAAGATCTTTAACAAACCTACATACAGTAGAGGGACAATATTGAATATATACAAAACATTCAAGAAATTAGACTCCAGAAAATCAAATAACCCTAATAAAAATGGGGTACAGAGCTAAACAAAGATTTCTCAATTGAGGAATATGGAATGGCTGAGAAGCACCTAAAGTTTTTCAACATCCTTAGTCATGAAGGAAATGCAAACCAAAACAAACCTGACAATTCACCTCACACTAGTAGGAATGGCTAGATCAAAAACTCAGGTGACAGCAGAGGCTGTTGAGGATGTGGAGAAAGAGGAAGATTCTTCCTTTGCTGATGGAATTGTAATCTGGTACAACCACTCTGGATATCAGTCTAGAGGTTCCTCAGAAAATTGTACATAATATTACCTGATGACCCAGTAATACCACTCCTAGGCATATATCCAGAACATGCTCCAACATATAACAAGGACACATGTTCCACTATGTTCACAGCAGCCTTGTTTATAATAGCCAGAAGCTGGAAAGAACCAACATGTCTCTCATCAGAAAATGGACACAGAAACTCTGGTATATTTACACAATGGAGTACTACTCAGCTATTAAAAATGAAGAATTCATGAAATTCTAAGGCAAATGGATGGAAATAGAAAATATCAACCTGAGTTGATACAAGAGGTGAAAGGTTAATTAAATGTGGAACTCCATAACACCTCATTAATGAGGTTTTTTAACTCTACTTTGGGATGATTTGGGATGATGCAACTGTTTTAATTCATCCATACTCTTGTAACCAATCAAAAAGAACATATATCATATGGATTCACTGATAAGTGGATATTAGCCCAAATGTTTGGAATACCAAAGATACCATTCACAGACCAAATGAAGTTCAAGAAGAAGGAAGAGCAAAGTGAGGGTGTTTTGGTCCTTCTTAGAAATGGGAGCAAAATATTCATGGGAGCAAATATGGAGAAAAATTGTGGAGCAGAGACTGAAGGAAAGGCCATCCACAGTGTGTCCCACCAGGGGATCTATCCCGTGTACAGTCACCAAACCCAGACACCATTTTGGATGCCAAGAAGTGCATGCTAACAGGAGCCTGATATAGCTGTCTGTGAGAGGCTCTGTCAGAGTCTGACAAATAGAGAGGTGGATGCTTGCAGTCAACTATAAGACTGAGCACAGGGTCCCCAATGGAGTCCCTGATGTAGGAGTTAGAGAAAGGACTGAAGGAGATGAAGGGGTTTGCAACCCCATAGGGTGAACAATATTATCAAACAGCGAGAACCCCCAGAACTCCCAGAGACTAAACCACCAATCAAGGAGTACACATGGAGGATCCCATGGCTCCAGCTGCATATGTAGCAGAGGATGACCTTATCTGGCATCAATGGGAGGAAAGGCCCTTGGTCCTTTGAAGTCTAGATGCTCCACTGTAGAGGAATGATAAAGCAGTGAAGTGGTAGTGGGTGGGTGGTAGGGGAGCACCCTCAAAGAAGCAAGAAGGAGGAGAGATGGGATATGGAGTTTTCAGGGGGAAAAGCAGGACAAAGGATAACATCTGAAATGTAAATAAATAAAATAACCAATAAAAATTAATAATGAAAAAGAGTAAAAATAATAATAATAATAAAACAATAGGGTTTACTTTTTGTTACCACTGTGAGACTGAGGGATTGGGCATTTTTGGAATGTTGCAATAAGGCAATTTCATCAGATTTTGACATGATTTCAGCAACTAATGAACAGAGAATTGCGGTAACTTGTATATTGCTTGGCATTATAGTCTTAGCAACAAAATTATCTGAGATAATATAGTGACCTCTAGGTCTAGGTATTGATAATTGGGTTATTAATATTTTCTAGAAGAAAGAGAGGGCAGAAAAGCCAAAGATTGTAATGTGAGATTCCATCCATGATGCCCTCTGACACTTTGCTTCTCATGGTCTTGGGCAAAGTGCCTACCCATACAAGAGGTGAAAGGTTAATTAAATGTGGAACTCCATAACACCTCATTAATGAGGTTTTTTAACTCTACTTTGGGATGATTTGGGATGATGCAACTGTTTTAATTCATCCATACTCTTGTAAGTAATGACTCAACAGTAGTCTTCTAGTTGTCTTAGTATACTAATGGTTTCACCATATTGGACTTGAATTGAATCCTTTATTGGGTCTGTTATTGAGTCCCCAGCTGATGAAGACATGTTGCAAAAATAAGTCAAAGGGAGAATAAATATGTTTATCATATGATCACTCAAATGTGAGTTTTAAAAGAAAAATAATAATTAGAAGATAAAAACAGAATATTAGAGAGTAGCTCTGTGAGAAAATGAAGTAGAGAAAAGTAATTGTTGTAAAGATGTCATAATCTGATTATTGTATATGATTGATATAAAGCAATGAATTTTTCCCAAATAAAAAACCCTCATGATTTCATTATATACCTCAAATTGTATACAGCAATGATTTCTTGCTGAACAACAAAAATAATATTTAAAGGGTCAAGATGTTTTGTTGAATATCAAACTTTTCTCTGTTTGTAACTAAACATAATTATAAACTCAGTATTCACTTAACAGCATTTTATTCTTCTTCTGTCACCAACCTTGCCATCTGTACATGCTTTCTGCATATGCTGGCATCTACTGATTTCAAGAAACTGCCAGACTTTTTTCTTTTCTTTTTTTTTAAGATTTATTTATATAAGTACACTCTAACTGTCTTCAGACACACCAGAAGAGGGCGTCAGATCTCATTGTGGATGGTTGTGAGCCACCATGTGGTTGCTGGGATTTGAACTCAGGACCTCTGGAAGAGCAGTCAGTGCTCTTAACCTCTGAGCCATCTCTCCAGCCCGCCAGACTTTTTTTTACTGCAGCAATCTCTTTTCTTTTATTCTACCAAACATTTTAATTTTTTATATGATACCAATCCAGTATTCTTCTTTTGTAGTTCTTAGACAATGGATTAAGGCTGTTCATGTTATAGTTTATAAGCTAATTTTTTTGGGTTTTTAGAGAAAAAAATGTTCATAATGGAATATCTAAGGCTACATTTCTGTAGGCATAATTTCAAGAACCCTGACAAGCAATTAATAAAGTTATTTGGAACACCATCATTAGTTTTTATGCTGTGAAGAATATCTGCTCTTCTCCTGTCCCCAGGTCCAAATATTTTGACACTTAAAAAAGAGAATTCCTAGAGGAAACTATTTTGATTTCTCAAGAGTGATATCATGATTCTTCTCCTGCCAGATCTCTCAACTCACACATTCCCGTAATGTGGCCATAGCTGGAAAAAAATAGCAAAAGAGAAAGAAAAAAGTCTGTGTTTTGTTACCAAGTACACAGAGGCTGCACTGTGGCCAGGATTTCAAGGAGGGGATGCCTAATTCCTTTTAAGTTTACTGAGAGGTGTGGTCACTATACATATGTGCTGAAAAGGAATACGCATTGAATACTTAACTGGTAGTATTATGTTTGTAGAAAATAAAAACTGAACACCCAAAGTTCAGTAACGGGGGAATTGTTCATTCCATTCCTCAGATTTTTGCAAGTAATGGAGGACTCATCCAAATAACTGCCAGTAAGACTTTTGTGATTTTGACAGTTGATATTCTTCTTAATATCACTTGATATCACTTCCTAAGTGAGTTGATATTCTTCTTAATGTATGCATTTTGCATGTAGGGTGAATGAATTTATCATATTTGTTAAAAACACAAATCTATATTTGAATTATTTTTTACATTTGAGTATAACCCTAATAAAATTGAAGATTCTGTCATTGATAGAGGCAGATTCAGAACAATCATGTCATTTGGTAAAGTAACATGGTTTTTGGAAGGAGAGAGCATCAATTTTATACTTTTATAGAGTAGGTTTTTTTCTTAATAATAAAATTAAAACTATGCAAAATTTGTCTCCTTAAAACAATAAAAATCCCTGCCCAGTGAAGACCAAATTACCATAAAACTCTTATTTAGTATATCTAAACTATAAATTATTCTAGTAGAGTCCCTCCTGCCACCATCAAACACAGGCTTCCCAGCAGTGTGACTCACTGGTAACTGGAACCACTATGATGTGTGTATCTAGTGGAGAACTGGGAGAGAAAGAGAAGTAGGATGATTTGAGTATTATAAGGAGATGTGGAACTGGAGCTATGAAGACAGAGAGGATAACCTGATATAAGTATGCCTGTTCTGCTACCTGAAGCTATGGTGAAATCCCACCTGGTGCTGTCACTAAAGGCCATATTGGGATCTATGGCCATACAAAATAGTTTATGTCAATGTCTGTAGATCATATTACTATTAAATATCTTGTGGATTTCCCAGGCCTGAGTGCTACCTGGGATCATGTTGATATAGAAGGGTTGTACAGAGCTATTCCTACCCGCACTGGCTGTGGCACTCTGGAGAGCTGGATACATTCCTTGCTGGTTGCAGCACTCATGAGAGTGGGCCCTTCATGACACCTGAGACTCACAATAGACCTGATTCTGGTGGTGTAAGTATTGGAGAACTGGCACTTCCATTTATCTGCAAAGGTATGGCATGGGCAAGGGAGAGAGGACATATTTCCTACTCGTCTCTTGCCACCTGCTGCATTCAGGAGAGATGTGCCAGATGTTATGAGTGCTGCAGCAGACATCATGAAAGCAACAGAATTAACCCTGTCCTTCATTAGCTACAGCACTTGGGAGAGCAGACCCTACCCTTCACCTGGGCAGTATAGTAGAGCGGACCTTATGGTTCAGGTAAGCTGGCCTTAGGTTATAACTATAGAAGAGAGTTTGTTCTGCCAGTAATCTACAGTACTTTGGCATGGGACACCGATTTCACCTACAGCCATTATAGAACTGGGTACAGTTACTTGAGAATGGAAGAAGTGACCCTGCTCCTCCTCACCTGTAGCAATTGGGTTGTCAGGCCCTACACCTCATCTGAGAAGCACAGTAAACATTACCTTAAGGTAGGGGTGCTGGTAAGTTGGCACTAATAGCCTGAGAGTGGGAGTAATGGCCCTGCCTCTTGCCACCTGCACGATTAGGAGAGCTAGCAACAGCTATGCTTGAGAGTTCAACCTGGTCTTGTGGATGCAGGAGATATAGTGGGCTATACAATTCAGCTACCACTTAGACCATTGTGTTGGCCCACCCTAACATCTACTTCATCTATAAACTGCTAGAACAAACCCAAAGCCCCAGGATCTTCATGAAACAGAAAAACAACAGGATATCTGTGAGGAATCCCTATGAGGATCCAGTATTGACACTGTAGGAAAACCAGATGACTTGAATGAGAACAATGACTCAGTACAACTATCATTTGCATGTAAAGTTGTTGGCAATTAAAGGACACACTGTGAGGCTAACTGTGACACGTTAAAGCTTTCACAGCAATAGTTTTCTAAGTATTGCTTATTTGTTTATTTATTTGTTTGTTTATTTATTTATCTTTTTAGGGTTAGGTTTTAAGTTCAGAAGGCAGATACAAAAGGAAGAGATGAGTGGAACTGGGTTGCATATTGTGTAACTCACAAAGAATCAGTTTGACTATCAATGAACAAACATGCTAATAACAAAATAAAACAATAAAAAATCACTTAGCAATTCAGTCTTTTATAATAGCATAAATATTAACATTATACTTAAATACCAATATTTTGAAAATATGTTAACACTTAAAAATTAGTTCAAGTTCTTTCTTATAATTACAAGTTCTACCTAATTTCTTAGCCCTTCTTGACTGAACTTATACCTGAAATGACATTTTTTTTTTGTTGCTACAGAACTTGGAAACAGCTTCATCACATTTTAGGAATGAATATTTCTATAGGTTCAAACAGGGGGGTAAGTAATACGTCACCAACATACAAATAATATCTGGTCTTTTAAATATGTCTAAAAAAATCTTCTCAGAAAAATTCTCCTCTTCATAAACAACAGTAGCGGGGAGAAATAACTGTATGGACCGAGGTATGTATATATATTTTTTCAATGGAATTTTATTATTAAAATGTCCAGAGAGATTTGATATAACCTGCAAACAGAAACCAATCTGAGCATGTTTCAGTTCTACTGTTGCAGTTATTATGATATGAGGTTTATACTCTGTATTTATTGTAAAGAGTTCATAATTTTAAATTGTAGTTGACATCTATAGGGAATATTATGACATGGGTTCATCCAGCCTTTAAGATTGTTGGAGTCAGGACTTCAGTAAAGCCCTGTAATTTCTCATCACACAGAGACTTACAAACAAATGATGCCAACTCCCATTCTTTTGATGGGAAGGTGAAGGAAGAAGTAAATCACAAATATTTTTGTAGTGAGTATTTGTGTGAAATCCCCCCTAGTGTTGTAGTGTTGTAGTGAGAGAATCTTCACTGAGCATGATAAGAACACAGAATGAACATTACCAGCATAGACACAGAGTGAGAATGCATAGTGTAACAAATCACCTGTTGACAGTTTATCCAGAGTGATTCTTGAAAGCCACAATTTTAGGCAACTGATTGCATATAATCAAGTGACAGCTTGTTCCACATGATAATGCTTGCGATTTTTCTTGAATTTCAATGTGAAATTACTGTGGAAAACATAAAAATTACAAGAAAAATATTTTCTGCTTTGTTTTTTTTTCTTATCATTTTATAAATGGACATAATATATCTGCTAACATTCATCCTCTAATCCATACATCTTATCCCTTCCCCATCCCTTGTACTAAGGAAGTCCTCACTTCATTTCATATCTTTTTGCACTATGACCCAGTGGGATAATTCAGGGCCTCTTTCTGTGCATGGATGTAGAACT
The DNA here is from genome assembly GCA_036184795.1 of Tokudaia tokunoshimensis. Taxonomy (NCBI): domain Eukaryota; kingdom Metazoa; phylum Chordata; class Mammalia; order Rodentia; family Muridae; genus Tokudaia; species Tokudaia tokunoshimensis. The sequence continues at coordinate 61,453,369 of BTHU01000001.1, read as the reverse complement.
TTTCACTGGAACATGTAACAGTGGCTATCCAACTAATTACAATGCAATCTTCTTCCTTTCAGCTCTCAACTATCAATAGCTTTCTCACCTCTTAAGTCCTTCCCTAGTTTGTAAATATTTAGAGGTTGAATCTTGGGTATGCTTTGTGCAAGCAACAGAAAATGCTGAAATCATGAATGTCATTTTTCTTTACATGCTCATAAGAGAATTCCATGGCCCTCTTCCTCATCTCTTGGCTCTTAAATTCTTTCCATTACCTCTTTCACAGTGTTTCCTGAACCTGGTAGGTGTGTTATGCATAACCATTTTAAGGCTGAAGTGTCAACAGTAACTTGTTCTCAGCACTTGATCAGTAAGGCCTAGCTAGATCTTTACATTAATTGTTCATACCTACTAAATACTGTAGTCAACTCTTACCTAATTTTTACATTTAAATCTTCATATATTTGTGTGAACTTTTGTCTAAATAATCTTTGCATGTAAATGTGGTCATTGAAGCCAAAAATACCACTATTTTTTGAACAATTAATTTTTCAGAAAAATATAAAAGTTATGTGCAAACCATCTTGATAATGCATTCTGAACTGTTCAATGTTATTCCTGTATGCTATCCCATTTAAGAGCAATTTGTTTATTTCATTGATTATAGTGATTATTTTCTATAACCCAATCCTATAGATGATATATAATTATATATTGGAAATATGAAATTTCCCTGTTTTTCTGTAACTCACTTAACAAGTATTTCCATGAACATATTTGGAAATATGATTTAATTTGCAACTGTATTTTCTTCTCCAACTATATAACTTCATGAAATGGCTTATAATTTGAAGAAACTTGATTCCATGTTCTAGTGCCATGGACATACATATTTGACTGAAGTATAATACGTCTTTTCTTCACTTTGATGTTAGGTCTGTATTGTCTGTTGACTCATTTGTATAAACAATAGCAAGTGAAATGTGGTTTTGTTTGCTATTTGTAAATATTTACATAACATCCTAAAAAAATGTATTTTAAATACATCATTAGCAGTATATTCTCCTGTTGTGTACTGTGGTGGATTGAATATGTTTGGCCCATGCGAAGTGGTATAGTTCAAAGTTATGGGCCTTGCTGGAGTAGCTGTCCTTATTGGAGAAAGTGTGTCACTGTGGGCATGGGTTTAGAGGTCCTCTGTTCAAGCTCTGCCCAGTGTAGAGGAAACCATTTTCCTATCTGATGATGGATGACAGACTTTTTCTTGCTGCCTTTGGATCAAAATGTAGACTTCTTTTCTCCTCCAGCACCATGTTTGCCTGTATGCTGCCATGCTTCTCACCATGGTGATAATAGATTGAACCTCAGATACTGTAAACCATCCCCAATGAAATGTTTCCTTTTATATTAGGTGCCTTGTGGGTCTGGAGAGATGGCTTCACAGTTAAAAGTCCTAACTTCTCCAAGAACTGAAGGAACTGAAGGGATTTGCAATCCCATATGAAGAACAGCAATATCAACAAACCAGACACCCTAAAGTTCCCAGAGAATAAACTATCAACCAAACAGTACACATGGGGGGAACCATGGCTCCAGCTGGATATGTAGCAGAGGATTGTTTTATTGGATAACACTGGGATGGGAGCCCCTTGGTCCTGTGGAGGCTCAATGGTCCAGGGTTGGGAAATGCTAGGATGCTGAGACATGAGTGGGTGGGCAGGTGGGGAGAACCTTCATAGAGGTAGGGGGAAGAGAGAAAGGATAGGGGTTTTGTAGAGGATAAACTTTGGAGGGGAGATAACATTTGAAATGTCAATATATAAAATAAGCAATTAAACTTCTTAATCTTATCTTCTTCCCCTAATATATGTATAATATATATTATATTTTATATTTCATATATTATAATATTAACATATATAATTATATTATATAATTATTTTATATAAATATATATTTTACAGAATTAACAAAAAAAAAGGTTGCTTTGGTCATCATGTCCCTTCACAGCAAAGAAAACCCTAACTAAGGCATGTATATTTGCTAAATTAAATAATACCATTTATATTTTGAATATATGTTTTCGTAGACTAGTGTGTCGAATTTCTATTTAAATATGTGCTAATATCCTCAATTACATTTTTGAAGCTTGAATTGTGGGCTGTACAAAATAGATTTCTAAACTCAGTTATTTCCATTCCCCTTAAGAAAAGTAAAACTATCCTATTCTTATCATCATTGAATCACTATTCATGTATAAGAAAAACTAATTCTGATTTTACTACCATATTTTTTCTATTATATATCATTATTAAAAGAAGGCTAAAATCTGAAGTTTCAATGTCTAAAATTTAGGTAACTAACATTGCCCTCATTGGTGTGTTTCTTTCCTCTGGAATCTTTTTCCAAAGTGTCCTCTACACCACAACCAGAAAGAACATTTTAAAATGTCATTTAAAACGTATTTCTATCCTCATATAAAGTTCAAATGTAACTATTTTTTTATAATAATGTAAACCAAAATTCTGTTTATGACCTGGAAAAACTGTTTGATAAGCTACCAGATATTTTATTAGGATCACCACCACCACCACCACCACCACCACTACTACTACTACTACTACTACTACTACTACTACTAAAATAAATGCTACTACCATGACTATTGTTTCAGACAAAATTCTAACATTGTAGCCAAAGCTATCCTAGAACACTCTCTATATCCCAGGGTGGCAATTATCTTACTTCAGCTTTCCAGGGGCTATAATTATAGGTGCAAACCACAGCACTAAGCTCTTTTCATATTTCACCTAAATAAATTTGCTCTTGAAAATCCTGTAATCATGTGATGTCTTTCTCCACAATAGTCATTGAATTTGATGCCCATGCTTATGGGAAAAAACCCTCTCCTCTTCCATGCATGCATAAGGGCTCTGATGTTTTTCTTTGAGAATCAGCACTCAGATGTCACTTTACTAAATAACCCTCACATCGCAGGAATGCTCAAAGGTCCAGTCACCTGTGTGATCACTAGGTACTGACCAGTTGAACTTGTGCAGTTAAATAGTTCATACTTTTCAGATGATTAGATGGTTGTTCAATTAATCTTCTGAATTTTTTAATAAGTTTTTTTTATTTACATTCCAAATAATTTCCACTTTCCCATTCCTCCCTCCCCGAAAGTCCCATAAGCCCCCTAACCACCCACTTTTCCCCATTCAACCCCATCTCGCTTCTCTGTCCTGGCATTCCCCTACATGCAGTTTTTCCAGGACCAGGGGTCTCTGCTTCCATCTTCTTGGAAATCTATTGATATTCGAATTGTGTCTAGCGTATTCCGATATTCTGGGTTAATATCCCCTTATCAGTGACTGCATACCATGTGTGTTCTTTTGTGACTGGTTACCTCACTAAGGGTGATATTTTCAAGTTCTGACCATTTGCCTAGGAATTTCGTGAATTCTTTGTTTTTAACTGCAGAGTAGTATTCCATTGTGTAAATATACCACATTTTCTGAATCCATTCCTCCACTGAGGAATATCTGGGTTCTTTTCAGCTTCAGACTATTATAAATAAGGCTGCTATGAACATAGTGGAGCATGTGTCCTTATTGCACGCAGAGGAAGCCTCTGGGTATATGACCAGGAGTGGTATAGCCGGATCCTCTAGGAGTGTCATGCCCAGTTTTCTGAGGAACTGCCAGACTGCTTTCCAGAGTGGTTGAACCAGCTTGCAATCCCACCAGCAGTAGAGGAGTATTTCTCTTTCTCCACATTCTCACCAACAACTATTGTCTCCTGTGTTTTTACTCTTAGCCATTCTGACTGGTGTAAGATGGAATCTCAGGGTTGTTTTGATTTGAATTTCCTTAATGACTAAGGATGATGAACATCTCTTTAGGTACTTCTCAGTCATTAGATATTCTTCAGGTGAGAACACTTTGTTAGCTCTGTACCCCATTTTTTAATAGGGTTACTTAGCTCTTTGGAGTCTAACTTCTTGATTTCTTTGTATATATTGGATATTAGCCCCCTGTCAGATGTAGGGTTGGTAAAAATCATTTCCCAATTAGTTGGTTGCCGCTTTGTCTTTTTGACAGTTTCTTTTGCCTTACAGAAACTTTGTAATTTTATGAGGTCCCATTTGTCAATTCTTGATCTTAGAGCATAAGCTATTGGAGTTCTATTCAGGAAATTCTCCCCTGTGCCCATGTGTTCAAGGTTCTTCCCTAGATTCCATTCAATTAGTTTCAGTGTGTCTGGTTTTATGTGGAGGTCCTTGATCCACTTGGGGTTGAGCTTAGTGCAGGGATATAAAAATGGATCAATTTGTATTTTTCTGCATGTTGACCTCCAGTTGAACCATCACCATTTGTTGAAAAGGCTATCTCTTTTCCACTGGATGATTTTAGCTCCTTTGTCAAAGACCAAGTGACCATAGGAGTGTGGATTCATTTCTGGGTCTTAAATTCTGTTCCATTGATCAACATGCCTGCCACTGTACCAATACCATGGAGTTTTTAACACTATTGCTCTGTAGAACAGCTTGATGTCCAGGATATTGATTCCCCAAGAAGTGGTTTTACGCTTTTTTTTTAATATATATTTTTTTATTTTTTATATTTTTATTTACACTCAAAATCATTTCCTCTTTCCCATTTCATCCCTCCCCGAAAGTCCCATAAGCCCCCTTCCCTCCCTCTTTTCCCCATTCAACCCCTCTCGCTTCTCTGCCTCAGCATTCCCCTACATCCAGTCTTTCCAGGACCATGGGTCTCTCCTTCCATCTTCTTGGAAATCTATTGATATGTGTATTGTGTCTAGCATATTCCGAGATACTGGGTTAATATCCCCTTATCAGTGACTGCATACTATGTGTGTTCTTTTGTGATTGGGTTACCTCACTAAGGATGATATTTTCAAGTTCTCAACATTTGCCTAGGAATTTCGTGAATTCATTGTTTTTAATTGCAGAGTAGTATTCCATTGTGTAGATATACCACATCTTCTGAATCCATTCCTCTGTTGAGGGACTTCTGGGTTCTTTCCAGCTTTTAGCTATTATAAAAAAGGCTGCTATGAACATAGTGGAGCATGTGTCCTTATTGGATGCAGGTAAAGCCTCTGAGTATATGCCCAGGAGTGCTATAGCCGGATCCTCTGGGAGTGTCATGCCCAGTTTTCTTTTTATTTTATTTTATTTTATTTTATTTTTTTAATTTACATTCCAAATCACTTCCCCTTTCCCGTTTCCTCCCTCTCCGAAAGTCCCATAAGCCCCCTTCCCTCCCTCTTTTCTCCATTCAACCCCCTCTCATTACTCTGTCCTGGCGTTCCCCTACATCCAGTCTTTCCAGGACCAGGGGTCTCTCCTTCCATCTTTTTAGAAATCTATTGATATGCTGATTGTGTCTAGGGTATTCTGAGATTCTGGGTCAATATCCCCTTATCAGTGACTGCATACCATGTGTGATCTTTTGTGATTGGGTTACCTCACTAAGGATGATATTTTCAAGTTCTGACCATTTGCCTAGGAATTTCGTGATTTCATTGTTTTTAATTGCAGAGTAGTATTCCATTGTGTAAATATACCACATCTTCTGAATCCATTCCTCCATTGAGGGACATCTGGGTTCTTTCCAGCTTCTGGCTATTATAAATAAGGCTGCTATGAATATAGTGGAGCATGTGTCCTTATTGCATGCGGGTAAAGTCTCTGGGTGTATGCCCAGGAGTGGTATAGCCGGATCCTCTGGGAGTGTCATGCCCAGTTTTCTGAGGAACCGCCAGACTGCTTTCCAGAGTGGTTGTACCAGCTTGCAATTCCACCAGCAGTGGAGGAGTGTTCCTCTTTCTCCACATCCTCGCCAACAACTGCTGTCTCCTGTGTTTTTGATCTTAGCCATCCTGACTGGTGTGAGATGGAATCTCAGGGTTGTTTTGATTTGCATTTCCCTAATGACTAAGGATGATGAACATCTCTTTAGGTGCTTCTCAGCCATTAGATATTCTTCAGGTGAGAACTCTTTGTGTAGCTCTGTACCCCATTTTTTAATAGGGTTACTTGCCTCTCTGGAGTTTAACTTCTTGAGTTCTTTGTATATCTTGGATATTAGCCCTCTGTCGGATGTAAGGTTGGTAAAGATCATTTCCCAGTTAGTTGGTTGCCACTTTGTCTTTTTGACAGTGTCTTTTGCCTTGCAAAAACTTTGTAATTTAATGAGGTCCCATTTTTCTATTCTTGATCTTAGAGCATAAGCTATTGGAGTTCTGTTCAGGAAATTCTCCCCTGTGCCCATATGTTCAAGGTTCTTCCCTAGTTTCCCTTCTATTAGTTTCAGTGTGTCTGGTTTTATGTGGAGATCTTTGATCCACTTAGAATTGAGCTTAGTGCAAGGAAATAAGGATGGGTCAATTTGCATTCTTCTGCATGTTGACCTCCAGCTGAGTCAGCACCATTTGTTGAAAAGGCTATCTTTTTTCCACAGGATGGTTTTAGCTCCTTTGTCAAAGATCAAGTGACCATAGGAGTGTGGATTCATTTCTGGGTCTTCAATTCTGTTCCATTGATCTACATGTCTGTTACTGTACCAATACCATGCAGTTTTTAACACTATTGCTCTGTAGTACAGCTTGAGGTTCGGGATACTGATTCCCCCAGAGGTTCTTTTACTCTTGAGAATAGTTTTAGCTATTCTGGGTTTTCTGTTATTCCAGATGAATTTTTGAATTGCTCTTTCTAACTCTATGAAGAATTGAGTTGGGATTTTGATGGGGATTGCATTGAATCTGTGTATTACTTTTGGTAAGATGCTCATTTTTACAATATTAATCCTGCCAATCCATGAGCATGGCAGATTTTTCCATCTTCTGAGGTCTTCTTCAATTTCTTTCTTCAGAGACTTGAAGTTCTTGTCATACAGATCTTTCACTTGTTTGGTTAGAGTCACGCCAAGATACTTAATATGGTTTGTGGCTATCGTGAAGGGTATTATTTCTCTTACTTCTTTCTCAGCCTGCTTATCCTTTGAGTATAGGAAGGCTTCTGACTTCCTTGAGTTGATTTTATATCCGGCCACTTTGCTGAAGTCGTTTATCAGCTGTAGGAGTTCTCTGGTGGAGTTCTTTGGGTCGCTTATGTATACTATCATATCATCTGCAAATAGTGATTGTTTGACTTCTTCCTTTCCAATTTGTATCCCTTTGACCTCTTTTTGTTGTCTAATTGCTCTAGCTAGAACTTCAAGTACTATATTGAAAAGATATGGAGAGAGAGGGCAGCCTTGTCTAGTCCCTGATTTTAGTGGGATTGCTTCAAGTTTCTCTCCATTTAGATTGATGCTGGCTACCTGTTTGCTGTAAATTGCTTTTACTATGTTTAGATATGGGCCTTGAATTCCTGATCTTTCCAAGACCTTTAGCATGAAAGGATGCTGAATTTTGTCAAATGCTTTCTCAGCATCTAATGAGATGACCATGTGGCTTTTTTCTTTGAGTTTGTTTATGTAGTGGATTACATTGATGGATTTCCTTTTATTGAACCATCCCTGCATCCCTGGGATGAAGCCTACTTGATCGTGGTGAATGATCGTTTTGATGTGTTCTTGGATTCGGTTGGCAAAAATTTTATTGAGTATTTTTGCATTGATAGTCATAAGAGAGATTGGCCTGAGATTCTCTTTCTTTGTCAGATCTTTGTGTGCTTTTGTTATTAGTGTAATTGTGGCTTCATAGGACGAGTTGGGTAGTGTTCCTTCTGTTTCTATTTTGTGGAACAGTTTGAAGAGTATTGGTGTTAGGTCTTCTTTGAAGGTCTGATAGAATTCTGCACTAAAACCATCTGGACCTGTGCTTTTTTTGGTTGGAAGACTTCCAATGACAACTTCTATTTCTTCAGGGGTTATAGGACGGTTTAGATGGTCTATTTGATCCTGATTTAATTTTGGTACTTGGTATCTGTCAAGGAAATTGTCCATTTCCTCAAGATTTTCTAGTTGTGTTGAATACAGGTTTTAGTAGTAGGATCTGATGATTTTTTGAATTTCCTCAGTTTCTGTTGTTATCTCTCCCTTTTCCTTTCTGATTTTGTTAATTTGGATACTATCTCTGTGCCCTCTGGTTAGTCTGGCTAAGGGCTTATCTATCTTGTTGATTTTCTCAAGGAACCAACTCCTCGTTTTGTTGATTCTTTGTATGGTTTAATTTGTTTCTACTTCATTGATTTCAGCCCTGAGTTTGATGATTTCATGCCTTCTACTCCTCTTTGGTGTATTTGCTTCTTTTTCTTCCAGGACGTTCAGGTGTGCCATTAAGCTGTTAGTGTATGCTGTCTCCCGTTTCTTTTTGGCGGCACTCAGGGCTATGAATTTTCCTCTTAGCACTGCTTTCATTGTGTCCCATAAATTAGGGTATGTTGTGCCTTCATTTTCATTAACTTTCAAAAAGTCTTTGATTTCTTTCTTTATTTCCACCTTGACCAAGTTATCATTGAGTAGAGCATTGTTCAGCCTCCATGTGTACGTGGGTTTTCTTTTGTTTTTGTTGCCATTGAAGACCACCCTTATTCCATAGTGATCTGATAGGAGGCATGGGATTATTTCTATCTTCTTGTATCTGTTGAGGTCTGATTTGTGACCAATTATATGGTCAATTTTGGAGAAAGTACCATGAGGAGCTGAGAAGAAGGTGTATTCTTTAGCTCTAGGATGAAAGGTTCTATATATATCGGTTAGTTCCATTTGGTCCAAGGCTTCAATTACATTCATTGTGTCCCTGTTTATTTTCTGCTTTCCTGAACGATCCATTTCAGAGAGCGGGGTGTTGAAGTCACCCACTATTATTGTGTGCGGTGCGATGTGTGCTTTGAGTTTTAGTAAAGTTTCTTTTACGAATGAGGGTGCCCTTGCGTTTGGAGCATAGATATTCAGAATTGAGCGTTCTTGATGGTGGATTTTTCCCTTGATCAGTATGTAGTGTCCTTCTGTGTCTTTTTTGATGACTTTAGGTTGAAAATCAATTTTATCCGATATTAGGATGGCGACTCCACCTCGTTTCTTGGGGCCATTTGCTTGTAAAATTGTTTTCCAGCCTTTTACTCTGAGGTATTGTTTGTCTTTGACACTGAGGTGCGTTTCCTGCATGCAGCAAAATGCTGGGTCCTGTTTACGTATCCAGTCTGCTAGTCTATATCTTTTAATTGGGGAATTCAGACCATTGATATTAAGAGAGATTAAGGCATATTGACTATTGCCATCTGCCATTCTTGACGCCATCTTTATGTTTGAGTGGTTATGTACTTTTGGGTTTGATTCAAGAAGGTTATTATCTCATTTTTTCCAGGGTGTTGTTTCTCTCCCTGTATTGGAGGTTTCCACCTATTATCCGTTGCAGGGCTGGATTTTTGGAAAGATATTGTGAAAATTTGGTTTTATCATGGAATATCTTAGTCTCTCCATCTATGGTGATTGAGAGTTTTGCTGGGTATAGTAGTCTAGGCTGGCATTTGTGCTGTCTTAGTGTCTGCATGAGATCTGCCCAGGATCTTCTGGCTTTCATAGTCTCTGGTGAGAAGTCTGATGTGATTCGGATATGTCTTCCTTTGTATGTTACTTGTCCCTTTTCTCTTACTGCTTTTAGTATTCTTTCTTTGTTTAGAACATTCGGTGTTTCGATTATTATGTGACGGGAGGTATTTCTGTTCTCGTCCAGTCTGTTTGGAGTTCTGTAGGTTTCTTGTACGTTCATCGGCATCTCTCCCTTTAGGTTAGGGAAGTTTTCCTCCATAATTTTGTTGAAGATGTTTACTGGCCCTTTAAGTTGCAAATCTTCACTCTCATCTATACCTATAATCCTTAGGTTTGGTCTTCTCATTGTGTCCTGGATTTCCTGGATGTTTTGGGTTACACGTTTTTTGCATTTTGCATTTTCTTTGACTGTTGAGTCGATGCTTTCTATGGAATCTTCAGCACCTGAGATTCTTTCTTCCATCTCTTGTATTCTATTGTTGATATTTGCATCTATGACTCCTGATTTCTTCCCAAGGTTTTCTATCTCCAAAGTTGTCTCCCTTTGTGATTTCTTAGTTGTTTCTACTTCCTTTTTTAGTTCCTGGATGGATTTGCTGAGATCCTTCACTTGTTTGTTTGTATTTTCCTGTATTTCTTTAAGGTATTTTTGCATTACCTCTTTCAGGATTTCTTCCTGATGACCCACGTTCTCCTGCATTTCTTTGAACGATTTTTGTGTTTCCTCCTCATGGGATTCCATTTGTTGATCCATCGTCTCCTGCATTTCTTTAAGCAGTTCTCGTGTTTCCTTTGTAAGGGCATCTAACTGTTGATTCATTTCTTTAAGCAATTTTTGTGTTGCCTCCTTATGGGCATCCATTTGTTGACCCATGTTCTTCTGCATTTCTTTATGCAAATTTTGTGATTCCTTTGTGAGTGCATCTACCCGTTGATTCATCTCGTTAAGCGATTTTTGTGTTGTCTCCTTGTGCGCCTCCATCTTTTGATCCATGTTCTCCCGCATTTCTCCAAGCGATTTTTGTGTTTCCTTTGTAAGGGCTTCTAACCGTTGATTCATGGTCTCCTGTAACTCTTTATGAGATTTATTTGTGTCCTTCTTGTGATCCTCTAATAGCATCATGAGAAGTGATTTTAAATCCAGTTCTTGTCTTTCGGGTGTGGTGGGGTATCCAGGACTTGCTGCTGTTGGAGAGTTGGGTTCGGATGGTCCCACATTACTTTGATTTCTGTTAGTAACATTCCTCCGTTTGCCTTTTGCCATCTGGATACCTCTGGTGTTAGTTGGTCCTGCTGCCACTGGCTGTTGGTTGGACCTCCTGTGAGCCTGCAAAGCTATTTCTGCCCCCCCTGGATTACCAGGATTCCCCTGGCACCGATTTCTGGGGCCTGCCTACTCCTGAGTGACTTTGGAGCCCTAATGTGCCTTGCCCCATGTGATCTTATATTGGGGAGGCCTTGCACATCTAAAGGCTCATCCTAGTGGATTCCTGGAGCAGAGGTCGCCAAAGGGAGGCTGGTAGGCTCCTGCCCTGTGCAGGGGTGTGTGATCTCTCCTGGGGGGGGAGGGGGCGTCCCTCTGCCAGGCAGAAGTCCCACAGCAGAGCTGGTGCGCTGGTCACTGCAGATCAGCCCTGCACCTGGGAGCCGCACACACACAAGCAGCCCGAGACCCAAGCGACATTATGCCTGTCTGTCTCAGAACCTGGCTGTCCCAACCTCCCAGTCACTTGAGCAAAGATGGCGGAGGGCACTCTCTGTGGCGCCGCTCACCCTGTAGACGCGATGGCCCGCCGATCTGGCACCCAGACGACCACAGTGCTGACCCGTTCTCGGGCACAGACGGAAGCCCCAACAGTCCGTGTCCCAAGTGATGTTATATTGGGGGTAGGGAGCTTGGGGTACCTGTCTCTTCAGCGCAGTCTGCGGGAACAGAGGTCGTGGAAGGAAAGCTGGTAGGCTCCCGCCCAGTGCAGGGGTCCCCTAGTCTATGTCTTTTAATTGCGGAATTGAGACCATTGATATTTAGAGAGATTAAGGCATAGTGATTATTGCCATCTGCCATTCTTGACGCTATCTTTATGTTTGAGTGGTTATCTACTTTTGGGTTTGATTCAAGAAGGTTGTTATCTCATTTTTTCCAGGGTGTTGTTTCTCTCCCTGTATTGTAGGTTTCCACCTATTATCCGTTGCAGGGCTGGATTTTTGGAAAGATATTGTGAAAATTTTGTTTTATCATGGAATATCTTGTTCTCCATCTATGCTGATTGAGAGTTTTGCTGGGTATAGTAGTCTAGGCTGGCATTTGTGTTCTCTTTGTGTCTGCATGAGATCTGCCAAGGATCTTCTGGCTTTCATAGTCTCTGGTGAGAAGTCTGATGTGATTCGGATAGGTCTTCCTTTATATGTTACCTGACCTTTTTCTCTTACTGCTTTTAATATTCTTTCTTTGCTTAGTACATTTGGTGTTTTGATTATTATGTGATGGGAGGTATTTCTGTTCTGGTCCAGTCTGTTTGGAGTTCTGTAGGCTTCTTGTACATTCCTCAGCATCTCTCTCTTTAGGTTAGGGAAGTTTTCCTCCATAATTTTGTTGAAGATGTTTACTGGCCCTTTAAGTTGCACATCTTCACTCTCATCTACACATATAATCCTTAGGTTTTGTCTTCTCATTGTATCCTGGATATCCTGGATGTTTTGGGTTACACATTTTTTGCATTTTGCATTTTCTTTGACTGTTGAGTCGATGATTTCTATGTTATCTTCAGCACCTGAGATTCTTTCTTCCATCTCTTGTATTCTATTGTTGATGTTTGCATCTATATCTCCTGATTTCTTCCCAAAGTTGTCTCCCTTTGTGATTTCTTAGTTGTTTCTACTTCCTTTTTTAGATTCTGGATGGATTTGCTGAGATCCTTCTCTTGTTTGCTTGTATTTTCCTGTATTTCTTAAAGATATTTTTGCATTTTCTCTTTCAGGATTTCTACCTGTTGACCCATGTTCTTCTGTATTTCTCTTTTCGATTTTTGTGTTTCCTCCTCCTGGACTTCCATCTGTTGATCCATAGTCTCCTGCATTTCTTTAAGCAATTCTTGTGTTTCCTTTGTAAGGGCATCTATCCGTTGATTCGTTTCTGTAAGTGATTTTTGTGTTGCCTCCCTATGGGCCTCCATCTGTTGACCCATATTCTTCTGCATTTCTTTGTGTAATTTTTGTGATTCCTTTGAAAGGGAAACCCATTTATTCATTTCTTTAAGCGATTTTTGTGTTGCCTCCTTATGGGTCTCCATCAGTTGACCCATGTTCTCCTGCATTTCTCTAAGTGATTTTTGTGTTTCCTTTGTAAGGGCTTCTACTCGTTGATTCATGCTCTCCTGTAATTCTTTATGAGATTTATTTGTGTCCTTCTTGAAATCCTCTAATAGCATCATGAGAATTGATTTAAATCCAGATTTTGTCTTTTGGGGGTGATGGGGTACCCAGGACTTGCTGCTGTTGGAGAGTTGGGTTCGGATGGTGCCATATTACTTTGATTTCTGTTAGTAACGTTCCTACTTTTGCCTTTTGCAAAGGTTACCTCTGGTGTCAGTTGGTCCTGCTGTTGCTGGGTGTTGGTTGGACCTCCTGTGAGCCCGCAAGGCTATTTCTGCCCCTTCCACTTGGATTACCGGGATTCATCTGGCACCTTCTGAATTTATGATCAATGGGCAATTTATGAAAGAAAGAATTATAAGCAAGTTAAAATTTTTGATAAATGTCACAAAGACAAATAGTCTATAATTCCTAAATAGGTAATTCTAACTAAGGAAGTGGCACAAACTGCAACCCAGACAACAGGAAGATTGATCCAATGACAAAACTTTTTATGTAAGTCTAGAAATTCTGTATATGTAAACTTTCTTCAAATGTAATAACTAAAATTTTGAATACTAATAGGGAAAGGGGAAATCATTCAGAATGTAAATAAAAATTTAGAAAATAAATAAATAAATAAATAAATAAATAAATAAATAAATAAATGGAATGCTAATAGGCTTCTCTGCTGACACATAGTCATCCAGGAAAGTGTTTCCAAGAGGTTATCATCAATACCCTAGACTGGTACAGTAACTGTCATCAAAGACTATGGCTACATCTTGAGCACATAGTAAGCTAACTTGGAAGACTCAACCATGTGGAACTGATTTTGCAGTCAGTACATATTCTATATTGGAGGGGATATAGAGGCTGGCACCAAAGTTCCTGCAGGCTGATGAGGTTAGAGAGAGTGCAGCAGGGTAAAATTCCCCACAAGAGGCCCTTGACTGGTCATTGCATGTAATGAGGAAACGAATCCCAGGTTGCAGTGGGAACTTTAAAATTTTGTTGATGTCAGGACCATGGAACATCTACCAAAGAAAGCTGTCAGTGCAGAGATGGTCCAGCTTCAAAAAGGATGACAGCGAGGGGGTGGCAGCAGTAGAGTTGTGGAGTTACCTATGGTTATTTAAGACCACATGATACAATTATAAGTCCCAAATATCAGATATAGAGCAGCAGCATTTGATGTTTCTTTAATGTTTTAGTTTTGTTTCAGACTATTTTCTTTTTTTGCGCTATGTAATATCACCCTTTTCACCTTTGCAGTGGGAATGCTTACATTGTGACATTGTATATTTACAGTTTGTAATATATATTACAGTTCATGTGTCAAGCTAATTTTGAAATGAAATCTGAAGGGAAGACTCATGAAGAATCATGGTGATATTAAAACTTTATGAACGTCAAAAGACAAACTGAATTTTGCATTGTGAAATGAATATTAATAAGGAAGTTTATACACAAGTAGTGGTATGATATTGTATAAGCATTACACAGTGGGTATCAAGTTGGAAAAGAATGAACCTATCTTGGTTTACAGTAATTATCAACTGCATGTGATAAAAAAAATGACATTAGAAAGAAACCTCTAGACATATTTAAGATGGTCTTTCAAATATGAGTGAATGACCTTGGAAGTAGACTTGAGTGTATGGTTACCATTCTGTTGAATATGGTCCTTAATAAAGAGGAAAGGGTGAGCAGAGCATCAGCACTGTCTTGGCATGTGTCTTCATAGTTTCAGGTTGAAGGTGGCCTTTACTACAGACAACATGTCTTGCTTCCATGCCATATTCATGATTCCTAAGCTTAAATCATGAACCAAATTATATGTATTTAGTTTAATATGATCCTGGTGAAATTGTGAGTCAATTTTTCCATGACTTTTCTAATTATTTTCTGGGGAATGGTCAATCTTCCTACAGAAAATCCCAATTATCTTAACACTAATTGTCTTAAGAGAAAAGTAAATAATAAGGAAGGCTATTAAGAAAGATTTTCCTTTGGGGAGTATTAAGGCTGTGGCCAAAAACATTAAAATGGTCTATTACAGACCTGTGGATTACATGATGTTTCAAAGGAAATCTAAACGTAATTTAAAGCGTATTAAATGATTTTCTTATTTGTATTTGCTTCATTGTATACTAAGAAAAGGATAAAGTTTAGGACCTGTGTTTGATTCTTATCAGAGAAATTGTAACTATAGGTAATATTTAAAGAATTTACAAACTTTTATGTGATCCTTCATTTTTCTGAATGTTAATTTTTATGATTTTTTTTCCTTCTTAACTGGATCTGTTGGAAGTCCTTTCTATACGTTTCTGATGACTAATCCATTTTCCAGGTATTTGAGAATATTGAATTAATTTAATATTGTATCTATGTTCAATAAGGAGTAAATCAGTTCCTAAATGTAGTAACCAGTAATGTACTTACATATAGAGTTTGGATCAGTAGGATATCAGCATATGTTGGATATTACTAACAATAATCATAACATAGTGTGTTAAGGAAAATATGAAAGCACAATTGGATGATATATTTTGATATGGTTGTCTCTCAAGTTTCCTGTAGAAAGAAAACACAAGGAAATCCTGACATGTCCATACTACTAGGAAGTGTATGTGACTCAAAAACTTTCTTAATTTAGATATTTACTTACTGAAGACATTTTTCTTATATTAATTCCAAGTGCATTTGTGTTTTTTATGCATTTATGTTTGTGTGTACTGTACGTGCCTGGTGCCTATAAGAGCCAGAAATAGGTGTTACATCCCTTGGAACAGGAGTCCAAGACAATTGTGAGCCATCATGTAGCTTTTGGAGAATGAACTCACATTGTCTCCAAGAGCAACAAGTGCTTCATCCTCTAAGACAAGTTCCTAGCCAGTCACCTTTTCTTCTACTTCTTTTTTCTCTTTTATTTTAATAAAACCTTTTTGAGGATATGATTTAATTAAAATATTTTCTTATTTCCATGCATCACTTTAACCCCCAGCCCATATACCTGTCCTCTCTCTTTCAAATACAGTACTTCCTTTCTTTTGTTTTGGTTTACTAAGATATTACACGAATGTATGTGTATAAGTGTACACATATAAACATGTAGAAAGAATCTCTTATAAGAAATACCTGTCAATAAAAAGGCTTATGTCTAATGAGCTGAGTCAGAAAATAGGAGGTGGGCCACTGGAAGGAAGACAGAGGATTCTGAGACGGTGAGAGAATAAAAGGAGATGCAAGAAGATTTGAGACAAATTCAAAGGAGATGCTGGAGGAGACCTTGAGGGCGAATCCAAGAAAGAAGGCTGAAATTGAGGGAGATGTAACTAACTTTGTGGTATAGATAGAGTAGTTTGAATGGGTTAAAAAAATTATCACTTATCCAGGTTATGGGTCAAAGCTAATGGCATAGGCATTTAATAATAAATAATCAATCACACAGATGTCATCATGTAATCAGGAGCTAGAAGGAGAAACATTTAATATTTTTACAAACACACACACACACACACAAATGCTTTGTACTGGGAAGTCCATATCTCCTATCTTCAAGGAGACTTTAACATTAATATCTTAGCAAACTCATTGATATATTCAATACTATAAGATTTTATAAATTTGAGATGATATAAATGTTAAACAAAAAATCTATGCTTATTTTACTGTTTACATTCATGATGATTGAAATATTTATTTATATATGTTTAAATATTTAATATAACTTTAACTGAGAGTTTACAATAACAGTACATGCCTATTTTACATATAAATTTGAAATGATACATAGTATTATTTTCTTAAGCAGGGAATTTAAATAGTTTTGTTATGGAAATCTTATGGCACAGATTTTAGAGAGTTCCAGCAAATTAGAAGCAGTTAATCACAGAAATAAATAAAAAACAACTGTAAAAGTCACAGAAGGGATTTGATAAAATATAAACATATAACTATATATTTGAAAGTAGGAAGAAGTCATAGACTATTATAAAAAAGGATAAGAGCTATTGATCTCACCCATTTCTGATCAAACTGATTTTGTTGACTATTATCTCTGTTCTGAACATAATGAATCTTGTTGGTAATATTTTTATTGCTAAGGGTAAATAGGAGTAAATCTAGAGAAAACTGTTTCTGCTAGGAAGTGGAATGATCTTTTGTACTGCAAGGTGTTTAATCTTTTAGATATTAATTTGAAAGGAGACACATTGGTACCTAGGAAATGAACATTCTGCTTAGGGCCACAGGCTCATCACTGAGAAATATATGTGAAAAAAGCATTTGTCCAAGCAAGATTGAGCCAACAAAAGAAGGAATCCAGGTTTTATTCAAAGAATCCAGAAACATGACAAAATATGGCAGTTAGCAATATTTTGAAAACATTACAGGTACAAGAAAGACACTTATTAACATTAGGCAAATTCTTGTTAAAGATAAGTGTGGCCATACAAAGCATATCAGTGCTCTGAACCAAGATTAAGACAAAGGAAATAAAATAGTGCTGGGAGAGACTTGAAGGTTTTATTCTGATGTTTGTTACCCACTGAATGACTGCAAATTCAAGGAAAGAGTCTGTTCTATTAAGAGAGGGATGATATATAACTCTTAAATTTTCTAAAAATTTGTAGCAAAACAAGGTACAATAGTTATGAATGGTATATTAGTACAACTCATGTATCCAGTAAAAGTAGCACAGCATAGAAAGATAAAATGGGGGCTGTAACAATGTCATTGTATTTAGGTTGTTTCCTGGGTCCATTTCCACTGAAAGTTTCTTTACAATAATGTGTTAATTTTTGCTTACTTCACATACCTTATAGGTTATGGAAGACTCTAGCATGGCAAATGTCACTAGAATAAGAGGGTTCATCCTTATGGGATTCTCTGATGTTCCTGAACTACAGACTGTATGTGGGTTGTTCTTCCTGGTAATGTACCTTTCAGTCACAATAAGTAACCTCCTCCTCATCACTCTAATCACTCTGGATCTGAAACTCCACACACCAATGTACTTTTTCCTGAAGAACTTGTCCCTGTTGGATCTCTTCTTTATTTCTGTTCCAATCCCAAATTTCATTATCAATAGCATAACTCACAATAATTCAATTTCTATTCTGGGTTGTACCCTCCAAGTGTTTTTAATGGCTTCTTTTGCATCTGGGGAACTATTTGTCCTAACAACAATGTCATATGACCGCTATGTTGCCATCTGCTCTCCCCTTCACTATGAGGCCATCATGAGCAGTGGTAACTGTGTGCTGATGGTGGGTGTTTCCTGGACTATTGGGGTATTCATTGGGGCTTTATACACAGCAGGCACATTTTCCTTGCCTTTCTGTGGCTCCATTGTGATCCCACTGTTTTTCTGTGATGTTCCCTCATTGTTAAGGATTTCCTGCTCTGACACACTTGTAGTTATTTATGCAAGTCTTGGAATTGGTCTTTGTCTTGGCATGGTTTGTATCATCTGTATTGTGCTCTCCTACTTTTATATTTTCTCCACTGTGCTGAAGATTCCTACCACTAAAGGTCAGTCCAAAGCATTTACCACCTGCCTCCCTCATCTCACTGTTTTCAGTGTTTTCCTTGCTACTGCTTGCTTTGTCTATCTGAAGCCACCTTCAAGTACAGCATCAATTACAGACAGATTATTTTCTGTGATATATATTGTGTTGCCTCCAGCACTTAATCCTGTGATTTACAGCCTGAGAAATACTGATGTCATGTATGCTTTGAGGAGTTTGCAACAAAATCTCTGCCCAAGGGATTCACTTCCCTCAACAGTTCAAAGAATCTGTCCATGTTATACTGCCTCACATTTTACAAGCAAGATTTGTAATTACTAACTCTCAAAAATATGTACATACTCATTTTTGCCTTGAGTAATTTAAAAACACTCAGATGGAGGTTGATATGATAAAAGATCAGAAAATTATATCAGACTAATCCATAAAGTTACAATACCAGTTTCTGCTCTTCTATGATTAAGCCTTTTTCATTTGGTGAGTATACCTTTCTAAAAGGATTGCTAATTTTCTCTTCATGGTAAGAGTGAATGAATATCTGGTGACTTGATAACTCTTTATCTACTTCCCTTACAAACACAGCAAAATAACAATTGTTAGCATTTTATCTAGGTTCCGCTCCGCAGTTACCTGGCAATAGCCAGGTTATCTGACTCACTATTAATGGGACTGCTCCTTCCTGTCTTGCCTTCTTGCTCTTGCTCTGTCCTCTTGTCCTGCTCCCCCTCTTTCCCCATTTTCCCTCCCCCTCTCTCTCCACTTGCTCATGGTCTGCCTCTACACCTATATTCATATTCATTCTCTCTCTCTTTCTCTCTCTCTCTCTCTCTCTCTCTCTCTCTCTCTCTCTCTCTCTCTCTCTCTCTCCCTCCCTCCCTTCCCCCTTTCTCTATCTCTACTACCCTCTCAACTCCCCTCTCAATGCCATGAATAAACACTATTCCATAGTAAACTGTCTGCCCTGTGGCTGGTCCTTTAGGGGGAAGGGAGGCCTTAGCATGGGGCACAGAGACACCCCCTTCTCCCACACCTGACTGCACATCCACCAAACATATTCCTTCTCTCTCTTTATTTGTATAAAACCCAACAACAGTAACAACAAAATTTTTGAGATGAAGGAAGCATGTGAACAATCAAGGTTAGTTCACATATGATCTGTGCTAATAATTAGAAAGAACAGACAAGAATCAACCCACTAGGCCTAAATTGCAATAGGCTCAATTCTTGAAGAAGTATCAAATTCTTGAAGCAAGGACAAACCTGGAAGAAGATCATATCAGCCAAATTCTAAAAGATCAATTGTTGCCACCCAGGCTGAAATTATTATCAGAGAGACGCTGGAAAGTTGAGCATTTATGTGTCTGTTTTTCTGCACTTTCTCTTGAATAGCAATGTTATTTACACATGAGAGAAAACAGCTTGCAAGTCTAAGGAATGAGTATAAATAACTTTACAAATTCTAAACAGTTTTAAAAACACAAGATCCTTTTATATATTACCACATTAATTAAAAATAAAATACTGGGAGAGAAGACTCTGTGACTATCCTAGCAGCCTGGAAGGGGCTCTCTGACCTTTGAAGTTACCTGACATTCATACACTGAGCAGGAGACTTGCAGTTACTGTGTCACCTGAGTTAATGCTGCAGAGCTGGATGAGTGGGATGCTGGCCTAATGCTATTTGAATGAAGATGATCCCATGATAAATCTCAAAAGCTAGATAAAAAGCTAAATTTTTTAACATTCCCAGCTGGATTTAATTTAATCTTTCTTTGTTGATCATTCATTATTCTGCTTTTAGAATGGAAAATTTTGCTGGGTGCCATTGAACATATGAGGTACATCTTTTTTTTCTAAGATCAAACACACTCTTGCTTTTCATTTCAGGAGGAAATTAAATTATGAACTTAAAAACTACATCTTTCATTTTAAATCATGTCATTGTATATATTAGAGTACATATGACATCAAAAGCCAGAACAGTTCATTGGAGCAAAAATGACAGGTAGTTCTGGATAACTTAATGTGAGTGCTAGAAACAAAACCTTTGTTCCTAGCAAGTTCAGTACCTGTTCTTAACAACTGACTCATCTCTCCAAGACACCATAGACATTTGAGTGATGCTGATGTTAGAAGTGTTAGGACTAGAGATTTTTACAGGCATACTAATGTTATGCTTATTGTGTGATGTTATGCTTAAAAGTGATGGATTTAGGGATCTATTTGAAAATATAATGATATGAGATGGCTATTGTTTGTTTTAAATTTCATGAATTATAGTATCAACTAAGAAAAAAAATGTTATAATATGGATATGTCTTTGAGGGCATTTCCAGAAAGGATTGTACTTGATAGGACAATGTACACTGCTTGTGGGTAAAATTATTTTCTAGTTTGGCAAACTGCTTAGATATAAAGAATCTGAGTAGAATACCATTAGAGGGTGACAGTTTCATTTTCTGCTTTCTAACTATAGGCACACTGACCAGCTCTTTCATGAACCTGCAATTAAGGTTTCTTTGTTCTTTGGACTGTACATACAAAAATGAGCCAGAATCAGTCCTTGGTTTCTAGTGTTGACTTTTTCCTATATATTTGATACAACCAGGAAAGAGGTGATTAATAACAGAAATATTGCATGAGTCTTTGTTCACAGTTCCTAATTTTGTAACGTTTTATAAACTACAATATCTCTAATTATAGGTACTGTACAATTGAGGAAATATATAATTACTCTGTTTCTGGGGAAATATGAACATGTTCTTTATGATCTATCATAGTCTATTTACTGTATGCTGAGTAATATGATGTGTAGAAAGCACCAATAATTACAACACTCTCTTAAGACATGGACTCTTCATAAGTCTACTCAGAAAGATCCCTCATTGGGAACATCAAGGGATTAGCCATGTGATTTAAAAAATGTGTTAGAGAAATCGTGACTATGTAAAGTTTCAAGTGAATCCACATGCAAGATTATAAAATGTAAAATATGTTACTCACTGCTTATATTTGCATTATCATTGAGAAAGGATTACAATTTAGTTCTGAACTTCAAATTTCCTCACAAACCTATAGGTGCAACAATATCATCATTGAACATTCTGGATCAGACTGTGGATTGCTTGATTTTTCACTCAGTTCTGATTATTAGCAATGTCATGATGCCAGTTCACCCTACTTAAAGAGGCTATCCTTGGTTATTGTAAAGAGAAATGCTGTCAAGATAAGTTACCTTTATTTACTCTTCAGTGTATTTACAAGTCAGATGTATCATTTGGAAGAGGGGAAATTTGTTCCATAGTTTGTGAGCACAACTTCTCAAGGGGTCAGTCTCATCAGTGAATCATATGCCTATAAACCTCCACTATTTAAGCAATGTTTATCCAGAAAACAAAGACTTCTTAGTGATAATATGTAGTCTATAAGAGATGATGTAAAATACAGCAGTAATAAAATTAGAAATACCTTAGAAAATTTATCTTTCCTTCAGTCTTGGAATGAGATCATAACTGGGAGTTTTGAGTTAGACACCATGATTGCCCTCAGAGTTGAACAAAACATTATCAAAAAGTTTAAGACAAGCAAATATATCAAAATAATGGGAGATATGTCCAAATTTTAATTTGGTTCATTTACATAATGGAATATTACTCAGGTATTAAAACAAGGATATAATGAGTTTTTAAGGAAAGTGGAAGGAAATAGAAAATAACATCCAGAGTGAGGTAACTCAGACCCAAAAGGCCATGAATGGTATGTACTAACTTATAAGAGGATAGTAGCCATGAAGTACAGAGTAACCACACTATGATCAACAGACCCAGTGAAGCGAAAAAACAAGGAAGGCCCATTGGAGAATGCTTGAATCTTCCTCAGAAGTGGAATTAAAATGATTATCAGGTGTAGAACAAGAGAAGGAACTGGGTAAAAGAGGGAATGGGGAGGGAATAAAGGCAGGGGGATCATGGGTATGGAGAACAGAAAAGAGAGAATGGAAATTTGTGGTGAGTAGGGGTAGGGAGTCATATTTAGCATGTGCCAGAAACCTCTGATGGGAAGAGTCCCCAGATAGTCTATGGGGGAGACTCTAACTGAGACTCCTAACAGTAGGGGACTTAGGAGACTGAAGTATCCACCTCCTGTAGCAAGGCAGGACTCACAGTGTAAGAATAAAGACAGCAACGTACTCATAAAACCTTTCACCCAAACTTCATCCTGTCTACAAGATGTGCAGTGACAAACATCACGCAGAGTTAGAGGGGATGGTGAACCAATGACTGGCCCATATTGAGACCAATCCTGGACACTAGTAATGATACTCTGTTATGCTTGCAGACAGTATGCTAGCATAACATTCCTCTCCTAGGTCCTGACCAGCAGCATATGGAAGGAGATACAGAGACCTACAGCCAAGATAGAGCTTCAGAGTCTTGTAGAAGAGTTGGGAAAGGATTGAGGAAGCAGAGGTGATAGGGACTCCAGAGGAGACCTTCAGAGTCATATAACCTGGAACCTTGAGTGCTTCCAGAGATTGAACCACCAACAAAAATGTTAACATGGGCTAGATCTAGCCCCCACATGCATATGTTGCAGATGTGCAGCTTGGACATCACACAGGTCCCCCAAAACCTGAAGCAAGGGATGTCCATGAATCTGTTGATGTCTGTGAATTAATTCTGTTCTGCTAACTGAACTGCCTTGTATAGAGTCAGTGGGAGAGGAAATGCCTAGTCCTGCAGTGACTTTATGTACTAGAGTGGAATGATATCCAAGAGGAAGATCCCTTTCCCAGAAAAGAAGGGGAAGGGGGACTGAGAGGAGGAGCTGTGTTTGGAGATGGACAGGTAGGAGATGGAGGCTGATATTGGTATATAACGTGAATGAATAAATAAATTAATTGACAAAATGTATCCTAATTTTGAGAATATACCTTTCTAAAATTATTGATCTTGTTTCATAGTAAGATTTCATATCGGGTCATTCAATATTTTATTTGGTTCAATTAGAAAATGAATAAATATAAAATAACTTCTTATCTGATATTTTACAAAAAAATCACACAATTTAGATGGGGAAAGCATGTGAATGTCATGATAAATTCTCATATGGTTTCTATTGTAACAGGTGTTACAGCATCTATTGTTTCAACTCTATGTAAAGACTCAAAACAAAGCAGGACATCAATACTCACTGCACAATTCCCTGTGTTGCTATGTATCTAGATGGTTTATTTTTTTTTCTCTTTGCTGTTTAGAGTCACTTTTGCAGGAATCACCAACATTAGTAACATTTAATAAGTAGATTAGGGAATCTCCAGTGCTGCATCTTCCCAGAAGCAAAGTTCCACTCATTTACAAGCTTCCTTCTCAATGTAGAATAGTCACCTTGTATCTCAGCCACACCAGCTATCACTCTTTAGTTTTGTTCTATGCTCCTTCTGTGGATTCCTCTTTACACTTTGTCATTAACCTTCATCTTTTCATTATTTATTTAAAATCCATACCTCAATCAGAAATATGTTCCTTATTCTGTTCACTAAAATAACCATTCTTTTGTACATGATCTTAATAAATTTTTGCAATATAGTGTTGATAGTGTGTTCTGTTTTGAATTACAGCTTGTATATTTTTTCTTCTTCTGAGTGACTTAAGCTTTTTGTTGAAAAGATTTTATTGTAATTGGTATGTAATATTGTGTAGAACAGAATACATTTATTACAGTGAGCAATAAATACTTAAGCATTGATGAAAAAAATGAATGAACTATATGACATGTTTTAAAAATTAGTGTTATTTATATGTATTGATTCAGCATAACTATCATTTGTCAAATTCTAAGAAAGTTTCAAAGTGAGTTGACATTTTCTCATATTTTAATGGTCTGATATTTTAATATTTCAGTTTTTTTTTATTTTCCCAGACATTTTTTCCTTCAGGAGTGACAGATCTAAGTAAATTGATTCACCAGTAACACTTTAAACTAAAACATATATTGTCCATGTTTATGTTTCTTTGATCATTGTTAGACTGTTCTATTCTGTGCCACTCTGTTCTGTCTAATTACTTATTCCTGTGTTCTTGTGGATACAGACTTAGACTGTTGAGTAGTATAGTCACTATCCTTATATGTGTATGTGTATAGATTGTTTATATGTTTTTAAAGAAATTTCTCTTTACTCTTTCTATTCAAATACTGTATCAATTAACATATATTTATCAAATATACAATTCAAAACACAATATGTGCATAATTTCATTTATGTCCTGCAACTTTTGGCATCCTGAATTCTCTGTTGTGTTTTGAGTAAGGATCACACTTGCTACCAATGTAGAAATACCTCTTCATATTATCTACAGTCTCCATTTGAATATTTAATTTTGTGCTTCTCTGTGTGTGTATTGCATGCATATGTGTATATTCTTTGTGTGTTTGTGTATGTATATTTAATCTTTTTTTCTGCAAATGAACTTGTGGAGGCCAGAGGTCACCTTTTAGTTATCTATTCTATGTTTCCCCACATTTGTGTTTTAAGTCAAGCTGATTCACTGATCCTGAAATGCATATATTTGATATTTGAAGAGCCTGTTTGGACATCATGCGCCAGGAATCAACTGTCTCCCTCTGCTACATTAATTAGGTAATAGACATTCCATCTCACCCAGCTTTCATAGCAGGTTTACAGGTTAGTATGGACATTCTTATGCTCATCCCGAAAACATTTACCAACCGAGCATCTCTCCACCCCATTTCATGTTTTTAGTGGAAAATAAATCAATTACATTTTAATAGTACATTATTTGAAAATCTGTTTATTACCCAAACTAACTAATGAGATAGGGAAAAAAAGAGAGGGTTGATTTACTTTTGCATAGACCTATGACAACATGTTACATTTTTAATATTTTCTAAAAGGAGATAATCTTAATGATTTGTACTTTTTATTGACGGGGATTTTCATGCATCCATACTCTTTGTTCTCGTGAAATTCAAACCCCATTTTTTTTCCTCTTTAGCCTCTCTCCTATCTTATCACCTTTATTTCTTTCCACTTCATGTATTCTTTTGTTCTTTGTCCTTAATACCTCAGAGTTCACTCAGGGCTGTCTGTAAGTGTATAGCTTATAGGAACACAGGTAGTCTTTCTGGAAAACACTCCTAAAAAACCTACTCTACTTTTCCAAATACCTACCAATTGTAACAGTGCTGTATATTTCCATTCATTCTCTTGGTCCTCTAGTCTTCTCTCCTGTTTTCCCTCATACCTGATCTTGCCCCCCTTTCCCTACTCCTCCACTCTCCCACACAGGTCACTCCCTTTATCTGCTTCTGGTAACCATTTTGTTTTCCCTTCTTGGTAGGATTGAAGTATCCATACTTGGGCCTTTGTCAGACAACTCAACTCAGCCTCTTGTGTTTTATTTTGGTCCAAAAAGACTTCAGTGAAGATGGGTACTTCAAATATAGTAAAACCATTTTATTCCACAGCCTGATGCCCATTCAGTAGGGTGTTCATGAACTCAGAGAAGGATTCTTCTTTCTTTATTTTGTTTACTTGGATCTCCTTGCAGACCTTGTATGCCTCTTACTGCTGGTATAATTACAGCTCCTTCAAGTACTGCTGTTTCTCCTTCTATGCCTCATCAATGTGCTGTTGCTTCTCTGCTGCCTGCAGCTTGCTCCCCAAAGGCTCAGCATTGTGACTGACCTCCGGAATATACAGGTGTGAGTGGTGGGTATGAATCTTATTTCACCCCTCATTAAGGAAAGGAACAGCCTGGAATCTGGGACTTGAACTCATTGGGGAGAATCTTCTTTCCTTCCTTGTCTTTGGGTCAGCCTCTTTTCTTTATCTCCTAAGATTCCTGTTTTCAGGCATGGAGAAATGAGCTGCTCACCTGTTTCACAGTCACTATGAAGTTCCTGTACTGGCCTAGAGTCTTGCCTCCTGCAGGTATGGTGACCCACATTAACTAGTGGGGACCTGGTAACAATGCCTCTCTGGATGGGGCAGACAGACACAGACAGATACAAATAGACAATCACACTTGCACACACACATACAAGGAAGCAGAACATGGAGGGAGAGAACTCCCAGAATAGCCAGCAAGCAGAATACAAACAGAGAAATCTCCAGAGAGATAGCAGAACATAGAGAGAAGCATACTGCAGAAGCTTTTTCAAGCAGAACACAGGTCATCAGCTTGCATCTAGGATTTGACTTCGAGTCAAATCTGTTTTAAAAAGCAAACAAATAAATCTCTTAAATATATACAGGAAAATACGATTAAATAGGTGAAGGACATAAGTAAAACTGTGCAAGACCAGAAAGTGGAAATAGAAGCAATAATGAAAACATAAACTGTGGAAATCCTGGAGATAGGAAATGTAGGAATGAGAGTAGGAACAACAGATGCAAGCATCGACAGAATAAAGGAGATGAATGAGGGCCTCTCGGGCATAGAAAATACAATAGAAGAAATTGATATACTAGTCAAAGAAAATGTTAAATCTAAACAATTCCTAATACAAAACATCCAGCATATCTGGGATACCATGAAAACACCAAATCTAAGAATAATAGGAATAAAAGATGGTGAAGAGGCCAGGCTACAATGCATAGATAATATTCTCAACAAAATTATTGAAGAAAAAGTTTCCAATGTAATGAAAGATGCCTATAAACATGCAAGAAGCTTGTAGAACACCAATACAACTGGACCAGAAAAAAAATTGCACCAGACACCATAAAAATTAAAATACATAATCTACAGAACAAAAAAGAATATTAAAAACTGCAAGGGAACAAGGCCAGGTAAGGAAAAAAAGGGAGAACTACTAGAATTACAACAGATTTCTCAACAGAAATCTTAAATTCTAGAAGGAACTGCACAGTTATCTTGAAAGTTCTAAAGAAAAAAATAAAAAGGTGCCAACCTACCACACCAACCCCAGTAGAATCTGTGTGACAAGTTCCACAGACTGAGACATTAGACTTCAAAAGAAGGAGGTCTGGAACCAATTGTGGAACTCTCAGCCAGAGCAAACATTAAGCTGTAGTTCTCATGGCATTTTTTTCTGTTTTGTTCTCTGTCATTCCTTTTCTTGGTTACAGGTTCCTGGCAAACTAATCTTAAGCAAGAATATTGGGTACAAAATCATCCCCCGAGAAGGGTCACTAACATGACCTTATCTCCAGGGAAACTAATATTTTATATTTCAAATGATTTCTAAAATTATTATGATAAATAAAATCTTTCCCAACAATAAAACTTCATATGGCTACTTGTGAGTCATCAGAGGTGGGTTCTGGTATATGGTAAATAAGCCTTAATTAGAAAATTAAAATAGTTTAAATTTATGCATTGAAGATTTATAAAAAATCAGGCATTAGATATTAAATTATAATTAACCACATGGGGCTGGAAAGTTAGCTTAGTGGTTAAGAGCACTGACCACAAAGATTTAGGAAGCTTTTCTTGGGAATATGCCACTAACCTAGCACGATCATCTTATTGAATACATTCTTTTAGAATTGTTATATTTGGATGAATTATAGTATTAAGTGTTATTACCTGTTCTGTTTGTGACTCACTGAACATGTAGTTTCAGAGTTGTAATGCTTGGATGACTTTTGTATTTTACTGTGCCAAATGGTTTTTGTTGGTATTAGTGATTGTTTCACTGGAGATGGTTTCTAAGAGTTGCTATGTTTGGTTTTTTGGGGGTTTATTTGTTTTGTTTTTTTTCCAGGACAGATTTATTATTATTATTATTATTATTATTATTATTATTATTATTATTATTATTATTATATATTCTTTATTTACATTTCAAATGTTGTCCCATTTCCTGGTTTTCCCCAAACCCCAAAAAATCTCATAAGCCATCACCCCTCCCCCTGTTCCCCAATCATCCCTCTCTGCATCCCTGTCCTGGTATTCCCCTACACTGTAGCATCAAGCCTTTCAAGAACCAGGGGCCTCTCCTTCCTTTGGTGTCTAACAAGGCCATCCTCTACTGCCTATGTGTCTGGAGCTATGGTTCCCCCCATGTGTATTCTCTGGTTGATGGTTTTGTCCCTGGGAGCTCTGGGAGTACTCGGTAGCTTATATTGTTGTTCCTCCTATGCTACTGCAATAGATCTTGTTGCGTGGGACCGGGAATCAAGCCTCAGCATGCATTTCATCAAAGTCGCCTAGTTCTGCCTCAGTGAAAACACATTGATATTTGTACTCAGTTGGAATCACTGCTTCTGGTTTAAGCTTTCTTTAGGCTTCATTGCTCATAGCTTGTAATCTTTGTCATAATATATTATCTAGCCATACTTGCCTATCCAACATTTATATTATTAATGATTCCATGTCTTTAATTTCTTCATTCCTATCTCACATTCTTCCATATTCTTCTGTAGAACAGTATCTTTGCCTTTCTTCTTTCTGTAAGTCCTTTTATATTTTTTTATTAGATATATTCTTTACATTTCAAATGATTTCCCATTTCCTGGATCCCCCCTCCCCAAAAGTCCCATAAGCCCTCTTCTCTCCCCCTGTTCCCCAATCAACCCCTTCTTGCTTCCCTGTCCTTGTATTCCCCTACACTGCTGCATTGAGCCTTTCCAGGACCAGGGTTCTCTCCTTCCTTCTCCTTGGGCATCATTTGATATGTGAATTGCTTATTGGGTATTCCAAACTTCTGGGCTAATATCTGCTTATCAGTGAGTGCATAGATGTGTGTTCTTTTGTGACTGGGACATCTCACTCAGGATAACATTCTCCAGTTTCACCCACTTGCCTAAGAATTTCATCAATTCATCGTTTTTAATAGATGAGTAATATTCCCTAGCGAAAATATGCCACATTTTCTGTATCCATTCCTCCATTGAGGGACATATGGGTTCTTTCCAGCTTCTGGCTATTATAAATAGGGCTGTTATGAGCATAGTGGAGCATATGTCCTTATTGCATGCTGGAGAATCCACTGGGTATATGCCCAGGAGTGGTATAGCTGCGTCCTCCCGTAGTGTTATGCTGAGATTTCTGAGGAACCACCAGACTGATTTCCAGAGTGGTTATATCAGCTTGCAATCCCAACAGCAGTGGAGGAGAGTTTCTCTTTCATCACATCCTCACCAGCACCAGCTATCTCTTGAGTTTTTGATCTTAGCCATTCTGACTGGTGTGAGGTGAAATCTCAGGGTTGTTTTGATTTGCATTTGCCTAATGACTAAGAATGTTGAACATATCTTTAGGTGCTTCTCAGCCATTGGATATTCCTCATGTGAAAATTCTTTGTTTAGTTTTGTACCCCATTTTTAATAGGGTTATTTGGCTCTCTGGAGTCTACCTTCTTGTGTTCTTTGTATATTTTGGATATTAGCCCTCTGTTGGATGTAGGGTTGGTAAAGATCTATTCCCAATTTGTTAGTTGCCATTTTGTCCTTTTGACCGTGTCCTTTGCCTTACAGAAACTTTGTAATTTTATGAGGTCCCATTTGTGAATTCTTGATCTTAGAGCATAAGCTATTGGTGTTCTGTTCAGGAAATTTTCCCCTGTGCCCATGTGCCCAAGACTCTTCCCCAATTTCTTTTCTATTAGTTTCAGAGTTTCTGGTTTTATGTTGAGGTCTTTGATCCACTTGGACTTGAGTTTAGTACAAGGAGATAAGAATGGATAGATTTGCATTCTTCTGCGTGCTAACCTCCAGGTGAACCAGCACCATTTGCTGAAAAGGCTATCTTTCCACTGGATGGTTGTAGCTCCTTTTTCAAAGATCAAGTGACCATAGGTGTGTGGGATCATTTCTGGGTCTTCAATTCTGTTCTGTTCAGAATTCTGTTCAATTCTGATTTACCTGCCTTCCACTGTACCAATATCATGCAGTTTTTAATATTATTGATCTGTAATACAGCTTGAGGTCAGGGAAACTGATTCCCCCAGAAGTTCTTTTGCTGTTGAGAATAGTTTTAGATATTCCAGGGTTTTTATTATTCCAGACGAATTTGAGAATGGCTCTTTCTAACTCTATGAAGAATTGAGTTGGGATTTTGATGGGGATTACATTGAATTTGTATATTGTTTTTGGCAGGATATCCATTTTTACTATATTAATCCTGCCAATCCATGAGCAGGGAAGATCTTTCCATCTTCTGAGGTCTTCTTCAATTTCTTTGTTAAGAGACTTGAAGTTCTGGTTAGAGTCACACCAAGATACTTTATATTGCTTGTTCCTAATTTCTTTCTCAGCCTGTTTATACTTTGAGTATAGGAAGGCTAATGATTTCCTTGACTTAATTTTATATCCGGCCACTTTGCTGAAATTGTTTATCAGCTGTAGGAGTTCTCTGGTGGAGTTTTTTTGGGTCACTTACATATACTATCACATCATCTGCAAATAGTGATAATTTGACTTCTTCCTTTCCAAGTTGTATCTCTTTGACCTCCTTTTGTTGTCTAATTGCTCTAGCTAGAACTTCAAGTACTATCTTGAATAAATATGGAGAGAGAGGACAGTCTTGTCTAGTCCCTGATTTTAGTGGGATTACTTCAATTTTCTCTCCATTTAGTTTGATGTTGAGTACTGGTTTGCTGTATATTCCTTTTACTATGTTTAGGTGTGGGCCTTGAATTCCTGTTCTTTCCAAGAACTTTAACACAAAAGTATACTGAATTTAATCAATGCTTTTTCAGCATCTAACGAAATGACCATGTGTTTTTTTTCTCTGAGTTTGTTTAAGTAGTGGATTACATTGATGGATTTCCTTATATTGAACTATCCTTGCATCCCTGAGATGAAGTCTACTTGATCATGGTGAATGATCATTTTGATGTGTTCTTCAATTCAGTTGGCAAGAATTTTACTGAGTATTTTACCATCGATATTCATAAGGGAAATTGGTCTAAAGCTCTCTTTCTTTGTTGGATCTTTGTGTGGTTTTGGTATCAGCGAAACTGTAGTTTCATAGAATGAGTTAGATAGTGTTCCTTCTGTTTCTCTTTTGTGGGATAGTTTGAAGAGTATTGGTGTTAGGTCTTCCTTGAGGGTTTGATAGAATTCTGCACTAAAACCATCTGGTCCTGTGCTTTTTTGGTTGGGAGACTGTCAATGACCACTTCTGTTGCTTTAGTGGTTATGGAACCATTTAGATGGTCTATCTGTTCCTGATTAAATTTTGGTAGTTGCTATCTGTCTAGGAAATGTTCCATTTCACTCAGATTTACCAGTTGTGTTGAGTATAGGATTTGTAGTAGAATCTGATGATTTTTTGAAATTCCTCAGTTTCTGTTGCTCTTTCTCCCTTTTCATTTCTGATTTTGTTAATTTGGATACTGTCTCTGTGCCCTCTGGTTAGTCCAGCTGATGGTTTATCTATCTTGTAGATTTTCTCAAAGAACTAGCTCCTGGTTTTGTTGATTCTTTGAAAAGTTCTTTGTGTTTCTTCTTGGTTGATTTCAGCCCTGAGTTTGAGGATTTTCTGCCTTCTATTCCTTTTGGGTGTATTATATTCTTTCTGTTATAAAGCTTCCAAGTGTACTCTTAAGCTGCTAGTGCATGCTCTCTTCAGCTTTGTTTTGGAGGCACTCAGAGCTATGAGATTTCCTCTTAGCACTGCTTTTATTGTGTCCCATAAATTTGGATATGCTGAGCCTTCATTTCATTAAATTCTAAAAAAGATTTGATTTTTTTTCCTTATTTCTTCCTTGACCAAGGTTTCATCGAGTAGAGCATTGTTCAGCTTCCATATGTATATGGGATTTATTATGTTTTGGTTGCTATTGAAGACCACCCTTACTCCATAGTGATCTGGTAGGAGGCATGGAATTAGTTCAATACTCTTTTATCGATTGATTTTTGTCTTATGACCAATTATATCATCAGTTTTGGAGAAGGTACCATGAGGTGCTGAGAAGAAGGTATATTCTTTTGATTTAGGATGAAATGTTCTATAGATATCTATTAAATCCATTTGGTTCAAAATTGCTATTAGTTTCACTGTGTCTCTGTTTAGTTTGTGTTTCCCTGATCTGTCCATTAAGGAGAGTGGGGTGGCTTTGCTCCAGTGACTGGGAAGTTGGGACAGCCAGGTTCTGAGACAGACAGGCCTAATATCTCTTGGGTCTCGGGCGGCTTGTGTGTATGCGGCTCCCAAGTGCGGGGCTGATCTGCAGTAACCAGCGCACCAGCTCTGCTGTGGGACTTCTGCCTGGCAGAGGGAACCTGCACTGGGCGGGAGCCTACCAGCTTTCCTTCCACGACCTCTGTTCCCTCAGACTGCGCTGAAGAGACTGGTACCCCAAGCTCTCTCTCCCCAATATAACATCACTTGGGACACTGCCTGTTGGGGCTTCCGTC
Source organism: Tokudaia tokunoshimensis (assembly GCA_036184795.1). NCBI lineage: Eukaryota > Metazoa > Chordata > Mammalia > Rodentia > Muridae > Tokudaia > Tokudaia tokunoshimensis. The sequence continues at coordinate 61,420,625 of BTHU01000001.1, read as the reverse complement.
TGTGCCCGAGAACGGATGAGCGCTGTGGTCGTCTGGGTGCCAGATGTGCAGGCCATAGCGTCTTCAGGGTGAACAGCGCCACAGAGAGTGTGCAGATCGCATTCCACCATCTTTGCTACAGTGACTGGGAAGTTGGGACAGCCAGGTTTTGAGACAGACAGGCATAATATCGCTTGGGTCTCGGGCGGCTTGTGTGTGTGCAGCTCCCAAGTGCTGGGCAGATCTGCAGTAACCAGCGTGCTAGCTCTGCTGTGGGACTTCTGCCTGGCAGAGGGACGCCCTCTCCCCCCCCAGGAGAGATCAATCACCCCTGCACAGGGCAGGAGCCTACCAGCCTCCCTTTGGCGACCTCTGCTCCAGGAATCCACTAGGCTGAGCCTTTGGATGTGCAAGGCCTCCCCAATATAAGATCACGTGGGGCAAGGCACATTAGGGCCCCAAAGTCACTCAGGAGCAGGCAGGCCCCAGAAATCGGTGCTAGGGGAATCCTGGTAATCCAGGGGGGGGCAGAAATAGCTTTGCAGGCTCACAGGAGGTCCAACCAACAGCCAGTAGCAGCAGGACCAACTAACACCAGAGGTATCCAGATGGCAAAAGGCAAACGTAGGAATGTTACTAACAGAAATCAAAGTAATGTGGGACCATCCGAACCCAACTCTCCAACAGCAGCAAGTCCTGGATACCCCACCACACCCGAAAGACAAGATCTGGATTTAAAATCACTTCTCATGATGCTATTAGAGGATCACAAGAAGGACACAAATAAATGTCATAAAGAGTTACAGGAGACCATGAATCAACGGTTAGAAGCCCTTACAAAGGAAACACAAAAATCGCTTGGAGAAATGCGGGAGAACATGGATCAAAAGATGGAGGCGCACAAGGAGACAACACAAAAATCGCTTAACGAGATGAATCAACGGGTAGGTGCACTCACAAAGGAATCACGAAATTGGCAAAAAGAAATGCAGAAGAATATGGGTCAACAGACAGATGCCCATAAGGAGGCAACACAAAAATTGCTTAAAGAAATGAATCAACGGTTAGATGCCCTTACAAAGGAAACACGAGAACTGCTTAAAGAAATGCAGGAGACAATGGATCAACAGATGAATTCCCATGAGGAGGAAACACAAAAATCACTCAGAGAAATGCAGGAGAACGTGGGTCTTCAGGAAGAAATCCTGAAAGAGGCAATGCAAAAATACCTTAAAGAAATACAGGAAAATACAAACAAACAAGTGAAGGATCTCAGCAAATCCATCCAGGAACTAAAAAAGGAAGTAGAAACAACTAAGAAATCACAAAGGGAGACAACTTTGGAGATAGAAAACCTTGGGAAAAAATGAGGAGTCATAGATGCAAACATAAACAATAGAATACAAGAGATGGAAGAAAGAATCTCAGGTGCTGAAGATTCCATAGAAAGCATCGACTCAACAGTCAAAGAAAATGCAAAATGCAAAAAACGTGTAACCCAAAACATCCAGGAAATCCAGGACACAATGAGAAGACCAAACCTAAGGATTATAGGTATAGATGAGAGTGAAGATTTGCAACTTAAAGGGCCAGTAAATATCTTCAACAAAATTATGGAGGAAAACTTCCCTAACCTAAAGAGAGAGATGCCGATGAACGTACAAGAAGCATACAGAACTCCAAACAGACTGGACCAGAACAGAAATACCTCCCATCACATAATAATCAAAACACCGAATGTTCTAAACAAAGAAAGAATACTAAATGCAGTAAGGGAAAAGGGCCAAGTAACATACAAAGGAAGACCTATCCGAATCACATCAGACATCTCACCACAGTCTATGAAAGCCAGAAAATCCTGGGCAAATCTCATGCAGACACTAAGAGAGCACAAATGCCAGCCTAGACTACTATACCCAGCAAAACTCTCAATCACCATAGATGGAGAGACTAAGATATTCCATGATAAAACCAAATTTTCACAATATCTTTCCACAAATCCAGCCCTGCAACGGATAATAGGTGGAAACCTCCAATACAGGGAGAGAAACAACACCCTGGAAAAAATGAGATAATAACCTTCTTGAATCAAACCCAAAAGTAGATAACCAGTCAAACATAAAGATAGCGTCAAGAATGGCAGATGGCAATAATCACTATGCCTTAATCTCTCTTAATATCAATGGTCTCAATTCCCCAATTAAAAGACATAGACTAGCAGACTGGATACGTAAACAGGATCCAGCATTTTGCTGCATGCAGGAAACGCACCTCAGTGTCAAAGACAAACACTACCTCAGAGTAAAAGGCTGGAAAACAATTTTACAAGCAAATGGCCCCAAGAAACGAGGTGGAGTAGCCATCCTAATATCAGATAAAATTGATTTTCAACCTAAAGTCATCAAAAAAGACACAGAAGGACACTACATATTGATCAAGGGAAAAATACACCATCAAGAACTCTCAATTCTGAATATCTATGCTACAAATGCAAGGGCACCTTCATTCGTAAAAGAAACTTTACTAAAACTCAAAGCACACATCGCACTGCACACAATAATAGTGGGTGACTTCAACACCCCGCTCTCTGAAATGGATCGTTCAGGAAAGCAGAAACTAAACAGGGACACAGTGAATATAATTGAAGCCTTGGACCAAATAGACCTAACTGATATATATAGAACATTTCATCCTAGAGCTAAAGAATACAACTTCTTCTCAGATCCTCATGGTACCTTCTAAAAAATTGACCATATAATTGGTCACAAATCAGACCTCAACAGATACAAGAAGATAGAAATAATCCCATGCCTCCTATCAGATCACTATGGAATAAGGGGGGTCTTCAATGGCAACAAAAACAAAAGAAAACCCACGTACACATGGAGGCTGAACAATGATCTACTCAATGATAACTTGGTCAAGGTGGAAATAAAGAAAGAAATCAAAGACTTTTTGAAAGTTAATGAAAATAAAGGCAAAACATACCCTAATTTAAGGGACACAATGAAAGCAGTGCTAAGAGGAAAATTCATAGCCCTGAGTGCCACCAAAAAGAAACGGGAGACAGCATACACTAACAGCTTAATGGCACACCTGAAAGCCCTGGAACGAAAAGAAGCAAATACATCAAAGAGGAGTAGAAGGCAGGAAATCTTCAAACTCAGGGCTGAAGTCAATCAAGTAGAAACAAAAAAACCATACAAAGAATCAACAAAACGAGGAGTTGGTTCTTTGAGAAAATCAACAAGATAGATAAGCCCTTAGCCAGACTAACCAGAGAGCACAGAGATAGTATCCAAATTAATAAAATCAGAAACGAAAAGGGAGAGATAACAACAGAAACTGAGGAAATTCAAAAAATCATCAGATCCTACTACAAAAACCTGTATTCAACACAACTAGAAAATCTTGAGGAAATGGACAATTTCCTTGACAGATACCAAGTACCAAAATTAAATCAGGATCAAATAGACCATCTAAACCGTCCTATAACCCCTGAAGAAATAGAAGTTGTCATTGGAAGTCTTCCAACCAAAAAAAGCACAGGTCCAGATGGTATTAGTGCAGAATTCTATCAGACCTTCAAAGAAGACCTAACACCAATACTCTTCAAACTGTTCCACAAAATAGAAACAGAAGGAACACTACCCAACTCGTTCTATGAAGCCACAATTACAATAATACCAAAAGCACACAAAGATCCGACAAAGTAAGAGAATCTCAGGCCAATCTCTCTTATGAATATCGATGCAAAAATACTCAATAAAATTCTTGCCAACCGAATCCAAGAACACATCAAAACGATCATTCACCACGATCAAGTAGGCTTCATCCCAGGGATGCAGGGATGGTTCAATATAAGGAAATCCATCAATGTAATCCACTACATAAACAAACTCAAAGAAAAAAGCCACATGGTCATCTCATTAGATGCTGAGAAAGCATTTGACAAAATTCAGCATCCTTTCATGCTAAAGGTCTTGGAAAGATCAGGAATTCAAGGCCCATATCTAAACATAGTAAAAGCAATTTACAGCAAACAGGTAGCCAGCATCAATCTAAATGGAGAGAAACTTGAAGCAATCCCATTAAAATCAGGGACTAGACAAGGCTGCCCTCTCTCTCCATATCTTTTCAATATAGTACTTGAAGTTCTAGCTAGAGCAATTAGACAACAAAAAGAGGTCAAAGGGATACAAATTGGAAAGGAAGAAGTCAAACTATCACTATTTGCAGACGATATGATAGTATACATAAGCGACCCAAAGAACTCCACCAGAGAACTCCTACAGCTGATAAACGACTTCAGCAAAGTGGCCGGATATAAAATCAACTCAAGGAAGTCAGAAGCCTTCCTATACTCAAAGGATAAGCAGGCTGAGAAAGAAGAAAGAGAAATAATACCCTTAACGATAGCCACAAACCATATAAAGTATCTTGGCGTGACTCTAACCAAACAAGTGAAAGATCTGTATGACAAGAACTTCAAGTCTCTGAAGAAAGAAATTGAAGAAGACCTCAGAAGATGGAAAAATCTGCCATGCTCATGGTTTGGCAGGATTAATATAGTAAAAATGAGCATCTTACCAAAAGTAATACACAGATTCAATGCAATCCCCATCAAAATCCCAACTCAATTCTTCATAGAGTTAGAAAGAGCAATTCAAAAATTCATCTGGAATAACAGAAAACCCAGAATAGCTAAAACTATTCTCAAGAGCAAAAGAACCTCTGGGGGAATCAGTATCCCGGACCTCAAGCTGTACTACAGAGCAATAGTGTTAAAAACTGCATGGTATTGGTACAGTAACAGACATGTAGATCAATGGAACAGAATTGAAGACCCAGAAATGAATCCACACTCCTATGGTCACTTGATCTTTGACAAAGGAGCTAAAACCATCCTGTGGAAAAAAAGATAGCCTTTTCAACAAATGGTGCTGACTCAGCTGGAGGTCAACATGCAGAAGAATGCAAATTGACCCATTCTTATCTCCTTGCACTAAGCTCAATTCTAAGTGGATCAAAGATCTCCACATAAAACCAGACACACTGAAACTAATAGAAGGGAAACTCGGGAAGAACCTTGAACATATGGGCACAGGGGAGAATTTCCTGAACAGAACTCCAATAGCTTATGCTCTAAGATCAAGAATAGACAAATGGGACCTCATTAAATTACAAAGTTTTTACAAGGCTAAAGCCACTGTCAAAAAGACAAAGCGGCAACCAACTAACTGGAAAATGATCTTTACCAACCTTACATCCGACAGAGGGCTAATATCCAATATATACAAAGAACTCAAGAAGTTAAACTCCAGAGAGGCAAGTAACTCTATTAAAAAATGGGGTACAGATCTAAACAAAGAGTTCTCACCTGAAGAATATCTAATGGCTGAGAAGCACCTAAAGAGATGTTTATCATCCTTAGTCATTAGGGAAATGCAAATCAAAACAAACCTGAGATTCCATCTCATACCAGTCAGGATGGCTAAGTTCAAAAACACAGGAGACAGCAGTTGTTGGCGAGGATGTGGAGAAAGAGGAACACTCCTCCACTGCTGGTGGAATTGCAGACTGGTACAACCACTCTGGAAAGCAGTCTGGCGGTTCCTCAGAAAACTGGGCATGACACTCCCGGAGGATCCGGCTATACCACTCCTGGGCATATACCCAGAGACTTTACCTGCATGCAATAAGGACACATGCTCCACTATGTTCATAGCAGCCTTATTCATAATAGCCAGAAGCTGGAAAGGACCCAGATGTCCCTCAATAGAAGAATGGATTCAGAAGATGTGGTATATCTACACAATGGAATACTACTCTGCAATTAAAATCAATGAATTCACGAAATTCCTAGGCAAATGGTCAGATCTTGAAAATATCATCCTTAATGAGGTAACCCAGTCACAAAAGAACACACATGGTATGCAGTCACTGATAAGGGGATATTGACCCAGAATCTCGGAATACCCTAGACACAATCCGCATATCAATAGATTTCTAAAAAGATGGAATGAGAGACCCCTGGTCCTGGAAAGACTGGATGTAGGGGAATGCCAGGACAGAGTAACGAGAGGGGGTTGAATGGAGAAAAGAGGGAGGGAAGGGGGCTTATGGGACTTTCAGGGAGGGAGGAAACCGGAAAGGGGAAGTGATTTGGAATGTAAATTAAAAAAATAAAATAAAATAAATAAAAAAAAAGGAGAGTGGGGTGTTGAATTCACCTACAATTATTGTGTGGGGTGCAATGTGTGCTTTAAGATTTAGTAAGGGTTCTTTTATGAATGAGAGTTCCCTTGTATTTGGAGCATAGATGTTCAGAATTGAGAATTATTTCTGGTAGATTTTTTTTCTTTGATTAGTATAAAGTGTCCTTCCATGTCTTTTTGGATGTCTTTTGGTTGAAAGTCTATTTCTTTGGATATTAGAATGGCTACTGCAGCTTTTTTCTTGAAGCCATTTGCTTGGAAAACTGATTTCCAGTCCTTTACTCAGAGGTAGTGTTTGTCTTTGACACTGAGATGCATTTCCCGTATGCAGCAAAATGTTGGGTCCTATTTATGTATCCAGTCTGTTTGTCTATGTCTTTTTTTTCCCAAAGATTTATTTATTTTATGTAAGGACACTGTATCTGTCTTCAGACGCACCAGAAGAGGGCATCAGATCACTTTACAGATGGTTGTGAGCCACCATGTGGGTGCTGGGATTTGAACTCAGGACCTTTGGAAGAGCAGTCAGGTGCTCTTACCCACTGAGCCATCTCTCCAGCCCTGTCTATGTCTTTTTATTGGGGAATTGAGTCTATTGATGTTAAAAGATATTAAGAAAAAGTGATTGCTGCTTCCTACTATTTTTGATGTAATTTTTATGTTTGTGTGTTTATCTTCTTTTGGGTTTGTTTGAAGATTAATTTCTTGCTTTTTCTAGTATGTAGTTTATCTCTTTCATTGATGTTTTCCATTCATTAGCCTTTGAAGGACTAGATTTGTGGAAAAATACTGTGTAAATTTGTTTTTGTCATGAAATACCTTGGTGTCTCCATCTATGGTAATTAAGAGATTTGCTGGATATAGCAGTCTGGGTTGGCATTTGTGTTCCTTTAGGATTTGTATGAGATCTGCCCAGGCTCTTCTGACTTTCATAGTTTCTGGTGAGAATTCCGGTGTAATTCTGATAGGTCTAACTTTATATGTTACTTGACCTTTTTCCCTTACTGCTTTTAATATTCTTTCTTTGTTTAGTACATTTTGGTGCTTTAATTATTATGTGATGTGAGGAATTTCTTTTCTGGCCAAATCTATTTGGAGTTCTGTAGGCTTCTCGTATGTTCTTTCTTTAGGTTAGGGAAGTTTTCTTCTATAATTTTGTTGAAGACATTTACTGGCCTTTTAAATTGGAAATCTTCACTCTCTTCTATACCTATAATCCTTAGGTTTGGTCTTCTCATTTTGTCCTGGATTTCCTGGATGTTTTTGGTCAGGACCTTTTTGCATTTTTCATTTTTTTTTACTGTTGTATCAATGATTTCTATGGTATCTTCTGCATCTGAGATTCTCTCTTCTATCTCTTGTATTTTGTTGCTGATGCTTGGATCCATGACTCCTGACTTCTTTCCTAATTTTTCTATGTCCAGAGTTGTTTCTCTTTGTGATTTCTTTATTGTTTCTACCTCCATCTTTAGATCTTGGATGGCTTTGTTCAATTCCTTCACCTGTTTTGTTGTGTTTTCCCTTAGTTCTTCAAGGGCTTCTCCCTGTTTACTTGTGTTCTCCTGTATTTGTTTAAGGGAGTTATTTATGTCCTTCTTGAAGCCATCCATCAGCATCATGAGCAATGATTTTAAATCCAGTTCTTGCTTTTCTGGTGTGTTGGGGTATCCAGGACTTGCTGTTGTTGGAGAATTTGGTTCCAATGGAGCCATGTTGCTTTGGTTTCTGTTGGTGGTTTTCTTGAGTTTGCCTTTTACCATCTGGTTATCTCTGGTGTTAGCTGATGTTGCTGTCTCTGACTTTGGTTTCTCTGTGCTCCTGGAAGACTTGTTCTCTCTGTACACTGATATGTAAGTACTTCTGCAAGATTTGCTCTCTTATAGTTGTATTTGGTTATGTAACTCTATAGCCCCAATCAACTCTGGGTGTAGGTGGTAAATGGAAGACTCATATTCCAGTCCTTCATTAGGCTCTTGTGTCCTCAGGGTTTCAGGCTGTTTCCTCTGAGCTGCAGGGGTGGTCTAACTGTACTACAGGGCCTTTCTGCATTCCTGAGAAGTTAGCTACCTCTGTGCATCACTTGGATATGGTACCCAATGGCAGAGGATGGCCTCAAGCTGGACACAGAAACCGGAAGGCTCCTGCCAGATGGTTCCAGATGGAATCATCTGTGCTGCAATGCAGGTCTCGCCTGTGCTGGCTGACTCCTCTGCACCGCTGGGTAGATAGCACTGAGGTGCGTTTCCTACGCACACCAAAATGCGGGGTCCAGTCTGTTATCCAGTCTGTTAGTCTATATCTTTTTATTGGGGAATTAAGACCATTGATATTAAGAGAGATTAAGGAATAGGGATTATTGCCACCTGCTATTCTTGACGTTATCTTTATGTTTGAGTGGTTATCTACTTTTGGGTTTGATGAAAGAAGGTTACTATCTCGTTTTTTCCAGGGTGTAGTTTCTCTCCTTGTATTGGCGATTTCTACCTATTATCCTTTGCAGGGTTGGGTTTGTGGAAAGATATTGTGTAATTTGGTTTTATCATGGAATATCTTGGTCTCTCCATCTATGGTGATTGAGAGTTTCGCTGGGTATAGTAGTCTAGGCTGGCATTTGTGTTCTCTTAGAGTCTGAATGAGATCTGCCCAGGATCTTCTGGATTTCATAGTCTCTGGTGAGAAGTCTGATGTGATTCGGATTGGTCTTCCTTTATATGTTACTTGGCCTTTTTCTCTTACTGCTTTTAATATTCTTTCTTTGTTTAGTACATTTGGTGTTTTGATTATGTGACAGGAGGTATTTCTGTTCTGGTCTAGTCTGTTTGGAGTTCAATAGGCTTCTTGTATGTTCATCAGCATCTCTCTCTTTAGGTTAGGGAAGTTTTCCTCCATAATTTTGTTGAAGATATTTATTGGCCCTTTAAGTTGCAAATCTTCACTCTCATCTATACCTATAATCCTTAGGTTTGGTCTTCTCATTGTGTCCTGGATTTCCTAGATGTTTTGGGTTACACGTTTTTTGACTTTGCATTTTCTTTGACTGTTGAATCGATGCTTTCTATGGTATCTTAAGCATCTGAGATTCTTTCTTCCATCTCTTGTATTATATTGCTGATGTTTGCATCTATGACCCCTGATTTCTTCCCAAGGTTTTCTATCTCCAATGTAGTCTCCCTTTGTGATTTCTTAGTTGTTTCTACTTCCTTTATTAGATTCTGGATGGATTTGCTCAAATCCTTCACTTGTTTGTGTTTTCCTGTATTTCTTTAAGATATTTTTGTATTTCCTCTTCCAGAACTTCTGCCTGTTGATCCAAGTTCTCCTGTATTTCTTTAAGTGATTTTTGTGTTTCCTCCTTGTGGGCTTCCATCTGTTGACCCATATTCTCCTGCATTTCTTTAAGCAATTTTTGTGTTTCCTTTGTAAGGGCTTCTACCCATTCATTCATGTTCTCCTATATTTCTTTATGAGACATATATATGTCTTTCTTGAAATCCTCTTGAAATAGCATCATGAGAAGTTATTTTAAATCCAGAACTTGCCTTTCGGGTGTGATTGAGTATCCAAGACTTGCTGATGTTGGAGAGTTGGGTTCAGATGGTGCCATATTGCTTTGATTTCTGTTAGTAACGTTTCTACCTTTGCCTTTTGCCATCTGGTTATCTCTGGTGTTAGTTGGTCCTGCTCTCACTGGCTGGTGCTTGAACCTCTTGTGAGCATGCAAGGTTATTTCCATCCCCCTGAATTACCGGGTTTCCCCTGGCACCGATTGCTCAAGGGCTGCCTTGCTCCTGAGTGTCTTTGGAGCCCTGATGTGATTTTCCCAAGTGATGTTATACATGGGAAATCTCTGAGTACCTGGAGACTCAGTACAGTCTATCACCGGAGCAAATGTGGCTGGGTGGAGGCCACTGCGCTCCCTCCTGGTGCGGGTCACTCTGCAGGGCAGATGTCCCACAGCAGAGCTGGCGCATAGATAACCACAGAACTGCCCAGCTCTTGGGTGCAGGGAGCACACCAGCTGGCTGTGTTCCAGGCGATGTTATGCTCGGTTATCCCTGAACCTGGAAGTTCCAACTGCTCTGTTGCCAGATCAAAGATCTTGTATATAGGTTTTCAAGAATAGTCATTTAGCATTAGACAACCAATATAATATGTTTATAAGGTCTCTCTAAGAACCATTTAGCATTAATAAAATTCAAAAAGTTACGTTGCTTAATTGGCAAAATTAAATTTCCATGTTTAAAAAACAATCTGGCACTATGTTAATTCCTGTAGAAATGTGTAAGTAAATTTATTATATTCTGATGGTCTGAATGTTTCTTTCAATGATGGATATTGATATTTGCATACTTTTAGGACTGGTACAATACAGATGCATTTAACATTTTTATTCAAATTATTAAAAACTTGTAAAAAATATACAAACCAAATGTATGTGTCAACATCATGTGTAGTAACAAATGTTGGAATAAACACTGATTGAAACAGAAAAAAATTATCCAATTTTAATGAAATATGTCATGTTCTTTATAAGCCTAGAGAAAAGAATGAATTCTCTTAGAGTAATAAAATATACTAACACTTTTTATAATCAAAAATAGACACATTTAAAATAAGCCATCATTCCATCCATAAACTTAATTTTTAAACTTATGGTTAAATATGATGATAGGTTTTAAGTCATTCTTAAAGCTGATCATTTCATGTTTATGTATAATAAAGTTAAATTTATAAATGGTTTTTATCAATTCACATTCATAAAAATTAATAAATGATTTTTATCAATTTACATTAATTTTTTTTCTTTTATTTTAGATTGTTATAAAAGATCTTGAGTTTCTGCTGAAAGCCATGTATAGTTGAAACGGAATTTCAAAATGTGAGTTTAATAAGAATGAACATTATTTTTATCAGTTTTTATCAGAGTGGTTTTTGTATACTAGATACATTAAGCATCATTTATCTCTTTAAAAAATAAACAGTATGATTTCAAAATATTAAATATATATTTCTAATAAAAAATATTAAAAGACACTAAAGAAAGACTTCATGATTCAGCCCCTGCCAAAAAAAAAAAGAAAAACTTTACAGTAGTTGGGAGAGGGACTAGAGACCTATCTCAGGAGTTAGGGATATTTACTGGTCATGAAAAGTAACTGAATTCAGATACCAGCATGTACATGGAGGCTACCATCGTTCATAACTCCAGTTCTAGGAGATGTAACATTCTTTTATGTGCACTAAGGGCACTGCATAAAAGTGATATGCACACATCAATGCCAGCAAAACATCCATACATATGTATTAGGAACATGTATTTATTTTTGTGTGTGTAACATCTATTCATGAAAAAAGAGATCGTGAAATTGAAAGAAAGCAAGGAGGGTATGTGGGTTGACTTGGAGCTAGGAAAGGGAATTCAGAAGAACACATTTTTATTATAATTTCAAAAACTAAATCAATTAAATCTTTTAAAATATTGAGAAAGCAGTTTTACATAATTTTTATACAAGGTAATATGCATCTACTTTATGTGTATACTATGTATAAATATATTATTATATAATATGATATAAAATTAAAATATAAATCATTAGCATTTGTTTATATTAGTTTGTACACATTTTGTAACTATGGAATTACAAAAAGAAATTTGTATGTATGAAGTGTTTATCAAATGGCATAGAAACACAATGATCAGCTGTTTTAATTTATGTGTGACCCTGTAGTATACCATACTCCGTGATATTTCTGTCACACTTAAAATGAATCTTCAAGAATATAGTAAGATTTTTCTAAAATTGCTTTTCTTTTAAAGTGATAGACTTTGTCTTCACACATTCTGTTCAGGAAATTACTGGTTGTATTCAGGTGAAAATATGAATTTTTATCTAAATGCTCTATACTTGTAGATGGAATTACACTTTCTTCTTAAACCTTTCAAACTGAAACAAGGAATTGCTGTGGAATTCCCCCATAAATAAGGGGAGAAGTTCAAAGTAGCAACCATGGTCTCAGTACATTTACCCAGGCATTGTTCTTCACTCAAAAATGAGAATGAAGCTCTGTATTGTTCACTTTTTCAAATCAGAATCTTACAGTTACTTTGGTCAAATATTCCTATCTATAACAGATTATACAAGTCTTCATTTGAGCAAAATTACAGTCTTGCCTTTTAAAAAATCACTTATCTTATTCTCTTTTATCTAAGCCATTGGCATCCTTCTGAGTACAAAGAATCTTAGAACACAGATTTTAATTGGGACAAAATGCCCAGGTGTAATTTAGATAGGTAATGATTCACATAGAACTGATAAGAACAGACCCAATTAAAATCCAGCATTAGACACAGGCTGAAGGACCAGACAATGTACCACCTGAGTCACCTGAAAGTTTGGAAATGATAGAGAAATTAAAATACTGCACAAAAAATGTCCATCATCTGATGTAATATGTCTGGCACCTATATGGAGCTCAGGACAAAAATCATCTATAGTTTTCACAACTCAAATGAAGCAGATATTCAATCTCTCATTCTCTCTTCTCTTCAAGATGATATAGTAATCTATGAGAGAACAAAAAAGAACACAATAGCACCTATCTTCTTTAAAAAAAACAAAATAAAAATAAGAAGAGAAAGTTAAATTTTGATTCCAAAAAATTGAAACCAAGAAAGAATTTGAATACCCATTAATTATCACAATATAGAGACTAATAGTAACATGCTCTCTTCAATACCTACTTTCAAATCCAAATATCACCTTTCAGTTTCATGAGTTTATAGAAACATATTAAGCCTTTTAATTCCTTTTCTTAGTTTTTTCAGACTTATTAAAAATTGTGTTAAAATGTAAATTAGAAATCACACTCAAATAATTTTATTAATACAAAATATTTAACAATGTTGAACCTCCATACGCATAAAATTTTAGGAGGTATGAATATTAGACTTTTTGTAGCTAGTTCATACAATTTTGGATACAGGAGAATAAAATATCTTTAAATCTTCCATTGCCATTTAAACATAAAGATTAGAAGTTACATTAAATCCAGTACCACAGTTTGAGTCTGAAATACTTAGACTGAATGCAAGGAGATTGTGAGAAGATATGTTATGGTCCCAGTTCTTTCTTAAAAGAGAGGTCTGAATTTTTCTTGCTTAATTTCATTTTTAAGATTTTAAAAACATTATTTTATTTTAATATTGAGTTTAAATTTGAAATGAAATATAATCATATCATTTCTACATCTCCTTTTTATGCTCTGCAGATCCATTTTGGAATTAATTGGTTGAATATTGGAAGTGGTTTGTTGGAGGAATGTGGGAGAGTTCAGAATTTTGAACCACAAAATGTCCAGCATGTTGTAATTAGAACTTAATGGACCACACTGTTGGGAGTTGAGAAGACCAGGAGTACCAAGAGAAAATGTGAAAAGTAGATGTCGATCTCAAGAGGTTTTAAAAGAAAACACAGATATTTCATGGAGCAATTTGGCCACAAAATGTTTTGTATACTGAAGGAGAGTCTGGCTGTGTCCATGTCATGTGTACTAAACACTTGAGTGGGACTAAATTCAAAGAAATGTACGAAGTTGTTTGATGGAAAAAGATTCAATACAGTATAAAATTAATGCTGGACATGGTTATTTATTAACCTGTCTACAGAGGTTTCTAATGGGGATGCAAATTAGAGAGAGAGAGAGAGACAGAGAGAGAGAGAGAGAGAGAGAGAGAGAGAGAGAGAGAGAGAGAGAGAGAGAGAGAATGAGTAACATTAAAGGTGTAGATAAATGAGTGCACAGAAAGAATCTGTAGTTGTTTAAAAAATAAGCAAAAGTAACTGGAACTTATAAACTTTGAATTGATACAATAGGAAAAGAATCTTGAAAACCAATTCCTATTTATCAACAATTGTGTTTTATAAACATTCAGATTCATTTTAAAAAAGTGATAGAACTAAGAATGCAAGTAAGAGATTCTCTGGTCATACCAGCCTCTTATAGAGTATTTTCCCAGGTTCCATTACTGAGACACTTAGAAGCCGCTTTATCTATGGCAAATAAGGCCAGGTTATATCTTAAATTGGTAGAATAAATCCAACTTAGCACCCTTTCATGGTTAATATATGGACATGCATAACATCAGAGTTTTAGACAGAGGAAGAGTATAAAAAGTTCATGAGCAAAAATGAGGTCAGGCAAGAGTGTCAGGATTGCATTTATTTATTGAATGTAGCACTGGAAGGACTTCATAGAAAACTGTAAAGATAAAGCCCAAGTTACAGTGGGAATTCTAGGACAATGGAGATGCCAACACAGTGAGAAATTTGCCTAAGAATCCTGTGGCTAGAGTGTGAAGCAACCCTAGGAGAGACCATACTGTTACAAGTACTAGAAGTAGAGTCCTGGAAACTCCAAGCCTCATGGAGTTCTAAGGATACCACTAAAATGCTCCATGTATACACATGGAGCCCATTGATTTGGTGTTTTCCCTGTTTGGGTTTTCGGTTTCCTTTTGTCTGTCATAGTTTGTCTCTTCTTTCTCCTTTTGGAGTGGGAATGGTTATTTTGTATGATAGTTTATTGGTAATATTTTTCAAATATATTAGTATTCATATTTAAGCATATTTTGAGATTCAGAAGATATTTTCTGGGCCTTGGAACATGTTAAAATTGTTAAGATTTGGGTGTTTTATAAATCGGATAAAGGTATTTAGTATTTTGATGACCATTGTATTCCAGACCTTAACCTAACTGCCTCCATGATGTAAGTAACAATCAGGCCATAAAACTTAGCATGTAGGTATTTGCCAATGTAAAAAAATAATCTATCAATGTTCTTATTTCTGGGAAAGTCTATAAATTTACTAACCTTGTTTTTTGGCTTCAGTAGTTCTGCTTCTGGCTAATTATTCTTGTTAACTAAAGTATGTCCATCTAGAATATGGTATTTCTGCTTAAAATACTATCTCCAAAATGGTTAAGCACTACACTGGGATTCATAATATCTAGTATAGTGTCTCTGCATGACCAATAAAGAATTTCTATTGGCTTAAATCTGTGTACAAGTACTCTTCACTTATAGACACACCACAACAATTCTGGAGGCCACAGTGAAATTCCGAGTAAAAGACCTGAAGATAGATGGGCTCTCAGAGCCACAGACAGTATGGAAGAGTGCAGTGATCAAGGGGTTTCAAGGAATGCACATGAGATGTTCTAGGTCCCCTAGACTCCTTTTGAACAATTATTGACTAATGCTTCAGAAGAATCTGAAACCTACATCCTGGAGGTAAAAGATTACAATGTTGCCTGCTCTGACACATCTTCAGATAAATTCCCACCAAACTACGTACACAATACATTTTGATTTGCTCAGACCCAAGGTATGGTATGACACACATTGAGTGGACAAACTGACATGGAATGTCTTAGCCAGATCCCAGATTTATGCTCAAATCTATCCAAAACAGAGAACTCTTACCCATGCAGGTGTCTGAAAGAGAGATAAAACCCTAGAAAACTTGAAGAAATTACCTCTATAGAGGTCAAGGCTGCCAAGGAAGGATATGAATGTTTGATAGCCTTTATAAAAATTTTCAAGATCTGTAGAAGCAGTTACAACATGAACTGAAATCATCAAATAGTAACCTGAAAATTTCAGGAACTGGTCTCCTCACTTGGCATCTCACTACAATGGGGTACAACAATGGCCTAATGTTCATAGTCCAAACTTCTCAATTAGTAACTAAATATTTAGGCATAGGTAAAACATTTCATTGTGCATACAATTCTCAGAATTCTAAGAAAAAAATCTCTTATTAGAGTCTAGTAAATGTTAGATAGACCTCCTTCCTTTGATTTACTTCATGCCTGGTGTGCTTTATATAGGGATGGATTTACCTACTATGAGATTCTGATGGAAAACCTAATTCATTTTTTCATAGCTCAGAGACTAGCCCAAGGTTTGGATACTTAAATTCTATATTGAGGGGGGAACAGGATGATCACTGGAGTTGGAGTGAGAGAGTGAACTTGTAAGAAGAGAGGAGGGGGAGGAAAGAAGAGGGCAGTATCAGGTCCTGCAGGGAACAAAAGAGTGGTATAAAGGGTCAGGAAATTGAATTAAAAATATGTAGCAGCAGCATTAGGAGCTGGAGATAACAAGAGAATCCAAGACACCAGGGAAATGAGAGACTCCCAGGACCCAACAGGGATTATTTTAGCAGAGAAGGGATGACAGTACATATAGAGATCACCTCTAGGAGATAGGCATGGCCCCTAGTCATGGGATGGGGCGACACACTCAACTCAAAGTTTTTAACCCAGAAATATTCCTGTCTAAAAGACAAACAGGGACAAAAAATGGAGCAGAAAACTGATGTTGTTGCCAAGAGGCACTTGCTGACAGGAATCTGGTAAGACTGCGTCTTGGGAGGTTCAGCCAACAACTGACCAATACAGATGTGGATGTATGGAGCCAACCATCAGACTCAACACAAGGAACCTGCTGAAGCTGGAGGGGTTGAGGATGGTTGCAAACCCATATGAAGATCTACATAAGCGGACTGGACCACCCAGGACTCCCAGTGACTAGACCATCAGCCAAAGAGTGTACAGGAAGGGATCCATTTCAGTACAGATTCACCACACACAGGTAAAAGAGGGGAAGTGATGGATTCAGTGTGCAAAATTGACTGTTTCCAGAATTATGAACTTGTACAAATTAAGGTTTAATTAGGTCACAGACATTTTCATTTCCTGGATCTCTCCCTCATCCTGAGTCTTGTGTTTTGGTCTTTGTTGTGAGTACAGATAGGATCACAGTCGAACACCACCATCCTCTGCCATGGATCAGATACTGGAGAGATGATAACTATTTGAACTACAGACCAACAACTCACGTTCCCTCTTGAACTTAATCATCCCAAGTCATAAATCATCCAGGATTGTTGGTTATGCTTAGATACTTGTGCCCTGTACTGCGTAGAGAGAGAAACTAACCAAACTGTCAACCCATTGACTGATAAAATTCACTGTGACTTGGGCAGTCCAAGTTAATATTTGGAGGAATATAAAGGGGCTAAAACATGTCTAATATTTAAAACTTAAACCTTGGCACTTTCCCTTATTTTGATTCCTGTTATGCTGGCTTATGGTTTAACTCATCTGGTGAATAGGAGTTAGTAATAGGCCCCTGAGCTTGCTAATGCACTAACAACTTGACTAATTATGTCTCTACATATGTTTCAAAACTAGCAAATCACTTTCATGCATCTTAATATATATTCTGCCCAGGTGGACCCATAAAATAAAACAAATGAAAACATTTTAGTATGGATCTTAGACTCCAAAATACAAAACAAAACATCAACAAAAAGATAGCTGCAACTGTCCTCATCACACTCTTGGTTGGAGTAGGCTTAGTCATCTCAATTGCCATAGATACATCATGGGAGATAAAAATATTAAGAAACTAAAGAGAAGGTTGATTAGGACATAGAGGTATTGTAAGTTTCCATTATACATATAGAATATGTGGTTTGTGCTTAAAAGGTAATCCTGAGAAAGACTTGGGGCTACAAGTGATTCCATAGCACAAAGTGAAGTCTCAGGCCAGCGAATGATATGATAGTATACTGACATGACCCCAAAATATACACCAGAAAGCTCCTACAGGTGAAAAACTTCAGCAAAGGCCTGAATATGAAATTAAATCAAACAAATCAGTAGCCTTCCTATACTGAAAGGAGTAAACAAGCTGAGAAAGAAATTAGGGAAATGACAACCTTCAAAATAGTCACATATGATAAAAAACATCTTGGTGTGACTCTAGCCAAGCAAGTGAAAGATCTGAAAAGAACTTCAAGTCTCTGAAGAAAGAAATTGAAGATCTCAGAAGTTGGAATAATTTCCAATGCTCATCGATGGGCAGGATTTTTTTTAATTATTTATTTTATTTTTTTTAATTTACATTCCAAATCATTTCCCCTTTCCCGTTTCCTCCCTCCCCGAAAGTCCCATAAGCCCCCTTCCCTCCCTCTTTTCTGAATTCAACCCCCTCTCGTTACTCTGTCCTGGCGTTCCCCTACATCCAGTCTTTCCAGGACCAGGGGTCTCTCCTTCCATCTTCTTAGAAATCTATTGATATGCGGATTATGTCTAGGATATTCCGAGATTCTGGGTCAATATCCCCTTATCAGTGACTGCATACCATGTGTGTTCTTTTGTGATTGGGTTACCTCACTAAGGATGATATTTTCAAGATCTGACCATTTGCCTAGGAATTTCGTGAATTCATTGTTTTTAATTGCAGAGTAGTATTCCATTGTGTAGATATACCACATCTTCTGAATCCATTCCTCCGTTGAGGGACATCTGGGTTCTTTCCAGCTTCTGGCTATTATAAATAAGGCTGCTATGAACATAGTGGAGCA
The DNA here is from genome assembly GCA_036184795.1 of Tokudaia tokunoshimensis. Taxonomy (NCBI): domain Eukaryota; kingdom Metazoa; phylum Chordata; class Mammalia; order Rodentia; family Muridae; genus Tokudaia; species Tokudaia tokunoshimensis. The sequence continues at coordinate 61,401,991 of BTHU01000001.1, read as the reverse complement.
TGTGTCCTTATTGCATGCAGGTAAAGTCTCTGGGTATATGCCCAGGAGTGGTATAGCCGGATCCTCCGGGAGTGTCATGCCCAGTTTTCTGAGGAACCGCCAGACTGCTTTCCAGAGTGGTTGTAGCAGCTTGCAATTCCACCAGCAGTGGAGGAGTGTTCCTCTTTCTCCACATCCTCGCCAACAACTGCTGTCTCCTGTGTTTTTGATCTTAGCCATCCTGACTGGTGTGAGATGGAATCTCAGGGTTGTTTTGATTTGCATTTCCCTAATGACTAAGGATGATGAACATCTCTTTAGGTGCTTCTCAGCCATTAGATATTCTTCAGGTGAGAACACTTCAAGTCTCTGAAGAGAAAAATTGAAGAAGACCTCAGAAGATGGAAAAATCTGCCATGCTCATGGATTGGCAGGATTAATATAGTAAAAATGAGCATCTTACCAAAGTAATACACAGATTCAATGCAATCCCCATCAAAATCCCAACTCAATTCTTCATAGAGTTAGAAAGAGCAATACAAAAATTCATCTGGAATAACAGAAAACCCAGAATAGCTAAAACTATTCTCAAGAGTAAAAGAACCTCTGGGGGAATCAGTATCCCGAACCTCAAGCTGTACTACAGAGCAATAGTGTTAAAAACCGCATGGTATTGGTACAGTGACAGACATGTAGATCAATGGAACAGAATTGAAGACCCAGAAATGAATCCACACTCCTATGGTCACTTGATCTTTGACAAAGGAGCTAAAACCATCCAGTGGAAAAAAGATAGCCTTTTCAACAAATGGTGCTGGCTCAACTGGAGGTCAACATGCAGAAGAATGCAAATTGACCCATTCTTATCTCCTTGCACTAAGCTCAATTCTAAGTGGATCAAAGATCTCCACATAAAACCAGACACACTGAAACTAATAGAAGGGAAACTAGGGAAGAACCTTGAACATATGGGCACAGGGGAGAATTTCCTGAACAGAACTCCAATAGCTTATGCTCTAAGATCAAGAATAGACAAATGGGACCTCATTAAATTACAAAGTTTTTGCAAGGCAAAAGACACTGTCAAAAAGACAAAGTGGCAACCAACTAACTGGGAAATGATCTTTACCAACCTTACATCCGACAGAGGGCTAATATCCAATATACACAAAGAATTCAAGAAGTTAAACTCCAGAGAGGCAAGTAACCCTATTAAAAAATGGGGTACAGAGCTAAACAAAGTGTTCTCACCTGATGGGCAGGATTAACATAGTAAAAATGGCCATCTTGCCAAAAGCAATCTACAGATTCAATGCTATCCCCATCAAAATCCCAACTCAATCCTTCATAGAGTTAGAAGGAACAATTCTCAAATTCATCTGGAACAACCACAAACCCTAGCTAATGAAAACTATTCTCAACATTAAAAGAGCATCAGGAAGAATCACCATCCCTGACCTCAAGCTGAATTACAGAGCAATTCTGACAAAAAACTGCATGATATTGATAGAGAGAGGCAAATAGATCATTGGAATAGAATTGAAGAGCCAGAAATGAACCCACACACCTATGGTGACTTCATCTTTTTTGCAATGAGCTAAAATTATCCAGTGGAAGCACAACAGCATTTTCAACAAACGGTGCTAATTCGACAGGTGGTCAGCATGTAGAATAATGCAAATTGATTTGTTGTTCTTTTAATAGATAATTTCCTTATTTACATTGCAAATATTATCTCCTTTCCTCCTTTCTCCTCCCAAAAACCCCCTATCACATCCCCCTTCCACTGCTCACTTACCAACCCACTCCTGCTTCCCTGTTCTGGCATTCCCCTACACTAAGGCAACAAGCTTTCACAGGACAAAGGGCCTCTTGTCTCATTAATGTCCAACAAGGCCATCCTCTGCTATATATGCAGCTGAGGCATGGGTCCCTCCATATATACTCTTTGATAATCCCAGGGAACTCTGGAGTTATTGGTTGGTTCATATTGTTGTTTCTTCTATGGGGCTGCAAACTACTTCAGCTACTTTGGTTCATTCACTAGTTCCTCCATCGGTGTATTAGTCAGGGTTCTCTGGAGTTACAGAACATATGGGTAGTCTCTATATAGTTAGGGAATTTGTTGATGACTTACAGCCTGTATATAGTTCAACTCCCCAACATTGGTCACCAGCAGCTGTGGATCGAAGTCCAAGGATCTAGCAGTTGCTCAGTCCCACAAGGCAGCTGTGGATGGAAGTCTAAGTATCTAGCAGTTGCTCAGTCCCACAAGGAAAGCAGGCAAGGAAGAGTGAGATTAAGTTTTCCAATATCCTTATATAGGTCTCTAACAAAGGGTGTGGCCCAGATTAAAGGTGTGTGCCACCTCGCCTTTATTCCAGATGACTTTGAACTTGGAGATCTCCTTATCTTAATCTTCTGGAATGAATAGTCACTATGCTTCAAGATCTCAATGCCAAGATCCAGGTCAGAAACTTGTATATCAGCCTCCAGATTAGGATTATAGGTGAACCTACCTATTCTGGATTGGAGTTCATTCCAGATATAGTTAAGTTGACAACCAGGAATTGTCACTACAATTGAGGACCCTGTGGTGAATCCAATGGTTTGTCTGAAAGCATCCACATCTGTATTTGTCAGGCACTGGCAGAGTCGCTCAGGCAACAGCTATATCAGGCTCCTGTCAGCAAGGACTTGTTGGCATCCACAATAGTGTCTGGGTTTGGTAACTGTATATGGAATTAACACTGAGATGGGGCAGTCTCTATATGGCCTTTTGTTTAGTCTCTGCTCTACACTTGGTCTCTGTATCTCCTCCCATGGATATTTTCTTTCTCCTTCTAAGAAGGATTGCAGTATCCATAATTTGGTGTTCTTTCTTTTTTTTTATTTTCTAAGTTTTTTTTCTATTTACATTCCAAATCATTTCCCCTTTCCCTTTTCCTCCCTCCCCGAAAGTCCCATAAGCCCCCTTCCCTCCCTCTTTTCTCCATTCAAACCCCTCTCCTTTCTCTGTCCTGGCTTTCGCCTACATCCAGTCTTTCCAGGACCAGGGGTCTCTCCTTCCATCTTCTTGGAAATCTATTGATATGCGAATTGTGTCTAGGGTATTCCGAGATTCTGGGTTAATATCTCCTTATCAGTGACTGAATACCTTGAGTGTTCTTTTGTGATTGGGTTACCTCACTAAGGATGATATTTTCAAGCTCTGAGCATTTGCCTAGGAATTTCGTGAATTCATTGTTTTTAATTGCAGAGTAGTATTCCATTGTGTAGATATACCACATCTTCTGAATCCATTCTTCCGTTGAGGGACATCTGGGTTCTTTCCAGCTTCTGGCTATTATAAATAAGGATGCTATGAACAGAGTGGAGCATGTGTCCTTATTGCATGCAGGTAAAGTCTCTGGGTATATGCCCAGGAGTGGTATAGCCGGATCCTCCGGGAGTGTCATGCCCAGTTTTCTGAGGAACAGCCAGACTGCTTTCCAGAGTGGTTGTAGCAGCTTGCAATTCCACCAGCAGTGGAGGAGTGTTCCTCATTCTAAACATCCTCGCCAACAACTGCTGTCTCCTGTGTTTTTGATCTTAGCCATCCTGACTGGTGTGAGATGGAATCTCAGGGTTGTTTTGATTTGCATTTCCCTAATGACTAAGGATGATGTACATCTCTTTAGGTGCTTCTCAGCCATTAGATATTCTTCAGGTGAGAACTCTTGGTTTAGCTCTGTATCCCATTTTTTAATAGGGTTGCTTGCCTCTCTGGAGTTTAACTTCTTGAGTTCTTTGTATATATTGGATATTAGCCATCTGTCAGATGTAAGGTTGGTAAAGATCATTTCCCAGTTAGTTGGTTGCCGCTTTGTCTTTTTCACAGTGTCGTTTGCCTTGCAAAATTTTTGTAATTTTATGAAGTCCCATTTGTCAATTCTTGATCTTAGAGCATAAGCTATTGGAGTTCTGCTCAGGAAATTCTCCCCTGTGCCCATATGTTCAATGTTCTTCCCTAGATTCCTTTCTATTAGTTTCAGTGTATCTGGTTTAATGTGGAGATCCTTGATCCACTTGGAATTGAGCTTAGTGCAAGGAGAAAAGGATGGGTCAATTTGCATTCTTCTGCATGTTGACCTCCAGTTGAGCCAGCACCATTTGTTGAAAAGGCTATCTTTTTTCCACTGGATGGTTTTAGCTCCTTTGTCAAAGATCAAGTGACCATAGGAGTGTGGATTCATTTCTGGGTCTTCAATTCTGTTCCATTGATCTACATGTCTGTCACTGTACCAATACCATGCGGTTTTTAACACTATTGCTCTGTAGTACAGCTTGAGGTCCGGGATACTGATTCCCCCAGAGGTTCTTTTACTCTTGAGAATAGTTTTAGCTATTCTGGGTTTTCTGTTATTCCAGATGAATTTTTGAATTGCTCTTTCTAACTCTATGAAGAATTGAGTTGGGATTTTGATGGGGATTGCATTGAATCTGTGTATTACTTTTGTTAAGATGGTCATTTTTACTATATTAATCCTGCCAATCCATGAGCATGGCAGATGTTTCCATCTTCTGAGGTCTTCTTCAATTTCTTTCTTCAAAGACTTGAAGTTCTTGTCATACAGATCTTTCACTTGTTTGGTTAGAGTCACGCCAAGATACTTTATATGGTTTGTGGCTATTGTGAAGGGTATCATTTCTCTTACTTCTTTCTCAGCCTGCTTATCCTTTGAGTATAGGAAGGCTACTGACTTGCTTGAGTTGACTTTATATCCGACCACTTTGCTGAAGTCGTTTATCAGCTGTAGGAGTTCTCTGGTGGAGTTCTTTGGGTCGCTTATGTATACAATCATATCGGCAAATAGTGATAGTTTGACATCTTCCTTTCCAATTAATATCCCTTTGACCTCTTTTTGTTGTCTAATTGCTCTAGCTAGAACTTCAAGTATTATATTGAAAAGATATGGAGAGAGAGGGCATCCTTGTCTAGCCCCTGATTTTAGTGGGATTGCTTCAATTTTCTCTTCATTTAGTTTGATGCTGGCTACCGGTTTGCTGTAAATTGCTTTTGCTATGTTTAGATATGGGCCTTGAATTCCTGATCTTTCCAAGACCTTTAGCATGAAAGGATGCTGAATTTTGTCAAATGCTTTCTCAGCATCTAATGAGATGACCATGTGGTTTTTTTTTCTTTGAGATTGTTTATATAGTGGATTATGTTGATGGATTTCCTTATATTGAACCATCCCTGCATCACTGGGATGAAGCCTACTTGATCATAGTGAATGATCATTTTGTTGTGTTCTTGGATTCGGTTGGCAAGAATTTTATTGAGTATTTTTGCATCGATATTCATAAGAGTGATTGGCCTGAGATTCTCTTTCTTTGTCGGATCTTTGTGTGCTTTTGGTATTAGTGTAATTGCGGCTTCATAGAAAGAGTTGTGTAGTGTTCCTTCTGTTTCTATTTTGTGGAACAGTTTGAAGAGTATTGGTGTTAGGTCTTCTTTGAAGGTCTGATAGAATTCTGCACTAAAACCATCTGGACCTGTGCTTTTTTTGGTTGGAAGACTTCCAATGACAACTTCTATTTCTTCAGGGGTTATAGGACGGTTTAGATGGTCTATTTGATCCTGATTTAATTTTGGTATTTGGTATCTGTCAAGGAAATTGTCCATTTCCTCAAGATTTTCTAGTTGTGTTGAATACAGGTTTTTGTAGTAGGATCTGATAATTTTTTGAATTTCCTCAGTTTCTGTTGTTATCTCTCCCTTTTCGTTTCTGATTTTATTAATTTGGATACTATCTCTGTGCCCTCTGGTTAGTCTGGCTAAGGGCTTATCTATCTTGTTGATTTTCTCAAAGAACCAACTCCTCATTTTGTTGATTCTTTGTATGGTTTTATTTGTTTCTACTTGATTGATTTCAGCCCTGAATTTGATGATTTCCTGCCTTCTACTCCTCTTTGGTGTATTTGCTTCTTTTTGTTCCAGGGCTTTCAGGTGTGCCATTAAGCTGTTAGTGTATGCTGCTTCCCGTTTCTTTTTGGTGGCACTCAGGGCTATGAATTTTCCTCTTAGCACTGCTTTCATTGTGTCCCATAAATAAGGGTATGTTGTGCTTTCATTTTCATTCTTTCAAAAAGTCTTTGATTTCTTTCTTTATTTCCACCTGACCAAGTTATCATTGAGTAGAGCATTGTTCCGCCTCCATGTGTATGTGGGTTTTCTTTTGTTTTTGTTGCCATTGAAGAGCACCCTTATTCCATAGTGATCTGATAGGAGGCATGGGATTAGTTCTATCTTCTTATATCTGTTGAGGTCTGATTTGTCACCAATTATATGGTCAATTTTGGAGAAGGTACCATGAGGTGCTGAGAAGAAGGTGTATTCTTTAGCTCTAGGATGAAATGTTCTATATATATCTGTTAGTTCCATTTGGTCCAAGGTTTCAATTAGATTCACTGTGTCCCTGTTTAGTTTCTGCTTTCCTGAACGATGCATTTCAGAGAGCAGGGTGTTGAAGTCACCCACTATTATTGTGTGAGGTGCGATGTGTGCTTTGAGCTTTAGTAAAGTTTCTTTTACGAATGAGGGTGCCCTTGCATTTGGAGCATAGATATTCAGAATTGTGAGTTCTTCTTGGTGGATTTTCCCCTTGATCAGTATGTAGTGTCCTCCTGTGTCTTTTTTGATGACTTTAGGTTGAAAATCAATTTTATCTGATATTCGGATGGCTACTCCAGCTTGTTCCTTGGGGCCATTTGCTTGTAAAATTGTTCTCCAGCTTTTTACTCTGAGGTAGTGTTTGTCTTTGACACTGAGGTGCATTTCCTGCATGCAGCAAAATGCTGGGTCTTGTTTACGTATCCAGTCTGCTAGTCTATGTCTTTTAATTGGGGAATTGAACCATTGATATTAAGAGAGAATAAGGCATAGTGATTATTGCCATCTGCCATTCTTGACGCTATCTTTATGTTTTAGTGGTTATCTACTTTTGGGTTTGATTCAAGAAGGTTATTATCTCATTTTTTCCAGGGTGTTGTTTTTCTCCCTGTATTGGAGGTTTCCACCTATTATCCGTTGCAGGGCTGGATTTGTGGAAAGATATTGTGAAAATTTGGTTTTCTCATGGAATATCTTGGTCTCTCCATCTATGCTGATTGAGAGTTTTGCTGGGTAGAGTAGTCTAGGCTGGCATTTGTGCTCTCTTAGTGTCTGCATGAGATCTGCCGAGGATCTTCTGGCTTTCATAGTCTCTGGTGAGAAGTCTGATGTGATTTGGATAGGTCTTCCTTTGTATGTTACTTGGCCCTTTTCTCTTACTGCTTTTAATATTCTTTCTTTGTTTAGAACATTTGGTGCTTTGAATATTATGTGACGGGAGTATTTCTGTTCTGGTCCAGTCTGTTTGGAGTTCTGTAGGCTTCTTGTACGTTCATTGGCATCTCTCTCTTTAGGTTAGGGAAGTTTTCCTCCATAATTTTGTTGAAGATGTTTACTGGCCCTTTAAGTTGTAAATCTTCACTCTCATCTATACCTATAATCCTTAGGTTTGGTCATCTCATTGTGTCCTGGATTTCCTGGATGTTTTGGGTTACACGTTTTTTGCATTTTGCATTTTCTTTGATTGTTCAGTCGATGCTTTCTATGGAATCTTCAGCACCTGAGATTCTTTCTTCCATCTCTTGTATTCTATTGTTGATGTTTGCATCCATGACTCCTGATTTCTTCCCAAGTTTTTCTATCTCCAAAGTTGTCTCCCTTTGTGATTTCTTAGTTTTTTTTACTTCCTTTTTTAGTTCCTGGATGGATTTGCTGAGATCCTTCACTTGTTTGTTTGTATTTTCCTGTATTTCTTTAAGGTATTTTTGCATTACCTCTTTCAGGATTTCTTCCTGATGACCCACGTTCTCCTGCATTTCTCTGAGCGATTTTTGTGTTTCCTCTTCATGGGAATCCATCTGTTGATCCATTGTCTCCTGCATTTCTTTAAGCAGTTCTCGTGTTTCCTTTGTAAGGGCATCTAACCATTGATTCATTTCTTTAAGCAATTTTTGTGTTGCCTCCTTATGGGCATCTGTCTGTTGACCCATATTCTTCTGCATTTCTTTATGCAATTTTTGTGATTCCTTTGTGAGTACATCTACCCGTAGATTCATCTCGTTAAGCGATTTTTGTGTTGTCTCCTTGTGCGCCTCCATCTTTTGATCCATGTTCTCTTGCATTTCTCTAAGCGATTTTTGTGTTTCCTTTGTAAGGGCTTCTAACCGTTGATTCATGGTCTCCTGTAATTCTATATTAGATTTATTTGTGTCCTTCTTGTGATCCTCTAATAGGATCATGAGAAGTGATTTTAAATCCAGATCTTGTCTTTCGGGTGTGGTGGGGTATCCAGGACTTGCTGCTGTTGGAGAGTTGGGTTCGGATGGTGCCATATTACTTTGATTTCTGTTAGTAACTTTCCTACGTTTGCCTTTTGCCATCTGGTTACCTCTGGTGTTAGTTGGTCCTGCTGTCATTGGCTGTTGGTTAGACCTCCTGTGAGCCTGCAAAGATATTTCTAGCCCTCCTGGATTACCAGGATTCCCCTGGCACCGATTTCTGGGGCCTGCCCTGCTCCTGAGTGACTTTGGAGCCCTGATGTGCCTTGCCCCAAGTGATGTTATATTGGGGAGTCGTTGCACATCCAAAGGCTCAGCGTAGTGGATTCCTGGAGCAGAGGTCGCCTAAAGTAGGCTGGTAGGCTCTTGCCCTGTGCAGGGGTGTGTGATCTCTCCTAGAGTGCGGGGGGGGGACGGGGCGTCCCTCTGCCAGGCAGAAGTCCCACAGCAGAGCTGGCACGCTGGTTACTGCAGATCTGCCCAGCACTTGGGAGCCGTGTACACACAAGCTGCCTGAGACCCAGGCGATATTATACCTGTCTGTCTCAGAGCCTGGCAGTCCCAACTTCCAGGCCACTGGAGCAAAGATGGCGGAGTGCACTCTGCACTCTCTCAGTGGCGCTGGTCACCCTGCAGAGGCGATGGCCTGCACATCTGGCACCCAGACGACCACAGCGCTCTCCCGTTTTTGGGAGAAGGCAGAAGCCCCAACAGGCCGTGTCCCAAGCGATGTTATATTGGGGAGAGCCTGGGTACCTGTCTCTTCATTGCAGTCTACAGGAACAGAGGTCGTGGAAGGGAAGCTGGTAGGCTCCCGCCCAGTGCGGGTTCCCTCTGCCAGGCAGAAGTCCCACAGCAGAGCTGGCTCACTGGTTACTGCAGATCTGCCCAGCACTTGGGAGCCTTGTACAGACAAGCCGCCTGAGAAACAAGCGATATTATGCCTGTCTGTCTCAGAGCCTGGCAGTCCCAACTTCCCGGCTACTGGAGTCTGTGTTCTTTCTTCTTGAGCTCCATGTTGTCTTGGGTATTCTGAGATACTGGGCTAATATCTACTTACCAGTAAGTGCATTTCATGTATGTTCTTTTGGGATTGGGCTACCTCGCTCAGGATGATACTTTCTAGTTCCATCCATTTGCAAAAGAATTTCATGAAGTCATTGTTTTTAGCAGCTTAGTAGTACTCCATTGTGTAAATGTACCACATTTTCTGTATCCATTCCTCTGTGGAGGCACATCTGGGTTCTTTCCAGCTTCTGGCTATTATGAATAAGGTAGCTATGAACATAGTGGAACATGTGTCCTTATTACGTGTTGGAGCATCTTCTGAGTATATGCCCAGTAGTGGTATAACTGGATCCTCAGGTATTACTCTGTCCAGTTTACTGAGGAAATATCAAACTGATTTCCAGAGTGGTTGTAACGGCTTGCCATCCCACCAGCAATGGAGGAGTGTTCCTCTTTCTCCACATCCTCTCCAGCATCTGCTGTCACCTGAATTTTTGATCATAGCCATTCAGACTGGTTGGTATGAAGTGGAATCTCAGGGTTGTTTTGATTTTCATTTTCCTGACAATGAAGGATGTTGAACATTTTTTTAGGTACTTGTCAGCCATCCCATATTCCTCAGTATAGAATTCTTTATTTAGCTCTATACCCCATTTTTAATAGGGCTATTTGGTTCTCTGGAGTCTAACTTTCTGGGTTCTTTTTATATATTGGATATTATTCCTCTATTGTATGTGGGATTGGTAAAGATCTTTTCCCAATCTGTTGATTGCAATTTTGTCCTATTGACAGTTTCCTTTGCTTTACAAGAGCTTTGCAATTTTTTGATGTCCCATTTGTTAATTTTTGATCTTATAGCATAATCGATTGGTGTTCTGTTCAGGAAATTTCCCCCAGTGCCCATGCACTCAAGTCTCTTACTCACTTTCTTTTCAATTAGTTTCAGTGTATCTGGTTTTATGTGGAGGTCCTTGATCCACTGTGAATTGAGTTTTGTGCAAAGAGATAAGAATGGATCAGTTTTCATTCTTCTACATACTAACCACCAGTTCAACCAGCACCATTTGCTGGAAATGTCTTTTTCCACTGGATGGTTTTAGCTCCTTTGTCAAAGATCAAGTGACCATAGGTGTGTCGGTTCTTTTCTGGGTCTTCAGTTCTATCCTATTTATGTACCTGCCTGTCACTGTGCCAATACCATGCATTTTTTTTTTAATCACAATTGCTTTATAGTTCAGCTTGAGGTCAGGAAGGTGATTCCTCCTGAATTTCGTTTATTGTTGAGAATAGCTTTCACTATCCTGAGACTTTTGTTTTTCCAACTGAATTTGAAAATTGTTCTTTCTATTTGTGTGGAGAGTTGAGTTGGAACTTTGATGGAGATTGCATTGAATCTATATATTGCCTTTGGCAAGGTGGCCATTTTTACTATATTAATCCTAACAATCCAAGAGCATGGGAGATCTTTCAATCTTCTGAGATCTTCGATTTCTTTCTTCTGAGACTTGAAGTTCTTGTCATTCAGAACTTTCACTTGCTTAGTTATCTCCTTGATCAAAGGTGAAGTTCAAGTGGATCAAGAACCTCCACATAAAACCAGATACACTGAATCTAATAGAAGAGAATATGGGGCAGACCCTCTAACTCATGGTCAGAGGGAATATATCCTGAACAGAACATGGGTCAAATCGTAAAGATCTTTAAAGAGGAAACACAAAAATCCCTGAAAGAAATACAGGGGAGCATGAGTGAACAGGTAGAGGACCTTCAAGAGGAAACACAAAAATCCCTTAAAGAATTACAGGAGAACACAAACAAGTAAAGGAACTGAACAAAACCAAACCATCCAGGATCTAAAAATGGAAGTAGAAACAATAAAGAAATCACAAAGTGAGACATCTCTGGACATAGAAAATCTTGGAAAGAATTCAGGAGTCATAGATGCAAGCATCAACAACAGTATACAAGAGATAGAAAAAAGAATCTCAGGGGCTAAAGATACCATAGAAAACATTGATTCAACCACTAAAGAAAATGCAAAATGCAAAAAGCTCCTGAGCCAAAACATCCAGGAACTCCAGGACACAATGAGAAGACCAAACCTAAGGATTATAGGTATAGAAGAGAGTGAAGATTTCCAACTTAAAGGGCCAGTAAATATCTTCAACAAAATTATAGAAGAAAACTTCCCTAACCTAAAGAAAGAGATGTCCATGAACATACAAGAAGCCTACAGAACTTCAAACAGACTGGACCAGACCAGAAAGTCCTCCTGGCACATAATAATCAAAACATCAAATGTACAAAACAAAGAAAGAATATTAAAAGGAATAAAAGAAAAAGGTCAAGTAACCTATGAAGGCAGGCCTATCAGAAGTACCCCAGACTTCTCACTTGAGACGTTGAAAGCTAGAAGATCCTGGGCAGATCTCATACAGACCCTAAGAGAACACAAATGCCAGCCCAGGCTACGATACCCAGCAAAACTCTCAATCACCATAGATGGAGAAACCAAGATATTCCATGATAAAACCAAATTTACACAATATCTTTCCACAAATCCAGCCCTACAAAGGATAATAAATGGAAAACACCAACATGAGGACAGAAACTACACCCTAGAAAAAGCAAGAAAATAATCTTTTTCCAACAAACCCAAAAGAAAGTAACCAGACAAACATAAAAAGAACATCAGAAATAATAGGAAGCAACAATCACTATTGCTTAATATCTTATGATGTCAATATACTCAATTCCCCAAAGACATAGTCTAATAAAGATGTTTTTCATGTGGATCTTCGATTTTATGAGAAACTATTTGTGAGTCCTCTTTTCAATTCAGTAATGTTTTTTGTTTCTACCATTTTGACTGTATTATTTTCCATGATAATCTTTAATTTTAACATTTTTTCTGTGTATTTCTTCAATTTTGTCAGAGGTGTTTTTCATGTAGATCTTTTGTTTCATCGGGGGTGGGGTTGTTTGTAGTTCTACTTTCAATCAATTTAGGAATGTTTTGTGCCTACCATTTTGTTGGTATAATTGTCCACGATAATCTTCAATTTTACCATTTCTCTGTATTTTTCTTCAATTTTGTCAGAAGTATTTTCCATGTGGATCTTCAGTTTTATCAGACAATGTCTATATTTTTACTTTTAATCAACCTAGGAACATTTTTATACCTTCTGTTTTATCTGTATAATTTTCCATGTAATAATAGTCAGTTTTAACATGTTTCTCTATATATTTCTTGAATTTTTTCAGGAATATTTTCCTTGTAGATCTTCAATTTTATCAGAAAGTGTTTATAATTACACTTTCATAAAACATAGGAATATTTTTATGCCTACCATTTTATCTGTATAATTTTTCCATAAAATACTCAATCTTAAGTCATTTTTTATATATTTCTTCAATTTTATCAGAGATATTTTCCAGGTAAATCTTAAATTTTATGAGAAAATGTTTATAATTTCACTTTCAATCAACTTAGAAATATTTTTATGCCTATCATTTATCTGTGTAATTTTCCATGACAATTTTCAATTTTAATGTTTTCAATTTTATCAGAAATATTTTCTGTGTAAATCTTCAATTTTATCAGAAAATATTTATAATTCTACTTTCAATCAACTTAAAAATATTTTAATTCCTACCAATTTATCTATATAAATTTCTTCAATTTTTCAAAGATATTTTCCATGTAAATCTTCAATTTTATCAGAAAATGTTTTTACTTATACTTTCAATCAATTTAGGAATATTTTTATGCCTACTATCTTATCTGTATAATTTTTCATGAAATAGTTTTAACGTGTTTTTCTATATATTTCTTCAATTTTATCAGAGATATTTTCCATGTATATTTACACAACGGAATACTACTCAGCCTTTAAAAACAATGAATTCATGAAATTCTTAGGCAAATGGGGAACAGGGGGAGGGAAGAGGGCTTATGGGACTTTCAGGGAGGCGGGAACTGGGAAAGGGGAAATCATTTGGAATGTAAATAAAGAATATAGAAAATTAAATAATAATAATAATAATAAAAAGACTGTGCCTTCTTTAACTTCATTTTGTTTTGTAAGATTTACTATATCAGAGCCATTCACACAATCATCTTAACAAAATTCTCAAAATTTTTACTAAAGGTGGTGGACATTGCTAACAATCTACAGTTGTAAGTTCTTTCCAAGGGTAGTGACTGAGTCATTAATGTGTTCCAGAAGCAATGCTTGAAAAATCATCAAGCATTAATATTTTGACTGCTAATGATATGGCCCGGTGGACAGCTGGAGACCTCTTAGAATTTTAATCTGACAGGTAGATTATGAAGAATGTGAAAATCATAAGAAAAACAGGCAGAGGGATTCTTCATAACAGAATCAAGTACTCAGGACACTTAGTACTTATCTCTCTGACTTTCTGTAGAGAACTCATCTATTTAGTACTAAGTGGTGGCCTGCACTCTATGAGTTAAGCTGTCTGTAGTTCCTCTTTCAGCGGCTTTGACAGTAAAGCTTCTAATGTCAAAGGCTCTACAAATGACACTGTGAGAAATAACTAATATTTTTTGAAAAGAAAGGGAGAACTATGTTTCCTGTTAGGATAACTGATACTTGAATACGGTAAGTGTATATGATCACAATGGAGAAAATGGAACACAATTTCTTTCAAACATTTTTACATGTCAGTCTATAGCTATTTTTTTCCTAAATGCCATGCATTTAACAAATATTTTGTCTACTCTGATAATATTATAACTATGACTTATTAGATGTATCTTTACATGCAAGAGAAGGGAAATAATTATCTCAAAAGTTTGTAGAGGTAGAGATGAAAAGTGTGAACACTTTATAATGATCTGACTGAACTTATATCCTAATCTGAAAATGGCTTTTCCATTCACTAGTTTATACAACAGACAGAGATAAAACAAATATTTTGAGCTTAACTATTTTCCAATCTCTAAAATCTTTAAATTGTGTTTTGTAAAAGTGCCCCTCTGTAGAAGACTATTGAAGAGGAAGTACATTTTTCAGTAATAGAGAAAGTATCTTATTTCAACTGTATGCCTATGCTATCATATTTGAAATAGTATGACTAGAATTTAGTAATTGGGCGACCTCTGTTCCCTCGGACTGCGCTGGAGAGACTGGTACCCAGGCTCTCCCCCCAATATAACATCACTTGGGACACGGCCTGTTGGGGCTTCCGTCTGTGCCCGAGAGCGGGTTGGCGCTGTGGTCGTCTGGGTGCCAGATCAGCGGGCCATCGTGACCACAGGGTGAGCAGCACCACGGAGAGTGCCCTCCGCCATCTTTGCTCCAGTGACCAGGTAGTTGGGACCGCCAGGCTCAGAGACAGACAGGCATAATATCACTTCGGGTTCAGGCAGCTTGTGTGTAACCTGCTCCCAGGTGCTGGGCTGATCTGCAGTGACCAGTGCGCCAGATCTGCTGTGGGACTTCTGCCTGGCAGAGGGACGCCGCCTCCCCCGCCAGGAGAGATCACACACCCCTGCACAGGGCAGGAGCCTGCCAGCCTCCCTTTGGCGACCTCTGCTCCAGGAATCCACTAGGCTGAGCCTTTAGATGTGCAAGGCCTCCCCAATATAAGATCACTTAGGGCAAAGCACATTAGGGCTCCAAAGTCACTCAGGAGCAGGCAGGCCCCAGAAATCGGTGCCAGGGGAATCCTGGTAATCCAGGGGGGGCAGAAATAGCTTTGCAGGCTCACAGGAGGTCCAACCAACAGCCAGTGGCAGCAGGACCAACTAACACCAGAGGTATCCAGATGGCAAAAGGCAAACGTAGGAATGTTACTAACAGAAATCAAAGTAATGTGGGACCATCCGAACCCAACTCTCCAACAGCAGCAAGTCCTGGATACCCCACCACACCCAAAAGACAAGATCTGGATTTAAAATCACTTCTCATGATGCTATTAGAGGATCACAAAAGGACACAAAGAAATCTCATAAAGAGTTACAGGAGACCATGAATCAACGGTTAGAAGCCCTTACAAAGGAAACACAAAAATCGCTTAGAGAAATGCAGGAGAACATGGATCAAAAGATGGAGGCACACAAGGAGACAACACAAAAATCGCTTAACGAGATGAATCAACGGGTAGATGCACTCACAAAGGAATCACGAAATTTGCATAAAGAAATGCAGAAGAATATGGGTCAACAGACAGATGACCATAAGGAGGCAACACAAAAATTGCTTAAAGAAATGAATCAATGGTTAGATGTCCTTACAAAGGAAACACGAGAACTGCTTAAAGAAATGCAGGAGACGATGGATCAACAGATGGAATCCCATGAGGAGGAAACACAAAAATCGCTCAGAGAAATGCAGGAGAACGTGGGTCATCAGGAAGAAATCCTGAAAGAGGTAATGCAAAAATACCTTAAAGAAATACAGGAAAATACAAACAAACAAGTGAAGGATCTCAGCAAATCCATCCAGGAACTAAAAAAGGAAGTAGAAACAACTAAGAAATCACAAAGGGAGACAACTTTGGAGATAGAAAATCTTGGGAAGAAATCAGGAGTCATAGATGCAAACATCAACAATAGAATACAAGAGATGGAAGAAAGAATCTCAGGTGCTGAAGATTCCATAGAAAGCATCGACTCAACAGTCAAAGAAAATGCAAAATGCAAAAAACTCGTAACCCAAAATATCCAGGAAATCCAGGACACAATGAGAAGACCAAACCTAAGGATTATAGGTATAGATGAGAGTGAAGATTTGCAACTTAAAGGGCCAGTAAACATCTTCAACAAAATTATGGAGGAAAACTTCCCTAACTTAAAGAGAGAGATGCCGATGAACGTACAAGAAGCCTACAGAACTCCAAACAGACTGGACCAGAACAGAAATACCTCCCGTCACATAATAATCAAAACACCGAATGTTCTAAACAAAGAAAGAATACTAAATGCAGTAAGGGAAAAGGGCCAAGTAACATACAAAGGAAGACCTATCCGAATCACATCAGACTTCTCACCAGAGACTATGAAAGCCAGAAGATCCTGGGCAGATCTCATGCAGACACTAAGACAGCACAAATGCCAGCCTAGACTACTCTACCCAGCAAAACTCTCAATCAGCATAGATGGAGAGACCAAGATATTCCATGATAAAACCAAATTTTCACAATATCTTTCCACAAATCCAGCCCTGCAACGGATAATAGGTGGAAACCTCCAATACAGGGAGAGAAACAACACCCTGGAAAAAATGAGATAATAACCTTCTTGAATCAAACCCAAAAGTAGATAACCACTCAAACATAAAGATAGCGTCAAGAATGGCAGATGGCAATAATCACTATGCCTTAATCTCTCTTAATATCAATGGTCTCAATTCCCCAATTAAAAGACATAGACTAGCAGACTGGATACGTAAACAGGACCCAACATTTTGCTGCATGCAGGAAACGCACCTCAGTGTCAAAGACAAACACTACCTCAGAGTAAAAGGCTGGAAAACAATTTTACAAGCAAATGGCCCCAAGAAACGAGGTGGAGTAGCCATCCTAATATCAGATAAAATTGATTTTCAACCTAAAGTCATCAAAAAAGACACAGAAGGACACTATATACTGATCAAGGGAAAAATCCACCATCAAGAACTCTCAATCCTGAATATCTATGCTCCAAATGAAAGGGCACCCTCATTCATAAAAGAAACTTTACTAAAACTCAAAGCACACATCGCACCGCACACAATAATAGTGGGTGACTTCAACACCCCGCTCTCTGAAATGGATCGTTCAGGAAAGCAGAAACTAAACAGGGACACAGTGAATCTAATTGAAGCCTTGGACCAAATGGAACTAACTGATATATATAGAACATTTCATCCTAGAGCTAAAGAATACACCTTCTTCTCAGCTCCTCAGGGTACCTTCTCCAAAATTGACCATATAATTGGTCACAAATCAGACCTCAACAGATACAAGAAGATAGAAATAATCCCATGCCTCCTATCAGATCACTATGGAATAAGGGTGGTCTTCAATGGCAACAAAAACAAAAGAAAACCCACGTACACATGGAGGCTGAACAATGCTCTACTCAATGATAACTTGGTCAAGGTGGAAATAAAGAAAGAAATCAAAGACTTTTTGAAAGTTACTGAAAATGAAGGCACAACATACCCTAACTTATGGGACACAATGAAAGCAGTGCTAAGAGGAAAATTCATAGCCCTGAGTGCCGCCAAAAAGAAACAGGAGACAGCATACACTAACAGCTTAATGTCACACCTGAAAGCCCTGGAACATAAAGAAGCAAATACACCAAAGAGGAGTAGAAGGCAGGAAATCATCAAACTCAGGGCTGAAATCAATCAAGTAGAAACAAATAAAACCATACAAAGAATCAACAAAACGAGGAGTTGGTTCTTTGAGAAAATCAACAAGATAGATAAGCCCTTAGCCAGACTAACCAGGGGGCACAGAGATAGTATCCAAATTAATAAAATCAGAAACGAAAAGGGAGAGATAACAACAGAAACTGAGGAAATTCAAAAAATCATCAGATCCTACTACAAAAACCTGTATTCAACACAACTAGATAATCTTGAGGAAATGCACAATTTCCTTGACAGATACCAAGTACCAAAATTAAATCAGGATCAAATAGACCATCTAAACCATCCTATAACCCCTGAAGAAATAGAAGTTGTCATTGGAAGTCTTCCAACCAAAAAAAGCACAGGTCCAGATGGTTTTAGTGCAGAATTCTATCAGACCTTCAAAGAAGACCTAACACCAATACTCTTCAAACTGTTCCACAAAATAGAAACAGAAGGAACACTACCCAACTCGTTCTATGAAGCCACAATTACACTAATACCAAAAGCACACAAAGATCCGACAAAGAAAGAGAATCTCAGGCCAATCTCTCTTATGAATATCGATGCAAAAATACTCAATAAAATTCTTGCCAACCGAATCCAAGAACACATCAAAACGATCATTCACCACGATCAAGTAGGCTTCATCCCAGGGATGCAGGGATGGTTCAATATAAGGAAATCCATCAATGTAATCCACTACATAAACAATCTCAAAGAAAAAAACCACATGGTCATCTCATTAGATGCTGAGAAAGCATTTGACAAAATTCAGCATCCTTTCATGCTAAAGGTCTTGGAAAGATCAGGAATTCAAGGCCCATATCTAAACATAGTAAAAGCAATTTACAGCAAACCAGTAGCCAGCATCAATCTAAACGGAGAGAAACTTGAAGCAATCCCACTAAAATCAGGGACTAGACAAGGCTGCCCTCTCTCTCCATATCTTTTCAATATAGTACTTGAAGTTCTAGCTAGAGCAATTAGACAACAAAAAGAGGTCAAAGGGATACAAATTGGAAAGGAAGAATTCAAACTATCACTATTTGCAGAAGATATGATAGTATACATAAGCGACCCAAAGAACTCTACCAGAGAACTCCTACAGCTGATAAATGACTTCAGCAAACTGGCCGGATATAAAATCAACTCAAGCAATTCAGAAGCCTTCCTATACTCAAAGGCTAAGCAGGCTGAGAAAGAAGTAAGAGAAATAATACCCTTTACGATAGCCACAAACCATATTAAGTATCTTGGCGTGACGCTAACCAAACAAGTGAAAGATCTGTATGACAAGAACTTCAAGTCTCTGAAGAAAGAAATTGAAGAAGACCTCAGAAGATGGAAAAATCTGCCATGCTCATGGATTGGCAGGATTAATATAGTAAAAATGAGCATCTTACCAAAAGTAATACACAGATTCAATGCAATCCCCATCAAAATCCCAACTCAATTCTTCATAGAGTTAGAAAGAGCAATTCAAAAATTCATCTGGAATAACAGAAAACCCAGAATAGCTAAAACTATTCTCAAGAGTAAAAGAACCTCTGGGGGAATCAGTATCCCGGACCTCAAGCTGTACTACAGAGCAATAGTGTTAAAAACTGCATGGTATTGGTACAGTAACAGACATGTAGATCAGTGGAACAGAATTGAAGACCCAGAAATGAATCCACACTCCTATGGTCACTTGATCTTTGACAAAGGAGCTAAAACCATCCAGTGGAAAAAAGATAGCCTTTTCAACAAATGGTGCTGGCTCAGCTGGAGGTCAACATGCAGAAGAATGCAAATTGATCCATCCTTATCTCCTTGCACTAAGCTCAATTCTAAGTGGATCAAAGATCTCCACATAAAACCAGACACACTGAAACTAATAGAAGGGAAACTAGGGAAGAACCTTGAACATATGGGCACAGGGGAGAATTTCCTGAACAGAACTCCAATAGCTTATACTCTAAGATCAAGAATAGACAAATGGGACCTCATTAAATTACAAAGTTTTTGCAAGGCAAAAGACACTGTCAAAAAGACAAAGCGGCAACCAACTAACTGGGAAATGATCTTTACCAACCTTACATCCGACAGAGGGCTAATATCCAAGATATACAAAGAACTCAAGAAGTTAAACTCCAGAGAGGCAAGTAACCCTATTAAAAAATGGGGTACAGAGCTACACAAAGAGTTCTCACCTGAAGAATATCTAATGGCTGAGAAGCACCTAAAGAGATGTTCATCATCCTTAGTCATTAGGGAAATGCAAATCAAAACAACCCTGAGATTCCATCTCACACCAGTCAGGATGGGTAAGATCAAAAACACAGGAGACAGCAATTGTTGGCGAGGATGTGGAGAAAGAGGAACACTCCTCCACTGCTGGTGGAATTGCAGGCTGGTACAACCACTCTGGAAAGCAGTCTGGCGGCTCCTCAGAAAACTGGGCATGACACTTCCGGAGGATCCGGCTATACCACTCCTGGGCATATACCCAGAGACTTTACCTGCATGCAATAAGGACTCATGCTCCACTATATTCATAGCAGCCTTATTTATAATAGCCAGAAGCTGGATAGAACCCAGATGTCCCTCAACGGAGGAATGGATTCAGAAAATGTGGTATATTTACACAATGGAATACTACTCTGCAGTTAAAAACAATGAATTCACGAAATTCCTAGGCAAATGGTCAGAACTTGAAAATATCATCCTTAGTGAGGTAACCCAATCACAAAAGATCACACATGGTATGCAGTCACTGATAAGGGGATATTGACCCAGAATCTCAGAATACCCTAGACACAATCAGCATATCAATAGATTTCTAAAAAGATGGAAGGAGAGACCCCTGGTCCTGGAAAGACTGGATGTAGGGGAACGCCAGGACAGAGTAATGAGAGGGGGTTGAACGGAGAAAAGAGGGAGGGAAGGGGGCTTATGGGACTTTCGGGGAGGGAGGAAACGGGAAAGGGGAAGTGATTTGGAATGTAAATTAAAAAAATAAAATAAAATAAAAAAAAAAAAGAAAGAATTGAATGCGATGGATGTCACCTGAAAAAAAAAAAAGAATTTAGTAATTGACCTTTGGTCTTTATAGAATGAACAGAGTACTCTGAACTCATTATAGTAATTTTGTCTCTCAGAATTAACAAGCTAGGGTCTGGCAATGATTTTGAAGTGTTTTTACAAAGACCTGAAATTGCTTCAGGCAGAGCCCAATATACTAAAATCTGGGTAAGTCTAGATTAATGAATCCTTACAGATTAAGTATGGGTGTATTTTAACTAAATTAATAAGTTCTACTTTAAAAAGTACCTCGATCATTAGAGGAAGTAGAGTACTGCAAAGCCAGGTAGAGATGGCTCATTGGTTGGTTGTCCTGCCTTTGTTACCCTGAACCTGTATTCACATTTCAGTTGCACTCAAACTTTTTGCAGACCTGCACACTGTGTTTTCCTTTAAATTACCAGTTCTCATGCTGTGTGTATTCATCCCTTGTGGGTCAAATGACACTTTTAGAGGTCATTATCATATATCCTTCTTATCAGATATATGCATTTTGATCCATAACAATAGCAAGGTTACAGTTATAAAGTAGCACTAAAAATAGTTTTATGATTTGGTATCACCAAAATATGAGGGACCCTATTAAAGGGTCACAGCATTAGAAAGGTTGAGAAATACTGCCTTAAATATTTATGTTTATTGATTCAGTGAATCAGTATTGACTTTATCATTTAAGTTCCTGAGCATTTTATTGGGCTCATCTTTCCTCAGTTTCACTCCAAACTCATCAAACTCATAAAGATATGACAATATTTGAACTTTTGTGTGTTATTGTATCCCAGATCATTAAACAAAAAAAATCACTGAATAAAAATTGATATAAAGCAACAAAACTATAAATCACTTTTTATTTCTTTTATTTAGTGATGGCTAAATCTTTGGTAAGTGTTAAAATTGTATATTTTATAAAATCTGAGTTAATTCTATGAAAGCTTCTTGGTAGCAATTTCTAAATCATATGTTTAAAACATCCCTGTTTTCTGTTTTTCAGTGAGAAGGTTTTAGTTTTTAAGTCTTGTTCTAATTTTAATCTAATTTTAGGTTTTAATTTGTAAGTAATATCTTATATAGATACTTTTATTTTTCAGATATATACTATTAAATAAAAAAGCAATAGTTATTGTCTTACTTCATTTTATCAATGCTGTGATGAAACACCATGACCATAGTAGCTTGGGAAGAAAAGGTTTAATAGGCTCACACTTAAATATCACTGGTCATTATCATAGGAATTCAGGGACTAAATCTAGAGGCACAGAGCTGATGCAGAATCTAAGGAGGGAAACTACTTACTGGCTTGCTTGTTCTTACTTGGTCAGTCTGCTTTATTACAGAACACGGGATCCCCAGCCAAGAGTTGGCACCACTCACAATAACTTTTGTAATTCCTCCATCAATCACTAACTAACAAAAGGTCTTGTAGGCTTATCTACAACCTGATCTTATGGAGGCATTATGTCAATTTAGTTTACCTCCTCTCAGATAACTCTAGCTTGTGTCAATTTGATGTAAAACTAGCCAGCACTATTATTAAATTGGTTATTCAATTCATTCAAGATGATTGCAAAGAAGAATATAGGGAAAAAGATTGGACCCAACTCTAAATTCCCATTCTGCTTAATTTATAAATTCAGATGGGAATATTCATGCAGCAGTGAATCTTTGTATGTCTTTACTCTTGATGAAGATACTTTCCCCTGTCCAGGGATCTTTTGGGAGTAAAAAGTTGTATTAGTTTTTATGAGGTTTTGATGAGAATAGATAGATTTAACATGTATGAAACTAAACTAATCAAAATCAAGATTGCCAAATGCACTTTGCAATTAATTTTGAAATCAGAATTAAACTCATCCATCATTAATACTGTCCAAGTCTCTGTCTCTTCAGAATCATACTATATAAAGTGTCGTTTATATCAATAATGAAAGAACATAGTGAAAAAATATGAAAACACATTGTCATCAGTTCACTGTGAGAAAAGTTCTTGATTTCCGCATAGGCAGCTTCCTTGTGCTTGTTTGAGTTTAGTGCCAGGGAAGTGATAGCAGTTCCCCAAAAAAACCAGACACGAGCCAATCTGATTCACCTCATATCAGGGTATTTATTCTATTAGAGTTAGCTCCCCTCTATGCACCATCATCATGAAAGATGGTTTTGATGGTGGAGGAGCCCGAAATGTCTATTGCAGTAAGACTTTAAAGTAATCAGCAAGCAGTGGGTAAATGTGCATGCATCTAATGGGAAACCTCCTGAGGTCTTTAACATAATTGACTGGTGCTGGGAGTCATAAACTTAATTTTTGCTCCGCTCTGCATTGGTGGTCCTTAGGCACATAGTGGACTTGTAACCTGTGGGTGCAGGTTTGTTGGGGGAATCATTGGAGAGACTGGTCTTGTTAAGGGTATAGCCTGGAAATGCTGGTCTTGTTGGGGATTAGTCTAGAGACAGGGTTTTCTTGGGGATCAACTGGAAAACTAATGCTAAGTACTAGCCTGTTAGTTTAACTGAATTCTAACTTATGTTAGGTTCTAAAATGGAGTCTGAATTTAAAAGATTTAGCCTCTTATGAGCATCACCTCTCTCTCTCCTTAGAAAGATCCCAATTTCACTACTGGGTTCCTCTCTCTTTGTTTTCTCCACTGGTCAGCATGCTGCCACTCAAGAGTTTTCTCCATGGAATTTTCAGTGATACATGGTTCTCCTTCGTAATATTGTTTTACTGGTGTTTTTTAATTCCTCAACTCTCTCCTTAAATAATTTATTTTCTAATGAAGAACTACATAGTACTTTCTTGACTCTCAACAAACGTCTATATCACTTATATCTTGGTTGACAACTCTCAGGGGTGTTTCCCAAGGGATGTTTTTATATTGTTTTGCAGAATGTGAGCATGTGTATTTATCTGTACATGCCTAGAGTGTTTCTTTACTACATTATAAGAATTTAAGTTTACATGATCCCTGTATGTCAGTGTTCAAACCACCTTATTAACACCACAGTAAATATCATGCTGTAGGGCTTGTTATAAGCTATCTTAAATAGATCCTTTTTTTTTCTCCTAGAAAACTAACAATGTCAGCAATTATCCTCTCTGTCACATTGTCTATGAAATATATGAGCTGGTAGAAAAATTTTATAATCCAACATTTAAATATCACTTCACTGTTGCCCAGGTTCAAGGTGCAATGTTATTTGAACTGGCCAATTCTATAGTGCTTCCCTTTGCCTGTCAAAGTTATGCTGTAGCTCTGAAGAAGCATGCTGAAGCTATCTACAATATTTCAATGAAGCATCCACAAGAAATGAAGGCTTACATGATATCATTTGGAAGGTTGCAATTTTCCTTTCAAATTGACTCTTGTGTATCTAATAATTTCTCATTTTAATTTCTATTGTACTAGTTCAGGTATTTGTTTTCCCTTGAGATCTATTCTTAGTTACATAGACGCTCAAAAATATATAAATACTTCCTAAAATAGTTTTCTATATTTTTTCCACATCATTATCTGCCTAGAGACAATTAAAACCACGGGGCTTTGTTTCTTTTACTCCTGGGCTAGAGTAAGCTTCCTATTTTAGCATCCAAAGTGATAAGACTGCAGGCATCACCAACTTACCTGCTTTAGAAACCAGCTTTTGATAATTTGGATTTCTGTTTCAGATTCACTGTTTTCTGCAGTCAAAAATTTTACAAATGTTTCATCCAAGTTCAACCAGAGACTGCAAGAGTTAGACAAAAGCAAGTATGTACTAAATCAATCAATAAATAAATAAAAATATATATTAAAACATAAGTATATATATAAATATATATGCAAATCTCATTAATTCACATTTGTATTGCTGAAATACTTTTAGACATTGTTATATATTTCTGTCTTAATTCTAATGTATCTTATTCAGTATTGTGTGTCACTCAGATTTTATTTCTGACAATAATTGCAACTACATGGCAGTGCCTTCCTGCTGGTAGACTCTGAGTTACAATTGAGCAACTTTAGTGTAGGCTTAAATATGTTTTAGTTTCACTTGCTACTTTTTCACTCTCTGTACATCATTCTCCATCTGGATTCCTTTATTCTTAGAGGGTGCTTCTCAACTTCTACTTGAAGTCATGTCTACAAACAGACCTTTCCAAACACCTCTAGTATAAATTCTAAAAAGAAAAAAAAAGATGAATAAATACTGTGAAGTCAATATTTGTAGAATTGCTGAACAAATAGGATTAATCTTGTGTAAAACCAAATCATAGGAAAACTTGAAAATAATACAATATTGACCCTGTTTCATTCAAAACTGCAAACTGGAAAATTGATTCTGAGTATGCAAAATGAAGTTATAATCTTATATAATGTGAAGGGTTGCTCTAAATTTAAAATTTACTATAAAAGCATTAAGGAGAGTAAGGGACTCTTATGCTATTGTGATGAAAATAAAATAAATTGAAAATATAGATAAACTAATGGATAATACAATACTATGTATTAAAGTGATAATTTTAAGTAATTGTATCATGGCATAATTGTAGTCTAAATTCAGTTGAGCAACCCAGGGCTTGTTGGTAGATTTTTATTTACAGTTAAAAACTCCCCCTTAACGACACCTTTTTCTTAGGAATTTGAAATCTGTAAGAGGGTTCTTGCATACTTGAATGCTAATAAAAATATAAAATAAGGACCATGTATTTGACAAATTATTCTTTAGTAGAAAGAATATTATACTGTGTCACCTGTCAAGTATTTGTAGTTTGCATTAACTTACTAGAAACTAATAGAGTTTCTCATTCCAATTTTGATGAGGATCTCTATCTTAACAGTAATTATAAACCCAGGCTTGTTAAGTGTCATTTCTGTATGCATTAAAGTAAGTTTCACATTTTTCCACCAGCATGTTACTGCTTTATTGTTCATGTTTTTGTTGAATAATATTTTATGGGATTCTTGACATATGGCAAGTATACATGCTGATATTTGGTGTCAGTTTATTCCTTGCGTTTTTGAGATTATACTATAATTACATCATCTCTACCTTTACCTCCCTTCAAGCATTCCATATCCTCTTTGCTCTTTTTAGAAATCAGGAACTCATTTTTCACTAAAGTTGTTATAATATTTCTAAATTCATATGTACAACCTGTTTAACATTACATTTTCCTGCAATATTGCTAATATATGTTTTTCCCTATGAGTTCTTTCATTCATTCACTTTACATCCCAACACAGTCTTCCAATTCCCAGTCCTCCATCTTATGAGGACCCTCCCTCACTACACATTCCTTTCACATCTGAGAAGGGGAAGTCCTCCTTGGGTACCTACTGGGTACCTTTGTGATTTTAAAATTCATGAGTTCATTTTTTCATTAATTATTGTTACAAATATTTCTAAATAAATAAATACAACATGTTCAGTTTCTATAATGTTACTGATTTTCTTAATTTACATGTTATAATTTTTTTCCTTTTTTTGTTTTTTTATTATTATTTTTCTTTTTTTGTACACTTCAGATTTTATTCTCCTTAAGGTCCACCCTCCGACTGTTCCACATTCTAAACCTCTTCCCTGTCCCTGTCTCCACGAGAATATCCGCACCCCACACCCTACCACACCTGACCTCTAAACTTCCTGGGATCTCCAGTCTCGTGTGGGTTAGGTGCATCTTCTCTGACTGAATCCAGACCCGGCAGGCCTCTGCTAGATATGTGTTTTTGGGGCCTTATATTAGCTGGTGTATGTTGCCTGGTTGGTGATCCAGTGTGTCTGCAAGACCTTGGGGGTCCAGATTAATTGAGACTGCTGGTCTTCCTATGGGGTTGCCATCCGCCTCAGCTTCTTCCAGCTTTTCCCTAATTTCAACAACAGAGGTCAGCAGTTTCTGGCCATTGGTTGGGAGTAAATATTTACATCTGACTTTCAACTGCTTGTTGGGTCTTTCAGAGGACGGTAATTGTAAATCCTTTTTGTGAGAACTCCATAGCCTCAGAACAGGGTAAGGCCTTGGGGTCTACACTTGTAGTAGATTCAACTATGGGTCTTTCACTGGACCTTCTTTACCACGGGCTATTCTTTATTTCCATCCCTGCATCTCTTTCAGACAGAAACAGTTATGAGTCAGAATTTTGACTGTAGGATAGCAGCGCCATCCCTCACTCTATACCCTTTCTTTTTGCTGGAGGTGGACTCTACAAGTTCCCTCTCCCCACTCTATGGCATTTCTTCTAAGAAAGAAAACAGGCAATCTCAGGAGGTAGAAAGTTAGGGGGACCCTCCAGAATGTACCAAGGGTATTATGTTTTAAAATGTACCAATGTGGCTTATTTTGTTGCAAACTTTTTCTTTGCCAGGCAGTGTTCATATCTTCATAAAGATATAATTTTGTTAAATTCACTTTTGCCCCATATAATTGAAAATTATGAATGACCAGCTGATGTATCTGGAAAGTAATTCATCCTTTAGACTTACCAGGGAGGCCTTTCTACAGGTAAGGAAAGATGATCCTACAGTCTAATAAAAGTTTAAAGTTGTTTTACAGTGCATAAAAATATTGAAATGTGTTTAGTTTTAATATTCAAACTATTTTAGTGATAGAAACTCACTGTACATAGAGAGTTATGTTCTACATAAGCATTTTATTTAGGATATAATATGTACTTTGTCTTTCAACCCAGTCTCATTCACTACCCTCAATATGCTGTCGCTTCTACAAGTCCTACTACCCTCCTTCATTTCTCCAGTGTCCCATCTGATATTTAAGGGTCTTTTAGTATCTTAGAAAATGTAAGTTAGAAAAAACATGTATTTATCTTTCTGTGTATTGATTACTTTATTTAGTATGATTATTTCTACTTGCCTCCCCCCTTTTTTTTATTTTTAGCAAACAGGATAATTTCATTCTCCTTTGTGATTAAATAAAATTCCATTGTTCATATATACCATCTCCTTTTCCATTAATTCATTGACTGTTATCTAGGGTGGTTTCATAACATGATTTCAATTAACAGTGTGACAATAAGCACAGTTAGGCAGTTATCTCTGTCATATGTTGAGAGTGCTTCAGGCATGCATCTAGAAGTGGTGTAGATGAGTCATATGGTAGTTCTCTTCATAGATTTCTTGAGGTGCCTTCATATTGATTCCCATAGTAAACAGACTAAATGCACTCCAACTATTATTGTGTATACCTTTCCTTATTTCCACACTTTCTCATCAGCATTTTTCTTGTTTGTTTGTTACTGAAAAGAGAAAGAGTCCCAAGCTAGAATTCTTGTGATTAAGTAAAATTAGGTTTTCACTTTTCCTCTCAGATAATTGTATACTTAGACAACATGAATATCAACATCATAGAGTTTATTTTTAGTATCTATACAAAATGCAAATCACCTTTTAACGTCTAAGCACAGTTCAGGCTAACTGTCCTTACTGTTATTTTTATAAGTCTGAACCATTTTGAGTTATTCATTAAAGCAAAAAATTATGTTTATTAATGTGCCCAGAGAAATGGTTGCATTTTAAGTTCAGGTAACAAGTCAGAAAATCAGAAGTATGATGCTCATGTATAATGCCATTTTTCTCTTGGATGTTGCTTGTGCAATTATTCGAAAGGGATATGTTTTATCAGCAGGAATATCATCTATGCTCCAAACAGCCACAACAAGTATGCAGGAGAATCATTTCCAGTGATTTATTATGCTCTTTTTGATATTTAGCAAAGTTGACACTTATAAGACCTGGAGCAAAATGAATATACAGATTTCTATTGCAGCCTTCACAGTGCAACCTGCAGCAGAGACTCTTAAAGAAGTGACATAAGCACACATTAGGTAATTGATATGGAGCCGATATATATATGTATATATCTGATATATGTAGAGCGGATATATATATATATATATATATATAAAACTATCCACTTTTGATTTTTGATACACACACACACACACACACACACACACACACACACACACACACACATATATATATATATATATATATATATATATATATATATATATATGGATCAAAAATCAAAAGTGGATAGTTTCTTTTTTTATAATTTCAGTATGAATTTCTGAAATTTATAATTCAAGTAAGTATAAAACTAACATGAACAGTCTAATAAAATGACATACTTGACAGTGTGAGATAATTATCAGAAATCTAATATAGTCTTCTAAGATCTACCTTGTAATTTCAATGTAAACAAGTACCACTTCATTGTAGAATATACCTGGGTTAGTTCACAAGCCTGCTCCACCTGGGGGGCCTAGATACTCTCTGGCCAACCATGGCTAGGAGGATCACTATAGCCACACTAGCTGACGAGTTCTAATCTAGTCTCACTTCCTGTAAACCTCATCACTCTGTATTATATAGTTTAATAATTTAGACTTAAAATAAATGTCATTTAAAAAAACTATATAAAATACAAGTGCACAACTAATAACTAACATTTGTAGTCTCAGTTACTATTCATTTATGAAAAATTGCATCATTTATATCAAATATAATCATTGTCTTGAATTTTCTGTTAAGCATTTCCTTTTTCATATAGAATTCACCAAAAATGGATGTATTCTTTATATATCCTGAGTGTATACATAATTTTGTATTTTTTAGTGTCATCTTTTTTGCTTGCCTTTGAGTTACTCTTATACTTTATCACATTTTGTGTGACACCTCACTGACATGGGTAAACATCACATTTACTCAGAGTTGAACAAAGTAAAGGAATACCATAGTGTGAAGGAAAATCAGGAACATCAGTAAAAAATGACAAATTATATCAGTATTAGTAATTTGAATTATTGCAATAAGGAAAGGAAAGAAAATTTGAAATATATAGAAGGTATAAGTAGAGGCCATTGTATTGATAATCTATATCCTCCGAGAGCCCTCACCTTACTACATTTCCAACCTTAAGCATGTTCTCTCTGAAAACCAAAAGCAAAAATCAAAATAAACAAAAAGACCAATAAGACAAAAATGTTAAATCTTGCCAAATGCAAAAGACCTACACAGGTTCAAAGCAAATGAATCAGAACCAAAAAGCAGAAGAAAATAAAAAGGTTCCAACTCTAAATAAGGAGGTATTTGCAATTGATATTTGCTGGGAACAGGAAAAGCAGAGTACTCTAAAAGACTATAACAGTTTATATCAACCATTATTACAGGGCATGCCCTAAGACCAGGAGTAGTTGGTCAACACAAAGAAACTCAATTTTTTGTATTTGTTTATTTTTATTTTCATTTTCATTAGTTTTTCTATTTAAGGTCATTAAGCATGTATATAAATATATATTTACATATATGTATCATATTGATATATGTATTGATATATTATATGTATAGATAATATGATACATGTATTGATATATATATAGTATGTGCATCTATATTATGTATATATATGTATATATAATATACTAAGTACACAACACATATATGTATATATATAGATACACATACATACATATATATATTTACAAATGAGAGATGTCATACTAGTAACTTAACAGCACACTTGAAAGTTCTAGAAGAAAGAGAAAAATAAAGAAGTCCAACCTAGTACTGAAATAAACACAGAATAAAACAATACAAATAATAATTTAAATAGTCAATTTATTGAGACAATCAATAAGATAGACAAACCATCCTTAAAATACAAATTAAAAGTCAGAGAGAGAGAAGACCCAAATTTTCACAATTAGAATGAAAAGTAGGGCATAGTTTCGGACACTAAGATGTTCCTGAGAATTATAAGGACATACTTTAATAACATGTATGTCACCAAATTAAAAAATCTAAAAGAAATGGATAATTTTCATGATAGTTAGCAAATACTGGAGTTAAATCAAGATCAGAAAAGCAAGTTAAATATATCAATCCTCAATTATTTTTATAAGGACAGAGTCACTCCTAAGCTACATAAAGACCCAAGAAAGAATGAGAATTACTGACCAATGTACCTTATAATCATATATGCAAAAATTCTCAATATAATACTTGCAAATTAATCTAGGAATACACCAACAAGATGATTTATCATAATCAAATAAGCTTTATCCCAGAGTTGCAGGGATGCTTCAATATATGTAAGCCAATAAATGATGTCTATCATATAAACAATGACTGCAAGGCAAACTCACATGGCCATGATATTAAATTTAGAAAAGGCTTTTCCCTAATGACTAAGGATGATGAACATCTCTTTAGGTGCTTCTCAGCCATTAGATATTCTTCAGGTGAGAACTCTTTGTTTAGCTTTGTACCCCATTTTTTATTAGGGTTACTTGGCTCTCTGGAGTCTAACTTCTTGAGTTCTTTGTATATATTGGATATTATGCCTCTGTCAGATGTAGGGTTGGTAAAGATCATTTCCCAGTTAGTTGGTTGTCGCTTTGTCCTTTTGACAGTGTCTTTTGCCTTACAGAAACTTTGCAATTTTATGAGGTCCCATTTGTCAATTCTTGATCTTAGAGCATAAGCTATTGGAGCTCTGTTCAGGAAATTCTCCTCTGTGCCCTGAGATTCCATCTCACACCAGTCAGAATGGCTAAGATAAAAAACACAGGAGACAGCAGTTGTTGGCGAGGACGTGGAGAAAGAGGAACACTCCTCCACTGCTGGTGGGATTGCAAGCTGCTACAACCACTCTGGAAAGCTCTCTGGTGGTTCCTCAGAAAACTGGGCATGACATTCCCAGAGGATCCTGCTATACCACTCCTGGGCATATACCCAGAGGCTTCCCCTGCATGCAATAAGGCCACATGCTCCACTATGTTCATAGCAGCCTTGTTTATAATAGCCAGAAGCTGGAAAGAACCCAAATGTTCCTTAATGGAGGAATGGATTCAGAAGGTGTGGTATATTTACACAATGGAATACTACTCTGCAATTAAAAACAATGAATTCACGAAATTCCTAGGCAAATGGTCAGAACTTGAAAATATCATCCTTAGTGAGGTAACCCAATCACAAAAGAACACACATGGTATGCAGTCACTGATAAGGGGATATTAACCCAGAATCTTGGAATACCCTAGACACAATTCGCATATCAATAGATTTCCAAGAAGATGGAAGGAGAGACCCCTGGTCCTGGAAAGACTGGATGTAGGGGAATGCTAGGACAGAGAAGCGAGAGGGGGTTGAATGGGAAAAGAGTGAGGGAAGGGGCTTATGGGACTTTTGGGGAGAGAGGAAACGGGAAAGGGGAAATGATTTGGAATGTAAATAAAAAAAACTTAGAAAATAAATAAAAAAGATATTCATAAGGGAAAAACTATTTTCCATATTTATTGTTTTCCATAATTATTTTATAATAAAATGTTCTTTTTGAAAATGCAAAAAAAAGAAAAAAGAAAAGAAAATGCTTTTGACAAAATTTAGTGCTCCCTCATGGTGAAAGTCATGAATACAAGGACATACCATAACATACTAAAGGCAGTGTAAAGTCTATAACCAACATCAAATTAAAAGAAGAGAAACCAAAAAAAAAAAAATTTCAAACCAGGAATAAGAAAATGTTGTCGACTCTCTCCATACCTATGTAATTTAGTACTTGAAGTCTTACCCATATCAGTGAGACTACTGAAAGACATCAAGTGCATAGAAATTAGGAAGAAAGAGTTAAACATTTTTATTTGTAGATGATATGATAGTATACATAAAGTGACTCCAAAATTTGCACTGGAAAACTGCTATAGCTCATAAGCAATTCAGCACAGTAGCTGGATACAGAATTATCTCACAAATATTAGTAGTCTTTCTCTATAATAACAGCAAACATACTGAGAAACAAATCAAGGACACATCTTCACAGTATCCTCAAACAATATAAAATATCTGGGAGTTACTCTAACCAACCGAGTGAAGATTTGTGCTGTGGTTTGAATAAGAATTATCTTCATAGGCTAATATATTTTAATACTTAGTCATAAGGATTTGCACTGCTTGAGAAGAATTTGGACATTTGTCCTTGGTTGAATAAGAGTGGCATTGTCAAAGGAAGTGTGTCAGTGTAAATGCAATGATGTTTCAAAAGTCCAGGACAGGCCCAGTTTCTCTTCTATTCCTGATGCCAATAGAACTAAATGGAGAATGCTCAGCTTCTTCTCCAGTACCAAGTCTGCTAGGATGCTGTTGTGTTTTTCACTATGATGATAATATACTAAGTCTTTGAAGGAGTAAGTAATCTCAAGTTAAATGCTATATTTTATAAGTGTTTCATTAGTGATGGAATCTCTTCACAGCAAGAGAATACTAAGAAGACTTGGGTGACAAAAGCATTAAGATGTTGATGGACAAAAGTGAAGAAAATATCATAAGAAGGAAAGTTATCTCAATATTATAGATTGGTAGAATTAATAAAGTAAAAATGGTTATCCTATCGATTGATAATTGGAATCCAGTTATAAATTCACACACCTATGGAAAACCTATAGACAACAGATTTTTGATAAAGAAGGCAGAAATTCACACCAGAAAAAAGAAAACACCTTCAACAAATGCTGCTGGAGAAACTTAATTGCTGCACTTAGAAGAAGAATCTAAATTGATCTATATAAATTTCCATTGACTGTGCAGAACTGGACTTGTCTCTTACTGGCTGCAGAATTCTAGAGAGCTGGCCCACGTCTGACAGCAGTAGCCCTAGTGAGAATAGGCCCTGTGCCTTGCCCAGGCAAAACAGTTTAACTGGGTCTGGTGGCTAGTCTGTGTTGAGGCACTCATGAGGTTTATAGCTTGGAGAGCTGGCCCTCCTAATTTCCTGTGGTGAGGTGGCCTGAATGTGAAGATGATGCTTTCCCATTCCCCATTTGTCACCTGTGGGAGTTGGAAGAGCAGCCTCAGAGGAAATGGGAGCCTGATAAGTAACCCCGCCTCCTCACTGGCTGTCACAAGTGGGCATCACAGTGGAGCTGGCTTTGATGGAAAAGGCACATATGAATCAGCTTGGAGGTTATCATAACAGATGAAATGGCTCATCTCTTAAAGGTTGCAGTACTTGGCAGAGTAGGCCCCACACCTTGATAGGGTAGCACAATTGAGCTTACTCTGAAGGGGTGTGTGTGTGTGTGTGTGTGTGTGTGCGTGTGTGTGTGTGTGTGTGTGTGTGTGTGTGTGCTCTCAAAGATTAAACGACCCTGAGGGCATGAGAGCAGGAGAGCTGTCTCTGCCTCACTCTGATGGCAGCATAGGGTGACCTAGCTGAAGCAATGCTGGAGAGCTTGCCTTTGTGGTACAGATAGGAAGAGGCAGCTCACTTACCAGCTAAGGTACCAGACAAGCCCAGATCCAAGACTCTGAGTTCAAACACCACTAAATATATATTATCTGGGAATGATTAGGAAAGTACAATCATGCTGACCCAAAGCTGCAGGATCTCTATGACACAGGTTAACAAGAGGAAAACGGAGAGGAGTCTTAGTGAAGATGCAATATTGATGGTGTCACAGAAGCCAGAGAACTTGAAACAGACCAAATGACTCACTGCAGTGAACATTAACAGGTCAACATGTATGAACAAAGGGATGTAGTATGAGATACTCTGTGAGACACACTGTGACATACTAAGGATTCCATGATATCTTACATTCATACATATATATATATATATATATATATATATATATATATATATATATATAAAATATATACTGTGTCTGTGTGTATTTGTGTGTGTATGTTTGTGTGTGTGTGTGTGCGTGTGTGTGTGTGTGCATGCATGTGTGTATTATTTTTGGAGGTACATTGCAAGAGTCAAGGCCATCTGTGATCTGAATGGGAGATAAATGGGACTGGAAGGAATACTATGAAATTCACAAAGAACAAAAGGTTTTTTAAAAAGGAAGTTTTTGAAACTGAGAAGTTTCTGCACACTGAAGGAAAACATCATTCAAAGTGACAACCTAGAGACTGGGAAAATATTTTTAACAACTCCACATCAAATAGAAGTCTAATATTCAAAATATATAAGGAACTCAAGAAACCAGATATCAAGAAAACAAATAACAAAGGTTAAAAAACAAGAAGTATGCTTCTATACAGAAAATCTTCAATAGAAGGTGCTCAAATGACTGAAACATTTAATAAATGTCTAGTATATTTCATAATTAGGGAAATACAAGTGAAAACTTTTGATAGGTTTATGGAAATTTGCAGACTCTATGGAAATAAGTTTAACATTTCCTCAAGAAATGGATATCAATTTATATCAAGACCCAGCTATTCTGTTCTGGGACAAATACCTGGGTGTCACTTTATCCTACCGCAGAGACAAATGATCAACCATGTTTATGACGGTTCTATATATACTAATCAGAAATTTGAAACAATTTAAGAATTTCTCTACTGAAGAATGGATAAATAAAATGTGGTACATTTATGTAATGGGATATTAATCATTTGTTAAAAAATGATTTCTAGCAATCAGAGTGGGGCTGTTTCTATGTCTTTTTCCTGCTTGAGGAACCCTTTTCCTCTTACTAGGTTGAATTTTCTAGCTTTGATATGAGGATACAAGTCTAGTCTCTTTGTATCTTGTTATGCAAAGTTCTGGTGACTTCTTTTGGACACTTGTACTTTTCTTATGGGAAATTGAGAGGAGAAGTTGATTTGAAAGTGAGATGAGGTAGAAACACTGGCAGAAAGGGAGTGAGAGGGCATTGCTGTTGGGATATAATGTATGAGAGAAAAATAAATAAAATTTAAAATGAAATCAAGAAATGCCACAGACATACTGATGGAACTAGGAAAATAATCATCCTGAGTGAAGTAATCCAGACCCAGATAGACAAATATGGTATTAACTTATTTGTGAATATTAGCTTTTCAGTCAGTGATGACCAAACTGCAATCCACAGAACCATAGAAATTGTTCATAGAGTAAGGAAGTAAGTGGAGACAGATAGATATCATTAGAAAATTGAAATAGAATAAACTGTCATGGGGTGATATGGGAACCCAAATAGGAGAATTAAGTACTATTGAGCAAGAGGAAAAGTGAATGAGAAAGGGAATGTAGGAAGACAAGCTCACACCAATAGCTTGTTGCAAGAGTATTACAGAAACTTAATAATGTAGACATTTCTGAAAATATAAATACACATGAAGGCAATCCATGGGGAACTGCAAAATAATGGAGAAGAGAGAGTCCCAGCTGACCATCATCAAATGAAGCCCTCGCTACTAGGATAGGTTGTGTTAAGTAGAATTGTTAGATAAAGGGATCCCATGGTATAAACAAAACAACTCATGTGCTACCATGTCTCTGGATTGCTCCCCAAACACTGACAGTAAGACTCATTGCTGGAGACAAACCTACACATCTCCACTGAACATGGAGCTGTCAAGCTGGTACCTACAGTATGCCCTGGCTACTATATATGGACTTTCTTCATAATGGTACTTTACATACTCCCAAACAGAAATATAGCATAAAACCAAACATAACCTCTTTGATCTGCAATAGTGTTCTGCCTTCAAGATACACTAGTGCAAGAGTGACACAAAGTTTGTGGGAGTAACTGACCAATGCCTGATTTGACTTTAGGTTTATGCCCTGATACAGAACCCATACCAACCATTGCTGTGGTGAACCTGAGACTTGATAACCCTAGGATATAATGTAATAAAAAATAATATCCTTCTAAAAGTTTTAAATTAAATTAAAATTTAAAATTTAGCA
This sequence comes from Tokudaia tokunoshimensis, assembly GCA_036184795.1. Taxonomy (NCBI): domain Eukaryota; kingdom Metazoa; phylum Chordata; class Mammalia; order Rodentia; family Muridae; genus Tokudaia; species Tokudaia tokunoshimensis. The sequence continues at coordinate 61,365,508 of BTHU01000001.1, read as the reverse complement.
ATAAAATGACTCTTAATGACAATCCACTATACTCATAAATTAGTGCCTTGCACAATCCTCATCAGTGAAACTTCCTTTTGCAGCAGATGAGAACAAATACAAATACCCACAGCCAGATTCTATGCAAAGATTGAGAGACGTTGGTACAATGGTAGGATGCCTATAACAAATCTTTCTCATTTGGGATCAGCAAGCATAGTGCAAGAGGAAGCAGAAGTAGTATTTGAGCCAGAGGTAATGGAGGACACTAAGAAAACAACGCTTTCTAAATTAACATGATCTATGCACATGTAAGCCCAGAAATATAAGCAGCATGCATGGGTATATATGGGTCTAACTAGATGGGGTCTTAGAGTTGAAATGAGAAGTGGACACATACCCCTATCTCTAACCCAGAAAAAAATCTCTAATTGATAAGCACTTTTAAGGGTACATGTAGTTTCCTCCAAGGGAGACTCACTGGGTAAATAAATTACAATTGAGTGTAGGCTGCATGACCAGCAGTAGATGGACAAAAGGAATCAAACTCAAAGGTAGCAGTAGAGTTTCTTGCCACATAATTTGTCATCAAGACTTCTTTTTTTTTCCTTTAATCTTATTTTTTTAATTTTTATTATGTACATATTGGAGGACATGGAAGGGGGATAGAAGGATGGGAGGATAAGTGAGGAGCAAGGAACTATGATGAGTAGAGGAAGGGGAAATTATAAACAGTATATAAAATGCGAAAAAAACTCTCCAATAAATAGTCTAAAAATGTTTTCGTGTGTGTGTGTGTGTGTGTGTTTGCATGTCAATATTTTTTCTTTATTTTATTCAACTATGAAATATCTGAATATTTCTTTCTTCACAGCATCTTTTATCTGTTTGTTTCTAAGACTATATATAATAGGGTTTAAGAATGGAGGAACCATGGTATACAGTAGAGAAAGAGTTATACCCTCAACTATTTCTGAGATTGTTGGAGGTCTTAGATATACATAGGAACCAGAACTAATAAACACAGACACTACAATAATGTGAGGGACACAGGTGGAAAAGGCTTTCCCTCTCTCTCCTTTGACAGGAATCTTCAACACAGTTGACAATACGTAAACATATGTTATGGCAATGAAGATAAAGCAGCTACCACTGAGCCCAACAGCAGTCAGAAGAAGTAAGAGCTTGTTGTTAAAAGTGTCAGAGCATGAAAGCCTCAGCAAAGAGGGTATATCACAGAAGAACTGAGGGACTACATTAGAGTGACAAAAAGATAGTTGGAAAGTTTTGAAAGTGTGCACACTTGCAAGGATAAGAGAGATAAGTAGTGAAGCCAGTGTCATCTGAACACAGTATTGATGGTTCATAATCATAGGGTAAAGGAGAGGCTTGCAGATGGCCACATAGCGATCCTGGGACATGATGGTGAGAAACTGAATCTCTACACATGCACAAAAGAAGAACAAAAAGAACTGTGCTGCACACCCAGCAATGGAAATATTCCTGTGATTAGTTAGAGAGTTGATACAAGTATTGGGTACAGTAACAGATACGTACCCCATGTCTAAAATGGAAAGATTCCTGAGGAAGAAGTACATGGGTGTATTCAGAGTGTGGTCAACTGTGGTAACAATGATGATGATAAGATTCCCTAAAAGGCTGCCCAGGTACACCAACAGGAACATCACACTGAGTAGGATTCTGAGCTCCCAAGTCTCAGCAAAAACTTCCAGGAGGAACTCAGTCACCAGTGTAGAGTTAGCCATAGTCTCACAGTATAAGTTTATCTGAAAGAGAGAGCAGCAACTGAGAATAACATATTCTTTGATAGATCACTTGCACTGCTCTTGAAGGTATTTAATTTTGTTCACTAAAACTGGCCTTATGTGCGAAAAATCATGCATTTTATTTTGTTTCCTATGTTTTTATGATGTTTGGTTTTAATACACATATATGTGGCTGTCTGTCAAATACTATGGTATGATGTTAATCACTTAAAATTAATTTCCATAATAATAGTTGTCACATGAGTACTATTATCTTAATAAATATTGTTCCTTAATATAAAGTTAAATAATATGGTAAGAACCTCTTCTAGATAAACTACCTGCACCAATTAGAAACACCCAGGGATGTTTAACATGTAGAATGCATTTTTAAAACTCTGTATGTATTTATTAACATATATGCATTTACATATGAAATGAATTTATGTTTTATGATTATTTCATATATAGACATATAATAAAATTAATTAGAAACCAAACAGCTTAAGAGTTGAGCAAAACAGCTATGAATTAGTCAGAGGCAAGTAACAAATCAATGGCAAGTGATGAGATAAAGACAGTTACTCTTCTTCCTTGAAAGAGATACATGTATTGACTAACTGATTTTGGAAACTTTAAAATTCTAACAGAATTAAATTCACAAAGGTTAAAGAATACCTCACTTAGAACTGTTAGCTCATGAACATTATGCAATGTAATTCTTATTTGAATAATTTATTTTATCTAAAATGGTATTACAATATTTTGTCACAGACAGGGAGAAAAATTATGATTCCAAATAGATATATTAGTATAGCATCCATTGAATAGATCATCATATCTGTACTATACTATATTTGACAGATATCCATCAAGATCATAGTCTAAAATGCATACAATTTAGTTGAGAGTTATGGTAAAGTGAACAGTATAATAAAATGTAAAACTAAATTAAAGAATACATAACGTAATACATTTCTACTTGTAGTTCAAAAGATACTAAATATAGGTTTTATCAGCAGATGAACTTTCTCACAAGTATTTTGAAACCTAGTGGTATGTTCCCAGTAACCTGTAGTAGCAGTGTACTGTGAGAGTAACTGGTGATCAGATCAGAAAGCAGCATCCACCACATTTTAGTTATATCTGTAGGATGCTACAGAAAAGGAAGTGTGGACATCACCTACAAGGAGCATCATTTCATAAAAGTCCATGGTGACAAGTCAGAATGATTATGCAATACCAGTTTTTGGACAAAGTGGTGATTGGTGGTAATGTGTTTAAACCCCACTGGATATTGAGCAGCAAAATCTAGCTACTTTTAGAAAGTGTCACCTGAGTGAATATTGTAAATTTTCAACATCTATGTGAAGATTTTTAAAGCTCTATTTATATACTTCCAACATAAAATTATGTTGAAAGTTAAATAACAATATAGTAAGCAGGAAGTACATAGAAATTGGTTTTACATTCGGTCTTTGAGAAGTTTGTACCACATCTACAAAGGAATTATTCAACAGCAACTGAGGTAAGTAGCCACTAAGAGCCTGAGTAGGTTTATGATATTGCTGTGCTTGGGAGATCCTTTACAATTGCTCTAAGACAGTACAGAGGTTAAAAAGTCATTACTAGAGTCAAAAATGATTACTAACTAAAAAGGAACCAAAAGGAACTAATTAAAATTGTAGATATCTGTGCTTTCAACATCTGAGCATCTGATTATAAAACAAAGTGGCAGATTTTAAATAAATATCCCAATGAAAATATTTCAAAGTTTTTCATATTCTTTCTTCAATCCTACTGAAATTGAATTTAAAAGTCATAAGTGTAAACACTACATACCAATAGAATCTAAGAGAAATATATATAAAAAAAATTTCCTGAAAAGTGTCAGTATAAATGCACACAAAGTATTCTCTATCAATAAAATTCTACAGTTGTTTAGCCTGGTAATCACCAACTGTGAAGACGTCTGCCTTCCACCTTTCATTTATCTGCAACAGCATGGATAGTCCTGGAAAATACTACATTGAGTGAAACAAGTCTAATACATCATATGTAGAGGCAAAACAAGTTTTAAGTTAAAAGCAAAATCAAATTACTCCATATTCACTTTCCAATTCCAAAATTAATTATAAACCGATGGCAAAATAGAAAAAATCATAAATATCTATAAATTACATTTTAAAGATATATTAAAGAAGAACGAAGAAACAACTTAGAATATAATCAAGTCAAAGAAGTATAGTATGACAATTATTGTAGTCAGCAAGTTTATCACTAAAGACAGTCAATATAATAAACAGCCACCATTAAATAATAATATTAGGGAAGAAACACAAAGATCAAATTTTATAAAAATTGTAATATCAATAAACTACTATAAAATAATGAAAATATGCAAGTTATATTAATTGAACTATTAAAAGTTATTAAAATGATGTTAGAGAAACTTATGACTACTGAGAGCATTAGCACTAGATATTTCCAAGATGAAATTCCATGGCCCTGAGACCATATAAACCAAAAGAACAAAATTTATGGATTCTTCAGGTTGTGCTCAGACCTTTGTGCATATATACGTGTATGTGTGTGTGTGTTTGTGTGTGTGTGTGTGTGTTGTTATGTGTGTATATGTTTGTGTGTGTGTATGTATGTGTGTAATAATAAAGAAAATATGGCATCAAATTGAGAGTAAGGGGAGGATATACTAGGGATTGTAGTGAGGGGATATAGAAATGGAGCTGAAGAGGTTTGCAGCCCTGAAGGAGGAATAATAATATGTACCAACCAGTACACAAGAGCTCCCAGAGACTAAACCACCAACGAAAGAGTATACATGGAGGAACCCATGGCTACAGCTACATATGTACCAAAAGTGGACTATTTCAAACATCAATGAGAGGAGAGGCCATTGGTCCTGTAAAGGCTCGATTGATTCCCCAGAATAATGGAATGCAAGTCAGGAAATTGAAGGAGGGAGTGAGCAGGGGGAGGGTGGATGGGATAAGAGGTTTTCTGAGGAGTAACAAGGAAAGGGATTTGATATCTAATAAAAAAAAAAAAGATATGCCTGAATGGACAAAAGGGAAATAAGGTAATGATGTAATAATATTGTAAGTTAAATTTTTTGAAAGAATAATAAAAGTGATACCACAGAAATAAAAAACTAAGATTAATATATGTATGCAACAAGTTCAATAATCCGATGTGAACTGATTTCCAGAATTATGTAATTTACATAGACTTACCTTTTATAAAACAGTAGGAAGACACATTAGTTTCAGATTACATAAGAAACTTACAAGGACTCTGCCTAAGAATTTATTACCCTTAAAATTTTAAAGATTACGTGGGTTCAAGAATAAATTCAATAAAATTGAGGAAAATTTTATTTCTATAATGATAAACACTCATAAAGTAACATTAATAATGTTATCAGATCTAAGTACCAAAGCAAGAAAATGTCACCAAAATAAAATCAATGCAAATGAATAACTGTGTTCAATTATAAAATATTAAACCAGTATTTGTAAATCATATATTCAATGCATTAAATATGTCAAACGTCTTCAAATATAATTTATCCTTGCAGTGAAGAAAATTTTAACATAAGCAGTCAATGATCTTGACATACTAATAGAAGCGAATATAAATTTCAATATCAACAAATGCAGAAGTAGCATTGTATTATATTCAATACTTTCATTTTTTAAAGCTTTTAATCTTCTGTAAAAAGGATTGTTTGTACTATGAAAGTAAAACCTTCTCCTAATGTATGATACAAGACAAAATTGACACACTTTGGTTTTACTATCTCCACTGAAAATAATATTGGGGACTATTTCCAGAGCATGCATACAAAATAATAAAATTAAATTAAGGTACCTACAGTAACCCATTTGGCTTCTGTGGAGTTTGTTGTTGTTGTTGTTATTTTTGTTTCTTTGTTAATTTTTGTTTTGAGATTACATTATAATTACATTTCTCCCTCTAAATTGTTCCTTAAATACGATCCTACTCCTCTTCATATCCATAGCACCTATTTTCAAGTGGTTATGGTATATATATAAATTATTTGTATACACACATATAAGTGCTTATTAAGCTTGTACAGTCTGTATATTTTTGTATATATGTTTTCAGGAAGAGCTATTTGGCACTAGATAGGTCTCTTTAAAAACCAGTTAGCATTAATAAAATTAAAATATTACAGCTTCTAATTGGAAAAATCAAATATCCTTGTATAAAAACAAACTGGCACTATTTTAATTCCTGTAGAAATAGGTAAAGAAATTTATTATATTCTGATGGCCTGAATGTTTTCCTTTAATTATGGGTATTGATATTTGCATACTTTAGAATTGGTAGTGATATAGATTCATTTAACATTTTCTTACTTGAACTATTAAAAACTTGAAAAAGTATACAAATATATGTGTCAACATCATGTGTATTAGCAAGTGGTGGAAGAAACACTAATTGTAAATGAAAAAATATCTACTTTTAATGAAATAAGTCAAGTTCCTTATAAGCATAGAGAAAAGAATAAAGAATGAATTCTCTGGAAGGATTAAAATATACTAACACTTTTTTTTTCTGCTTTTCCACTTAGATTTATGACTTGCAAGATCTTGAGCAAATTGAGATATGTATCACATGGTATTCCTTTGATTAACAGAACAATCCTGGTGTTTATAAATTTGCTTTGTCAATATTTGGTACTTTTACTAACATTAATAAATATTACATTGATATAAATGCTCACAAGTAGATTAATTGCATGTCTTAAAAAGTTAGGAAATACTTGAATGAATTGACTAGGAAATGACTTGAATGATTAAAGACTGATGTTGATTTGAAGAAAAATATACTTAGAGACACTGAAAATCATTTTGAAAATCTTAGACACTATTGCATGCCCAGCTCTAGATCTGTTTTTAGAAAACCAAACTCAAAGTGGCTGCATAAAAATCTAACACCTAGTCATAAGTTTTTATGGAGAAATCTTTAGACTAGTGGGCAGCACTTTCTTTTGTATAACCAATGCATTATCTTTTCATAGGTCTTCGTCAAAATCCATATATATATATATATATATATATATATATATATATATATATATATATATCATGTCATCTTTAATAACATTTCTTATAACCAAAAAAAGATACATATAAAACAAAATATGCATAGTTGAAATAGAAGTTTAAAGGAGAGCTTAATAAAAATGAACATTCTATCAATATTTATAAGAGTGATTTTGTATACATAATGCATAAAGCATCATTTAACTCTTCAAAAAGAAACTGTATATGATTTTCATTATATATTTCTAGTACAATAAAATATGAAAATACACCAAGGAAAGGTTTCATGATTCAGTCTCCAGCCCAAAAAAGATCTTTACAGCCATTTTGGAAAAGATTAAAGAACTAGCTCAATAGTTAGGAAAATTTACTGGTCATGCAGAAGAACTGGATTCAGATTCCAGTATACACATAGTAAACTAAGGACAATGAATAACGTGACATGCACACATCCATGCCAGCAAAACATCCATATATATATGTGTGTTAGGAATAAGTGTGTGTGTGTGTGTGTGTGTGTGTGTGTGTGTGTGTCAGTGTAGCATCTATTAATGAAAAAAGAGATTATGAAATTGAAAAGCAGCAAGGAGGGTATATGGAACAGTTTGGAAGTAGGAAAAGGAATCTAGAAAAACAACATTTAATTAAAATTTCAAAAACTTAACAAATAAATATATCTTTCAAAATGTTGTGAGAGCACATTTATATAATTTTTATACAAGGCAATATGTATCTAATTTATGTGTGCCATATATGTACATATATTAATATATGATATGATATAAATTTAAAGTATAAAAATGAATTTCTTTACATAACATTGCACACATTTTGTAACTATGGAATAAAGAAAAGGAATTTGTAAGTATAAAGTGTTAGTCAAGTGGAACAGAAACACAATGTTCAAGTTTGATAATTTGTGAATGACACTATACTGTCCCAAATTCTATGTATTGCTGTCACACTTAAAATGAAATGTCAATAAAATAGCAAGACTTTTCTGTGAATGCTTTTCTGTTAAAGTAATAGATTTTTGTCTTCACACATTCTCTTAAGAACATTACTGGTTGTATCAAAGGTGAAAAACATGATATGTATTTTTTCCATAATATTCCTTACTTGTAGATGGAATTTCGTTTTCTTTTTCTTCTTAAAACTTTTCAAACCAAAGGAAGGGGTTGCTAGGGAATTCCCAAATAAATAAAAGGGGAAGGTCAAGGTAACAATCATGGACTCAGTACCTTTACCTAGGCGTTGTTCTTCACTCAAAAATGAGAACGAAACTGTATTTTTTTTTCCAAATCAAAATCTTACAATTACTTCAGTCAATTATTCCTATCTATAGTGGATTGGAGAAGTCCATTATAAAATACAATCTTGTCTTTTAAAAAGTCACTAGTCTTGTTCTCTTTTATCTAAGTCATTGGCATCCTCCTGAGTAAAAAGATTTTTGGAACAGAGTCTTTAATTAGGACAAAATACCCAGATGAAATTTATAGGTAATGGTTTCCATAGAAAAGGTAAGATAGGATCCAATTAAAATTCAGAATTAGACACAGGATAAAGGACCTGACACTGTATCACCTGAGTCCCCTGAAAGTGTGAAGATGATGATGGAGATAATGAAATACTGCACGAATATACAGATAATCTCCATCATCTCAAGTAATTTGTCTGGCACTTGTATGGAGCACAGGACAAAATCATCTGTAGTTTTCACAACCCAAATGAAGAAGATATTCTTTTTTTTTTCCTTTCTTTATTATTTTTTTATTTTTATTTAATTTTTAAATTTTCTATATTCTTTATTTATATTCCAAATGATTTCATCTTTCCCAGTTCCCTCATCCATTGAAAACTCCATAAGCCCTGGTCCCTCCACCTGTTCCCAAGTAAACCCCCTCCCATTTCTCTGTCCTGGTATTACCCCACACTGCTACATCAAGTCTTTTCAGGCCCAGGGGCCTCTCCTTCCTTCTTCTTGGGAATGAATTGATATGTGAGTTGTGTCTTGGGTCTTCATTTGTATTCCATTATTCTACATGCCTGTCACTGTACAAATACCATGCAGTTTTTAACACTATTGCTCTCTAGTACTGCTTGAGGTCCAGGGTACTGATTCACACAAAATTTCTTTTACTGTTGAGAAAAGTTTTAGCTATCCTGGCTTGTGTGTTTTTCCAAATGAATTTTTGAATTGCTCTTTCTAACTCTATGGAGAATTGAGTTGGGATTTTGATTGGAATTGCATTGAATCTGTATCTTGATTTTGGCAAGATGGCCATTTTTACTATATTAATCCTGCCAATCCATGATCATGGAAGATTTTTCCATCTTCTGAGGTCTTCTTCAATTTCCTTTTACAGAGACTTGAAGTTCTTGTCATACAGATCTTTCACTTGTTAGGTTAGAGTCAAACAAAGATACTTTATATTGTTTGTGGATATTATGAAGGGTGTCATTTCCCTAATTTCTTTCTCAGCCTGCTTATCCTTTTTTGTATAGGAAGGCTACTGACTTGCTTGAGTTGATTTTATATCCGGCCACTTTGCTGAAGTTGTTTATCAGCTATAGGAGTTCTCTGGTGAAGTTCTTTGGGTCACTTAAATATACTATCATATCATCTGCAAATAGTGACATTTAGAGTTCTTCCTTTCCAATTTGTATCCATTTGACCTCTTTATGTTGTCTAATTGCTCTAGGTAGAACTTCAAGTACTATACTGAAAAGACATGGAGAGAGAGGGCAGCCTTGTCTAGTCCCTGATTTTAGTGGGATTATTTCAAGTTTCTCTCCATTTAGTTTGATGTTGGCTACCGGTTTGCTGTAAATTGCTTTTACTATGTTTAGATATGGGCCTTGAATTCCTGATCTTTCCAAGACTTTTAGCATGAAAGGATGTTGAATTTTGTCAAATGCTTTCTCCGCATAATGAAATGACCATGTGGTTTTTTTCTTTGAGATTATTTAAGTAGTGGATTACATTGACAGACTTCCTTATATTGAACCATCCCTTCATCCCTGGGATGAAGACTACTTGATCAAGGTGAATTATCCTTTTGATGTGCTCTTGGATTTAGTTGTCAAGAATTTTATTGAGTATTTTTTGCATCGATATTCATAAGAGAAATTGGTCTGAAATTCTCTTTCTTTGTTGGATCTTTGTATGATTTTGGTATCAGCATAATTGTGGCTTCATAGAACAAGTTGGGTCGTGTTCCTTTTGTTTCTATTTGTGGAATTATTTGAAGAGTATTGGTGTTAAGTCTTCTTCGAAAGTCTGATAGAATGCTGCACTAAAACAATCTGATCCTCTGCTTTTCTTTGTTTGGAAGACTTTCCATCACCACTTATATTTTGTTAGGGGTTATGGGACTGTTTAGATGGTCTATTTGATCCTGATTAAATTTCAGTATTTGCTATGTCTAGGAAATTGCCCATTTCCTCCAGATTTTCCAGTTGTGTTGAATATAGACTTCTGTAGCAGGATCTGATGATATTTTGAATTTCCTCAGTTTCTGTTGTTATATCTCCGTTTTCATTTCTAATGTTCTTAGTTGGGACACTGTCTCTGTGCCCTCGGCTAGTCTGGCTAAGGGCTTATCTATCTTGTTGATTTTCTCAAAGAACCAACTCCTCGTTTGGTTGATTCTTCGTATGGTTTTATTTGTTTCTACTTGATTGATTTTAGCCCTGAGTTTGATGATTTTCTGCCTTCTACTCCTCTTGTGTGTATTTGCTTCTCTTTTGTTCCAGGGCTTTTAGGTCCTGTTAAGCTGCTAGGATATGCTCTCCCCAGTTTCTTTTTGGAGGCACACAGGGCTCTGAGTTTTCTTCTTAGCACCACTTTCATTGTGTCCCATAAATTAGGGTATGTTGTTACTTCATTTTCATTAAATTTTAAAAAGTCTTTGATTTCTTTCTTTATTTCTTCCTTGACCAAGGTATCATTGAGTAGAGCTTTGTTCAGTTTCCGTGTATATGTGGGTTTCCTGTTGTCTTTGTTGCTATTGAAGACCACCCTTACTCCATAGTGATCTGATAGGAGGCATGGGATTAGTTTGATCTTCTTATATCTGTTGAGATCTGTTTTGTTACCAATTATATGGTTGCTTTTGGAGAAGGTACCACGAGGTGCTGAGAAGAAGATATATTCTTTTGCTTTGGAATGAAATGCTCTCTATATATCTGTTAAACCCATTTGGTCAAAGCTTCTATTAGTTTCATTGTGTCCCTGTTTAGTTTTTGTTTTCCTGATCATTCCATTGAGAACAGTGGAGTGTTGAAGTCTCCCACAATTATTGTGGGAGGTGCATTGTGTGCTTTTAGCTTTATTAAAGTTTCTTTTATGAATGAGGGTGCCCTTTCATTTGGAGCATAGATGTTCAGAATTGAGAGTTGTTTGTGCATTTTTCCTTTGACCACTATTTAATGTCCTTCCGTGTCTTTTTTGATTACTTTGGGTTGACAGTCAATTTTATCTGATATTAGGATGGCTACTTCAGCTTATTTCCTGGTACCACTTGTTTGTATAATTGTTTCTAGCCTTTTATTCTGAGGTAGTGTTTGTCTTTGATACTGAGGTGCATTTCCTCTATGCAGCAAAATGCTGGGTCCTGTTTATGTATCCAGTCTGTAAGTTTATGTCTTTTTATTGGGGAATTGAGACCATTGATATTAAGAGATAATAAGGAATAGTGATTATTGCTTCCTATTATTTTTTATTTTATTTTTATGTTTGAGTGGTTATCTTCTTTTGCGTTTGATGAAAGAAGGTTACTATCTTGCTTTTTCCAGGGTGTAGTTTTCCTCCTTGTATTGGTGATTTCCAGCTATTATCCTTTGCAGGGCTGGGTTTGTGGAAATTTACTGTATAAATTTGGTTTTATCATGGAAAATCTTGGTTTCTCCATGTATGGTGATTGATAGTTTTGCTGGGTATAGTAATGTAGGCTGGCAATTGTGTTCTCTTAGAGTCTGTATGAGATCTGCCTAGGATCTTCTAGCTTTTATAATTTCTGGTGAGAAGTTTGATGTAATTCTGATATGTCTTCCTTTATATGTTACTTGGACTTTTTCTCTTACTGCTTTTAATGTACTTTGTTAAGTACATTTGGTGTTTTATTATTATGTGACAGGAGGTATTTCTGTCCTGGTCCATTCTGTTTGGAGTTCTGTAGGTTTCTTGTATGTTCATGAGCATCTCTCACTTTAGGTTAGGGAAGTTTTCTTCCATAATTTTGTTGAAAATATTTGCTGGCCCTTTGAGTTGCAAATCCTCACTCTCATCTATACCTATAATCCTTAGGTTTTGTCTTCTCATTTTCTGGATTTTCTGGATGTTTTGGGTTACCCAGTTCTTGCATTTTGCATTTTCTTTGACTGTTGAGTATCTTTGGCATCTGAGATTCTTTCTTCTATCTCTTGTATTCTATTGTTGATGTTTGCATCTATGACCCCTGATTTCTTCCCAAGGTTTTCTAACTCCAAAGTTGTCTCCCTTTGTGATTTCTTACTTGTTTTTACTTCCTTTTTAGATCCTGAATTGGTTTGCTCAGTTCCTTCACTTTTTGTGTGTGTGTGTTTGTGTTTTCTTGTAATTCTTTAAGATAGTTGTGTGTTTCCTCTTTCAGGACTTCTGCCTGTTGACCCAAGTTCTCATGCATTTCTTTAAGTGATTTTTGTGTTTCTTCTTTATGAGCTTCTATTTCTTGACCCACATTCTCCTGAATTTCTTTAAACGAATTTTGTCTTTCCTTTGTAAGGGCTTCTACCTGTTGATTCATCTTCTCTTATACTTCTTTAAGAGATCTATTTATGTCCTTCTTAAAATCATCTAATAGCATCATGACATGTGATTTTAAATCCAAATCTTTCCTTTTTGGTGTGTTGGGGTATCCAGGACACACTGCTGCCAGAAAGTTGTGTTCAGAGGCTGCCATATTCCCTTGATTTCTGTTAGTAATGCTCCTGTGTTTGCGTTTTGCCATCTGGTTATCTCTGGCATTGGTTCTGCTGTCACTGGCTGGTACTTGAACCTCCTGTGAGCCTGCAAGGCTATTTCCGTTCCCCTGGTTGACATGCTATCTCCTGGCACAGATTGCTGAGGGGCTGCCCTACTCCTGGGTGCCATTGGAGCTCTGGTGTGCCTTGCCCCAAGTGATGTTATACTCGGGATATTTCTGTGTACCTGGAGTACCTGTCTGCTGTCACCAGAGCAAAGATGGCGTAGACTTCAGTGCTCTCTCATGAAGCAGATATTCAATCTCTCATTCTCTCTTCTCTCCAAAAAGCTATAGTAATTTAAGAGAGATCTGAATAAAACACAACAGTAACCATCCTCTTTAAAAAATAAAGAAAAAAGAAGAAAAAAAGTAATATTTGATTCCAAAGGACTGAAATAAATATGCAAGTCTTGGAGTATCCATTTATTATCACAACAGTGACTGATAGCAACATGCTCTCTTCAATACCTGCATTTAAATCCAGTGTCACCTTTCAGTTTTATGAGTTTATTAAAGCATATTTAAGTCTTTCAGTTCCTTTTTTAGTTTTTGCAGATTTATAAAAATTATGTCAAAATGTAAATTAGAAATCACACTCAATTTTTTTTAAATACAAAATACTTCAAAACACGCTATATTCATCTTTTAATGGACATAGGAGGATCCTTCAAAAGTTGGTTTCTTTCGGCTAAAACAAGGGGAAACTGGACTTAGTTGTTGGCTGAGTCTCTTGGATAGTCCAATGAACAGCCTTTATGGAAGACTGTATTGTGTACACAATGAATTTTTTTTCTGTGCCTAAATCTTAAGTTACTAATTAAGACATCTGGACTATGAACATCAGGTCATTTTTGGAACCCATTGTGGAGGTATAGCAAGTGAGGAGATCATTTCCAGAAGATATTAGGCTACTATTTGAGGATTACAGTCCATGTTGTAACTACTTCTACACATCTGGAAAACATTTATAAAGACTATAAAATATTCACATCCCTTCCTTGTCAAGCTGCACCTCAGTGAGGGTAGTTTCCACAAGTTCTCTGGGGTGTTGAGCTCTCTTTCAGATCCCTGCATGGGTAAGGGCTCTGTGGCATATGGCTGAGATATCACATGTTAGCTTATCCTGTCTAGGTGTGTCATACCGTACATTGGCCTGAACAAATTAGAAAAAAATTTGTGGGCCCCAGATAAGTAGTTTCATAAAAATTTATCTGCAGAGTTGACAGAGCAGGTAACATTCTATTCTACTTTTTCCCTAGGATGTAGATTTTAGATACTTTTGAAGCATTAGGCAGTGACTGATCCAAAGGAGTCCAGGGGACCTGGAACATCTCAGCTTGTGCACTCCTTGAAGCCCCTTGATAACTGCATTCTTCCCCATTGTCTGTGACTCTGAGAGCCGTGTTGCCTTGATGTCATTTTCTTGGGATTTTACTGCAGCCTCCAGAAATTTTGTTGGGTATCCAACCAAAAAAAGTACCTATACACAGTTTTAAGCCAATATAAGTTCATTATTAGTCATTCAGAAACTATACTTTGTATTCTAGATCCCAATGTAGCCCTTAGCCATTTTGAGAGTGATCTTTTAAGCAAAAATACCATATTCTGGAAAAGTGAGAAGTGGAATTGGTACTATGAAGATAGAGAGAGCACACTTATATAAGTATGCCTGCTCTGCTACCTAAGGCTATGGTGAAATCCCAACTGGTGCTGTCACTAAAGGCCATATTGAGATCTGTAGCTATTCAGTACTGGCTATGTCAATGTCTGTAGCTCATATTACTATTAGAGACCTTGTGGACTTCCTGGTCTGGATGATGCCTGGGATACTGTTGATGTACAAGGGTTGTACACAGTTATTCCTATGCTCACTGGCTGTGGTACTCAGGAGAGATGGATACATTCTTCTCTGGTTGCAACAGTCAGGAGAGTGAGCCCTGTGTCACACCTGAGAAGCACAATAGACATGATACTGCTGCTTTGAGTATGTTCTAGAAGTTTAAAGAAGAGGTAGATGTAAGGGTGGGCCAACACGAAGGTCTAGATAGGAGCTGAATTGTGTAGCCAACTATATCTCCTATATCCACAAGACCAGGGTGAACTCTCAAGCATAGCTGCTGCTAGATCATCCTATTGTGCAAGTGGACAGGGGCAGGGTCATAAATCCCACTCTTAAGCCATTAGTGCCTTTTATTGCAACACTCAGGAGCATGAGCCCTACACCACTTACACCCAACCAATAGACAGAAGCTGGGCCCCCTGTGATAGAATTAGGAAAACCTGGAAGAATCTGAGGATGAGTGCACCCCACAGGAAGACAAGTCTCAACTAACCTGAGTCCCAGAGGTCTCTGACATTGAGCCATAAGCCAGACAGCCTACTCCAAGTGATATGAAGCCCCTTACACACATACAGTAGAGGACTGCTTGGTCTGGCCTCAGTGAAGAAGGTACTCCTAACCTTCAAAAGATTTCAGGCACCAGGGTGTGCAGAGGTCTGGTGCTGTGAGGGTAAAGGGTTAGGGACAGCCTCTAGGAGACAAGGGAAGAGGAATAGAATGAGGAACAGTCAGAGGGCAGTCCTGGAGGGGGATAATGACTGGACAGTAATAAAAACATTAAATAATTACAGCAGTAGCAACATCAGCAACAATAATAGCATTTTAGATGCAGAAGATATTATTAAGTTAATAAAGCTAATTAGAATAGAAATTGACTTAGATGCAGAACTCTGGACTCATCAGGATAGAAGAGATAATAAAATATTTTCTTCTGAATTGCCAAAAACAAACAGAGTGAAATTTTTAAATGTAACTATTACCTGATAATTTTCATAATTGTTTCATAGTGGTTCCTGCTGTATATTGTTTATTATTGCAAGAAATTAAGTTTCTATTTAGATAAAAAATGGGAATTATTGAGATTTGTTCTGTTGTTGTATATTGTAATGCTAAATACTGGTCCCCATGTCGGGTTGTTCCCAAAGATTAGAAAATATTTAAGTAAAACAAGTGATGCTATGTAACCTTGTTTTTAATTTAAAACTATTGGGTGAATGAAGATGGCAATAATTCATAGCTGAACAGTAGAGAGGTAGACAGAATTTCCATTTACAATCTGAGGCAAGAAGATGACACCATGTGTTAGGTTAGTTATGAAATCCTGGCCATGAACACTGGTGAATTGGAGCTGGGAGGGACACAAAAGGAACATAGCAAGTTATAAGTTGGGGTTATTGATAGGGAAGTAGATACAAATAATTTAGAGGGTAGATATCTGCCCAGATCTAGTGCTTTAAAGGCTTATAATAAATATAAAAATTTGAATCTCTTATCTTGGAACAGAATAATCAAAGACAGGTTAGAAACCCACAACTGAGATTAATAATTACGACAGTAATTATTACTACAATAGTAGACACTTTTACCATTATTTTTTAACAATGTCTTAGCCAGATCCTTTTACTAGATGGTTATTACCAAATAAGCATGTCATATTTCTGGGTAATGTGAAATTGTAAATGAACGAATAGAGCTCAAAATATTAGCAATGGAACACTTGTTATAACATTCAACATGTTGATAATGAGATAATATAAGAATGATATATTTAACAAGTTTAAGTAACCATTAAATTTCCTAGATTCTTCTAAAATAATCAAATGGAGAAGGAGTGCAATGAAAATTGAGTCAAGTACTATATAGTCTCAAAATTAGGTTCTCAGTATACTAAGTTAAGTGAGTTATGATTTCATGCAAAATAGTATCCATCTTTATCAAGAAAAATAAAAAGAACCAATCTGATTCTTAAAGAGATTAAAAAAAAGGACTCTAAGTTTTGTGTTATTTTATTTGATTCTTCTTTTTAAATTAAGAAGCTTTATGTTTTTCACTTATTTTATCATAGTTTAGGAACAAAAAGAGATGGGAAGGTGGTGGTAAAAGTAAATCACAAATATCATTATAGCGAGTATTTATGTGAAATCCCACCCAGTGTTGTAGTATTTAAGTGAGAGAGTCTTCACTGAGCATTATCAGAACACAGAATGAACAATACCAACCTAGACACAGAGTGAGAATATATAATATAACTAATCACCTGTTGACAGCTTATCCAGAGTGATTATTGAAAGCCATAATTTTAGGCAACTGATAGAATACAATGAAATGACAGCTTGTTCCACATGATAACGCTTGAGATTTTTCTTGAACTGCAATGTGAAATCAATGTAGAATACATAAAAATTACAAGAAAAAATGTTTTCTGCTTTGATTTTATTCCTTATTGATTTATAAATAGGTTTAATATATCTGCTAACATTCACCCTCTCATTCATATATCTTATTCTTTCCCCATCCTTTGTGCTGAGGAAGTCTTACTTCATTTCATGTCTTTTTGCTCTATTACCCAGTGGGATAATTCTGGGCCTCTTTCTGATTGCGGGTATTGAACTTTTCACTGGAACATGGAATAGTGGCTACCCAACTAATGACAATGACAATCTTTTTCCTTTCAACTCTAAACTGTCAGTAGCTTTCTAGTGAGGGTTCAGTTCTCATAAGCCCTTCCCTACTTAGAGGTTGAATCTTGAGTATGCTTTGTTCAAGCAACAGAAGATGCTGAGATCATGAATGCCATTTTCTTTTCATGCTCAGAAGAGAGAATCCCATGGCCCTCTATCTCATCTCTTTCCATTACCTCTTTCATAGGGTTTTCTGAACTTTGTAGGCTTGTTATGCCTACTCCGTTTAAGGCTGAAGTGTCAACAGTAACTTTTTCTCAGCACTTAATCAGCTGGACCTAGAACTTTACATTAGTAAACACTGTACATACCTAGTAAACAGTGTAATTAACTCTTACCTTGTTTTTACTTTTAAATTTTCAAATATTTATGTGAACTTTTATCAAAAGAATCTTTACATGTAAGTGTGATTGTTGAGCCAAAAAATGTCATTATGTTTTCAAACATTTAATTTTTCAAAAAACTAATGAATTTATATGTAATCCATCTTGATGATACTTTCTGAACTGTTCAAAATTTTCTCTGTATGGTATCCCATTTAAGAGCGATTTACTCATTTCATTGATTTTAGTGATTATTTTCTATATTCCAGTTCTATAGATGATATATAATTATATTTTGAAAATGTGAAATTTCCCTGTTTTCCTATAACTCACTTAAGTATTTCCATGAACATATTTGGAAACATGTTTCAATTTGCAACTGTATTTTCTTCTGTAACTATATAACTTCATGAAATGTCTTATATATTTGAGAAAACCTGATTCCATGTTCCAATGCCATGGACATGCATACATGACTGAAGTATAATAAGTCTTTTATTCCCTTTGATGATAGGTCTGCATTCTCTGTTGACTCGTTTGTACAAGAAATAAGTGTTTATGTTGGCCATTTGTAAATATTTATGTAATGTCCTAGTTAAAATGTATTTTAAATAAATCATTAGCAGTATATTCTCTTGTTGTGTACTATGGTGGCTTGAATATATTTGACCCAGGGGAAGTGGTACTATTCTCAGATATGGTCTTTGCTGGAGTAGCTGTGGTCTTGTTGGAGAAAGTGTGTCACTGCCGATATGGGTTTTGAGGTCCTCTGCTCATGCACTGCCCAATGTAGAAGAGACCATTTTCCTTTCTTATGGTTGATGACAGACTTCTTCTTGCTGCATTTGGATTAAAATATAGAATTCTTTGCTCCTCCAGCACCATGTTTGCCTGCATGCTGTCATGCTTCTCACCATAATGATAATATACTGAACCTTGGCACTGTAAAGCATCCCTAATGAAATATTTTCCTTTATAAAAGGCGACTTGTAAGACTGGAGAGGTGGATTCACAGTATAAAGCACTGACTATTTTTCCAGAATTTTTAAGTTCAATTCCCAGAAACCACATATTGACTTGAAACCATCTGTAATGGGATATGATGCCAGTTTCTGGTGTCTAAAGACAGCTACAGTGTACTCATATACAGAAATTAAATATTTTTTAAGCCAAATATCCAATTTAGTACTCTTACCCCAAAGGAGAAGTTACAGCAAGGACTGAAGGAGCTGAAGGAGTTTACAACCCCACATGAAGAACAAAAATATCAACAAAACAGTCCACCCCAAAGATCCCAGGGAATAAACTATCAACCAAAGAGTACACATGCGGGGACCAATGGCTCCAGCTGGATATGTAGCAGAGGATTGCCTTATTGGGCATCACGTAATGGGAGCCCCTTGGTCCTGTTGAGGTTTGATGACCCAGCTTAGGGATATGTTAGAGCGCTGAGGCAGGAGTGGTTGGTCGGGTGGGTAGAAACCTCGTAGAGGTAGGAGGATGGGAAAGGGGATTAGGGGGTTTGTGGAGGGTAAACTGGGAAGTGGGATAACATTTGAAATGTCAATAAATAAAATAACCAATATAATAACAATGAAAAAATTTTCCCCAAAATTAATTTTATCTTCTTCTCCTAATATATAGTATAACATATATCATATATTATATTTCATATATTATGTTAACATATATAATTATTACATATAATTATTTTATATAAATATATTTTACAGAATTACCCAAAAATAAAGTTTGCTTTGGCCATCTTTGGTCATCATGTCCCTTCACAGCTAAGGAAACCCTAAGACATGTACATTTGCTAAAATCAATGCCATTTATATTTTGAATAATACATTTGTTGTCATGTTTTTTGAAGACTGGTGTGCTAATTTCAATTTAAACATGTGCCAATACACTCAATTACATTCTTGAACCTTGAATTGTGGGCTAAACAAAATGGATTTCTTAACTCAATTATTTCCATCCCCCTTAAGGAAAGTAAAACTACCCTATTCTTATTATCATTGATTCACTATTTATGTACAATAAAAACTAATTCTTTTTTAACTACCATATTCTTTATTTCTTTTTTTTTATTTTTTTAATTTACATTCCAAATCACTTCCCCTTTCCCGTTTCCTCCCTCCCCGAAAGTCCCATAAGCCCCCTTCCCTCCCTCTTTTCTCCATTCAACCCCATCTCGTTACTCTGTCCTGGCGTTCCCCTACATCCAGTCTTTCCAGGACCAGGGGTCTCTCCTTCCATCTTTTTAGAAATCTATTGATATGCGGATTGTGTCGAGGGTATTCCGAGATTCTGGGTCAATATCCCCTTATCAGTGACTGCATACCATGTGTGTTCTTTTGTGATTGGGTTACCTCACTAAGGATGAAATTTTCAAGTTCTGACCATTTTCCTAGGAATTTCGTGAATTCACTGTTTTTAATTGCACTGTAGTATTCCATTGTGTAGATATACAACATCTTCTGAATCCATTTCTCCATTGAGGGACATCTGGGTTCTTTCCAGCTTCTGGCTATTATAAATAAGGCTGCTATGAACATAGTGGAGCATGTGTCCTTATTGCATGCAGGTAAAGTCTCAGGGTATATGCCCAGGAGTGGTATAGCCGGATCCTCCGGGAGTGTCATGCCCAGTTTTCTGAGGAACCGCCAGACTGCTTTCCAGAGTGGTTGTACCAGCCTGCAATTCCACCAGCAGTGGAGGAGTGTTCCTCTTTCTCCACATCCTCGCCAACAACTGCTGTCTCCTGTGTTTTTGATCTTAGCCATCCTGACTGGTGTGAGATGGAATCTCAGGATTGTTTTGATTTTCATTTCCCTAATGACTAAGGATGATGAACATCTCTTTAGGTGCTTCTCAGCCATTAGATATTCTTCAGGTGAGAACTCTTTGTGTAGCTCTGTACCCCATTTTTTAATAGGGTTACTTGCCTCTCTGGAGTTAAACTTCTTGAGTTCTTTGTATATCTTGGATATTAGCCCTCTGTCGGATGTAAGGTTGGTAAAGATCATTTCCCAGTTAGTTGATTGCCGCTTTGTCTTTTTGACAGTGTCTTTTGCCTTGCAAAAACTTTGTAATTTAATGAGGTCCCATTTGTCTATTCTTGATCTTAGAGCATAAGCTATTGGAGTTCTGTTCAGGAAATTCTCCCCTGTGCCCATATGTTCAAGGTTCTTCCCTAGTTTCCCTTCTATTAGTTTCAGTGTGTCTGGTTTAATGTGGAGATCTTTGATCCACTTAGAATTGAGCTTAGTGCAAGGAGATAAGGATGGGTCAATTTGCATTCTTCTGCATGTTGACCTCCAGCTGAGCCAGCACCATTTGTTGAAAAGGCTATCTTTTTTTCCACTGGATGGTTTTAGCTCCTTTGTCAAAGATCAAGTGACCATAGGAGTGTGGATTCATTTCTGGGTCTTCAATTCTGTTCCATTGATCTACATGTCTGTTACTGTACCAATACCATGCAGTTTTTAACACTATTGCTCTGTAGTACAGCTTGAGGTCCGGGATACTGATTCCTCCAGAGGTTCTTTTACTCTTGAGAATAGTTTTAGCTATTCTGGGTTTTCTGTTATTCCAGATGAATTTTTGAATTGCTCTTTCTAACTCTATGAAGAATTGAGTTGGGATTTTGATGGGGATTGCATTGAATCTGTGTATTACTTTTGGTAAGATGCTCATTTTTACTATATTAATCCTGCCAATCCATGAGCATGGCAGATTTTTCCATCTTCTGAGGTCTTCTTCAATTTCTTTCTTCAGAGACTTGAAGTTCTTGTCATACAGATCTTTCACTTGTTTGGTTAGAGTCACGCCAAGATACTTAATATGGTTTGTGGCTATCGTGAAGGGTATTATTTCTCTTACTTCTTTCTCAGCCTGCTTATCCTTTGAGTATAGGAAGGCTTCTGACTTGCTTGAGTTGATTTTATATCCGGCCACTTTGCTGAGGTCATTTATCAGCTGTAGGAGTTCTCTGGTGAAGTTCTTTGGGTCGCTTATGTCTACTATCATATCGTCTGCAAATAGTGATAGTTTGACTTCTTCCTTTTAAATTTGTATCCCTTTGACCTCTTTTTGTTGTCTAATTGCTCTAGCTAGA
Organism: Tokudaia tokunoshimensis; assembly: GCA_036184795.1. Lineage (NCBI taxonomy): Eukaryota > Metazoa > Chordata > Mammalia > Rodentia > Muridae > Tokudaia > Tokudaia tokunoshimensis. The sequence goes on along the minus strand of BTHU01000001.1, from coordinate 61,343,698 downwards.
ACTTCAAGTACTATATTGAAAAGATATGGAGAGAGAGGGCAGCCTTGTCTAGTCCCTGATTTTAGTGGGATTGCTTCAAGTTTCTCTACATTTAGATTGATGCTGGCTACCAGTTTGCTGTAAATTGATTTTACTATGTTTAGATATGGGCCTTGAATTCCTGATCTTTCCAAGACCTTTAGCATGAAAGGATGCTGAATTTTGTCAAATGCACACACACAAGCCGCCCGAGACCCAAGCGACATTATGTCTGTCTGTCTCAGAACCTGGCTGTCCCAACCTCCCAGTCACTGGAGCAAAGATGGCGGAGGGCACTCTCCGTGGTGCCGCTCACCCTGTAGTCGCGATGGCCCGCAGATCTGGCACCCAGACGACCACAGCGCTGACCCGTTCTCGGGCACAGAAGGAAGCCCCAACAGGCCGTGTCCCAAGTGATGTTATATTGGGGATAGGGAGCTTGGGGTACCTGTCTCTTCAGTGCAGTCTGCGGGAACAGAGGTCGCGGAAGGAAAGCTGGTAGGCTCCAGCCCAGTGCGGGGTCCCTCTGCCAGGCAGAAGTCCCACCAACTACCATATTCTTATCCAGTATACCTCCATTATTACAAGAATGCTAGAGTCTAAAGTTTTCATGTCTAAAATTTCAGTAACAAAACATTGCCTTCCAGAGTTTGTTTCTTTCCTCTAGAATGCTAACTGTCATCTAAGAGTGTTTGCTACATCTTGAGCACATGTTAGGCTAACTTGGAAGACTCTGGCATGTGGAACTGGTTTTGCACTCAACAAATATTCAATATTGAAGGGAATATAGAGGCTGACACCAAAGTTTCTACAGGTTACTGAAGCTAGAGAATGTGTAGTGGAGTAAAATTCCCCAAAAGGGGCCCTTGATTGGTCATTGCATGTAATGAGGACATGAATCCCAAGTTACAGTTGGAACTTTATAATTTTGGTAATGTAAAGACTCTGGAACACCTACCAAAGAAAGCTGTCAGTGCAAAGGTGGTCCAGCTTGAATAAGGATGACATTGAAGGGGAGACAGCAGTAGAGTCGTGGACCTGCCTAACGCTATTGAAGCCCACATGATACCATCAAAACTCCCAAATATCAGATATCAAGCTGCAGCATTTGATGTTTTTTTAATGTTTTGATTTTCTTTCAAACTATTTGCTTTTTCTGTTATGTACTGCCATTCCTTTCAACTTTGCAGTGGGAATGCTTATACTGTGCCATTGTGTATTTACAACTTGTAATTTCTATTTTGATTTAATAAAGGTTCACATTTCATGGGTCATCCTAAGTTTCAAATGAAATTTGAAGAGAAGTCTCCTGAAGAATAAGGGTGCTTTTAAAACATTATGAGTCTTAAAAGACACTGTGAACTTGCATTGTGAAATGAATATGAAAGTTTATACACAAGGAATGGTATGATACTGTGTAAGCATTATACATGTGGGTATCAAGTAGGCAAAGAATGAAACTATCATGATTTACACTAATTTTCAATTGCATGTGATATAAAATGACATTAGAAATAAATTTCTTGACATATTCATGATGGTCTTTCAAATACTAATGACTGACCTTGGAAGTACACTTTGAGTGTAAGGCTACTTTTCTTTTGAATATTGTCCTCAATTAAATAAAAATGAAAGGGTGAGCAGAACATCAGCATTGTCCTGATATTTTTCTTCATAATTTCAGGTTGAATGAGACCCTTACTACAGGCAACATGTCTTCCCTTACATGCAATGTGCATGATTCCTTAAATAATGAGCCAGATAATATGTATTTATTTGATATGATACTGGGGAAAATGTGAGCCAATTTCTCCATGATTTTCTGTGTATTTTCTGGGAACTGATCAATCCTTCCTACAGAAAATACTAATTATCTTAACACTAATTATTTCAAGAGAATAATAGTAAATAATAAGGAAAGGTATTAAGAAAGATTTTCCTTTGGGAGTACTAAGGTTGTAGCATAAGGACTTAAAAAGGGCTATTATAGAACTGTGGCTTACATGGTGTTTCAAAGGAAATCTTAATGTAATTTAAAACATGGTAAATGATTTCCTTATTTGTATTTGCTTGATTCTGTATTAAGAAATGGCTTAAGTTTAGGACCTATGTTTGACTCTTGTCAGAGGCTGAAATTGTAACTACAGGTCATAATTACAGAGTTCACAAAGATTTATGTGATCCTTCAAAAATTTGAATGTTTTTGAATTTTTTTCTTCTTAATTGGATCTGTTGGAAGTCCTTTCTATACATGTTTGATGACTAGATCATGTTCCAGGTATTTGAGAATTCTGAATTAATTTAACATTGTATACATTTTCAATAAGGAGTAAATCAATACCTAAATGTAATAACTAGTAATGTGCTTACACAGAGTTTGAATCAGCAGGATATCAGCATATGTTGGATCTTACTAACAAATGATCGTAACATTGCATGCTAAAGAGAAATCTGACAGCACAATTGCATGATATGTTTTGATATGGTGGTCTTTCAAGATTCCTTTACAAAGAAATCATAATGAAATCCTGACCAGTCCATACTGCAAATTAGTGTATGTGACTCAAAAAGTTTCCTTATTTATGTATTTACGTTCTTAAAGATATATTTCTTATTTTAATTCCATGTGTATTTGTGTTTTTTATGCATTTGTGTTTTTGTACACTGTAGATACCTGGTGCCTATAAAAGCCAGAAATAGGTGTCACATTCCTTGGAATGGGAATCAGAGAAAATTGTGAGCCATCACATAGATTTTTGAAAATGAACTCACATTGTCTCTAAGAGCAACAAGTGCTTCATCTTATAAGCCAAGGCTCTAGCCACTCACCGTTTTTCTTTTTTCTTTTCTCTTTTGTTTTTATAAAACCTTTTTTGAAGATGTGATTAATTAAAATATTTTTCCTTTTCCATGCATCACTTTAACCCCCAGCCCATATACTTGTCCTCTCTCTTTCAAATGCAGTAACTCCTTCTTGCTGTTGTTTTGGTTTAATACGATATTACATGCATGTATGTGCACAAGTGTCCACGTATGCATGTGTAGAAAGAAGCTCTTATGAGCACCACCTGTCAATAAAACAGCTTATGGTTAATGAGCTAAGATAGAATATAGGAGGTGAGTAACTTGCCGGAAGACAGAGTATTCGGATACATGGTGAGAGAATAAAAGATGATGCAAGAAGAATTGCAGTAAATTCAAAGGAGATTCTGGAAACCTTGAGGGAAAATCCAAGGAAAAAGGCTGAAACTGAGGGAGATGTAACTAACTATGTGGTATAAATTGAGTAGTTTGAATGGGTTAAATAAATTAGGACTTAGCCAGGGAATGATCCAAAGCTTATGTCCTAGGCATTTAATAATAAATAGTTACAGAGATGTCATCCTGTTAGCAGGAGCTAGAAGGAGAAACAGATTTAATATTTTTATACAAACACACACACAAACACACACACGCAAATGCTCTTCACTGAGAAGTCCTTATCTCCAATTTTCAAGGAGTCGCCAACACTCAACTCTTGGCGAAATCATTGATATATTCAATATTTTAGGATTTTATAAATTTAAGATGATATAAATGTTAACCAAAAATATATGCTTATTTTGCCTTGTTTACATTCATTATAATAGAGATATTTATTTGTATATGTTTAAATATATTCTATAAGTATAGCTGAGAGTTTACAACTAAAACACATGTCTGTTTAACATATCAATTTAATGTGATGTATAGTGTTATTTTATTAAGCAAAGGAATTTAAATTGCTTTGTTATGAAAATCTTATGGCAAAGATTTTAGAAAATTCCACCAAATAACAAGTGGTTAATCATTACAGAAATAAATAAAAAACAATGTAAAAGTCAGGGAAGGAATTTGATAAAATATAAACATATAACTATGTATTTGAAAGTAGGAAGAAGAAGTCTTAGATTATTAAAAAAAAAAGATAAGTAAGAGCTATTGATCTCACACATTCGTGGTCAAATTGTGACTTTGTTGACTTTATATCTGTTCTGAACATAATGAATCATAGCCGTAAGATTAAAATTGCTAAGGGTGAATAGGGGTAAATCAAGAAAAAACTGTTTCTGCTAGGAAGTGGAATGATCTTTTGCATTGCAAGGTGTTTACAATTTTAGATGTTAATCTGGAAGGAGACAATTGGTAACTAGGAAATGATCATTCTGCTTAGGGCTGTGGCCTACCACTAAGAAATATATGTAAAAAAAAGCTTTTGTCCCACCAAGATTGAGCCAACAAAAGAAGGAATCCAGATTCTACTAAAAGGATCCAGAAAACATGACAAAATGTGGCAGTTAGCATTATTTTGAAAATATTACAGTTACAAGACTGACACTTATTAACATTAGGCAAATTCTTGTAAAGATAAATGTGGCCCGGCAAAGCATATCAGTGCTCTGAACCCAGATTAAGACAAAGGAGATAAAATAGTACAGGGAGGGACTTGAAGGTTTTATCCTGCTGTTTGTTGCCCCCTGAATGACTGCAACTTCAAGGAAAGAGTCAGTTCTATTAAGAAAGGGAGTATATATAATACAAAATTTTTCTAATAATTTATAACAAAACATGGTACAATAGTTATAAATGGTAAATTAGAACAACTTTTGTATTCAGTACAAGTGGCATCTTATAGAAAGATAAAATGGGGGCTGTAACAATGTTGTATCTAGGTAGTGTCATTGACCCATTTCCACTGAGCATTTCTGTACGTCAATGTGTTAATTCTTGCTTACTTCACATACCTGACAGGCTGTGGAAAACTCCAGCATGCTCAATTTCACTAGAATAACAGGGTTCATCCTTCTGGGATTCTCTGATGTCCCTGAACTACAGACTGTATGTGGGTTCTTCTTCCTGGTAATGTACCTAGCAGTCATAATGAGTAACTTTCTCCTCATCACTCTCATCTCTCTGGATCTGAAACTCCAAACACCCATGTACTTTTTCCTGAAGAATTTGTCCCTATTGGATGTCTTCTTTATTTCTGTTCCAATACCAAATTTCTTTATCAGTAACATAACTCACAATAATTCAATATCTATTCTGGCTTGTGCCCTCCAAGTGTTTTTAATGGCTTCTTTTACATGTGGGGAAGCAAATCTCCTAACAGCAATGTCATATGACCGCTATGTTGCCATCTGTTCTCCCCTTCACTATGAGGCCATCATGAGCAGTGGTAACTGTGTGCTGATGGTGAGTGTTTCCTGGGCTACAGGGATACTCATTGGAGTTTTATACACAGCTGGCATATTTTCCATGCCTTTCTGTGGCTCCATTGTGCTCCCACAGTTTTTCTGTGATGTTCCCTCATTGTTAAGGATTTCTTGCTCTGACACACTTATGATCATTTATACAAGTCTTGGAATTGGTGTTTGTCTGGGAATGTCTTCTTTCATCTGTATTGTGATCTCTTACTTTTACATTTTCGCCACTGTGCTGAGGATTCCTACCACTAAAGGTCAGTCCAAAGCATTTGTCACCTGCCTCCCTCATCTCAGTGTTTTCAGTGTTTATGTTGCCACTGCTTGCTTTGTCTATCTGAAGCCCCCCTCAAGTACAGCATCACTTACAGAGAGAGTATTTTCTGTGCTATATACTGTGTTGCCTCCAGCACTTAATCCTGTGATTTACAGTCTGAGAAATAGTGATGTAAAATGTGCTTTGAAGAGATTGCAACGAAATCTCTGCCCAAGTGTTTCACTTCATGTAACAGTTCCAAGTATCTGTCTATGGTTTTGAGGCTCACATTTTACCAGCAACTTTTGTAAATTTTGACTCTCAAAAAAATATAGATGCTCGTTTTTGCCTTAACTCAGTAAATACCCAGATGAAGGCTAATATGAACAATGATCAGAAAATTATATAACATCAGAGTAACTTATAATGTTACAATTCCAGTTTCTACTCTTCTATGAAATAACCATTCTCATTTGAGGAGTATATCTTTCTAAGAAGATTGCTAATTTTACCTTCATTGTAAGACTGAAAGAATATCTGTTTGTTTGATTACTCCTTATCTAGTTCATTTACAAATAAAACAAAACAACAAATGCAACAAAATTTTTGAGATAGAGGAAGCATGTGAACAATGAAGGTTAATTCATATATGGTTTGTCTCTTAACTACACAAATAATTAGAACAAATAGGCCAGAAGCAACCCACCAGGCCTAGATTGCAGTAGGCTCATGCTTGAAGAAGTATCAAATTCTTGAGGCAAAGGCAAACCTGGAAAAAGATCATATAAGCAAAGTTCTAAAAGACAAATAGTGGACACCCAAGTTGAGACTATTATCAGAGAGACACTGGAAAGTTCAAAATTTTTGTGTATGTTTTTCTGCACATTCTCTTGAATAGTAACATTACTTATACATGAGAGACAACAGGCTTACAAATCTAAGGAATGAGTATAAATAACCTTACAAATTCTAAAGAATTTTAAAAACACAAAGTCCTTTTACAAATTGCCAATTAATAAAAATAAAATACTGGGAGGAGGAGACTCTGTGACTATCGTAAGAAACTGCAAGGGTCTTTCTGACCTGTGAAGCTATCTGACTTTCAGACATTGAGTAGTGGGTTTGCAGTTGCTGAGTCACCTGAGCTTAAGTTGCAGAACTGTATGAGTGAGATGCTGGTCTAAGGCTATTGGAATGCAAATGATCCCATGATAAATCTCAAATGCTATACAAAAAGCTAAATGTTGTACAACTTTCCCCTGCTGGATTTGACTTTACTGCCTTTTTTGTTCTCATTATCATGTCTTCAGAATGGAAAGATCTGCTGTGTGCCACTGGACATATGAAGTACATAGTTTTTTTTAAAGATCAAATACACTCTTGCTGCTTGGTTCAGGAGAGAATTGAATCATGAACTTAAAAACAATTTCTTTTATTTTAAATTGTGTCATCATATGTATTTGAGATGGTGAGTGCATATTAGTGAGGATGATATCAAAAGTCAGAACAGTTCACTGGGGCAAAAATGATGCACCCATTTTGGATAACCTAATGGGAGTGCCTGAAAAACAAAACAAAACAAAACAAAACTTCATCCTCTGAAAGATCTGTTTCTGCTCTTAACAACTGACTTACCTCTCCTAGGCACCACAGACATTTTAGCTATGCTGACATTAGAAGTGTTAACACTTTAGGGATTTTTACAGATGTACTAAACACATTTGTACAATATTATGATTAAAAGTAATACATTTAGGGATAAAGTTGAAAAGAAAATGACATGAGATGGTTAATATTTGTTGTAAATTTCATGAATTATAGTATAGTATGGCTATGTTTTTAATGGCATTTCCAGAAAGGATTGACCTTAATAGGAAGATGAACTGTGCCTGTGGGTAACTTTATTTTCTCATTTGGCACACTAGTTAAATAAAAGTTGCTGAGCAGATTATCGTTAGAGCATGATAGTATCATTTTCTGCTATCTGACTATAGGCACACTGTGACAGCTCTTTCATGATCATGTAACTAAGCTTTCTTTGTTATTTGGACTCTACTGCAAAAGTGAGCTAGAATGGTTTCTCAGGTTGACTTTTATTTTCTATATTTGATACAACATGGAAAAAAGTGATTAATACTGGATATATTGAAAGAGTCTTGTTCAGAATGACTAATTTTGTATTTTGAAACATTTTTTTTAAAAACTAAGATGTCTCTGTTATATATACTACATAATTGATGAAGTCCATAATTACTCCATTTCTGGAGAAATATGAGCATGTTCTTCACAATCTATCACAGTCTATATAACATTTAGCTGAGTAATATGATGTGCAGAAAGCAGCAATAATTACAACACTCTCGGAAAGGATGGAGCTTTCATAATAGTATTCAGAAAAACCCCTTTCTGGGACACCAATGGAGTATCCATACGGCTTAGAAAAACCTCTTAGAGACATTGTGGCTACTTAAAGTTTCTAATGAATCTACATGAAAAAATATAAAAAGGGAAATATTTTTCTCACTGATTATATGTATATGATCCTGATAAGAAAGGATTACAATTTAGCTTTGAACATCAAGTTTTCTCACACCCCCAAAGAGGAAACCCTATGTTATATTTTCTGTTTCCAAAGCATGCTGTACCTTTATTGTCCTTTAAGGTGATCTACTGCTAAATTAAACTTTAATGTATATGAAAACAATTCCCTCCTCAAAACTACCTGCTTAAAAATCTTTCTACATGTATCTGAGAAGTAACTTTTTTAGGAACATGAAGAATCTTAATTGTTCTAAGGTTTAAATTTCAAATTTCCGTTGATAAATGTTAAAATACACTGTCTAAAATAATTTTTAGAACATTATAGATATGGAAAAAATTGGGAGTGGTATTAAAATGTAATTTAGCAGTGACTTATTTACACTTATTTTTCCTGATGTTTTTCTTTTATACATGTAGTTGGAATAGCCTAGCAAAGTTCCTGGATCTTATGCCTCTACCATGTATTGTTCTTGTGTACACAGACAGTTTCTCTCTAAATGTCCAAATGCTATCTATTCTCATGTTAAATTAGAGCTGTATTTACGAAATGCCATCTCCAGAGTTCTTTGTCCTATATACTCTTCCTTTGAATTTTGGTTAAAAGACAATAACCTGAAACAATCAACTGATTGATCACTATACCAGTCTTTATTTTCCCAAATCATCTCATATGAAGAATATTTTGTTGTTTGTAAACTATTTGTACAGCCTTAACTTTGACTCCTCTAGTGGACAATAAAATATTCTAATAATCTCTGAGTTATTCTCTATTATGTACTCAGAATAATACTAACACACACACACACACACACACACACACACACACATACACAGAGAGACAAACAGACAGACAGACAGAGAGAGAGAGAGAGAGAGAGAGAGAGAGAGGAACACACAGAGGGTGAGATTTGTATTAAAGTGAAATAGTAAAGTAAATGTGACCTAGTAACCAACAGTATAATTTTAACACTAATTACATGGCAAAAGGTGATTTGAAACAATCTGACATATAAGAGAAAAGTAGTCAAGAAAAAGATGAAATATTTTCTTGAATTTACTTTAAAGAAATCCTATACCAATGATATCCTGACTTTAGAAATTAACAATAAGTTACATATAATTGATCTTGACATAAATCAAATGAGAAACATAATAATTATTATCTACATAATCAAAGAGTAAATGTAACAGTAAAATGAAGGAGGGATAGAAATTTAATAAATAAAATTGTATTGGAGATAAGTGTTTTCAGAATTATTAAGAATGTCAATATTAAACATAGGGAGAACACAAGAATCACTATCATTGAACATTCTGGCTCAGACTGTGGTCTGGTTGATTTTTCACTCAGTTCTGACATGCAGATTATTAGCAATGTCAAGGTAATTGCACTAGACCCTACATAAAGAGGCAATCATTAATTTTTGCAAAACAAAATTTTGTCAAGACAAGTTATCTTTATTTACTTCTCTGTGTTTTTACCAGTCAGATGTACCATTTGGAAGAGGGGAAATTTGTTCCATAGTTGGTGAACACATCTTTTCATGGGTTAAGTCTCATCAGTGAGTCAACTGCCTACAAACCTCCACTATTAAAGCAATGCTTATCTAAAAAAATAAAATCTTCTTATTGATAACCTGTAGTCTATAATCGATGATGTAATAGACAATAAATTGAGAAAAGAGATATTCCAAGACAACAAAAAACTTAAACAATATCTATCCACAAATCCAACCCTGCAGAAGATATTAGAAACAAACCTCAAAGGGGAGATTAACTACACTCAAGAGAATAGAAGAAATAAATTTCATGCCAGTAATACCAAAAGAAGGAAAACACACACACACACACACACACACACACACACACACAAAACTAATACTACTAGTAGTACAAGTTCAGCAGTAAGAAAATAACATGAATTGACAATATTTTTATTAGTATCTCACAACAACAATGGAGTCAATTTTCAAATAAAATATAAAGACACAGGCAAACTGAAATTATAAGCAGATTATAAAGTGTAAAACATCTCCACAATAAATGGTTTAAAAAATGCTTTGTGTGTTCACATTTGTGTGTCTGTATATTTTTATTTTATTCAACAATGAAAATATCTGAACATTACTTTCTTCACAGCCTCCTTTATCTGTTTGTTTCTAAGACTATAAATAATAGGGTTTAAGTATGGAGAAACAATGGTATAAAATAGAGTCATTTCCCAAACTATTTTTGAGTTTGCTTGAGGTTTTAGATATACATAGGCACCAGAACTAAGAAACAAAGGCACCACAATAAAGAGAGGTACACAGGTGGAAAAGGATTTCCCTCTCTCTCCTTTGATAGGAACCTTCAAGACAGTGGATAATATGTGAACTTATGTAATGGCAATGCAAGTAATGCAGCTACCACTGAACCCAATGACAGTCAGAAGAAGTAAGAGCTTGTTGTTAAAGGTATCAGAGCAGGAAAGCTTCATCAAAGTTGGGATATCACAGAAGAACTGAGGGACTACATTAGAGTGAAAGAAGGACTGCTGGAATATTTTGAAAGTGTGCATATTCGCAATGACAATAGAGCTAAGTAAAGAAGCCAGTGTCATCTGAACACAGAATTGATGGTTCATAATCACAGGTTACATGAGAGGTTTACAGATGGCCACATAGCGGTCCTGGACTATGATGGTGAGAAACTGAGTCTCTACACATGCACAAAAGAAGACCAAAAAGATTTGTGCTGCACACCCAGCCACAGAAATATTTCTGTGGTCAGTGGGAGAGTTGATACAAGCATTGGGCACAGTAACAGAAACGTAGCCCATGTCTAAAATGGAAAGATTCCTGAGGAAGAAGTACATGGGTTTTTTCATGGTCTGGTCAACTGTAGTAGCAATGATGATCGTAAGATTCCCTAACAGGCTTACCAGGAAAACCAGCAGAAACAGCACACTGGGTGGGAGCCTGAATTCCCAAGACTCTGCAAAATCCTCCAGAAGAAACTCAATCACCAGAGTTGAATTGGCCATAGTGTCAAAGTACAGGTTTATCTGAAAGAGAAAAGCAGCAACTGAGAATAACTTAATTGGTAGACCACTAGCATTTCTCTTGGAACTCTTTATTTTTGTTTTCTAAAACTGGCCTTTATGTGGGAAAAATCAAGTATTTTTTCCTTTGGCTATGTGTGCTTTTAACATGCGTAGTTGTTAATACACATATATGTGGCTGACTGTTAAGTTGTATGTTATGATGATAAGCACTCAGAATTAATTTCCATACTAATAGATTTCTTATGAATACTATTATTTTAATAAGTATTAAGTTGTTTAATGTAAAGTTATATAATATGCTAAGTTTCTCTCCTTGATAAACCACCAGCATCAATTAGGAATGCTGAGAGACATTTAACATGTGGAATATATTTTTAAAACTATTTCTGTATTTATTAAAATATATGGATTTACATATGAAATGAAGTTATGTCATATGATTGTTTTAAATATAAACATATATGCCTATCCATTTGGGATGGGAAAGGGAAAAGAAGTGAATATAAGAGACATGGACATAAAAAATTTATTGTGAAAGACAAATAAAGATGAAGAAGATAGAAGTGAAAGATGAGGAAATTATTTCATTCTGCTTTTGGCATGTGTGAGATTTTCAGAATAGGCCATTTGCTGGGAAACCTAGGCACAGTTACCTTCATATGCTTGAGGAAAATTTTTTTCTTTTTGGAGAAACCTTGTGTTTTCTAAAAATTCAGTTATATTATAGATGATGATTTCAATTTCTTAAAACGAATTATTTGGATATATGAACAATGACACCTGAAATATTGCTTTGCTAGTTGAATCCTGGAACAAAGACAACTCTGTATATATAGCTAAACACGATATCATGCTTTATAGCTTTTATGTTCTTACAGGTTGAGTCAAGTGTAGCTGATGTCAAAGAACACTATAAAATCCCACAACATGTTTTTCTAGTAGGGATCAACATACTATCAATTTCCCTGAGTAATGCATGGTATAAAAACAGTAAATTCTAAAATTTATGTTTACTTATAGGAGTGTTAATGGAAGAGTTCAAACTGCATGAAATTACATGCAAATTGCCATTAACTCAAAGAAATAAGATAACACTTTTTATCAAATCCATATGGCACCCACTAATGATTCTACATGTTACAAAACAATAATGGCATAAAATTTTATATGTTATAAATGTTATAAAATGTAATAAGTTTAATTAAAAGCAAAACACCTTAAGAGTCCAACAAAGCAGCTAAGCAATTGATAGAAGCAGGTAACAGAGCAAAAGCAAGTGATGAAAAAGTTAGAGTTACTTTTTTTCCTTGAAAGAGTTACACGTATTGAATAATTTAATTTGGAAACTTCAAAATTCTGAGAGAATGAAATTCACAAAGGTTAAAGAAAACACTAAGTAGTAACATTACCTAATTAACATTAACTAATTTAATTCTCATTTGAGTAATTTATTTTATCTAAAAAAGGGTAATTGAATGTTTTTTCAAATGCAGAAAAAGGAAGAATATTCTTCCCGATTGATATATTAGTAAGAGATATATATTGAATATATTGGCATATCTGTATAATATATTTGACATATTTTCATCAAGAGCACAGTCTAAAATGCCCACAAACTAGTTGAGAGTTATGTTAAAGTGAGCAGTATAATTAAAATGTAAAACTAAATTAAATAATACATTACCTAACACATTTCTAGTTGTCATCCAAAAGATACTACTGAATACACAGTTTATCAGTAGACAACCTGCCTTGCAAGTGTTTAGAAAACTAGTGTCTGTGATATGTTCCGAGTCATCTTTAGCAGATGTGTAGAGTGACAATTCTGAATGAATAACTGGGGATCAGATTAGGAAGCAGCATTCACATTTTAATTATAGCTGCAGTATGCTACAGAAAGGAAGGGTGAAGGACCCCTGCAAACACAAAGGTCCATGGTGGCAATGTCAGAATGATTACACAACACCAGCTTTTGGAAAAAGTGTAAGGTGATATTGTGTCTAAACTCCACAGGGTATTGAACAGCTAGACTAGCTAATTTTAGAATGTGTCACCTTCATAAATATTGTAAAATTTCAGTGTCTATGAAAAGATTGAAAAAATCTATTTGTATACTTCCAATATAAAAATTATGCTGGAAGTTAAACAAAAATATAGTAAACAGAAAGAATGCACAAAGTGGTTTTTACATTAGGTTTTCAAAAAATTTATACCACACCTAAAAGGAATTATTCAACTTCAGCTGTGGTGATTAGCCACCAAGAGCCTGAGTAAGTTTCTTATAGTGCTTGAGAGATCCTTTAAAATTCCTCTAAGACAGTATAGAACTTAGAGTAAAAAGCCATTTCTAGAGCCAAAGATTATTACCAAATAAAAAGGCATCAAAATGAACTAATTGAAAATAAAGACACCCGTGCTATCAGTGTCTGAGCATCTGATTATAAAAGCAAACTGACAGATTTATAAATAAATATCACAATGAAAATATTAAAATATTTTAATATTCATCTTCAATCGTACTGAAATTCATGTGTGAACATTACATACCAATATAATCTCAGAGAAATATATGAGGAAAAATTCCCTAGCAATAAAATCCATCAGCTGTTTAGCCAGCTGGGAAGACACCTGCATTCCATCTTTCATCTGTCTAAAACAGCATGGGTGTTCCTGGAAAATATCACACTGAGTGAAACAAGTCTGGTGAATTAGATGCAGAGGTAAAATAAGTCTTAACAAGTCAAAAGACAAATCAAATTACCCCAAGTTCCTTTTCCTATGCCCAAATTAAGTAGAAATTGATAAAATAGAAGAATAATAAATGCCCATAAACTACATTTAAAAATAGATTAAAGAAGAAATAAAAGACAACTTGGAAAATACTTCAAGTCCAAGAAGTAAAGTATGACAGTTATATTAGTTAACAAGTTAATCATTAAATGAGTTCATAAAAATAAACAACTGCCATTGTATAATAATGTTGGCGAAGAAAAAGAAAGAACAAATTTTATAAAAATTGTAAAACCAACAATATAAAATAATAATAAGAAATAGGTAATAAAAAGTTATGTTATACAAATAGAATTATTAAAAGATCTTAAAATGATGTTACAGTAACTAATGTCTACTGGGTGAAGGAGCACTAACTTCTTCTAAAATGAACATCATAACTAGTTATAAAGTTATCATCCCTGAGATCATATAAACACAAATGAACAAAATAAATGGATTCTTCAGATTGTGCCTATGTATGTGTGTATATATACATATGTACATATTTGTATATATATATATATTCTTTTCATATGTACATGAAAAGAAAATAAGGTATCAATTTGAGAGTAGGGGGATATGCTAGTGGTTGGAGTGAGGGGAAATAGAAATGCCTATAGGGACAAAAGGGAAAAAGGAGGATGTAATAACATTTTAAGTAAAATATATTGAAAGAATAAACAAAAATAATGGAACAGAAATAAAAATACTGAGATTATTATATATATACCAAAAAGTTAAATAATGAGATGTGAATTAATTTCCAGAATTATGCAGCTTATGTAGACTTAACATTTTTCAAACAGTTGGAAGATACATTAGTTTCAGAGAACATAATTAACAAAAAAGGACACTGGGTAAGAATTTATTGTCCTAAAATAATTTAAAGAGTACGTGGTTTCAAGAATAAATTCAACACAATTAAGGAAAATTTGATTTCTATAATGATAAATGTTCAAAAAGTGATATTAATAATATTACCAATACTTAAATACCAAAGCAAGAAAATGTCACCAAAATAAAATGAGTGCAGGTGAATAACTGTGATAAAATTTAAGATATTAAACAAGTATTTGCAGATCTTATATTTACTACATTAAAAGTGTCAAACTTCATTATATATAATTTATCTTTACATAGGAGACAATTTCAACAAAAGCAGTTAATGATCTTGACATATTAATAGATGTAAAGATAAAAATCACATGCTAATTTCAACAAATGCAGAAAAACATTGTATAATATTTAATACTATTTATTTGCAAAGCTTTAAATCTTCTATAAAAGAGATTGTTTGTACTGTGAAATTAAAATCTTCTCCTAAGGTTTGTTACAAGATAAAGTTGACACTCTTGTTTGTACCATGTCCACTGAGTATAGTATTGGGAAAATTTTCCAGAGCGTGCATACAAAATAAATGTAAAATTAAGCTATCTGAAGTAATCCATTGGGCTTTGTTTGGTTTCTGTTGTTGTTTCTTTGTTAATTTTTTGTTTATAGGTTACATTTCCACCAAAATCCCCCCTCAAATACACTCCTACTCTTCTTCATATCCATAGCCCCTATTTTCAAGTGGTTATTGCATGCATATATTATTTGTATACACATATATTTTCTTAGTAAGCTTGTAAGTCTTTATATTTCTTGTATATATGTTTTCAGGAATAGCCATTTGGCTTTAGACAACTAATGTAACATATTTACTGTGTTTCCTTAAAAACCAGTTAGCATTAATTAAATTCAAATATTAAAGTGTTTAATTGGAAAATGTAAATATCCATGTTTTAAAAAAACAAGCTGGCACTATGTTAGTTCCTGTATAAATATGTAAGTAAATATATTATTCTCTGATGGTATGAATTTTTCCATCAATGACGGATATTGATATTTGCATTCTTTTAGGACAAAACTTGAAAAAATATACAAATATATGTGTTGGCATCATGTGTAGTAGCAAATGATGGAGGAAACAGTGATTGTAAAATACAAATATCCACTTTATTGAAGCATGTCAAATTCTTTATAAAAATGGAGAAAGGAATGAATTCTCTATGAGTAATAACATGTATGAACACTTTCTTATAACCAAAAATACACACATTTAAAACATTTCATTCACTCTATAAAGGTAATTTTTAACTTTTCTGAAATCTGAAGATAAGATTTAAGCCAGTCTTAAAGGTAAACATTCCATGTTCATGAAAAAGTTAAAATTTATAAATGGTTTTTATCAATTTACTTTTAATTTTATTACATTTATTTTAAAATGTTAAAAATAAACTTGATTTTCTGCTGAAAGCCATGTATAATTAAAATGTAATTTGTCAAGGTGAGTTTAATAAGAATAAACATCCTCATTATCAGTATTTATAAGAGTGGTTTTGCATACTTGAAACATTAAGCATCATTTACTTCTTTAAAAAACCTGTATATGATTTCAGTATATTAAATATATATTTCTAGTGAAAATAAATATCAAAATACACTAAGGACAGTCTACCTTTTTTATTTATTTTCTAAGTTTTTTTAGTTACATTCCAAATCATTTCCCCTTTCCTGTTTCCTCCCTACCCAAAAGTCCCATAAGCCCCCTTCCCTCCCTCTTTTCTCCATTCAACCCCCTCTCGTTACTCTGTCCTGGCGTTCCCCTACATCCAGTCTTTCCAGGACCAGGGGTCTCTCCTTCCATCTTCTTGGAAATCTATTGATATGCAAATTATGTCTAGGGTATTCTGAGATTCTGGGTTAATATCCCCTTAACAGTGCTTGCATACCATGTGTGTTCTTTTGTGTTTGGGTTACCTCACTAAGGATGATATTTTCAAGTTCTGACCATTTGCCTAGGAATTTCGTGAATTCATTGTTTTTAATTGCAGAGTAGTATTCCATTGTGTAAATATACCACATCTTCTGAATCCATTCCTCCATTGAGGGACATCTGGGTTCTTTCCAGCTTCTGGCTATTGTAAATAAGGCTGCTATGAACATAGTGGAGCATGTGTCCTTATTGCATGCAGGTAAAGCCTCTGGGTATATGCCCAGGAGTGGTATAGCAGGATCCTCCGGGAGTGTCATGTCCAGTTTTCTGAGGAACCGCCAGACTGCTTTCCAGAGTGGTTGTACCAGCTTGCAATCCCACCAGCAGTGGAGGAGTGTTCCTCTTTCTCCACATCCTCCCCACAACTGCTGTCTCCTGTGTTTTTCATCTTAGCCATTCTGACTGGTGTTAGATGGAATCTCAGGGTTGTTTTGATTTGTATTTCCCTAATGACTAAGGTTGATGAACATCTCTTTAGATGCTTCTCAGCCATTAGATATTCTTCAGATGAGAACACTTTGTTTCGCTCTGTACCCCATTTTTAATAGAGTTACTTGGCTCTCTGGAGTCTAACTTCTTGAGTTCTTTGTATATATTGGATATTAGCCCTCTGTCGGATCCCTACAGGCTTTCTGATTGTCTGTTGCCACTCAGGTTAATTGATTTTGTGGGACATTTTCTTGCAGTGTCCTTGACCTTTCTTGGTCCTATAATGAATGCATCCTCCTACTCTTCAGTAGAATACCTCAAGCTCCACCTAATGTTCAGCTATGGGTCATTGCATTTTTCCATCAGTTTCTATCAGTTGCTGGATGGAGTATCTCTGACAATTATGCTAGGCTCTTGTTTTAGTATAGTAGAATACCATTAGGATTTGTTTCTTCTTTATTTTTTCCTTCTTTTTCTTTTTTCTATTTTTTGCTAGTCATATTTGAGTCAACCCTACGTCTCTGGGCTATCCAGTCTCTGGTTCCTGGCACTCTAGGGGGTGTCAGGAGTGGGTATCCTCTCAAGCAAGGGTCTCAAGCTGAACCTGTTATTTGTTGGCTCCTCTCATAATTTCTGTGCAATTTTCTTTCCCCAGCACAACTCCCAGGCAGGACAAGTTTTACGTAGAAGGTTTTGTGACTTACCAGGTTACAATTTACAGGAGATGGCCAATTCATTCACCCCTCATTACTAAGAGTCTTAACTAGGTTCACCTTCTTAGATTCCTGGGAGTTTCCAATGCTCTTACTTTCTACCTCCACCTGAAATATCCTCCAATTCCAGTTGTCTTTCCCAGTACTTCTCACACCATCCTTCCTAATGGGATCTCTTGTTCTCAGTCCCCAGTTCACCCAAGATGTTATTCTATATCCACTAACCATGGAGATCCATGTCTCCCTTTAGGTACCTCTTTGTTACTTAGTCTCTCTATAACTTTTTTTTTCATTCTTTGAGAACTTTATGAGTACTGTATATACTAATTCCCTTCTCCCTTTACTCTTTCCAAATTCTCCTGAGTATACCCAGTCAGTTTTAAGTACATAGATTCTTATTGTATAGTTATTATTGTTACTCAACACACTCAGACATATAAATTTATAAATACCATCTGATAAGTCACTTTAGGGTTGTTTATATGTGTGTGTGTGTGTGTGTGTGTGTGTGTGTGTGTGTGTGTGTGTGTGTGTGTGTGTAAGTTAAGGCATGACAACTTGAGGTGGGATAACTTATGAACGACTCATCTTTGGATAAGTCTGGTTGTCCCTTTCTGAGATTGGATTAATTTCCTGTGGCTACTCATTAAGGAATAGGGCCATATCCCCCCATTTATGCTGGCATGCCAACCATTCTTGATCATTTCAGGTCTTGATTTTTTTTTTTATTTTCCAAGTTTTTTTATTTACATTCCAAATCATTTCCCCTTTCCTGTTTCCTCCCTACCCGAAAGTCCCATAAGCCCCCTTCCCTCCCTCTTTTCCCCATTCAACGCCCTCTCGTTTCTCTGTCCTGGCATTCCCGTACATCCAGTCTTTCCAAGACCAGGGCTCTCTCCTTCCATCTTCTTGGAAATCTATTGATATGCGAATTGTGACTAGGGTATTCTGAGATTCTGGGTTAATATACTCTTAACAGTGCTTGCATACCATATGTGTTCTTTTGTGATTGGGTTACCTCACTAAGGATGATATTTTCCAGTTCTGACCATTTGCCTAGGAATTTCGTGAGTTGTATCAGCTTGCAATCCCACCAGCAGTGGAGGAGTGTTCCTCTTTTTCCACATCCTTGCCAACAACTGCTATCACCCGTGTTTTTGATCTTAGCCATTCTGACTGGTGTGAGATGGAATCTCAGGGTTGTTTTGATTTGCATTTCCCTAATGACTAAGAATGATGAACATCTCTTTAGGTGCTTCTCAGCCATTAGATATTCTTCAGGTGAGAACTCTTTGTTTAGCTCTCTACCCCATTTTTTAATGGCTCTCTGGAGTCTAACTTCTTGAGTTCTTTGTATATATTGGATATTAGCCCTCTGTCAGATGTAGGGTTGGTAAAGATCATTTCCCAGTTAGTTGGTTGCCTCTTTGTCTTTTTGACTGTGTCTTTTGCCTTACAGAAACTTTGTAATTTTATGAGGTCCCATTTGTCAATACTTGATCTTAAAGCATAAGCTATTGAAGTTCTATTCAGGAAATTCTCCCCTGTGCCCATATGTTCAAGGTTCTTCCCTAGTTTCCTTTCTATTAGTTTCAGTGTGTCTGGTTTTATGTGGAGGTCCTTTATCCACTTGGAATTAAACTTAGTGCAAGGAGATAAGAATGGGTCAATTTGCATTTTTCTGAATATTGACCCCCAGTTGAGCCAGCACCATTCGTTGAAAAGGCTATCTTTTTTCCATATATATATATAAATATATATTTCACAGAATTAAGGATTGCTTTGGTCATCTTTAGTCATCATGTCCCTTCACAGCAAAGGTAATCCTTAGCCATGTACATTTGTTAAAATCAATAATACCATTTATATTTTGAATAATACATTTTTATCATGTGTTTTTTGAAGACTGGTGTGCTGAATTTCAACTTAAACATGTACTAACACCCTCAATTATATTCTTGAAGCTTGAATTGTGGGCTACACAAAATAGATTTCTAAACTCAGCTATTTCCATCACGCTTAAGAAAAATAAAACTACTCTAATTTTGTTATCATTGATTCACTATTCACATAAAAGAAAAACAAATTCTGATTTTACTACCATATTTTTTCTATTATGTATCCATTATTGCAAGAATACTAGAATCTAAAGTTTTCTTGTCTAAAATTTAGGTAACATAGCATTGCCCTCAGGTGTGAGTTTCTTTCCTCTAGAATCTTTTTTCAAAGTGTCCTCTACATCACAACCAGAAGGAACCTTTTTTTAACCATTTTTTTAATTACATATATTCTTTAGTTACATTTCAAATGATTTCCCCTTTCCTGCATCCCCCCTCTCTGAAAGTCCCATAATCCCTCTTCCCTCCCCCTGTTCCCCAGTCAACCCCTCCTCGCCTCTGAGTCCTGGTATTCCCCTACACTTCTCTAATGAGCCATACCAGGACCAGGGGCCTCTCTTTCCTTCTTCTTGGGCATCATTTGATATGTGAATTGTTTCTTGGGAATTTCGAGCTTCTGGGCTAATATTCACCTATCAGTGAGTGTATACCATGTGTGTTCTTTTGTGATTGGGTCACCTCACACAGGATGACATTCTCCAGTTCCACCCACTTGCCTAAGAATTTCATGAATTCATTGTTTTTAACAGCTGAGTAGTATTCCATAGTGTAAATATACCACATTTTCTGCATCCATTCCTCCGTTGATGGGTTCTTTCCAGCTACTGGCTATTATAAATAGGGCTGCTATGAACAGGGTGGAGCATGTGTCCTTATTACATGCTGGAGAATCCTCTGGGTATACGCCCAGAGCCTGTTATAGCAGGCTCTTCCAGTAGTATTATGCCAAGTTTTCTGAGGAACCACCAGAATGATTTCCAAAGTGGTTGTACCAGCTTGCTATCCCTTCACAGGAAAGAGGGCTAATATCCAAGATATACAAAGAACTCAAGAAGGTAGACTCCAGAGAGTCAAATGGGGAGGGAAGAAACGGGAAAGGGGAAATGATTTGGAATGTAAATAAAAAGAAAACTTAGAAAATAAAAAAAATGAGCTAAACATAGAAATTTCACCTGAGGAATACCAAAAAACTGAGAAGAACCTAAAGAAATGTTCATCATCCTTAGTCATCAGGGAAATGCAAGTCAAAACAACCCTGAGATTCACCTCACATCAGTCAGAATGGCTAAGATCAAAAACTCAGGAGACAGCAGGTACTGGTAAGGATGTGGCAAAAGAGGAACTCTCCTCCACTGCTGGTGGGATTGCTCAAAGAACATTTAATAATGTCATTTAAAACATATTTCTACCCTCATTTAAAGTTTAAATGTCAGTATTTTTTATAATAATGTAAGCCAAATTTCTGTTTATGACCTAGAAAAACTGTATGATAAACTACCAGATGTTTTCTTAGGACTACTACTACTGCTTTTACTATTACTGCTACTACTACTACTACTACTATTACTACTACTACTACTACAACTGCTACTACCACTTATATTTTTTCAAACAAAATTATTACATTGTAGTCAAGGCTATCCTATTACTCTCTGTATATCCCAGGATGGCAATTATCTTACTATAGGTTTCCAGGTGCTATAATTATAGGTGCAATTCACAGCACTAAGCTTTTTTCCTCTTTCACCTCAGTAAATTTGCTCTTGATAATCTTGTCATCATGCACTGGTCATGTTTTTCTCTACAGTACTCATTGTACTTGCTGCCTATGCTTATGGAAAAAATACCCTCTCCACTTCCATGCATGCATAAGGGCTCTGATGTATTTCTTTGAGAATCAGCCCTCAGATGTCAGTTTCCTAAATGTGCCTCACATCACAGGAATGCTCAGATCTCCAGTCACTGCTGTGTGATCACCAGGTACTGTCCAGTCGACCTTGTACATTTAGATAGTTCATACTTTTCAGATGTTTAAGTGGTTGTTCATTTTATATTATGAAAGAATGGTCAATGGATAGTTTGTGTAGGAAAGAATTATAGGCAAGGTAAAAGTTTTAGATAAATGTCATAAAGACAAATTGTCTGTAATTCCTAAATAGCTAAGTCTAACTAAGGAAGTGGAACAAGCTGCAACTCAGACAACAGGAAGATTGATCCAATATCAAACCTTATCAAAGTCTCCAAATTATTTAAATGCAAACTCCCTTCAAATGTAAAAACTAAAAGTAGGAATGCTAATGGGCTCCCTGCTCACACATAGTCATCCAGGAAAGTGTTTTGAAGAGACTATCATCAATACCGTAGGCTGGTACTGCAATTGTCATCTAAAATTGTTGGCTACATCTTGAGCACATTTTAAGGTAACTTGGAAGACTCAACTATGTGGAACTGATTTTGCAGTCAGCAAATATTCTATATTGAAGGGAATATAGAGGCTGCCACCAAAGTTCCTACATGCTGCTGAAGCAAGAAAATGTGTGACTGGGTAAAATTCCCCACAAGAGCCCCCTGATTGGTTATTGTATGAAATTAGGAAATGATTTCCAAGTTTCACTGGGAACTTTATAATTTTGGTGATGCCAGAACTCTGGAACATTTACCAAAGAAAGTTGTCAGTGCAGAGATGGACCAGCTTCAATAACGATGACAGTGAACGGGAGGCAGCAGTAGAGATGTGGAGCAGCCTAAGGCTATTGAAGCCTACATGATATCATTATAAGTCCCAAATATCAGATATGGAGCTGCAGCATTTGGTGTTTCTTTCATCAAGTTGGCAAATAATGAAACTATCATGCTTTACAGTAATGTTCAACTGTATGTAATATAAAATGACATGAGAAAGAAACTTCTTGGCATATTTATGATGATCTTTCAAATATGAGTGAATGACCTTGGAAGTACACTTTGAGTGTAAGGTTACCATTCTGTTGAATATGGTCCTTAATGGAATAAAGAGGAAAGGGTGAGCAGAGCATGAGCATTGTCTTGGCATATGTCCTCATAATTTCAGGTTGTATGTGACCTTTACTACAGACAACACATCTTCTCTTTCATGCCATGTGCATGACTATTATGTTTAAATCAAATAGTTCATTTAGTTTAATAAGATCCTTGGGAAAGTGTGAGTCCATTTCTCCATAAATTTCTATCTATTTTCTGGGGAATGATTAGTCTTTCCTACAGAAAATGCCAATTATCTTAACACTAATTGTCTTAAGAGAAATGTAAATAATAAGGAAGGCTATTAGGAAAGATTTTCCTTTGGGAAGTATTAAGGTTGTAGCCAAAGGCCTTAAAACTTTCTGTTACAGAACTGTGAATTACATGCTGTTTCAAGGACATCTAAATGTAATTTAAAACATGGTAAATGATTTTCTTATTTCTATATGCTTTGTTTTATATTAAAAAATGGATAAAAATTAGGACCTATGTTTGAGTCTTCTCTGAGGTTGAAATAGTAACTACAGGTCACAATTACAGAGTTTGCAAACTTTTATGTGATCCTTCAAATATCTGAAGATTAATATTTATGATTTTTTTTCCTTTTTAAGTGGATCTGTTGGAAATCCTTTCTATACATGTCTGATGACTAATCTATATTTCAGGTATTTGAGAATTCTGAATGAATTTAAAGTATCCATTTTCAATAAGGAGTAAGTCATTACCTAAATGTAGTAACCAGTATTGTACTTAACATATAGAGTTTGAATCAGCAGGATATCATCATATTTTGGATCTTACTAACAAGTGATCATTACATTATATGTTAAAGAGAAACCTGACAGCACAATTGCATGATCTTTTGATATGGTGGTCTTTCAAGATTCATTTAGAAAGAAAACACAAGAAAATTCTGACATGTCCATACAACAAATGGTTATATGAGACTCAGAAAGTATCCTAATTTGTTTCAAGTGTATTTGTCTTTTTTATGCATTTGTTTGTGTACACTGTACATGCCTTGTACCATTAAAAGCCAGAAATAGGTGTTAGATCCCTTGGAACGGGAGTCTAAGAAAATTGTGAGCCATCATGTTGCTTTTGGAAAATGAACTCATATTGTCTCCAGGAGCAAAAAGTGCTTCACCTTCTAAGCCAAGGCTCCAGCCACTCATTTTTTCTTTCTATTTGTTTTTATAAAAACTTTTTTTGAGGATATGATTTAATTAAAATATTTTCCATTTCCATGCATCACTTTAATCCCTACCTCACATATCTATCCTCTCTCTTTCAAATACAGTTCCGCCTTACAATTGTTTTGGTTTACTAAGATATTACATGCATGTATGTGTATAAGTGTACATGTATCCACATATAAAGAGAATCTCTTATAAGTACCACCTGTACATGAAAAAGGTTATGTCTAATGAACTGAGAAAGAAAATCGAGGTGGGTCACTGGCAGGAAGACAGAGGATTCTGAGACTTGGTAAGAGAATAAAAGGAGATGCAAGAAGATTTGAGGTAAATTCAAAGGAGATGCTAGAGGAAACCTTGAGGGAAAATGCAAGGAAGAAGTTTGGAACTGAAGGAGATGGAGCTAAGTGGTAGACACAGAGCAGTTAGAATTGATTAAATATTAGGAGTTATCCAGGGAATGGTCCAAAACCTACGGCCTAGGCATTGAATAATAAATAATCAGTCACAGAGAAAAAGATTAAATATTTTAAAATACACACACACACACACACACACACACACACATGCTCTTCACTGGGAAGTCTTTATCTCCCATTTCCAAGGAGACTCCAACTCTCATCTTTTAGCAAACTCATTGATATCTTCAATATTTTAAGATTTTATAAATTTAAGATGATATAAATATTACACATAAGATCTATGTGTATTTTGCCTTGTGTACATTAATGATGACAGAGATACTTATTTGCATATGTTTAAATATTTAATATAACTATAAGTGAGAGTTTACAATTACAAAAAATGCCTATTTTACATATAAATTTCATTTGATTGATAATATTATTTCCTCAACAAGGGAATTTAAATTGTTTTGTTATGGAAATCTTATGGCACAGATTTTAGAGAGTTCCTGCAAATTAGGGTGTTCAATCATCACGGAAACAAACCAAAAACAACTTTAAAACTCAGGGAAGGAATTTGATAAATATGAACATAAAACTATGTATTTGAAAGTAGGAAGAAGTCTTAGATTATTAGAAAACTGATAACATATATTGATTTTACCCATTCCTGGTCAAACTCTGACTTTGTTGACTGATATCTCTGTTCTGAACATAATGAATCTTATCAGTAAGATTAAAATTGCTAAGGGTAAATAGGAGTAAATCTAGAGAAAACTGTTTCTTCTAGGAAATGGAATGATCTTTTGCACTCCAAGATGTTTAACCTTTTAGATATTAATCTGGAAGAAGACAAATTGGTAACTAGGAAATGATCATTCTGCTTAGGGGTACAGACTCATCACTAAGAAATATATGTGAACAAAACCTTTTGTCCCACCAAGATTGAGCCAACAAAAGAAGAAATCCAGGTTCTACTCAAAAGGTCCAGAAAACATGACAAAATATGGCAGTTAGCAATATTTTGAAAACATTACAGATACAAGAAAGACACATTAAAATTAAGCAATTACTTGTCAAATGATAAGTATGGCCATACAAAGCATATCAGTGCTCTGAATCAAGATTAAGACAAAGGAAATAAAATAGTGCAGGGAGAGACTTGAAGGTTTTATTCTACTGTTTGTTGCCCACTGAACGGCTGCAATTTCAAGGAAAGAGTCAGTTGTATTAAGAAAAGGATAATATAGAATTCAAATTTTTTCTAAAACTTTGTAGCAAAACATGGTACAATAGTTATAAATGGTAAATTAGTACAACTTATGTATCCAGTACAAGTGGCATCATATAAAAAGATAAAAAAAAAAAAAAAAAAAAAGGAGTCACCATATAAAAAGATAAAAAGGGCCAGGCGGTGGTGGCGCACGCCTTTAATCCCAGCACTTGGGAGGCAGAGGCAGGAGGATTTCTGAGTTCGAGGCCAGCCTGGTCTACAAAGTGAGTTCCAGGACAGCCAGGGCTACACAGAGAAACCCTGTCTCGAAAAACCAAAAAAAAAAAAAAAGATAAAAAGGAGTCACCATATAAAAAGATAAAAATGGGGGCTGTAACAATGTAGTATTATCTAGGTAGTGTCATGGGTCCATTTCCACTGAGCATTTCTGTACATCTATGTGTTAATTTTGGCTTATTTCTCATACCTGACAGGCTGTGGAAGACTCTAGCATGCCCAATGTCACTAGAATAACAGGGTTCATCCTTATGGGATTCTCAGACTCTCCTGAGCTACAGACTGTGTGTGGACTGTTCTTTCTGGTAATATACCTAGCAGTCATAATAAGTAACCTACTCATCATCACTCTTATCACTCTGGATCTGAAACTCCAAACACCCATGTACTTTTTCCTGAAGAACTTGTCCCTATTGGATGTCTTCTTTATTTCTGTTCCAATCCCAAATTTCTTTATCAATAGCATAACTCACAATAATTCAATTTCTATTCTGGCTTGTGCCTTCCAAGTGTTTTTAATGACTTCTTTTGCAAGTGGGGAAGCAATTGTCCTAACAGCAATGTCATATGATCGCTATATTGCCATCTGTTCTCCCCTTCACTATGAGACCATTATGAACAGTGGTAACTGTGTGCTGATGGTCGGTGTTTCCTGGGCTACAGGAGTACTCTTTGGAGTTTTATACACAACTGGCACATTTTCCATGCCTTTCTGTGGCTCCATTGTGATCCCACAGTTTTTCTGTGATGTTCCCTCATTGTTAAGGATTTCCTGCTCTGACACACTTGTGGTCATTTATGCAAGTTTTGGAATAGGTGTTTGTCTGGGCATGGTTTGTATCATTTGTGTTGTGCTCTCCTACCTTTACATTTTCTCCACTGTGCTGAGGATTCCTACCACTAAAGGTCAGTCCAAAGCATTTGCCACCTGCCTCCCTCACCTTACTGTTTTCAGTATTTTCCTTGCTACCACTTGCTTTGTCTATATGAAGCCCCCCTCAAGTTCAGCATCAATTACAGATAGACTATTTTCTGTACTATATACTGTGTTGTCTCCTGCACTTAATCCTGTGATTTACAGCCTGAGAAATACTGATGTCAAATGTGCTTTGAGGAGTTTGCAACAAAATCTCTGCCCAAGGGGTTCACTTCACTTAACAGTTCAAAGTATCTGTCCATGGTATACTGCCTCATATTTTACAAGCAAGTTTTATAATTATTGACTCTCAAAAAATGCAGATATTCATTTTCCTTTAGAAATTTAAATCACTCAGATGAAGGCTGATAAGATCTGAGATCAGAAAATTATAGCAAACTAACATTTAAAGTTACAATACCAGCCTCTTCTCTTTATGATAAAGCTTTTTTCATATAGACCTTTGTAAAAAGGATTGTTAATTTTCTCATGGTATGACTGAATGAATATCTGGTGATTTGATAACTATCTACTTCCTTTACAAACAAAACAAAATAACAATTGTTAGTATTTTGTCTAGGTTCTGCCCCACAGTTACCTGGCAATAGCCATGTTAGCCTGACTCACTATAGATGGGGCTACTTGCCCCTCTTCTCTCCTCGCCTTCTTGCTCTTACTCTGTCTTCTTGTCCTGCTTCCCGTCTCCCCATTTTCCCCTCCTCTTCTCTCTCCACTTGCTTATGACTGACCTCTACTCCTATGAGCTCTCTCTCTCTCTCTCTCTCTCTCTCTCTCTCTCTCTCTCTCTCTCTGTCTGTCTGTCTGCCTGCCTCTCCTAAGTTCTCAATTCCCCTCTCTATGCCCCGAATGAACTCTATTCTATACTAAACTGTCTGTCCTGTTGCTGGTCCCTCAGGGAGAAGGAATGCCTTAGCATGGGCGGCAGAGACACCCCCTTCCCCCACACCTAACTACACATCCACCAAACATATTCCTTCTTTCTCCTTATTTGTATAAAACTCAACAGTAATAACAACAAAATTTTTGAGATGGAGGAAGCATGTGAACAGTCAAGGTTAATTCACATATGATTTCTGTGCTACTTTTTCTAATAATTAGAAGAATAGACATGAAACAACCCGCTAGGCCTTGATTGCAGTAGGCTAAATTCTTGAAGAAGTATCAAATTCTTGAGGCAAAGACAAACCTGGAAGAAGATCATATAAGCCAAACTCTGAAAGACAAATACTAGCCACACAGGTTTAGACTATTATCCAAGAGACACTGAAGAGTTGGAAATTTGTGTGAACCCTTTTCTGCACTGTCTCTTGATTAACAACATTACTTGTGCATGAGAGACCACAGATTTACAAGTCTAAGAAATGAGTCTAAATAACCTTACAAATTCTAAAGAGTTTTAAAAACACAAAACCTTTTTGCATATTACCACATTAATAAAAAAGAAATTACTAGGTAGAGGAGACTCTGTGACTATCCTAGGAGCATGCAAGGAGCTCTCTGACTGACCAGAGAAGTCATCTGACCTTCATACATTGACCAGGGGTCTTGCAGTTACTGTGTCACCTGAGATAAAGTTGCAGAACTGGATGAATGGGATGCTGTATTAATGCTATTGTAATGTAGTTGATCCCATGACAAATCTCAAATGCTAGACAAAAAGCTATCTTTTGAACATTCCCTGCAGGATTTGACTTAAATCTTTCTTTGTGGTTCATTCATTATTCTGTTTTTAGAATAGAAAATTTTGCTGAGTGCCATTGAACATATGAACATATAAAGTACATCCTCTTTTTTTTTAATGTCAAACTCACTCTTGCTTTTCATTTAAGAAGAATATCGAATCATGAACTTAAAAACTATTTCTTTTTTTTCTAACTTATGTCAATGTATGTATTTGAGATGGTGAGTACATATGGCATCAAAAGCCAAAACAGTTCACTGGAGCAAAAATGATGGGTAATTCTGGATAAACTAATGTGAATGCTGGAAATGAAACAGTTAGCCTCAGCAAGCTCAGTACCTGCTCTTAACAACTGACTCACCTCTTCAAGGCACCAGGGACATTTGAGCAATGTTGATATTATAAGTGTTAAGACTAGAGATTTTTATAGACATAGAAAGCACATTTGTGCAATGTAAGGGCATTATTAGAAAGGATTGTCCTTGACAGGAAGATGTACTCTGGCTGAGGGTAAAGTTATTTTCTAGTTTGACAACTTGCTTAGAAATAAAGAAGATGAGTAGAATAGTATTAGAGGGTGATAGTTTCATTTTCTGCTTTCTGACTACAGGCACACTGTGACTAGCCCTTTCATGAGCCTGCAATTAAACTTGCTTTGTGGTTCAAACTGTACCTACAAAAATGAGCTAGAATCAATTCTTGGTTTCTAGTGTTAACGTTTTTAATATATATTTTATATAGCAAGGAAAAAAGTGACTAATAACGGAAGTAGTGCAGAAATCTTTGTTCAGAGTTTCTAATTTTGCACCTTGTAACATTATTTTAAAGTACAATATCTCCAATTATATGTACAATGTAATTGAGGAAATACATAATTACTCTGTTTCTGGGAAAATATGAGCACGTTCTTCGTGATCTATCACAGTATATTTACAGTATGCTGAGTAATATGATGTTTAGAAAGCACCAATAATTACAACACTCTCTAAAGACATAGACTCTTCATATGTCTATCCAGAAAGATCCCTCATTGGGGACATCAAAAGAGTAGCCATGTGACTTAAAAACATCTGTTAGACACATTGTGACTATGTAAAGTTTCAAGTGAATCCAAACAAAAATTATAAAATGTACAATATGTTCTTCACTGCTTATATTTACATTATCCTGATAAGAAAGGATTACAATTTAGCTGTGAACTTCAAGTTTTCTTACAACCCTAAGGATGCAACCCTGTGTTATAATTTCTATTTCCAAATCAAGCTACGTGTTCTATTGCCCTTTCAGGTGATCTACTGCTAAATTAAACTTTAATTAAACATGAAAACATTCCCCTTCTCAAGACTACCTGCTAGAAAATCATTCTGGATATATCTGCAGAACAACTCTTTTTTAGGAATATGAAGAATCTGAATTGTTTCAAGTTTCAAATTTCTATTGGTAAATGTTAAAATATACTGTCTAAAACAATTTTTAAAATATTATAGATATGGAGAAAGTGGGGAGTTGTATTTAAAGCAGTATAATTTAACATTGATATATTTCTCCTTTTTTTGTTGGTTTCCTTTATGGGTATGGTTGGAATATCGTAGCAAGGTTCCTGTATCTTAGGCCTCTATCAAACATTCTTCTTGTGTACACAGACAGTTTCTCTGAAAATGTTCAAATGGTATCCATTCTCCTGTTTCATTTGAACTATATTTATAAAATTCCATCTGCAGAGATCTGTGTCCTATATATTCTTCCTTTGAATTTTGGTGGAAAGCTGATAACCTTACACAATTGACTAATGAACATCTATGCCATGGACTTTATTGCCTCGAACAATGTCTTATGAAGAATATTTTGTTGTTAGAAAAATACATGTGTATGTGTATCTTTGACTCCTCCAGTGGAGAATTAGATACTCTAATAATCTCTGTATTATTTTCTGTTATGTAGTCAGTATGACATACACACACACACACACACACACACACACACACAGGTTTGTGTGCAGTTGTGTACACACACCAAAGGAGAGATTTATTTTTACACAAAATGTATTTGACCTAGTAACCAACAATATAGTTTTAAGACTGAACACATGCAAGAAGTAGATTTGCAACATTAAATAGTCAAGAAAAAGATGGAATATATTGTTGGAGTTATTTTAAAGAAACCATATAGCAAAGGCAACATGACTTTAGAAATTAAAAGAAAATTAAAAATTATGTTCATCTCCACATGAATCAAACCAGAAACACAAAAGTTAATACCTATGTAAATCAAACAGGAAACATAATGGTAAATGGTTGGAAAGAAATTTTATAAATAAAATTGTATTGGAGAGAAATATCTTCAGAAGTATTAACAAGAAGACCAAGATTAAACAGAGGAAGAGCACAAGAATCACCACCATTGAACATTCTGGCTCAGACTGTGGACTGGTTGATTTTTTCACTCAGTTCTGATTATTAGCAATTTCACAATGGCAGTTGACCCTACTTAAAAAGGTAGGACACATGCTCCACTATATTCATAGCAGCCTTATTTATAATAGCCAGAAGCTGGAAAGAACCCAGATGTCCCTCAACGGAGGAATGGATTCAGAAGATGTGGTATATTTACACAATGGAATACTACTCTGCAATTAAAAACAATGAATTCACGAAATTCCTTGGCAAATGGTCAGAACTTGAAAATATCATCCTTAGTGAGGTAACCCAATCACAAAAGATCACACATGGTATGCAGTCACTGATAAGGGGATATTGACCCAGAATCTCAGAATACCCTAGACACAATCAGCATATCAATAGATTTCTAAAAAGATGGAAGGAGAGACCCCTGGTCCTGGAAAGACTGGATGTAGGGGAACGCCAGGACAGAGTAATGAGAGGGGGTTGAACGGAGAAAAGAGGGAGGGAAGGGGGCTTATGGGACTTTCGGGGAGGGAGGAAACGGGAAAGGGGAAGTGATTTGGAATGTAAATTAAAAAAATAAAATAAAATAAAAAAAAAGTAAAAAAAAAAAAAAGGTAATCCTTGGTTACCATAAAGAGAAATATTATCAAGATAAGTTATCTTTATTTACAGTTCAGTGTATTTACAAGTCTATGATATCTGACTTTCTTACTTCTTTCTCCTTCTGCTCTGTCGAATTCTGTGTAACTAGATGTTCGCTGATGTAATGATTCCTAAACAATTTAAAATTGAGGCATAGGTCACAGAATAGCACAGTCCTAATGGCCCAGGTGCATTTTGTGTGTTCTCATCTTAGAAACAATGTAATAAGTACACAATGGTAGTTCCAGATTAATGTTTAGCTTGCAAAGTAAGGTTGGCAAAATTATTAGAAAATGAGATAGAGCCAACATCGGGAAACCAAGAAAGAAAAAAACAATTAAAGTTATGAAATAAGTTTTGTGTAACATTTGAGAGTGGTTCCTAGGTAAGTAAATGTAGAACATGTAAATTCTTATATTAGTAAAACTAAGTCAAAACACTGGGTCTCTTAGGAGAGTCATTGTGTGCAATGTACAGAAGCAGAAAGCTAGTGGAACTACTGAGTTAAGGGTTAACTTGATTCTTTCTGGCCACTGTCAGCTTTGCCTGTGTCATTTATCATTAGAGCTTCACAAGAAAAGCTCTAATGCATGTAGCTGGCCTCAGAGCTCTGAACGCTGAAATATAATAAGTTAAAGTTTCAATAATGATAACTTTACAATTATTATTTTGGCTATAGGCCTTTGAATAGGCAAGCTTGAAACATTGAGGATAATTGTAATTCTTGATTCCTTGTGGGAAGTGGTTAGTTTGCATTTGATTTGATGATGATTATACAATGTCCTTTTTGCTATCTGCTTTTGGAGTGTCAATAAGGGACTGGGGCAAGAGAAAGGCTAGAGAGCATGAAGAGAGCAAGTACTCAGCATGTGAGAAGCAAGTGAGAGAAAATGAGGAGAACATGAGAAGTGCATGTGAAGAGTGAGGGAACTGATAATATGAAGAGCGAGTGATGAGAGAATGTGAAGGATGAGTGAAGAGAGAATGTGAGGTGTGTTTGGAGAGTGTGTGTGTGAGTGAAAGGAAAGTGCATGTCGTGTGTATGTGAGATGTGTGTGAAGAGTGTATGTGAGAGTGAAAGGGGGAATGCACAGAGGTGTGTATGAGCGTGAGAGTTCAAGAAAAGAAAAGCACACGGGAGAAAAGCAGAGTTCTCAGGAGAATACAGAGTGTGTGAAACCTCAAGCTGCGAGCTAAAGAGAGAGAGACACAGAGAGAAAGAGAGAGAGAGAGAGAGAGAGAGAGAGAGAGAGAGAGAGAGAGAGAGAGAGAGAGAGAGAATGAGAGAGAAGAAACTTCTTCAAGCCTTGAAAAATTACCTGTCAGCTTGTACCGAAAAAGCAGTCTATCTACATTTTTATGCGCGTTCCAGATATTCCTGCTTCCAGTAGAGAACTCAGATCCTGCGTCAAGGCTGGACCCCAACAATGCCAGATTAGAAAGATTTGACACAGGTATTCCACCATTTGGAAATGATTGGTCCAAGGTCTCAATCTTAGCATAACATCTGACTGTGGGTCTTTGTATTTGTTCTTATCTGCTGCAAGAGGAAGTTTCTCTGAGGATGACTGAGCAAGGCACTAATTTATGACTATAGTGGATTCTCATTAAGAGTCGTCGTGTTATTGCTAAGCTTTATATTTTATTTTAATTTAAAACTTTTAGAAGGGTCATATTTGTTATTATTTTATGTCCGGGGCCTATCAAGTCTGAGGTTCACCACAGCACTGGTGAGGATGAGTTCTGTCTCAGGGAATAAACATGAAATCAAACCAGATATTGGTCAGTTACTCCCACAAACTTTGTGTCACTATTGCACACGTGTATCTTTAAGGCAGGACACCATTGTAGATCAAAGAGTTTATTTCTGTGTTCATGTTCAAATTTCAGCTTTGGTAGTGTGCAAAAATACCATTTTGTAGAAAATACACTAAATAAGGCACACTATAGGCACCATGTTGACAGCTCCATGTTCAGTGGAGGAGTGTCAGTTTGTTTCCAGCAATGGGACTTACTGTCAATTTGGAAGCAATACATAGACATGGTAGTGTGTGAGTTGTTTTGTTTATACCATGGGTTCCCTTTCCCTAACAATTCTACTTAACATAACCTGTCCTGGTACTGAGGGCTTCATTTCATGATGGTCAGGTGGAACTCTGTCTTCTTGATTATTTTGCAGTTCTCTGTGGATTGCCTTCATGTGTATTTATACTTTCAGAAGCTTCTACTTCATTAGGTTTCTGTAATACTCTTTTAACAAGCCCTTGTTGTAAGCTTTTCTTCCTACATTCCCTTCCTCATACCCTTTTTCTCTCCCTCAACAGTACTTAATTCTCCTATTTGGGACCCCACATCTACCCCATAACAATTTATTCTATTTCAGTTTTCTAATAGTATCTATCTGTCTCCACTTACTCCCCACTCTATAACCAATTTCTATGGTTCTATGGATTACAGATTGGTTATCATTGACCTAAAGGCTAATATTCACAAATAAGTTAATACCATATTTGTCTATATTGGTCTGGCTTACTTCACTCAGGATAACTTTTATCTAGCTCCATTAGTATACCTGTGGCATTTCTTGAATTTATGATTTTAAATTTTATTTCTTTTTCTCTCATACGATATATCTCTTCTCTGTCCTGGCATTCCCCTACATCCAGTCTTTCCAGGACCAGGGGTCTCTCCTTCAATCTTCTTGGAAATCTATTGATATGTGAATTGTGCCTTGGGACTTCTGAGATTCTGGGTTAATATCCCCTTATCAGTGAGTGCATACCATGTGTGTTCTTTCGTGATTGGGTTACCTTACTAAGGATGATATTTTCCAGTTCTGACCATTTGCCTAAGAATTTCGTGAATTCATTGTTTTTGATTGCAGAGTAGTATTCCATTGTGTAGATATACCACATCTTCTGAATCCATTCCTCCGTTGAGGGACATCTGGGTTCTTTCCAGCTTCTGGCTATTATAAATAAGGCTGCTATGAACATAGCGGAGCATGTGTCCTTACTGCATGCAGGTAAAGCCTCTGGGTATATGCCCAGGAGTGGTGTAGCAGGATCCTCCAGGAGTGTCATGCCCAGTTTTCTGAGGAACCGCAAGACTGCTTTCCAGGCTGGTTGTACCAGTTTGCAATCCCACCAGCAGTGGAGGAGTGTTCCTCTTTCTCCACATCCTCGCCAACAACTGCTGTCTCCTGTGTTTTTGATCTTAGCCATTCTGACTGGTGTGAGATGGAATCTCAGGGTTGTTTTAATTTGCGTTTCCCTAATGACTAAGGATGTTGAACATCTCTTTAGGTACTTCTCAGCCATTAGATATTCTTTAGGTGATAACTCTTTGTCTAGCTCTGTACCCCATTTTTTTAATAGGGTTACTTGGCTCTCTGGAGTCTAACTTTTGAGATCTGTTCTTAATTACATAGATGCTCAAAAATTTAAAATGCTTCCTAAAATAGTTTTCTATAGGTGGCGCACGCCTTTAATCCTAGCACTTGGGAGGCAGAGGCAGGTGGATTTCTGAGTTCGAGGCCAGCCTGGTCTACAGAGCGAGTTCCAGCCAGGGCTATACAGAGAAACCCTGTCTCGAAGAACCAAAAAAAAATAGTTTTCTATATTGTTTCCACATCATTATCTGCCTAGAGACATTGAAAACCACAAGGCTTTGTTTCTTTTACTCCTGGGCTGGAGTGATCTTCCTGTTTTGGCATCCAAAGTGATAAGACTGCAGGCATCGCCAACTTACCTGCTTTCAAAACCAGGTTCTTAAAGCTTTTGAAAATTTGAATTTCTGTTTCAGATCACTGTTTTCTGCAGTCAATAATTTTATAAACGTTTCATCCAAGTTCAACCAGAAACTGCAAGAGTTAGACAAAGGCAAGTATGTACTAAATCAATCAATCAATCAATCAATAAAATACATATTTAAATATAAGTGTATATGTAAACATATTTGTAAATATCATTAATTCACATTTGCATTGCTGACATACTTTTAGAAGTTGTTATATATCTCTCCCTTCACCCTAATACATCCTATTCAGTATTGTGTGTCACTTAAATATTATTTCTGACATGAATTGCAACTACATGGCAGTGCCTTCCTCCTGATAGACTCTGAAATACAATTGAGCAACTTTAGTGTAGGCCCAAATATGCTTTAGATTCACTTGCCACTTTTTTCACTCTCTGTACATCATTCTCCATCTGGATTCCTTTATTCTTGGAGGGTACTTCTCAACTTCTACTTGAAGTCATTATTTCTACACACAGACCTTTCTATCCTCCTCTAGTAAAAATTCTAAAAATAAAAAGAAAAAAGATGAATAAATACTGTGAAGTCAATATTTGTAGAATTGTGAACAAATAGGATTAGTTCTGTGTACAATCAAACCATAAGAACAATTTGAAAATATTAAAATATTGACGCTGTTACATTGCAAAACTATAAACTGGGAAACTGAACCTGTGTTTGCAAAATGAAGTTATAATCTTATATAATGTGAAGGATTGCTCTAAATTTAAAACTTACTATAAAAGCATTACAAGAGTAAGGGACTCTTTATTTGATTGAGAATGTCTTGGTTTTGGTACAATATGATTCTGATGGCAAGATGTCATGCAGTGCCCTGGCTCCTAAGTGTGTGCCACAGGTCTTAGTTCTTGCTACATCTTACTCTTTCAGTTGCTTGTTGGGTCTTTTGGAGGACTGTAATGGTAAGTCCCTTTTTGTGAGAACTCCATAGCCTCAGTAATAGTGTCAGGCCTTGGGGTCTCCACTTGCACTAGATCCCACTATGGGTCTGTCACTGGACCTTCTTTACCTCGGGCTAGTCTTCATTTCCATCCCTGCAGCTCTTTCAGAAAGGAACAATTATGGGTCAGAATTTTGACTGTAGGATAGCAGCCCCATCCCTCACTCAATGTTCTTTTTGTTTGCCGGAGGTCGACTCTACAAATTCCCTCTTCCCACTGTAGGGCATTTCATCTAAGAAAGGAAACAGACAAACTCAGGAAGTAGAAAGTTGGGGGGACCCTCCAAAATGTACCAAGGGTATTATGTTTTAAAATGTATCAATGTGGCTTATTTTCTTGCAACCTTTTACTTTGCCAAGCAGTGTTCATATCTTCATAAAAAAATAACTTTATTAATTTCACTTTTAGCCCCATATTACTGAGAATTATGAATGGCCAGATGATGTATCTGGAACAGGTATTCATTGTTCCTTTAGACTTACCAGGGAGGCCTTTCTATAGGTAAGGAAAGATGATCCTATAGTTTAATATGAGTTTAAAGTTGTTTTACAGAGTATAAAAATATATACTGCATATATATTATAATGGGTTTAGCTTTAACATTCAAACTATTTTAGTGATATAAACTCGCTGCACATAGAGAGTTATGTTCTACATAGACATTTTATTTGGGATATAACATGTACTTTGTCCTTCAACCCAGTCTCATTCACTACCCTCAGTATGTTGTCCCTTGTGCCAGTACTACTACCCTCCTTCATTTCTCCTGTGTCCCATCTGATATTTAAGGGTCTTTTCGGATTTTAGAAAATGCAAGTTAGAGAAAACATGTATTCATCCTTCTGTGTATTGCTTACTTTATTTAGTATGATTATTTCTACTTGCATCTCTTTTTTTTTAGCAAACAGGATAATTTCATTCTCCTTTGTGATTAAATAAAATTCCATTGCTCATATATACCATCTCCTTTTCCATTAATTCATTGACTGTTATCTAAGATGGTTCCATAACATGATTTCAATTAACAGTGTGACAATAAGCACATTTAAGCAGTTATCTCTGTCATATGTTGAGAGTGCTTCAGGCATGCATCTAGAAGTGGTGTAGATGAGTCATATGGTAGTTCTCTTCATAGATTTCTTGAGGTGCCTTCATATTGATTTACATAGTAAACAGACTAAATACACTCCAACTATTATTGTGTATACTTTTCCTCATCTCCACACTTCCTCCCCAGCATTTGTAATTGTTTGTTAGTTACCGGAAAGAGAAACAATCCTAAATTGGTTTTGCTTAAAATTTCCTTTTTTATTAATATGCTGAATACTTTTATGTTTATTGGATACCTGTTGTTCATCTTTTAAGAAGTATATGTTTATTTCATTTGCTAGGATTCGGATATTTATTAAATGTGTTACTTGTATATTCTAGATTTCAAACTCCTGTAGATGATTGCTAGTAGAGATTTTTCTCAAATTTCAATGACATTCCGTTCATTTGATTGTTCTCTTTGCTTCACAGAACTGTTAAAATTTCATTAGATCACTTTTTATAATTCTTGGCACTATTTGCTAGCAATTGGAGTCCATTCCCAAAAGTCCTTGTCTATATCAACATCTAATCTTGAAAAGTTTTCTCTATAGTTTCTATAGTATTATTCAAATTTTAGGTCATATGGTCTGTTATTTATTATGAAATTTATGATTCTATATGGTAAAAGAGGGATATGATTATATTCATTTATCTATTTTACCCAGCACCATTTTTTGAAGCGGCATTATTTTTCTCATTGAAAATATTTTGACATCTTTGTAAATGTGAAGGTCTATTTCTAGGTCATCTCTTCTGTTTTTCACATACCTGTGGATTGATTTGGGTCATATTTTTTTGGTACCAGGCTATGTAGTGCGTCTAGAAATCACATTCTGCAATATCTGCAGCCTTATTCTTTTTTCTCCAAATCATTTTGAATTGTTGGAGACTGTGATGATGGTTAATCTTATAGTTAACTTGATAACATTTAGAATCAAATATGAGACAAACCTCTGAGTGTGAGGTCTCATATTTTTAACCAACACTTTTAACAAAATTAGGTCACACAAATTTAGTATAGGTAGCATTCTGACTGGACCCCCAGGTTTCATCTCTCTGATATCTGACTGTGAATGCAACCTGCTTAACTTCCTCACACTTCTGTTGCCATTCCCTTTCCACCATAGTAATCTGTACCCTTAAATTGTGAGAG
Organism: Tokudaia tokunoshimensis; assembly: GCA_036184795.1. Taxonomy (NCBI): domain Eukaryota; kingdom Metazoa; phylum Chordata; class Mammalia; order Rodentia; family Muridae; genus Tokudaia; species Tokudaia tokunoshimensis. The sequence goes on along the minus strand of BTHU01000001.1, from coordinate 61,305,205 downwards.
AAAAATACTCCTCTTTCCTTTTGTTGATTTTGGGATCTGTATTGTCATAGCAAGAAAAAAGTCATACAGAAAACTTGTGTTGATAGGCGATTGTTGCTGTGATGATCTAACTGTGGCTCATGGTCTTTGGAACAAGTTTGTGGGTAGAATGTAGGATAGTTTGGGTATAAAGTCCTAAAATAAGTTAAGTAGACCTTATTCAGTCCCATTTTTTAGAGTTAGGATAAATAACTAGAGTTAGGAGAAATACAGAATATATATTCATCTCACCAGTTTCAGAGGAGTACAAAAACACTTGTACAAACTGGACCAGGGGGTTTTATGTCTTATTATAACAAAGAATATAAAAAAAATCTGCCTTATTGATGCTAGACTCGCAGTTTTCAAGTTATAGGTCAGTGACCCCTTTAGGGCTCAAAAGGCTATTTCACGTGGGTCACATATTAGGTATCCCACATATCATACATTTACATTATGATTCAGAACATCATGAAAGTTACACTTAGGAAGTAGCCACAAAATAATTTTATGGTTGGGGTTCACCAATACATGAAGAAATTTATTAAATGGTATCAGTATTAGGAAGGTTAACCTTTGCAAATTTGAATGAGACTGAAGTAAGAAGGTAATGGTTTAAGTTGTTTGGTATAATTCTTATAATGAATCTTATGCTGTTCCTGAGTCAGTACAATATGGTTCTTGGCAACTTCAGAAATAGCCATATACCTAGGACATGTAGAAGGCCAAAATTTTATTTATAATGATTTGTAATGATTTAAGTTAACCATAAGGAGATTATGAATACATCTTTTCCAAAGAATAAAAAAGTTTATACTACTACACAGTAAACTGGCTATACACACAATTTCATGATCACACTATGTCTCAGCAGGGAGTATGATATAAAAGTCATCACTTAGTGTAAATGTAATTAAGTAAAATTAGGTTTTCACTTTTCCTCTCAGACCAATTGTATCCTTAGACAACATAAATATCAACATCATAGAGTTTATTTTTAGTATCTATCCAAAATGCAAATCACCTTTTAATGTCTAAGCACAGTTCATGCTAACTGTCCTTACTGTTATTTTTATAAGTCTGAACCACTTTGAGTTATTCATTAAAGCAAAAAATTATGTGTATTAATGTGCCAGGAGATGATTGCATTTTAAGTTTATGCAACAAATTAGAAAATCAGGAGTATGACATTCATGTATAATGCCTTTGTTCTCTTTGTTGTTGCTTGTGCAATTAACGGACAGGGATATGTTTTACCAACAGTCATATTGTCTGTGCTTTAACGAGCCACAATAAGTATGCAAGAGAATCACATTCCCAGGGATATGTGATGTTCGTTTTGATACTAATAGCAAAGTCGACACTTCTAAGGCCTGGAGCAAAGTGAAGAGACAGATTTCTATTTCAGCCTTCACAGTGCAAGCTACAGCAGAGACTCTTGAGAGAAGTAGCATAAGAAGACATTAAAGAATAAATAGGGAGCTGATATATATATTTCTTCTGGATCAAAAATCAAAAGTGGATTGTTTATTTTATAATTTCATCATGGATTTCTGAAATTTATAATTCAATTAAGTATTAAAACTATCATGAATAGTCTAATAAAATGACACATTTGACAGTATCAGATGATTATCAGAAATCTAATATAGCCTTCTAAGAACTACCCTGTAATTTCTTTGTAAATAAGAATCACTTCATAATGTAATACACGTGGGATAGTTCATAAATCTGCTCCACCTGGTGGTCTATATGCTATCTGGATACCAAAGGCTTGGAGGATCACTGTAGCCACACTAACTGATGAGTTATAATCTATTCTGACTTCTTGCAAACCTCATCACTCTGTATTATAAAGTTTAATTTTTTAGACTTAAAATAAATATTATTTTATGAAACTATATAAAATACAAATGTACAAGTAATAACTAACATTTGTAGACTCAGTAACGATTAACATCTGAAAAATTGCATCATTTATATCAAATATATCCATTGTCTTGAATGTCATGTTAATCATTTCCTTTTTCAATAGAATTCACCACAAATGGCTATATTCATCACAGATCCTGAATATATACATAATTTTGTAATTTTAAGTGTCATCCATTCTGTTTGCCTTTGAGTTACTCTTATAGTTTGCCAGATTTTGTTTGACACCTCACTGACATGAGTAAACATCACATTTACTCAGAGTTGAAAAAGGAAAGGAATCAAATACTGTGAGGAAAAAGCGGAAACATCAGAAAAATTAAAAATTATATTAGTATTAGTAATTTGAATTGTTGCAATCAGGAAATGAAAGAAAATTTGTAGTATACAAAAGGTATAAGGAGAGGTCATTGTACTGATAACTTATATCCTCCCAGAACTCTTATCTTCCTACCTATCCATCTTTATGCATGCTCTCTCTAAAAACAAAAATCAAAAATCAAAATAAACAAAAAAACAAATAAGACAAAAATGTCAAATCAGGTCAAAATGCAAAAGGCCTACACAGGTTCAAGGCAAATGAATCTTAGAACTAAAAAGGGGAAGAAGATAAAAAGTTCCACCTCTAAATAAGGAGGCATTTGCAACTGATATCTTCAGGGAACAGTAAAAGCAGAATACTCTAATGGACTATGACAGGGTATATCAACCAAAATCCATGGCATGCCCTAAGACCAGGAGTAGTTGGCCACCACAAAGAAACGACATGGTTTTTTTTATTTTGTTAATTTTTTATTTTCATTTTCATTACTTTTTTCATTTAAGACAATTCAATCTCTCTCTCTCTCTTTCTCTCTCACAGAGAGAGAGCTAATATTGATATATATATGAATATATAGATAATATTGATATATGTGTGAATATATAGATAATATTGATACATGTATTGATATGTATAATATGTATACTTATATTATATATGTATATATAATCTAATAAGTACACACATATATATATACATATATATGTATGTATATGTATATATAAGACAGATGTCATACTAGTAACTTAACAGCACACTTGAAAGCTCTAGAACAAAAAGAGTAATGAAGTAGTCCAACAGGATTGAAATAAAAACAGAATAAAACAATACAAAAAAATCAATTAAAGAGATAATTTATTGAGACAATAAGATTGACAAACCTTCCTTAAAATGTGAATCAAAAGTCAGAGAAAGAAGATCCAAATTTGCACAACTAAAATGAAAAGTAGGGCATAGTATTGGACATTAAGAAGTTCCTGAGAATTATAAGGACTTAGGTTAAAAACCTGTATTTCACCAAATTGAAAAATATAAAAGAACTGGGTAATTTTTATGATAGTTAGCAAATACTGGAGTTAAATCAAGATCAGATAAGCAAGTTAAATATATCGGTCCTCGTTTTTTTTAATAAGGATAGAGTCAATCTGATACCTAAACTACCTAAAGCCTCAGTAAAGAAAGAATTACACTTTAATGTCCCTTATAAATATATATGCAAAAATTCTCAATAAAATACTTGCAAATGAATCTAAGAATATAGCAAAGATGTCATCAATCATAATCAAAAAAACTTAATCCATAGGTGCAGGGATGCTTCAACATATGTAAATCAATGAATGAAATCTGTCATATAAACAGACTGTAAGACAAACCCACATGATCATGATATTAAATTTAGAAAAGGTTTTTGACAAAATTCAGTGCTCACCTCATAGAGAAAGTCATGGATACAAGGACATACGACAACATACTAAAGGCAGTATTCAAGTGTTAAGTCAAACTCAAACCAACAAAACTATTTTCAAATCAGGAACAAAAAAAGGTTGTCCACTCTCTCCATACCTATGTAACTTAGTACTTGAAGTCTTTCCCAGATCAGTAAGACTAATGAAAGACATTAAATGTATATTAATTAGGAAGGAAGAATTAAACATCTTTATTTGCAGATGATTTGAAAGTATATATAAGTGACCCTAAAATTTCCACTGGAAAACTGCTATAGCTCATAAGCTTTTCAGCATTGTATCTGGATACAAAATTATTTCTCAAACATTAGTAGTCTTTCTCTATAAAAACAGCAAACAGACTGAAAAACAAATCAAGGACACCTCTTCACAGTATCCTCAAATAATATAAATTATCTTGGAGTAACTATAACCTACCAAGTGAAAGATTTGTACTGTGGTTTGAATAAGAATGGCCTTGATAGGATAATATATTTTAATACTTAGTCATAAAGATGGTACACTACTTGAGAAGAATTTGGACATTTGGCCTCGTCTGAGTAAGTGTGTCATTGTCAGAGGAAGTGTGCCACTGTAGATGCAATGATGTTTCAAAAGTCCAGAAGAGGCCCAAATGTCTCTTCTCTTCCCGATTCCAATAGAACTGAATGTAGAACTCTCAGTTATTTCCCTAGTATAATGCTTGCTGGGATGCTGCTATGTTCTCCACTAAGATGATAATATACTAAAACTTTAAGAAGTAAGTAATCTCAAATTAAATGCTATATTTTTTAAGAGTTTCAGTAGTTATGGAGTCTCTTCACAGCAAGAGAATACTAAGACAACTTGTATGACAAAAGCATTAGGATTTTGATGAAAGAAAGTGAAGAAAATATCAGAAAATGAAAAGTTCTCTCAAACTTATATATTGGTAGAATTATTACAGTAGAAATGGCTATCCTAACAAAAGCTCTCTACAGTTCAATTCCCATAAAAATTCCAATACAACTCTTCACACATATTTATAAAACAATTTTCAGCTTAGTATGGTAACAAAAACATACTCCTCACACCAACCATATCCCAAAGAAAGCAAAGTTAGGATAGCTAAGATAACCCTGAATAATAAAACAGATGCAAGAGATATCACTCACATTGATGACTTCACAATCTTCTACAAAAATGGCACTATAATTAAAGAGATCTGCTGTTAATTGGAATCCAGTTATAAATCCACAAACCTATGGAACACCTATAGACAACTGATATTTGATAAAGAAATACAAACCTGAAAAAAGAAAGCATCTTCAACAAACACTGCTGAAAAATGTAAATGGCTGCACTTAGAAGAATCTAAATTGATCCACATAAATTTCCATGGACTGTGAAGAACTGGACATGTCTCTTACTGGCTGGCAAATTCTAGAGAGCTGCCCCATCTCTGATAGGCAGTAGCCCAAGAGAGAACAGGCACTGTCCCTTGCCCAGGCATAACAGTAAAACTGGCCTTGGTGGCTAGTTTGTGGTAAGCCACTCATGAGGATTATAGCTTGAAGAACTAGGCCACCTATTCTCCTGTGGTGATATGGCCTGAATGTGAAGATGATGTTTTCCCCCATTCCCCATTTGCCCATGGGAGTTGGGAGAGCAGCCTCAGAGGGAATGGGAGCCTTATAAGTAGCCCTACCACCTCACTGGCTGTATGACTTGGGCATCACAGTGGAGCTGGCTTTAATGGCAAAAGCCCAGATTAGCCAGGTTGGAGGTTATCAGAATAGGTGAGATGGCCCATCACTTAGAGGCTACAGCACTTGGGAGAGGAGGTCCTGTACCATGACTGGGAACTCCAAAGAGCTTACTCTGAAGGTGTGTGTGTGTGTGTGTGTGTGTGTGTGTGTGTGTGTGTGTGTGTGTGTTATTTGGGGAGATACATTGTAAGAGTCAGGCCAGCTGTGAGCTGAAGAGGAGATAATTGGGAGTGGAGGGAATACTGTGAAATTAAAAAAGAATAAAAGGTTTTTTTTAAAAAGGAAATCCTTGAAACTGAGAAGTTTCTGCATACTGAAGGAAACATCATTCAAAGTGGCAACTTAGAGACTAGGAAAATATTTTTAACAATTCCACATCAAACAGAAATCTAATATACAAAATATATAAAGAACTCAAGAAACTAAATATCAAGAAAACAAATAACCACAGTTTTTAAAAAAAATGAAGTATACATCTAAACAGAAAATCTTAAAGGGAATATGCTCAAATGGCTGAGAAACATTTAATAAATATCCTACATATTTCATCATTAGGGAAATACAAATCAAATCTGTTGGTGGGTGATATGGAAATTTGTAAACACTATGGAAATGTTTAGCATTTCCTCAGGAAAATGGAAATCAATTTATCTAAGATCCAGCTATACTGTTCTGGGACAAATACCTGAGTGTCACTTTATCCTACTGTAGAGACAATGTTCAACCATGCTTAAGGCTGTTCTATTTATAATATTCAGAAATTTGAAACAATTTATGAATTTCTCTACTGAAGAATGAGTAAAGAAAACATGGTACATTTACACAGCGGTTTATTAGTAATTTGTTAAAAAATGATTTCTAGCAATCAGAGTGGGGGGGTGTCTCTATGTATTTTCTGCTTGAAGAACCCCTTTCCTCTTACTTGGTTGAATTTTCTAGTTTGATATGAGGATACAGGTCTAGTCTCTTTGCATCTTGTTATGCAAAGTTAAGGTGACTTCATTTGGATACTTACTTTTCTTATGGAAAATTGAGAGGAGCAGTTGATATGGAGGAGAGATAATTTAGAAAGCCTGGGAGAAGGGGAGTGAAAGAAGGTGGCAGTTGTGATGTATTCTATGAGAGAACAATAAATAAAATTTAAAATCATGAAATCAAGAAATGCCACAGTTATACAGATGGAACTAGAAAAAAAAAACCATCAGGTAAGTGACCCAGACCCAGATACACAAATATGATAAGTATTATCTTATTTGTGAATATTAGCCTTTCAGTCAATGATAACCAATATCCAATCCACAGAAACATAGAAATTGGTTATAGAGTAAGGGAGTAGGTGTGGACAAATAGATATCATTAGAAAATTGAAATAGAATAAATTGTCATAGGAAGATATGGGGACCCGAATGGGAGAATTAAGTAGTGTTGAGGGAGAGAATAAGGGGATGAGGAAGGTAATGTAGGCAGACACAGCTCACAAAAATGGCTTGTTGCAAGAGTATTACAGAAATCTAATGAAATAGAAGCTTCTTAAAATATGAATACACATGAAGGTAATTCACAGGGAACTGCAAAATAATGGAGAAGACTGATCCCACCTGACCATCATCAAATGAAGCCCTCAGTATCAGAAAAGGGATCCTATGGTGACAACCAAAACAACTCAAGCACTACCATGTCTATGTATTGCTCCCCAAACACTGACAGTAAGGTCCATTGCTGAAGACAAACATACACTTCTCCAATGAACATGGAGATGTCAAGCTAGTATCTAAAGTGTGCCTTAACCACTAAATTTAGTGGATTTTTTACATAATGTTACTTTACATACTACCAAAGCAGAAATATAACATAAACCCAGAAACAAATTCTTTAATCTACAATAGTGTCCTGCCTTCAAGATACACTAATTCAACAGTGACACAAGGTTTGTGGGAGTAACTGACCAATGCCTGATTTGACTTTAGGTTTATGTCCTGAAACAGAACCCATACCCAACCATTGCTGTGGTGAACCTGAGAATTGATAGTCCCAGGACATAGGGTAATAACAAATAATATCCTAAATAAAGTTTTAAATTAAATTTAAAATGAAAACTTTGCTCTAAAATGACTCTTAATGACAATCCACTATAGTCATAAATTAGTGCCTTGCACAGTCCTCATCAGTGAAATTTCGTTTTTCAGCAGATGAAAACAAACACAAAGCCCCACAGCCAGATGTTATGCAAAGATTGAGAGACCTTGGAATAATCATCTTCAAATGGTGGGATGCCTATATCATATCTTTCTCATCTGGGATCAGCAAGTATAGTGCAAGAGGAAGCAGAAGTAATATTTGAGCCAGAGGTGATGGAGGACACTAAGAAAGCAAAGGTTTCTAAATTAACATAATCTATGCACATGTATGCCCAGACACATAAGCAGCAGGCACGGGTATACATGGGTCTAACTAGGTGGGGTCTTAGAGTTGAAATGAGAAGTGGACACATGCCTCCATCTGTAACCCAGAAAAACAAATAACTAATTAATAAGCACTTTTAAGGGTAAAAGTAGGTTCCTCTAAGGGAGATTCACTGGGTAAATAAATTATAATTAAGGGTAGGCTGCATGGATAGAAGAAATCAAACTCAAAGTTAACATTAGAGTTTCTTGCTACATAATGTGTCATCAAGAGTTCTTTTTTTTTCTTTACCCTTTGTTTTTTTTTAAATTTTTATTATATACATATGGGAGGACATGGATCGGGGGAATAAGGATGGTAGGACAGGCAAGGAACTAGGATGAGTAGAGGGAGGGGAAATTATAAGCAGTTTGTATAATATAAAAAATCGATCCAATAAATAATCTAAAAATGCTTTGATATGTGTGTGCATATTTGTGTGTCCATATTTTTCTTTATTTTATTCAACTATGAAAAATCTGAATATTACTTTCTTCACAGCCTTTTTTATCTGTTTGTTTCTAAGACTATAGATAATAGGGTTTAAGAATGGAGGAACAATGGTATAAAATACAGAAAGAGTCATATCCTCAACTATTTCTGAGACTGCTGGAGGTCTTAGATATACATAGGCACCAGAACTAAGAAACACAGACACTACAATAATGTGAGGGACACAGGTGGAAAAGGCTTTCCCTCTCTCTCCTTTGACAGGAACCTTCAAGACAGTTGATAATATGCGAACATATGATATAGCAATAAAGATGAAGCAGCTACCACTGAGCCCAATGGCAGTCAGAAGAAGTAAGAACTTGTTGTTAAAAGTGTCAGAGCAGGAAAGCCTCAGCAAAGAGGGGATATCACAGAAGAACTGAGGGACTACATTAGAGTGACAGAAGGACAGTTGGAAAGTTTTGAAAGTGTGCACACTCGCAATGACAATAGAGCTAAGTAGGGAAGTCAGTGTCATCTGAACACAGAATTGATGGTTCATAATCATAGGATAGAGAAGAGGCTTGCAGATGGCCACATAGCGGTCATGGGACATGATGGTTAGGAACTGAACCTCTACACCCGCACAAAAGAATACCAAAAAGATCTGTGCTGCACACCCAACAACAGACATATTCCTGTGATTAGTGAGAGAGTTGATACAAGCATTGGGCACAGTGACAGATACATACCCCATGTCTAAAATGGAAAGATTCCTGAGGAAGAAGTACATGGGTGTATTCAGAGTGTGGTCAACTGTAGTAACAATGATGATGATAAGATTCCCTAGAAGACTGCCCAGGTACACAAACAGGAACATCACACTGAGGAGGATTCTGAGCTCCCAAGTCTCAGCAAAAACTTCCAGGAGGAACTCAGTCACCGGGGTGGAGTTAGCCATAGTCCCAAAGTATAAGTTTATCTGAAAGAGAAGAGCAGCAACTTAGAATAACTTATATTCTTTGATAGATCACCAGCTCTACTCTTTTTTTTTTAATTTAATTTAATTTTATTTTTTTAATTTACATTCCAAATCACTTCCCCTTTCCCGTTTCCTCCCTCCCCGAAAGTCCCATAAGCCCCCTTCCCTCCCTCTTTTCTCCGTTCAACCCCCTCTCATTACTCTGTCCTGGCGTTCCCCTACATCCAGTCTTTCCAGGACCAGGGGTCTCTCCTTCCATCTTTTTAGAAATCTATTGATATGCTGATTGTGTCTAGGGTATTCTGAGATTCTGGGTCAATATCCCCTTATCAGTGACTTCATACCATGTGTGATCTTTTGGATTCAGAAGATGTGGTATATTTACACAATGGAATACTACTCAGCTCTACTCTTGAAAGTGTTTATTTTTGTTCACTAAAACTGGTCTTTATATGTGAAAAATCAAGTATTTTATTTTGGTTTCCTATGTTTTTATTATGCTTAGTTGTTAATACACGTATATGTGGCTGTCTATCAAATGGTATGGTATGATGTTAAGCACTTAGAATTAATTTCCATATTAATAGCTGTAACACGAATACTATTATCTTAATAAATATTGTTTCTAAATATAAAGTTATGTAATATGGTAAGTTCCTCTTCTAGATAAACTATCTCTACCAGTTTGAACACCCAGGGACATTTAATATGTAGGATATATTTTTAAAACTGTATGCATTTATTAACATGTATGCATTTACATACAAAATGCATTTATGCTGTATGATTATTTCATATATACACATGTATGTATATCTACACAGGGAGGGATGAGAGAAAGGAGTGAATGTGAGATATTGACATAAAAAGACAGATTGGAGAAGATAAATAAAGATTATCAAGATAGAAGTGTGTGTAGGAGAATTTCAAATAGGCCATTTGCCTGAAAATCTAGACAATTTTAACTTCACATGCTTGATACAAAATTTTCTCTTTTTGAAGAAAACTTGGGATTTCTAGAAATTCATTCATAATATAGGTGGTAATTTCAATTTCTTAAAACTGATTATTTGGATTTATTAATAGTATATTCATACATATCCACAGTAACACCTGAAATATTGCTCTGCTAGCTGAATCCTAGAACAAAGACAACTTTGTACAGCTAGACATGATACAATGCATGATAGCTTTTATATTATTAGCAATTTGAGTCAAGTGTAGCTGATGTCAAATTATATTATGGAAAGTCACACCATGTTTTTCTAGTGATGATCAACTGCCAACTTCCCTGAAAATGCATGGTATAAAAACACTGAGTTCTAAAATTTATGATCAAGTGTAGGGGTGTTAATGTGAAGAGTTCAAACTGTGTGATATTAAAGGTAAATTCCTAGTAGCTTAATGAAATATGGTAACACTTTTTATCAAATCCTCATGTCAACCACTAATGATTCTACATGTTATAAAACATTAATGGTATAAAATTTTATATATTATAAATGTTATAAAATTAATTAGAAAAAAAAACAGCTTAAGAGTTGAGCAAAGCAGCTATGAATCAGACAGAGGCAAATAACAAAACAATGCAAGTGATGAGATAGAGACAGTTAATCTTTTCCCTTGAAAGAGTTACATGTATTGACTAATTGATTTTGAGACTTCAAAATACTAACAGATGAAATTCACAATGGTAAAGGTAGGGGGTAACCAGGAAAGGGGAAATCATTGGGAATGTAAATAAAAAATATAGAAAATAAAAAATAAAACATTACTTAGAGATGTTAGCTCATGAACATTATGCAATGTAACTCCTATTTGAATAATTTATCTAAAATGGTATTAAAATGTTTTGTTAAATGTAGAGAGAGCAAAATTATTATTGCAAATAGATATATTAGTACAGCATCTATTGAATAAATCATCCTATCTGTACTATACTATATTTAACAGATATCCATCTAGATCATAGTCTAAAATACCACAAATTACTTGAGAGTTATGGTAAAGTGAGCAGCATAATTAAAATGTAAAACTAAATTAAAGAACACATCACCTAGTACATATCTAGTTGTAGTACAAAAGATACTAAATACAGGTTTTATTAGTAGATGAACTTCCTCGCAACTGTTTAGAAACCTGGTGATATGTTCCCAGTCACCTGTAGCAGCTTTGTACTGTAAGAGTAACTGGGGATCAGATCAGAAAGCAGCATCCACCACATTTTAGTTATATCTGTAGTATGTTACAGAAAAGGAAGGGTAGACATCACCTACAAAGAGCATCATTTTATAAAGGTCCATGGTGACATGTCAGGATGATTATGCAACACCAGTTTTTGGACAAAGTGTACGGTGGTATTGTGTTTAAAACCCACAGGATATTGAAAAGCTGAAACTAGCTATTTTTAGAAAGTGTCACCTGCATAAATATTATAAATTTTCAATATCTATGCAAAGATTTTTAAAACTCTATTTATATACTTCCAATATAAAACTATGTTGGAAGTTAAATGACAATATAGTAAGCAGAAAGTATGCAGAAATTGGTTTTGCATTGGGTCTTTGAGAAGTTTGTACCACATCTACAAAGGAATTATTCAACAGCAGCTGAGGTAAGTGGCCACTAAGAGCCTGAGTAGGTTTCTGATGTTGTTGTGCTTGCGAGATCCTTTACAGTTGCTCTAAGATAGTACAGAAGATAAAAGGCCATTACTAGAGTCAAAAATGATTACTAACTAAAAAGGAACCAAAATGAACTAATTAAAATTGTAAATATCTGTGCTTTCAACATCTGAGCATCTGATTATAAATGCAAACTGGCAGATTTTAAATTAGTATCCCAACAAAAATATTTAAAAGATTTTCATATTCAGTCTTCAATCCTACTGAAATTCAATTTAAAAGTCAAAAGTGTTAACACTACATACCAATATAATCTAAGAGAAATGTATAAAAAACATTCCTGAAAATATCAGAATGAATGCACACTAAGTATTCTCTATCAATAAAATTCTGCAGTTGTTTATCCTGGTAATCACCAACTGTGAAGACACCTGTCATCCACCTTTCATTTGTCTGCAACAGCATTGATGGTCTAGAAAATAATACATTGAGTGAAACAAGTCTAGTACATCATATATAGAGGTAAAATAAGTTTTTAGTTAAAAGACAAATCTAATTACTTCATATTCATTTTCCAACTCCAAAATTAATTAGAAATTGATGGCAAAATAGAAAGCAATTATAAATGTCTATAAATTACATTTTAAAGATAAGTTAAAGAAGAAATAAGAAACAACTTAGAAAATAATCAAGTCAAAGAAGTATAGTATGACAATTATTGTAGTCAGTAAGTTCATCACTAAAAGACAGCTAATATAATAAACAGCCACCATTAAATAATAGTGTTAGAGATCAAATTTTATAAAAATTGTAATACCAATAAATGACTATAAAATAAGGAACATATGCAAGTTATATAAGTAGAATTATTAAAAGTTATTAAAATGATATTATCGCAACTAATGACAACTGAGAGCAGGAGTACTAGATGCTTCCTATATGAAATTCCCTGAGACCATACAAACATAAGCAAACAAAATATATGGATTCTCCAGGTCATGCTTGTATATTTGTACACACATACACACACACACACACGTGTGCGCACGCACACACACACACAATACATATATGTGTAATAATAAAGAAAATAAGGCATCAATTTGAGGGTAAGGGGAGGATATACTAGGGATTGGAGTGAGGGGACATAGAAATGGAACTGAAGAGGTTTGCAGTCCTGCAGGAGGAACAATTAATATGTACCAACCAGAGCCCCCAGAGCTCCCAGGGACTAAACCACCAACCAAAGTGTACACATAGAAGAACCCATGACTCCAGCTACATATGTACAAGAAGATGGTCATTTCAGACATCAGAGAGAAGAGAAGCCATTGGTCCTGTGAAAGCTCAATTCCCCAGAATAGGGCAATGCAAGTCAGGAAATGGGGGCGGGGGGTGAAGTGAGCAGAGGGCAGGGGGATGGGTTAAGAGGTTTTCAGAGGGGTAACAAGGAAAGGGGACACCCTTTGAAATGTAAGTAAAGCAAATACCTAATAAGAAAGAAAGAAAGAAAGAAAGAAAGAAAGAAAGAAAGAAAGAAAGAAAGGAAGGAAGGAAGGAAGGAAGGAAGGAAGGAAGGAAGGAAGGAAGGAAGGAAGAAAGAAAGAAAGAAAGAAAGAAAGAAAGAAAGAAAGAAAGAAAGAAAGAAAGAAAGAAAGAAAGAAAGAAAGAAAAGAAATGCCTACAGGGACAAAAGGGAAATAGGGGAATGGTGTAATAGTATTTTAAGTTAGATTTATTGAAAGAATAGTAAAAATGATACCAGAGAAATAAAAAGAACTAAGATTAATATATGTATATCCACAAGTTCAAGCGAATTGATTTCCAGAAGTATGCAACTTATATAGACTTACTTTTTTTTTTTTAAACAGTAAGATGATACATTAGTTTCAGATTACAAAAGTGAAAAATAAGGACACTGGCTAAGAATTTATTGCCCTAAAAATTTTGAAAATCACATGGTTTCAAGAATAAATTCAATAAAATTGAAGAAAATTTTATTTCTATAATGATAAAGACTGATAAAGTAATCTTAATAATGTTATCAAGGCCTAAATACCAAAGCAAGAAAATGTAACCAAAATAAAATGAATGTAAAGGAAGAACTGTGATCAATTTTTAAATATTACACAAGTAGTTACAGCGCTTATATTTAGTGCATTAAATATGTCAGACTTCTTAATCAAATATAATTTATCTTTACAGTGAACAAAATTTTAACATAAGTAGTCAATGATCTTGACATACTCATAGAAGTAAAGATAAGTGCCAATTTCAATAAATTCAGAAAAAAACATAGTATAAAATTCAATACTGTTCATTTATTAAAGCTTTTGATCTTCTGTAAGTAGGATTGTTTGTACTATGAAAGTAAAATCTTCTCCTAAGTTTTGATACAAGTTTGTTACTACCTCTACTGAACATATTTGGAACTTTTTCCAGAGCATGCACCCACAATATTAAAATTAAATTAAGGTACCTGCAGTAAACCATTTGGCTTCTGTGGAGTTTGTTGTTGTTATTGTTGTTTCTTTGTTAATTTTTGTTTTGAGATTACCTTATAGTTACATTTCAACCTCTAAACTGTCCCTTAAATACTATCCTACTCCTCTTCATATCCATAGCCCTATTTTCAAGTGGTTAATGTATATATAAATTATTTATATACACATATATGTTCTTATTAAGCTTCTACAGTCTGTATATTTTTTGTATATGGGATTTCAGGAATAGTGATTTGGCATTAGATAGGTATCTTTAAAAACATTTAGCATTAATAAAATTTATATATTACAACTTCTAATTGGCAAAGTCAAATATCCTTGTACAAAAACAAGCTCACACTATTTTAATTCCTATAGGAATAGGCAAACAAATTGATTATATTCTTATGGTCTGAATGTTTTCCTTTAATGATGGATATTGATATTTGCATACTTTAGAACTGTTACCGATATAGATGCATTTAACATTTTCTTACTTAAACTATTAAAAACTTGAAAAAATATACATATATATGTGTCAACATCATGTGTAGTAGCAAATGGTGGAGATAACACTGATTACAAATGAAAAATATCTACTTTTAATGAAACAAGTAAAGTTCCTTATAAGCCTAGAGAAAAGAATGAAGAATGAATTCTCTGGAAGGATTAAAATATACTAACATTTTTTTTTCTGGCTTTCCCCTTAGATTTACAACTTGCAAGATCTTGAGCAAATTGAGATATGTATCACACGGCATTCCTTTGTTTAACAGAACAATGCTGGTGTTATAAGTTTGCTATGCCAATATTTGGTAATTTTACTGACATTAATAAATATTACATTGATATAAATGCTCACAATTAGATTAATTGCACGTCTTAATGAGATAGGAAATACTTGAATGAATTAACTAAGAAATGACTTAAATGAATAAAGACTGATGTTGATATTTGAAGAAAAGTATACATAGAGACGCTGAAAATCATTTTAAAATCTTAGACACCATTGCATCTCCAGTTCTAGATTTGTTTTTAGATAACCAAACACAAAGTGGCTCCATAAAAAGCTAACACCTAATCATGAGTTTCTATGTAGAATTCTTTAGAATAGTGGGCAGCACTTCTTTTGTGTAATTAGTGCATTATCTTTTCATAGGTCTGCTTCAAAATCCATATATATGTATATATATATATGTGTGTGTGTGTGTGTGTGTGTGTGTTGTGTGTCATCTTTACTAACACTTCTTATACCAAAAAAGATACAATTAAAACAAAATATCATTCCATTTATAAATGTAATTTTTAAACCAATGGTAAAATCTAATGGTAGGTTTTAAGTCATTCTTAAAGAAGATCATTTCATATTTATGAATAATAGTTAAAGATTATAAACAGTTTTTATCAATTTACTTTAAATTTTATTACTTTTATTTTAAAATATTAAAAGAAAACATTCTTGGTTTTCTGCTAAAAGTCATGTATAGTTGAAATAGAAGTTTAAAAGGTGAGTTTAATAAAATGAACACTCTCTTTATCAGTATTTATAAGAGTGATTTTTGTATACTTGGTGCAATAAGCATCATTAAACTCTTCAAAAACAAACTGTATAAGATTTCTAGTAAAATATCAAAATATACTAAGGAAAGATTTCATGGTTCATCTCCCAACCCCCAAAAAACCTTTACAGCCATTTGTGAAAAGATTAGAGAACTACCTCAGTAGTTAGGGATATTTACTGGTCATGCAGAGGAACTGGTTTCAGATTCCAGCATACATATAGTGAACAAAGGACACTGTATAAACCTGGGATGCACACATCCATGCCAGAAAAACATCCATACATATGTGTCAGGAATATGTGTTTTATATGTGTGTGTGTGTGTGTGTGTGTGCGCCGGTGAAACATCTCTGAATGAAAAAAAGAGATTATGAAATTGAAAGACAGCAAGGAGGGTATATGGGACAGTTAGGAGGTAGGAAAAGGAATCTAGGAAAATAGACTTTTATTATAATTTCAAAAACTTAACAAATAAATAAATCTTTCAAAATGTTGTGAAAGCAGATTTATATAAATTTTATACAAGGCTATATTTATCTAATTTATGTGTGTAACATATAGAAATATATTAAGATTACATAATATGAAATAAATTTAAAATATAAATAATGAATTTGTTTACATAACATTGTACACATTTTGTAACTATCGAATAAAGGAAAGGAATTTGTAAGTATAAAGTGTTAGTCAAGTGGCATATAAACATAATGATCAAGTTTGATAATTTGTGAATGACTGTAGTGTACCATATTCTACTATATTGCTGTCACACTTGAAATGTCAGTAAAATAGCAAGATTTTTCTGTGATTGTTTTTCTTTTAAAGTAATAGATTTTGTCTTCACACATTCTCTTAAAGAAATTACTGGTTGTATTAAAGGTGAAAAATATGATATGTATTTTTTCTTCAATATTCCATACTTGTAGATGGAATTTCTTTTTCTTTTTCTTGAAACCTTTCAAACTGAAGGGAAAGGTTGCTATGGAATTCTCCAATAAATAAGAGGGGAAGGTCAAGGTATCAACCATGGTCTCGGTACACTTACCCAGGCGTTGTTCTTCACTCAAAAATGATAATGAATCTCTGTATTGTTTATTTTTCCAAATTAAAATCTTACAGATACTTCAGTCAAATATTCCTATCTATAATGGATTACAGAAGTCTTCATTTTAGTAAAATACAAGTATTGTCTTTTTAAAAGTCACTAGTCTGGTTCACTTTTATTTCAGTCATTGGCATCCTCCTGAGTACAAAATCTTTTGGTACACAGTCTTTAATTAGGACAAAATACCCAGATGTAATTTAGATAGGTAATGGTTTCCATAGAACTGGTAAGAATGGACCCAATTAAAATTCAGCATTAGACACAGGCTGAAAGCCAGACATTTTATCACCTGTGTCCCCTGAAAGTGTGGAGATGATGATGGATTTAATGAAAAACTGTGATATACAGATAATCTCCATAATCTAAAGTAATATGTCTGGCACTGGGATGGAGCACAGGACAAAATCATCTGTAGTTTTCACAACCCAAATGAAGCCAATAGTCAATCTCTCATTCTCTCTCTTTTTTTTTTCATTCTCTCTTATCTCCAAGATGATATAGTAATTTATGAGAGATCTAAAAAAAAAAACCCCAAAAAAAACGCAACAACAGTAACCATCCTCTTTAAAAACTAAAGAAAAAAGAAGAAAAGAAAAGTAAAATTTGATTCCAAAGGATTGAAATAAAGATGCAAGACTATCCATTAACCATCACAAAATAAAGACAGATAGCAACATGTTCTCTTCAATACCTACATTCAAATCCAAATGTCACCTTTCAGTTTTATGAGTTTATTAAAACATATTTAAATCTTTCAGTTCCTTTTTCAGGTTTTGCAGATTTATAAAAATTATGTGAAAATTTAAATTAGAAATCACACTCAATATTTTAATTAGATATATTCTTTATTTACATTTCAAATGATTTCCCGTTTCCTGGATCCCGCCTCTCCGAAAGTCCCATAAGCCCTCTTCCCTCCCCATGTCCCCCAATCAACCCCTTCCTGTTTCCCTTTCCTGGTATTCCCCTACACAGCTGAAATGAGACTTTCCAGGACCAGGGGCCTCACCTTCCTTCTTCTTGGGCATCATTTGATATGGGAACTGTTTCTTGCATATTCCAAGTTTCTGGGCTAATATCCGCTTATCAGTGAGTGCATACCATGTGTGTTCTTTTGTGATTGGGTCACCTCACTCTGGATGACATTCTCCAGTTCCACCCACTTGCCTAAAAATTTCATGAATTTATTGTTCTTAATAGGTGAGTAGTATTCCATAGTGTAAATATGCCACATTTTCTGTTTCCATTCCTCCATTGATGGGTTCTTTCCAGCATCTAGCTATTATAAATAGAGCTGCTATGAACATAGTGGAGCATGTGTCCTTATTGCATGCTGGAGAATCCTCTGGGTATACGCCCAGGAGTAGTATAGCAGGATCCTCCAGTAGTATTATGTCACACATTTTTTTAAAATACAAAATACTTAACAACATAGTATATCCATCTTTTAATGGACATAGGAGGATCCTTCACAACTTGGTTTCTGTTGGCTCAAACAATGGGAAACTGGTGATAGACTTAGTTGTTGGCTGAGTCTCTTGGATAGTCCAAAGACCAGACTTTTTGGAAGACTGGAGGACCCATACTGACATAAGAAAGGCATGACTGAAGAATTTTTTTCAAATTCATGACTAAGAGCTAAGAAAGGAATGAAGAAGTTTTACCATCATAATTTCATAGAGGGTAAATCCATCCCTATATGAAGAACACCAGGCATGAAGCAAAACAGAGGAAGAAGGTCTATCTTTTAAGTATATTTTAATAAGATTTTTTCCCAAATCGTGAGAAATGTGTACACAGTAAACTTATTTTCTTTTCCTAAATCTTCAGTTACTAATCAAGATGTTTGGGCTATGAACACCAGGTCATTTTTGGAACCCATTGCAGGGAGACGCCAAATGAGGAGACCATTTCCAGAAGATTTTAGGCTACTATTTGAAGATTTCAATCCAGGTTATAACTACTTCTACATATCTGGAAAATATTTATAAAGACTATAAAATATTCACATCCCTTCCTTGGCAGGCTGCGCCTCAGTGAGGGGGAGATTCCATAAGTTCTCTGGGGTGTTGAGCTCTCTTTCAGATCCCTGCATGGGTAAGGACTCTCTGGCATCTGGCTGAGATATCACGTGCTAGCTTGTCCTGTCTAGGTGTGTCATACCATACCTTGGCCTGAACAAATCAGAAAATATTGTGGGTCCCAGAAAAGTAGTTTGGTGAAATTTAATCTGCAGAGGTGACAGAGCAGACAATATTCTAATCTATTTTTACCCCTGGATGTAGGTTTCAGATTCTTCTGAAGCATTAGGCAGTGATTGATCAAAAGGAGTCCAGGGAACCTAGATCATCTCAGGTTGTGCACTCCTTGAAGCCCCTTTATAAATGCATTCTTCCCCATTGTCTGTGGCTCTGAGAGCCCTGATGCCTTGATGCCATTTTCTTGGGATTTTACTGCAGCATCCAGAAATATTGTTGGGTATCCAACAGAGAAAATTATTAGACACAGACTTAAGCTAATAAAAATTCTTTATTAGTCATTCAGAAACTATACTGGGTATTCTTGATTCCAGTGTAGCCATTAGCAATTTTGAGAATGATATTTTAAGCATAAATATCACATTCTAGAAAAGTGAGAAGTGGAACTGGACCTGTGAAGACAGAGGGAACACCCTAATATAATTATGCCTGCTCTGCAACCTGAAGCTATGAAGAAATCCCAACTGGTGCTGTCACTAAAGGCCATATTGGGATCTGTAGCTATGCAATACTGTCTATGTCATTGTCTGTAGTTCATATTACTATTTGAGACTTTGTGGACTTCCCTGGTCTGGGTGATGCCTAGGATCCTGTTGATGTACAAGGGTTGTACAGAGCTATTCCTATCCCCACTGACTGGTACTCTGGAGAGGTGCATAGATTCTTCTCTGGTTGCAACACTCAGGAGAGTGAGCCCCACAACACACCTGAGAAGCAAAATAGAGATGATATAGCTGCTTTGGGTCTGCTCTAATAGTTTTTAGATGTGGTAGATATTAGGGTGGGCCAACACAAAGGTCTAGATGGTAGCTGAATTGTGTATCCGACTATATCTCCTCCATCCACAAGACCAGGGTGAACTCTCAAGCTCACCCAGTTTGCAGGTGGCAAGGCACAGGACCATCACTCCCACTCTCAGACTAATAGTGCTTTTGGTTGCAACACTCAGGAGCCATGTACCATTTAAACCCAACCTATGGACAGAAGCTTCACCTAGGAAGACCAGCAATCTCAACTAACCTGGATCCCCAAGAACTCTGACACTGAGCCACAAAACAGACAGCATACTCCAGGTAATATGAGGCCCCTTAGACATATACAGCAAAGGACTTCCTGGTCTAGCTTCAGTGAGAGAAGGAACACCTATCCCTTCAGGCCCCAGAATGTGGGAAGGTCTGGTGTTATGAGGGTAAGGGGGTGGGGACATCCTCTAGGGAACAGGGGAAGAGGAATGGAAAGAGGAACAGTTAGAAGACAGCCTGGGAGGGATATAATGACTGGACAGTAATAAAAATATTAAATAATAACAGCAAAACAATAATAATAATAATAATAATAATAATAATAATGTTTTAGATGCAAGAAGATATTTTTAAGTTAATAAAGCAAAATAGAATAGAAATCGACTTAGATGCAAAACTCTAAACTCATCAGGATAGGAAATAAAATATTTCCTCTGAATTGCCTAATACAAACGAAATGAAATTTTTAAATGTAGCTATTACCTTATGATTTTCATAATTGCTTCATAGTTGATCCTGCTGTATATTGTTTATTATTGTAAGAAATAACTTTTTATTTAGATAAAAAAATGGGAATTATTGATGTTTGTTCTGTGGTTGTATATTGCAATGCTAAATAGTGACCCCCAAATCTGGCTGTTCCCAGCGATGAGGAAATGTTCAAGTTGAACAAGTGATGCTATGCAACCGTGCTTTTTAATTTAAAACTATTTGTTGAATGAAGATGGCAAAAGCTCATAGCTGAGCAGAAGAGAGGTAGGCAGAATTTCAGCTTTATAATCTGTGGCAAGAAGACAACACTATGGGATAGATCAGTTATGAAATCCTGGACATGAACACTGGTCGATTGTAGCTAAGAGGGACCCAAAAGGCACATAGCAAGTTATAATTTGGGGTTATTGATGGGGAAGTAGATAGGAAAAATTTAGAGGGTAGATCTGCCCAGGTCTAGTACTTTAAAGGCTTGTAATAAATATAAAAATTTGATTCTCTTATCGGGGAACAGAAAGTTCAAAGACAGGGTAGAAACCCAAAACTGAGATTAATTATTACTACAATAGTAGGCACTTTTACAATTCTTTTTTAACAATTACTTAGAACCTTTTTCTACATGTTTATTATTAAATAAGCATGAGATATTTCTGAGTAATGTGAAATTTTAAATAAATGAAAGAGCTTAAAATATTAGCAATAGTACCATGATCACAACATTCAACATGTTTATAATGAGATAATATAAGAATGGTATATTTAACAAGTTTAAGTAACCATTAAATTTCTTAGATATCTATACAATATTCAAATGGATAAGGAGTGGAGTGAAATTTGAATCAAGTGTTATATATCCTCAATATTAGATTATCAGTATACTGAGGAATGTGAGTCATGATTTCATGCAACATGGCACACTTCTTTCTCGAGAAAAACGGAAAAGAATCAATCTGATTCTGAAAGAGATAAAAAAGGACTGAAAGTTTTGTGTATTTGATTTGATTCTTTTTTTAAACTGAGAAACTTTATGGTTTTCATTTATTTTAGTGTAATTTAGGAACAAAAAGACAGGGAAGGTAATGAAACAATTAAAATCAGAAATACCATTATAGTGAGTATTTATATGAAATCCCCCTAGTATTATAGTTTCTAAGTGAGAGAGTCTTCACTGAGCACCATCAGAACACAGAATGAACAATACTGACCTAGACACAGAATGATAATGTGTAGTTTAACAAATCACCTGTTGACTGCTTATCCAGTATGATTCTTGAAAGACATAATTTTTGGCAAGTGATTGAATATAATCAAGTGACAGCTTTTTCCACATGATAATGCTTGAGATTCTTCTTGAACTCCAATAAGAAATCAATGTGGGTTACAGAAAAATTACAAGAAAAATGTTTTCTGCTTTGAATTTATTCCTTCTTCTTTGATTTTATTCCTTATCATTATATAGATGGGCATAATATATCTGCTAACATTCAACCTCTGTTCCATACATCTTATCCCTTCCCCATTCCTTTTACAGAGGAAGTCCTCACTTCATTTCATGGTTTTTGCTCTATGAACCAGTGTGATAATTCCGGGACTCTTTCTGAACGTGGGTATGGAATTTTTCAGTGGAACATGGACCAGTGACTACCCAACTCATGACAATGACAATCCTTTTGTTTCAGCTCTCAAGTGTCAATAGCTTTCTTGGGAAGACTCAGCCCTCATAAGCCCTTCTCTAGATTGTAAATATTTAGAGGTTTAATCTTGGGTATGTTTGTGCAAACAACAGACGATGCTGAGTTCAGGAATGCCATTTTCTTTTCATGTTCAAATGAGAGAATCACATGGCCCTCTTCCTCATTTCTTGGCTCTTACATTCTTTCCATCATGTCTTTCACAGTGTTTCCTGAAATTTGTAGACTTGTTATGCATACCCCCTTTAAGGCTGAAGAGTAACTTGTTCTCAGCACTTAATCAGCCAGGCTTAGATCATTACATTAACTGTCCATACTTACTAAACACTGTAGTCTACTCTTACCTACTTTTTACATTGAAATCTTCATATATTTGTGTGCACTTTTGTCAAAAGAATCTTTAAATGTAAGTGTGATTATTGAGTCAAAAATATCATTAGGTGTTTGAACATTTAATTTTTCAGAAAAATATCAAAGTTATATGCAAAACATCTTGACAATACTTTTTAAACTGTTCAAAGTTATCTCTATATGCTATGCCATTTAAGAGCAATTTACTTATTTCATTGATTGTAGTGATTACTTTCTACAAAAATATTCTATAGATGATATATAATTCTATATTGGAAATGTGAAACATCCCTGTTTTTCTGTAACTCACATAACTAGTATTTCCATTAACATATTTGGAAACATGTTTTAATTTGGAATTGTATATTCTTCTATAACTATATAACTTCATGAAATGGCTTATGTATTTTAGAAAATCTGATTACATGTTCGAATGGCATGGACATTCATATTTGACTGAAGTATAATATGCCTTTTTATTTTTATTTTTTGAAAATTAAAACAATTATTATTTATTGAGACACCATTTCTCTGTGTGCAGCCCACCTTGATCTTAATTTGCTCTGTAGATTAGGCTGCCCTTGAACTCATGAGGTACCTATCGGTCCCTACCTTTGTCTCCCAACTATTGTGACCAAATGCCTAAATTTATTTATTTATTATCTATGTATCCTTGAAAATATTTATATCAATACCCATTTCTTTCTCCTTTCTTTGGAGATTAATATCTATGTGAATAAATATACCTACATTTTCCTTTGTCTTTTTTTTATTAAATATAATCTTCATTTACATTTCAAGAGGTAAACCTTTCCCAGTTTCCCCACTCCCCAAAACCCCCCAACCCCTGCTCCCACTCCCTGCCTCCAAGTATATGCCCCTTCACCCGACCCACTCCCACCTCCCCCCGCTCAATTTCCCTTTGTTGGGGCATCTATTTAGCCTTCACCTGACCAAGGACCACTCCTCCCACTGATGACTGACAAGGCATTCCTCTGCCATATTTCTGGCTGGAACTATGTGTACCCCTTGGTTGATAGTTTTGTCCCTGGGAGTCCTGGGGCATCTGGGTGGCCAACATCATTTTTCTTCCCGTGGGGCTCTAAAACCCTTCAGCTCCTCCAGACCACCCTCCAACTCCTCCATTGGGAGCCCCACTCCCAGAACCATGGTTGGCTGCTAGCATCTGCCTCTGTGTGTGTAAGGCTCTGGCAGGGCCCGTCCGAAGACAACTATGGCAGGCTGCTTTTGATATGTGCATCTTGTCGTTCATAGTAGTGTTGGGGTTTGGTGACTGTTTATAGGGTGAATCCCCAGGTAGGGCAGTCTCTGGATGGTCTTTACTTCAGTCCCAGCTCCACACTTCATCTCCAATCCTGCTCCTGTAAGTGTATTGTTCCCTTTCTAAGAGGAACCCAAGCACCCCCACATCAGTCCTCTTTGTTCTTGAGCTTCCTGTGGTCTGTAAATTGTAACTTATTTTGAGCTTTCGGGCTAACATCCACTTATCAGTGAGTGCAGACCATGTGTTTTCTTTTGTGATTGGGTTAACTCGCTCAGGATGACAATTTCTAGTTCCATCCACCTGCCGAAGAATTTCATGAATTCATTATTTTTAACACCTGAATAGTACTCTGTTGTGTATATATACCAGAGTTTCTGTATCTATTCCTCAGTTGAAGGACATCTGGGTTCTTTTCAGCTTCTGGCTATTATGAATAAGGCAGCTATGAATATAGTGGAGCTTGTGTCCTTATTACATGTTGGAGCATCTTCTGGGTATATACCCAGAAATGGTATAACTGGATCCTCAGGTAGTACTATGTCTAAATTTCTGAGGAATCGCCAAACTGATTTCCAGAATGGTTTTCCCAGCTTGCAATTCCACCAACAATGGAGAAGTGTTCCTCTTTCCTCACATCCTCTCCAGCATCTGCAGTCCCCTGGGTTTTTCATCTTAGCCATTCTGACTGTTGTGAGGTGGAATCTCAGTGTTATTTTGATTTGCATTTCACTGATAGCTAAGGATGCTGAACATTTCTTTAGGTGCTTTAGAGCCATTCAAGTTTCCTCACTTGAGAATTCCCTGTTTAGCTCTATACCCCATTTTTTAATAGGGTTATTTGACTCTCTTGAGCCTAACCTCTTGAGTTCTTTGTATACCTTGGATATTAGCCCTCTATGAGATGTAGGACTGGTAAAGATCTTTTCCCAATTTGTTGGTTGCTGTCTTGTCCTACTGACTGTGTCATTTGCCTTACAGAATCTTTGCAGAATCATGAGTTCCCATTTGTCAATTCTTATTCTTAGGGCACAATCCATTGGTGTTCTGTTCAGGAACTTTTCCCCTGTGCCCCTGTGTTCAAGATTCCTCCACACTTTCTTCTCTATAAGCTTCAGTGTGTCTGGTTTTATGTGTAGGTCCTTGATCCACTTGTACTTGAGCTTTGTACAAGGAGACAAGAATGGGTCAATTTGCATTTTTTTGTATGCTGACCCCCAGTTGATCCAGCACCATTTGTTAAAAATGCTGTCTTTTTTCCACTGGATGTTTTTAGCTCCTTTGTCAAATATCAAGTGACCATATGTTTGTGGGTTCTTTTCTGGGTCTTCAATTCTATTCCATTGATCTTCCTGCCTGTCTCCATACCAATACCAAACAGTTTTTATCATTATTGCTCTGTAGTAGAGATGGAGTTCAGGGATGGTGATTCCCCCAGGAGATCTTTTGTTGTGGAGAATAGTTTTTGCTATCCTGGGTTTCTTGTTATTCCAGATGAATTTGAGAATTGCTCTTTCTAGATCTATGAAGAACTGATTTGTGATTTTGATGGGAATTACATTGAATCTGTAGATTGTTATTGGCAACATGGCCATTTTTACTATACTGATTCTGCCAATCCATGAACATGGGAGATTTTTCCATCTTCTGAGATCTTCTTTGATTTCTTTCTTCAGAGGCTTGAAGTTTTTGTCATACAGATCTTTCACTTGCTTCATTAGGGTCATACCAAGGTATGAAATATTATTTGGGACTATTGTGAAGGCTGTCATTTCTCTAATTTCTTTCTCAGTTTGTTTATCCTGTGAGTAGAAGAAGGCTACTGATGTGTTTCAGTTAATTTTATATCCAGCCACTTTGCTCAAGTTGTTTATCAGCTCTGGTGGAAGTTTTGGGTCGCTTATGTATATGATCATATCATCTGCAAATAGTGATATTTTGACTTCTTTTCCAGTTTGTATACTTTTGACCTTTTTTTGTGTGTGTGTCTGATTGCTGTGGCTAGAACTTCAAGTACTCTATTGAATAGATAGGGAGAGAGTGGGCAGCCTTGCCTGGTCCCTGATTTTAGCGGGTTGCTTCGAGTTTCTCTCCATTTAATTTGATGTTGGCTACTGCTTTGCAGTATATTGCTTTTACTCTGTTTAAGTATGGGCCTTGGATTCCCCCTCTCTCCAAGACTTTTATCATAAAGGGATGTTGGATTTTTGTCAAAAGCTTTTTCAGCATCTAATGAAATGACAATGTGTTTTTTTCCATGACTTTGTTTATATAGTGGATTATGTTGATGTATTTCTATATATTGAACCATCCCTGCATCTCTGGGATGAAGCATACCTGATCGTGGTGAATTATAGTTTTGATGCATTCGTGAATTCATTTGACCAGACTTTTGTTAAGTATTTTTGCATCGATGTTCATGAGGTAGATTGGTCTGAAGTTCTCCTTTCTTGTTTGGTATTTGTTTGGTTTAGATATAAGCGTTATTGTGGCTTCATAGAATGTGTTGGGTAGTGTTCCTTGAGTTTCTATTTCGTGGAATAGTTTGAAGAGTAATCGATATTAGCTCTTCTTTGAAAATCTGATAGAATTGCCCGCTAAACCCATCTGACCCTGGGCTCATTTTTGATGGGAGACTATTAACGACTGCTTCTATTTCCTCAGGACTTATGGGACTATTTAGATGTTTTATCTGATCCTGTTTTAACATCAGCATCTGGTATGTATCAAGAAATTTGTCCTTTTCATCCAGGTTTTCAAACTTTGTTGAGTATAAGTTCTTGTAGTATGATCTGATGATTTTTTGAATTTCCACAATTTCTGTTATTATGTCTACTTTTTAATTAATGATTTTATTAATTTGGGTGGTGATTCTTTGCCCTCTGCTTAGTCTGGCTAAGGGTTTTTCTATCTTGTTGATTTTCTCAAAGAACCAGCTCCTGGTTTTGTTGATTCTTTGTATAGTTCTTTTTGTTTCTATTTGGTTGATTTCGACCCTGAGTTTGATTATTTCCTGCTGCCTACTCCTCTTGGATATATTAAGGAAAAGTGATTGTTGCTTACTGTTATCTTCTTTGTTAAAGGTGAAATTCTCTTTGTGTAGCTATCTTCTATTGGGTTTGTTCAAAGATTACTTTATTGCTTTTTCTACGGTCTGGTTTCCTGCCTTGTGTTGGTATTTTCCACCCATTATCCTTTGTAGAATTGGATTTGTGGAAAGATATTTTGTAAATTTGCTTTTGTCATGGAATGTCTTGTTTTCTCCATCTATGGTAATTGAAAGTTTTGCTGGGTATAGCAGTCTGGGCTGACATTTATGTTCTCTTAGGGTCTGTATGACATTTGCCCAGGATCTTCTAGCTTTCATAGTTTCTAGTGTGAAGTCTGATGTAATTCTGATAGGTCTGCCTTTGTATGTTACTTGACCTTTTTCCCTTACTGCTTTTAATATTCTTTCTTTGTTTAGTGCATTTGGTGTTTTGATTATTATGTGACGGGAGGAATTTCTGCTCTGGTCCTGTCTGTTTGGAGTTCTATAGGCTTCTAGTATGATCATGAGCATCCCTTTCTTTAGGTTAGGGAAGTTTTCTTCCATAATTTTGCTGAAGATGTTTACTGGCCCTTTAAGATGTAAATCCTTGCTCTCTTCTATATCCATAATCCTAAGGTTGGGTCTTCTCATTGTGTCCTGGATTTCCTGGATGTTTTGGGTTACCAGCTTTTTGCATTTTGTATTTTCTTTGACTGTTGAGTCAATGTTTTCTATGGAATCTTCAGCATCCGCTATTCTTCTTCTGTGCTAGGTGGACCTAGCACAGGTCTACCATGTCAGAACGAATGGGACAGGCAGCAGAGGAGGGAGGAGTAGAAGAGCTTATATGCCTTTTATTCCCTTTGATGTTAGGTCTGCATTCTCTGTTGACTCATTTTTACAAGTGATATGTGGTTATGTTTGCCATGTGTAAATATTTATGTAATGTCCTAATTAAAATATATTTTAAATACATCATTAGCAGTATATACTCCTGTAGTGTTCTGTGGTGGCTTGAATATGTTTGACCCCTGGGAAGTGGCACTATTCGAAGGTATGGACATTGCTGGAGTAGCTGTGGTCTTGTTGGAGAAAGTGTGTCACTGTAAGCATGGGTTTTGCAGTCCTCTGCTCAAGCATTGCCCAGTGTAGAGACCATTTTCCTATCTGATGGTTGGTGACAGACTGCTTCTTGCTGCCTTTGGATCAAAATATAGAATTCTTTGCTCCTGCAGCACCATGTTTGCCTGCGTGCTGCCATGCTTCTCACCATGGTGATAATAGATTGAACCTTGGACACTGTGCTTTTTTTCTCTTGAAAATACAATTAGAAAAGGAAAAATTTTGTTTGGTTTAAATTTATAAGATTTGTGTAGGTACTTTTTTTTTGTTTCTAATCGGTCTTAAAGGTATAACTATGTTTTACATGTCTTGACTATAGAGTATTGGCTTACAAGTTATTCAGTATAAAAGTTAATTTAAAACTGGTAATTGAGGGTTGGAGCCATCTTAAGCAACACACGGCATGACCCAACCCAGCAAAAACAGGCCTCTAAAGATAGTTTCAAATTGGCATAATGTTTTATGTGGATCTTATCCTAGATTTAGTCTTATATGAGATAAGATTTAAATTGTCATTGATTTTAAAGAAAATAGATTGTTTAAAATTGGGTTCTGCTTTCCAAAGTTGTAGATATGTTCTAATATTGCAAGAGAAAGTTAAGAATTATGGTTTAAAAACTGCCAATATACCATTGAGTACAGTTTGTAATCTGATTGAAGGCTCACGATTCTTTAGCATATTTTCTAATTAAGATGATTTCTAGAGTAATAAAGGTTAAAAACAACTGTGGCCAGCATAGACCTGTTCCCACTTTTTCACAAATTTATTAGACACAGTTGTAAAAGTAAAATTAACCCAAGATTAAGTAGGAAATTTCAGTGAGATTTTATTTGGTTTCAAACAGGCTTTTTTTAAACTATTTCAAACAAAACTACTAAAAACAGGCAGTAGAATTTTTCTGGGAAGCCTCAAATTATAAGTTTCCTTTTATAAATTCAAACCTCATAATGGGGTCTGGCTGCAGGCTACTGCCCTACAGGACAGGTGGGTGAGGGTCTGGCCTTGGACAATAGGCTCAGAATTGAAAATATTTACGTTTGAGTTAATGCAAAGCTCAGGGTTGCCACAGTGAAGGCTAGTGAGGTACTATCTTGCAAACCCCTCCTAAGGAGTTTCTGGCCAAAGCAACTTTCTTAAAGATTTATCCAGGTATGTTTGGTTCAAAATCCAGTTCAAACTTAGTATCTATGAACGATTAATTAGGCTATGTAGAACTTATGAAGGCATTAAATTTTGGCCTGCCTATTCCATACAAAATTGTTATGGATTTAAATGTTTCTTTTTGCTTTGTGGATTCGGATAATTTTAAAAGCATTTACTTCTAATGAGCTAAGAAATGGCTGATAGCCTTATCTTATGTGAGAAAAAATGTTTTGTCTCTGCATCAATAAAAAGAGCAAAGATTTTGAATCTCTCAGTGTATATTATTCATAAAATTTTATTACAGGCCTTTGCTCTTACCAATGGGCTTTAAAATTTTTAAGTAGCTGTTGCTTCAAAAAAGGATTCAAAAGTAATGTATCAAGTATTTTCTAAGTAAATTGACACTGAAAATTCAAATAAAAGATAATTTGCTTATTCTAAATAATTTTCAATGGTTTTTAAAATATACTAATTGGCCTTATCTTATATATTAACTTCATCTGTAGCTTGCAACAGGAGGATTTAAACCTCTGTTCTGAAGGTGGATGTAAATTAACTGGTTAGAGACAGATAACTTGGAGGGACCTACTGTAATCATTTGCCAATAGTTTATGTTATGTGTTCACTGCCATTCCTTGGCAAAGAGAACATTAAAGTAGAATCACCTTTTTCATCTCCACGTAAAGATTTAACATCCTCTCATAAAGTTTGTGTTAATAAAGTGTTGTAAGATAAAAATTATGAAAGTATTTTGAAAGAAATTACAATCAAATTCATCATTGCAGAATATTAGTAGTTGATCTATTACAGGTCAAAACTTTTAGGCAAAATTAATGTTTGTTATCCAAAAGATAAGGTGTCAAAATTTGCTTCCATGCATGCTTTTGTATTTCTATAAATTTATACATGCATCCTATAAAGAATGCGTCTACTGTGAGAATAAAGCTCATGTAATTAGATCGCATGTTTATTCTTTTTAATTTCCCCCTGCTTCAGCACAGATAATTGAATTGGGTGGTATAGCAGTTATTTTTAAAATGACATAAATCAAATTTTAATTTGTATATGATAACCAATAAATATATGTATATGTGTATAGCTCATGGCTTACAATTGTTTAAAATTGTTTCTTTTTTTAAATACTGCTAAATCTTAAATTTTGCAATTATATATGCAATATATTTTAAGATAAGAAAAGATATATTCCATTAATTGACTGTCCTCTAGACATTTAAGAACTTATCCAGGAGCTAGAGAGATTCTATGGCTCAGCCATAGATACAATTGGCCATATAATTGTATTCTTTACATCATCAAAATTGTAATGGCTTGAGAATAATTATATCCTTTTAACAGGAAAAGCAACTGTAAATGTTACATTTATTTTCTATACTTACATAGTCATTGCCTACATTATTGTCTATTTTTGGTGCTCCAACTTAGATTAAAACAGGCAATGAAACTAGCTATTACAGTCATAAAATATTTGAGATGATTTTAACAACTTAATTCTTTATAATTCTCAAGGAATAGATATTGTAGAGCCTTAAAACAATATCTTCTAAATAAAAAAAAGAGGAAAATTATATCCCAGTGCATATTATTTAAAATATGCTTTTATACTTTTAAGAAAATTTTAAAAAATTAAAAAATTAAAAATTAAAAATTAAAAATTAAAAAATTAAAAAAAAATTTGGATACTAAGGAACACATTGCAGTATGTCTATAGCATTTGACAACTAGGCATGCTGATGTTTAGTGTTTCCTTCAATGATGGATATTGATATTTACAACCTTTTAAGACTGGTACAATACAGATGCATTTAACATTTTTATTCAAACTATGAAAAACTTGAAAAAATATACAAATATTTGTGTCAGCATCATGTGTAGTAGCAAATGATGGAATGAATTCTCCATGAGTAATAAAATAAATGAACACTTTTTTATAACCAAAAATACACACATTTAAAGCATTTCATTCAATCAATAAAGTCAATTTTTAAACTCATGCTGAAATCTGCTGATAACTTTTAAACCAGTCTTAAAGGTGAACATTTCATGTTTATGAAAAGTTAAAATTTATAAATGTTTTTTTAATTTACTTTTAATTTTATTTCTTTCATTTTAAAATGTTAAAAATATTCTTGAGTTTCTGCTGAAAACCATGAATAGTTGAAATGGAATTTTAAAACGTGAGTTTAATAAGAATGAACATTCTCATTCTCAGTATTTATGAGTGGTTTTGTATACTTGATACATTAAGCATCATTTATCTCTTTAAAACCTGTATATGATTTCAGTATATTAAATATATATTTTTAGTGAAATAAAATATCAAAATACACTAATGACAGTCTTCATGATTCAACCCAGAGCCAAAAATCATCTTAGAAGAGAGATAGAGAGCTAGTACTAGAGTTAGGGATATTTTCTAGTTATGCAGAAGAACTGGGTTCAGATTCCAGCACACAGATGGTGGCTCCCACAATTCATAACTCCAGTTCTAGGGAATGTAATATTCTTTTTTGGGCACTAAGGGTATTGCATAAAAGTGATATGAACACATCCCTGCTGGAAAAATATCCATATATATGAATTCAGAAAGTGTCTGTGTGTTTGTGAGTATGTGTGTAACATCTATAAATGAAAAAAAAATTCATGAAATTGAAAGACAGCAAGGAGGGTCTATGGAATGGTTTGGAGGAAGGAAATGTAATTCAGAAAGAATATATATTTATTATAATTTCAAAAACAAAACAAATAAATAAAACTTTTAAATGTTGTGAAAGCAAATTTCCATAAATTTTACACAAGGCAATATGTATCTATTTATGTGTGCACTAAATACACTTATATTTATATTAATGTTACATAATATGATATAAATTTAAAACATAGAAACCCGAATTTGATTAGATAAAGTTGTAAACATTTGGTAACTATAGAATAAAGGAAAAGAATTTGTAAGTATGAAGTGTTACTCAAGTGGCATAGAAACATGATGATCAGTTTTTATAATTTATATATGACCCTGTAGGGAACCATACTCCACAATATTGCTATCAGACTTAAGATAAAACTTCAATAAAAGCAAGGTTGTTCTGTGATTCTTTTAAAGTAATAGACTTTGTCTTCACACATTCTCTTAAGGAAATTACTGGTTGTTTCTCAGGTGTAAAATATGGCACATATATTTTCCTAAATATTCCATACTTTTAAATAGAATTCCTTTTTCTTCTAAAACCTTTCAAACTGAAACAAGGGATCACTGAGGATTTCTCCTAAAAATAAGATGGGAAGTTCAAGGTAACAGGCATGGTCTCAGTTTACTTACCCAGGCACTGTTCTTTATTCGAAAAATGAGAATGAAGCTCTGTGTTGTTCATTTTAAAATATTCAAAACCTTACAGATAGCTTGGTCAAATATTCCTGTCTATAATGGATTGTACAAGTCTTCATTTTAGCAAAATACCAGCCTTGCCTTTTAAAAAGTCACTAGTCTTGTTCATTTTATCTAAAATGTTGGCATCCTCCTGAGTACAAAGACTCTTAGAACACAGCCATTAATTGGGGCAAAATGTCCAGATGGAATTTGGATAGGTAATGGTTTCCAAAGAACTGGTAAAAATGGACCAAATTACAGTTCACCATTAGACACAGTCTGAGGGACTAGACAATATGTCACCTGAGTCAGCATACAGTGTGGAGATGATTACAGAAATAATGAAACACTGCATGAAATATATGGAAAATCTCTATTATCTGAAGTAATATGTCTGGAACTGTATGAGGCTCAGGACAAAATCATCTGTAGTTTTCACAACCTAAACGAAACAGATAATCAATCTCTCATTCTCTCTCCTTTACAAGATCATATTTTAATCTATGAGAGATCCTAAAAGAACACAACAGTAACCATCCTCTCTAAAAACTAAAGAAAAAGAAAAAAGAAAAATAGAAAATTTGACTCCAAAGTATTAAAATGATGCAAGAATTTGAACATTTATTAATTATCACAGCATAGAGACAGATAGCAACATGATCTTTTCAATACCTACATTCAATTCCAAATTTCACATTTTAGTTTCATGAGTTTATAAAAACTTACTTGTCACAGGATTTTCTCTGTCCAATTACACTAGTGCATAGGAGCTCTGTGATTGGACAGGAGAAAGGGGGCAGATATAAATGTTGCAGAGAAAGGGAGCACATGCCTGAGGGTTAAGAAGAACCTGTGGACATGAACCCACATGAAAATTGCCAGCCACAAGTAGCTAAATTTTCACAAGATTAAAAATGTTGGGATGCAGCTTTTATCATTATCAATTGGCTCTAAAATTATTATATTGACATCTTGTAAATTGTGATATTATTGATACATAAATCTGATGTCATAGAGATCATAAGAGAACACAAATGCCAGCCCAGGCTACTATATCCAGAAAAACTCTCAATTACCATAAATAGAGAAACTAATATATTCCATGACAAAACCAAATTTACACAATATTTTTCCACAAATCAAGCCCTACAAGGATAATTGACGGAAAACACTAAAACAAGGACAATAACTACATACTAGAAAAAGCAAGAAAGTCATCTTCTATCAACAAACACAAAAGAAGACAGGCACAAAAGCATAATTCCACCTCTAACAGGAAAATACCAGAAGGCAAAAATCACTTTTCCTTTAAATCTCCTAACAGCAATGGAATCAATTTCCCAAAAAAAAAAAAAAAAAAAATAGACTAACAGATTGGATACATAAACAAGACCCAGCATTTTGCTGCATACAGGAAATGCAACTCACTAACAAAAACAGATACTACCTAAGAGTTAAAGGCTGGAAAAATATTTTCCAAGCAAATGGTCCAAAGAAACAAGCTTGAGTAACCAGTCTAATATCAAATAAAATTGAATTTCAACCAAAAGTTACCAAAAAAGGTGAGGAAGGACACTTCATACTCATCAAAGGAAATTTCTACCAGGATGAACTCTCAATTCTGAACATTTATGCTGCAAGGCAAGGGTACCCAAATTCACAAAAGAAACTCGCGAATAGCACAAAGCACACATCGCACTTCACACAATAATAGTGGGAAACTTCAACACCTCTCTCTCAGCAATGAACAGATCATGGAAATAGAAACTAAACAGAGACACAGTGAAACTAACAAAAGTTATGAACCAAATGGATTTAACAGATATTTATAGAACATTTCATCCTAAAACAAAAGAATATACCTTCTTCTCACCACCTCATGGCACTTTCTCCAAAATTGACTATATAATTTCTTACAAAACAATCCACAAATATTGATAATCCCATGCACCTCATCAGATCACCACAAACCAAGACTGGTCTTCAATAACAACAAAAACAACAGAAAGCCTACATACACATGAAAACTGACCAACATTCTACTCAATGATAACTTGGTCAAGGAAGAAATCCCATCAAAATTCCAACTCAATTCTTTGTCAAGTAAGAAAGAGCAATTCTCACATTCATTTGGAATAACAAAAAACCCCGGATAGCAAAAACTCTTCTCAACAATAAAAGAACTTCTGGGGTAATCACAATCTCTGACATCCTGCACTATTATAGAGCAATAGTGATAAAATTTGCATGGTATTATTAAAGAGTCAGGCAGGTAGAGCAATGAAATAGAATTGCAGAATGAAAAAGGAACCCACACCCCTATGGTCACTTCATCTTTGACAAAGGAGATAAAACCATCCAGTGGGCGTAGGGGGTGAAAGACAGCATTTTCTAGAAATGATGCTGGTTCAACTGGAGAGATCAGCATGAATAAGAATGCAAATTGACCCATTCTTATCATCTTGGGCAAATCTCAAGTCTAAGTGGATCAAGGACCTATACATAAATCCAAATTCACTGAAACTAATAAAGGCAAAAGTGTGGAAGAGCCTTGAACACATGGGAACGGGGGATAATTTCCTGAACAGAACATCAATGGCTTATCCTCTGAGATCAAGAATCAACAAATGGGACCTCATAAAATTGCAAAGCTTCTGTAAGGCAAAGGACACTGTCAATAGGACAAAATCACAATCAACACATCGCGAAAAGATCTTTACCAATCCTACATCTGATAGAGGGCTAATAGTCAATATAAACAAAGCACTCAAGAATTTGGACCCAGAGAATCAAACAATACTATTAAAAATGGCATACAGAGCTAAACAAAGATTTCCCAACTGAGGAATACTGAATGGCTGAGAAACACATAAAGAAATAATCAGCATCCTTAGACATCAGGGAAATGCAAATCAAAATAACCCTGAGATTCCACTTCACATTAATCAGAATGGCTAAATCAAAAACTCGACAGCAGATGATGCGGTCGAGGATTTAGAGAAAGAGGAACACTCTTCCATTGTTGGTGGGACTGCAATTGGTAGAACCACTCTGGAAATCAGTCTAGTGGAACTCAGAAAAATGAACATAGTACTACCAGATGACCTATCTATACCACTCCTGGTCGTATATACCCAGAAGATGCTCCAACATATAAAAAGGACACATGCTTCACTATATTCACATCAGCCTTGTTTATAATAGTAAGAAGCTGGAAGGAAATGACATGTCTATCAACAGAGGAATGGTTACAGAAACTGCGGTATATTTACAGAATGGAGTACTACTCAGCTATTAAAAATGATGAATCCATTAATTTCATAGGCAAATGGATGGAACTAGAAAATATCATCCTGAATGAGGTAACCCAATCAAAAACAGAACACACATCATATCCACTCATTGATAAGTGGATATTAACCCAAAAGATTGTAATGCAGAAGATACCATTCACAGACCAAATGAAGTTCAAGAAAGAAGACCAAAGTGTGGGTGCTTCGATCCTTCTTAGAAAGGGAAGCAAAACATTCATGGGAGAAAATATGGAGAAAAATTGTGGAGCAGAGACTGAAGAAAAGGCCATCCAGAGAATGGGGATCCTGGGGATCCATCCCATATACAGTCACCAAACGCAGACACCATTGTGAATGCCAAGAATTATATGCTAACAGGAGCCTGATATAGCTGTCTCGTGAGAGGTTCTGTCACAATCTGACTAATAGAGAGGCAGATGCTTGCAGCCGACCATAGGACTGAGCACGGGGTCCCCAATTGAGTCCCTGGTGGAGGACTTAGAGAAAGGATTGAAGGAGCTGAAGGGGTTTGCAACCCCATAGGACAAACAATAATATCAAACAGCCAGAACCTCCAAAACTTCCAGGGACTAAACCACCAACCAAGGAGTACACATGGAGGGACCAATGGCTTTAGGTGCATATGTGGCAGAAGATGACCTTATCTGGCATCAATGGGAGGAGAGGTTCTTGGTCCTTTGAGGTCTAGATTTCCCAGTGTAGAGGAATGCTAAAGCAGTGAGGTGGGATTGGATGAGTGGGTAGGGGAGCACCCTCATAGAAGCAAGAAGGATGAGGGATGGGATAGGGAGTTATAGGAGGGAAAACCAGGAAAGGAGGTAACATCTGAAATGTAAATAAATAAAATAGCCAATAAAAAATTAATAATAATAAAAAGAGTAATAATTATGATAATAAAAATAGTAAAATGATAAGGTTTAGTTTACTTTCGTTACTATTGTGAGACTGAGGGATTGGGCATTTTTGACATGTTGCAATAAGGCAATTTCATCAGATGTTGACATGTTTATCAGCCACTAATGAAGAGAGCATTATGGTGACTTATATATTGCTTGACATTTTAGTCTTGGCAACAAAATTATCTGAGATAATATAGTGACTTCTAGGTCTAAGTATTGATAATTGGGTTATTAATACTTTCTAGATGAAAGACAGGGCAGAAAAACCAGATTGTAATGTGAGATTCCATCTACAATGAATGCAACTATGATTTCTTGCTAAACAACAAAAATAGTATTTAAAGTGTCAAGATGTTTTGGCGAATGTCAAACTTTTTTCTGTTTCTTTCTAACAAAACATAATTATCAACTCAGTATTCACTTAACCACATTTTATTCTTCTTCTGTCACCAACCTTGCCATCTGTGCATGCTTTGTGCATATGCTGGCATCTACTCTTTTCATGAAACTGCCAGAATTTTATCTACTGCAGTCTATCTCTTTTCTTTTATTCTACCATACATTTTAATTTTTATATGAAACCAACACAGCATTCTTGTTTTGTAGTTCTTAGACAATACATTAAGGCTTTTCCAAACTGTTCAACTTATAGTTAGCAAGCTAAATATAGTTCACAAGGAGGAGACTCCTTGTTTCCTTTAAGTTTACTGAGAAGTGTGCTCACTATATATTTATATGTATATATATATATATATATATATATATATATATATATATATATATTTGCTGAAACAATACTCAGAGTAATTAACTGATAATATTATGTCTAAAGAAATAAAAAAGCAGAACACCCAAAGTACAGTAAGGAGGGAATTGTACATTTCATTTCTCAATTTTTTGCAGGTAATGGAGGATTCATGGAAATAACTTCGAATAGGACTTTTGTTATTTTTCCAATGTTATTAAAGTTAGGCAATATTCTTCTTAATGTATAAACTTTGCATGTAGGGTGAATGATTATATCATATTTGTTAAAAACACAAAACTATGTTTGAATTGTTTCTTAAGTTTGAGTATTACCCTAATAAAACTGAAGATTTGCTAATCTGTCATTGATAGAGGCAGATTTGGAACAATCATGTCATTTGGTAAAGTACCATATTTCTTGGAGATGGCATCAATTTGATTCTTTTATAGAGTAACTTTTTTTTTCTTAATAATAAAGTGAAAACTATGCAAAATCTGTCTCCTTAAAACAATAAAAATGACCGTCTAATGAAGACCTAAGTACCATAAAATGCTTGTTTAGTATACCTAAACTATAAATTATTCCAGTAGAGTCCCTGATGCTACCATCAAACACAGACCTTCCTGCAGTGTGACTCACCAGCAATAGGAACCACTACAATGTGTGTATGTAGTGGAGAGCTGGGAGAGAAAGAGAAGTAGGATGAATTGAGCATTATAAAGAGAAGTGGAACTGGAGCGCTGAAGATGGAGAGGATAACCTGATGGAAGTATGCTTGCTCTGTTATCCAAGACTATGGTGAAATCCCATCTGGTTCTGTCACTAAAGGCTCTATCGAGATCTGTAGTCATGCACCACAGTTTATGTCAATGTCTGTAGCTCATGTTACCATTAAAGACCTTGTGAGCTTCCCTGGTCTGAGTGCTGACTGGGATTATGTTGATGTAAAGGGTTTCATAGAGCTATTCCTATCCCCACTGACTGTTTCACTCTGGAGAGTTGGATACATTCCTCTCTGGTTACAGCACTAATGAGAGTGGGCCCTTCACCATACCTGAGATGCACAATAGACCTGATGCACAATGCACTGGTGGTGTAAGTATGGGAGAGCTGGCACTTCCATTTATTTGTCATGGTATGGCATGGGCAAAGGAGAGATGATACATCTCCTACTCATCTCTTGCAACCTGCTGCATATAGGAGAGGTGTATCAGATATTATGACAGCTGCAGCAGACATCATAATAACAGCAGAACTATCCCTGTCCTTCATTGACTGCAGCACTTGGGAGAGCAGGCCCTACCCTTCACCTGTTCAGTACAGTAGAGCAGACCTTGGTGGCTAAGGTTCAGGTAAGCTGGCCATAGGTTATAACCATAGAAGGGAGCTTGTTCTGCCAGTAATCTACAGTGCTTTGGTATGGGACAGGGTGAAACCTCCCCACAACATTCCACCTACAACTGCTATAGAACTGGATCCAGATTCATGAGTACAGAAGAAGTGACCCTGCTCTTTCCCAGCTGTAGCACTTAGGTTATCAGACCCTACCTTATCTGAGAAGCATAGTAAACATGACCTTAAAGCAGGAGTGCGGGTAAGTTGGCACTAATGGCCTCAGAGTGGGAATGACCGAGTTGAAACAAATATTTTGAACAAAACTATTTTCCAACCTCTGAAATATTTAAATAAATTGTGATTTATGAAAGTGCCTCTCCGTAGAATAGTATTGAAGAGGAAGTACATTTTTCAGTACTAGAGAAAGAATCTTATTTCAACTATATGTCTAATGCTATCATATTTGAAATAGTATGACTACAATTTAGTAATTGACCATTGGTCTTTACAGAATTAACAGAGTATTCTGAACTCTTTATGCTAATTTTGTGTCTCAGAACTAGCAAGCTGGGGTCTGGCAATGATTTTGAAGTGTTTTTCCAAAGAATTGGAATTGCTTCAGGCAGAGTCTGAAATATTAAAAATTGGGCCAACTCTAACTTAATGAATCCTTACAAATTAAGTATGGGTATATTTTAACTAAAAAAAAAAGTTCTACTTTAAAAAGTACCTCGAGAATTAGAGGAAGTAGAGCACTGGAAAGACAATAGAGATGTCACATTGGTTGGTTGTTCTGCCTTTGTTACCCTGAACCTGTATTCACATTCCAGTTGTACTCATACATTTTGCAGACCTGCTCACAATGTTTCCCCTTAAATCACCAGTTCTCATGCTATGTGTCTTCACCCCTTGTGGGTCAAATGACACTTTTAGAGGTCATTATCATATATCCTTCTTATCAGATATATGCATTTTGAGCCGTAACAATAGCAAAGTTACAGTTATAAAGTAGCACCAAAAATAGTTTTATGATTTGGTATCACCAAAATATAAGGGACTCTATTAAAGGGTCACAGCATTAGAAAGGTTGAAAAGTATTGCCTTAAATATATTATGTTTTATTGATTTGGTGACTCAATATTGTCTTAATCATTTTAGTTCCTGAGAATAATATTGGGCCTATATTTCCTCACTTTCATTCCAAATTCATCAACTCATCAAGACATGACAATATTTGGACTTTTGTATGTTATTGTATCCAAGATCATCAAACAAAAATATCACTGAATAAAAATTGATATAAAGCAACAAAGCCATAAATCATTTTTTATTTCTTTTATTTAGTGATTGCTAAATCTTTGGAAAGTTTTAAAAATGTATAATTTATAAAATCTGAGTTAGTTCTATGAAAGTTTCTTGCTAGCAACTTCTGAATCTTATGTTTAAAACATTCCTGTTTTCTGTTTTGCAGTGAGAAGGTTTTATTTTTTTAAGTCTTATTCTAATTTTCATCTAATTTTAGTTTTTAATTTGTAAGTAATATCTTACATATATACTTTATTTTCCAGATATATACCATTAAATAAAAACAACAATAGTTATTGTCTTACTTCAGCTTGGCTGTAATGAAACACCATGACCAACGCACCTTGGGAAGAAAAGGTTTATTAGGCTTACACTTAAAGGTCACTGTGTATAATCATAAGAAGTCAGGGACTAAACCTAGAGGCACAGAGCTGATGCAGAATCTAAGGAGGGATGCCACTTACTGGCTTGCTTGTTCTGATTTGGTCAGCCTGTATTATTATATAACACAGGATCACCAGCACAGAGATGGCACCACTCACAATGATTTCTGTATTTCCTCCATCAATTACTAAATAACAAAAAGTCTTATAGGCTTATCTACAGCCTGATCTTATGGAGGCATTATGTCAATTGAGGTTCCCTCCTCTCAGATAACTCTAGCTTGTGACAATTCAATGTAAAACTAGCCAGCACATTTATTAAATTGGTTATTCAGTTCATTCAAGATGATTGAAAAGAAGAATATAGTCACAGGGAAAAAGATTGGACCCAACTCTAAATTCCCATTCTGCTTTATTTATAAAGTCAGATGGGAATATTCAGACAGCAGTGAATCTTTGTATGTCTTTTCTCTTGTTGAAGTTACTTGCCCCCATCCAGGGATTTTTGGGAGTAAAATGTTTTATTAGTTTTGTGAAGGTTTTGATGAGAATAGTTTTATTTAACACATATGAAACTAAACTAATCAAAATCAAGATTGCCAAATGAACTTGATAATGTATTTGGAATCAAATTAAACTCATCCATCATTAATAGTGTCCAAGTCTGTGTCTCCTCAGAATCATACTAAATAAAGTGTTCTTTATATCAATAATGAAAGAACATAGTAAGAAAATATGAAAACATTGTCAGCAGTTCACTGTGAGAAAAGTTCTTGATTTCCTCATAGTTAGCTTCCTTGTGCTTGTTTGAGTTTAGTGCCAGGGTAATATTAGCAGTTCTCCCCCAAAACCAGACAGGAGCCAATCTGATGCACCTCATATCAGGGTATTTAATCTATTAGAGCTAGGTCCCCCCTCTGCACCATCATCATGCAGGATGGTTTTGATGGTAGAGAAGCCCCAAATATCTACCAGGTCAAGGCTTTACAGTAATCAGCAAAGAGTGGGTAAGTGTACAAGCATTTAATGGGAAAGCTCCTGAGGCATTTAACATAATTGGCTGGTGCTGGGAGTCATGAACTTAATTTCTGTTCTGCTCTGCATTGTTGGTCTTTTAGAATGTAGTAGGTTTGTAACCTGTGGGTGCAGGTTTGTTGGGGGAATAACCTGGAGAGACAGGTCTTGTTGAGGGTGTAGCCTAGAAATGCTGGTGTTGTTGGGGATTAACCAAGAGACAGGATTTTGTTGGGGATTAACTGGAAACTAATGAAAGGTACTAGCCTGTTAGTTTAACTGAATTCTAACTTAAGTTAGAATTTCTAAAATGGAGTCTGGACTTAAAAGATTTAGCCTCTCATGAGCATCACATCTCGCTCCTTAGAAAGACCCCAATTTCACTAATGGGGTCCACTCTATTTGTTTTCTCCACTGGTCAGCATGTTGCCTCTCAGAGTTTTCTCCACAGGATTTTCTGTGACATATGGTTCTACTTCATAATATTCTTTCACTGGTGTTTTTTAATTCCTCAACTTTCCTTAAATAATTTATTTTCTAATGCAGCACAACATACTCCTTTCCTTGGCCTCTCAACAAACGTCTCTATGTTTTATATTTTGGCTGACAACTCTCAGGGGTGTTTCCCAAGGAATCTTTTTATATTGTTTTTTGCAGAATGTGTACATATGTATTTATCTGTACATGCCTAGAGTAGTCCTTTACTACATTATAAGAATTTAAGTTTACATGATCCCTGTGTGTCAGTGTTCAAACCACCTTATTAACACCACAGTCAATATCATGCTGTAGGGCTTGTTATAAGCTATCTTAAATAGATGCATTTTTTTTTCTCCTAGAAAACTAACAATGTCAGCAACTATCCTCTCTGTCACAGTGTCTATGAAATATATGAGCTGGTTAAAAAATTTTATGAAAAAAAAAATTTTATGACCCAACATTTAAATATCACCTCACTGTGGCCCAGGGTCAAGGGGCAATGGTATTTGAACTGGCCAATTCTATAGTGCTTCCCTTTGACTGTCAAAGTTATGCTGTAGCTCTGAAGAAGCATGCTGA
Source organism: Tokudaia tokunoshimensis (assembly GCA_036184795.1). Classification (NCBI taxonomy): domain Eukaryota; kingdom Metazoa; phylum Chordata; class Mammalia; order Rodentia; family Muridae; genus Tokudaia; species Tokudaia tokunoshimensis. The sequence continues at coordinate 61,262,276 of BTHU01000001.1, read as the reverse complement.
AATTATCTACAGTATTTCAATGAAGCATCCACAAGAGATGAAGGCTTACACAATATCATTTGGTATGTTGCAATTTGCCTTTCAAATTGACTCTTGTGTTTCTAATAATTTCTCATTGTTATTTCTATTGTACTAAAAATCAGATATTCATTTTCCCTTGAGATCCATTCTTAATTACATAGATGCCAAAAATATATAAATACTTCATAAAAATAGTTTTCTATATTGGTTCCACATCATTATCTGCCTAGAGACCATTAAAAACCACAGGGCTTTGTTTCTTTTACTCCTGGGCTGGAGTCATCTTCCTGTTTTGGCATCCAAAGTGATAAGACTGCAGGCACTGCCAACTTACCTGCTTTAGAAACCATGTTCTTAAAGCTTTTGATAATTTGGATTTCTGTTTCAGATTCACTGTTTTCTGCAGTCAATAATTTTACAAATGTTTCATCCAAGTTAAAACAGAGACTGCAAGAGTTCGACAAAAGCAAGTGTGTACTAAATCAATCAATCAATAAATAAAAATATATATTTAAATATATGTATATATGTAAATAAATATTTAAATATCATTAAAACACATTTGCATTGCTGAAATAATTTTAGATGTTGTTATATATTTCTGTCTTCACTATAATGCATCCTGTTTAGTATTGTGTGTCACTCAGATTTTATTTCAGACATGAATTGAAGTACATGCAGTGCCTTCCTCCTGATAGACTCTGAGATACAATTGAGCAACTTTAGTGTAGGCTCAAATATGTTTTAGTTTCACTTGCTTCTTTTTCACTCTTTCTACATCATTCTCCATCTGGATTCCTTTATTCTAGGTGGATGCTTCTCAACTTCTACTTGAAGTCATTTTCTCTACAAACAGACCTTTCTAACTACCTCTACTAAAAATTCTAAAAAGAAAAAGAAAAAAGATGAATAAATACTATGAAGTCAATATTTGTAGAATTTCTGAACAAATAGGATTAATTTTGTGTAAAACCAAACCATAAGAACAATTTTAAAATATTACAGTATTGACCCTGTTTCATTGTAAAACTGTAAAATGGCAAACTGATCCTGAGTTTGCAAAATGAAGTTATAATCTTATATAATGCAAAGGGTTGCTCTAAATTTAAAACTTACTATAAAAGTATTCACAAGAGTAAGGGACTCTTTTATGTTACTGTAATGAAAATAAAATAAATTGAAAATATAGATAAACTAATGGATGAAACAATGCTATGTATTAAAGTGATAATTTTAGTAATTGTATCATGGCATTATTGTAGTTCTAAATGCAGTTGAGCAACCCAGGGCTTGTTGGTGGATTTTTATTTCCAGTTACAAACTCCCCCTTAACCACACACTTTCTCTTAGGAATTTGAAATCTGTAAGAGGGTTTACTGCATACTTGAATGCTAATAAAAACAAGAAGTAAGGCCCATATATTTGACAAATTCTTCTTAGGAGAAAGAATATTGTACTGTGTCACTTGTTAAATACTTGTAGTTTGCATGAACTTATTAGAAAATAATAGTTTCTTCTTCCAGTTTTGATGAGGATATCTATCTTAACAGTAATTATAAATTACTGTTTATAATTACTGTTTAATTACACCCCACCCCCTTTCCCACCTGACCTCTAAACTTCCTAGGATCTCCAGTCACTTGTGGATTAGATACATCTCTAACTGAATCCAGACCCGGAAGGCCTCTGCTAGATATGTGTTTTGGGGGCCTTATATTAACTGGTTTATGCTGCCTGGTTGGTGATCCAGTGTCTGCGATACCTTGGGGGTCCAGATTAATTGAGACTGCTGGTTTTCCTATGGGGTTGCCATCTGCCTCAGCTTCCTCCACCTTTTCCCTAATTTCAACAACAGAGATCAGCAGTTTCTGGCCATTGGTTGGAGGTAAATATCTACATCTGACTCTTTCAACTGTTCGTTGGGTCTTTCAGAGGATGGTAATGGTAAGTCCCTTTTTGTGAGAACTCCATAGCCTCAGAACAGGGTCAAGCCTTGGGGTCTACACTTGCAGTAGATCCCACTATGGGTCTGTCACTGGACCTTCTTTACCACGGGCTATTCTTTATTTCCATCGCTGCAGCTCTTTCAGACAGGAACAGTTATGGGTCAGAATTTTGACTGCAGTATATCAGCCCCATCCCTTACTCGATGCCCTTTCTTTTTGCTGGAGGTGGTCTCTACAAGTTCCCTCTCCCCACTCTATGGCATTTCTTCTAAGAAAGGAAATAGGCAATTTCAGGAGGTAGAAAGTTGGGGGGACTCTCCAGAATGTACCAAGGGAAGGGTATTATGTTTTGAAGTGTACCTATGTGCCTTATTTTGTTGCAGCCTTCTACTTTGCCAGGCAGTGTTCATATCTTCATAAAGATATAATTTTATTAATTTTCCTTTTCCCCATATAACTGAGAATTATGAATGACCAGCTGATGTATCTGGAAAGTGTATTCATTGTACCTTTAGACTTACTAGGGAGGCCTTTTTCAGGTAAGGAAAGATGATCCTATAGTCTAATATAAGTTTAAAGTTGTTTTACAATGCATAAAAATATTGAAATGTGTTTAGTTTTAATATTCAAACTACTTTAGTGATATAAACTCACTTTACATAGGGAGTTATGTTCTACGTAAACATTTCATTTGGGACATAATATGTACTTTGTCCTTCAACCCTGTCCCATTCATTACCCTCAGTATGTTTTCGCTTCTGCAAGTCCTACTACCCTCCTTCATTTCTCCAGTGTCCCATCTGATATTTAAAGGTCTTATAGTACCTTAGAAAATGTAAGTTAGAGAAAACATGTATTTATCCTTCTATGTATTGCTTACTTTATTTAGTATGATGATTTCTAGTTGTATCCATTTTTTTTGCAAACAGGATAATTACATTCTTCCTTGTGATTAAATAAAATTCCATTGTTCATATGTACCATCTTCTTTTCCATTAATTCATTGACTGATATCTAGGGTGGTTCCATAACTTGACTTCAATGAGTAGTGCGACAATAAGCACAGTTAAGCAGTTATCTCTGTCATATATGTTGAGAGTTCTTCAGGCAAGCATCTAGAAGTGGCATAGATGAGTCATATGGTAGTTCTGTTCATAGATTTCTTGAAGTACCTTCATATTGATTCCCAGAGTAAGCAGACTAAATGTACTCCAACTATTATTCTGCATAACTTTCCTCATTTCCACATCCTCCCCAGAATTTTTCTTGTTTGTTAGTTACTGGAAAGAGAAAGAATCCCAAGTTGGGATTCTTGTGATTAAGTAAAACTAGATTCACTTTTCCTCTCAGACCAGTAGTCTACTTAGACAACATGAATATCAACACCATAGAGTTTATTTTTAGTATCTATACAAAATGCAAATCACCTTTTAACATATAAGTTCAGTTCAGAATAACTATCCTTATTATTATTTTTATAAGTGTGAACCACTTTGTGTTATTCATTAAAGCAAAAAATTATGTGTATTAATGTGCCAGTGGTTGCATTTTAAGTTCAGGTAAGAAGTAAGAAAATCAGGAGTATGACGTTCATGTATAATGCCTTTGTTCTCTTGAATGTTGCTTGTGCAATTCTTGGACAGGGATATGTTTTACCAACAGACATATCGTCTATGTTCCAAGCAGCCACAACAAGTATGCAGGAGAATCATTCCCAGGATTTATACTGCTCTTTATGATATTAATTGCAAAGTCGACAGTTCTGAGGTCTGAAGCAAAGTGAATAGACAAATTTCTTTTCTTCTTCTTTTTTCCTCAGGTGAAAATTCTTTGTTTAACTCTGTACCCCATTTTTAATAGGGTTATTTGGCTCTCTGGAATCTACTTTCTTGAGTTCTTTGTATATCTTGGATATTAGCCCTCTCTCGAATGTATGGTTGGTAAAGATTTTTTCCTAATTTGTTGGTTGAGGCAAACCAGTAGCCAACATCAAGCTAAATGGAGAGAAAGTTGAAGCAATCCCACTAAAATCAGGGACTAGACAAATCTACCCTCTATCTCCATATTTATTCAATGTAGTCAATATAGTACTTGAAGTTCTATCTATCACTATTTGCAGATGATATGATCGTATACTTAAGTGACCCAAAAACTCCACCAGAGAACTCCTACAGCTGATAAACAACTTCAGCAAAGTGAATAGACAGATTTCTATTGCAGCCTTCACATTGCAAGCTGCAGCAGAAACTCTTAAAGAAGTAGCATAAGCACACATTAGAGAATTCATATGGAGCTGATTTATATAGATATAGATAGATAGATAGATAGATAGATAGATAGATAGATAGATAGATAGATAGATAGATAGATAGATATAGATATAGATATAGATATAGATATAGATATAGATATCTATATATATGGATCAAAAATCAAAAGTGGATAGTTTCTTTTTTTATAATTTCAGCATGTATTTCTGAAATTTATAATTCAAGTAAATATTAAAACTAACATAAACAGTCTAAGAAAATGACATACTTGACAGTATCAGTAATTATCAGAAATCTAATATTGCCTTCTAAGTTCTACCATGTAATTTCAATGTAAACAAGAACCACTTTATTGTAGAATACACCTGGGATAGTTCACAAATCTGTTTCACCTGTGGGTGTAGATGCTCCCTGGTCAACAAAGCCCGGGAGGATCACTCTAGCCACACTAGCTGATGGGTTCTAATCTAGTCTCATTTCTTGTAAACATCATCACTCTGTATTATATAGTTTAAAAATTTAGACTTAAAATAAACGTCATTTTAAGAAAACTATATAAAATACAAATGCAAAACTAATTACTAACTTTTTTAATCTCAGTTACTATTCACTTCTGAACAATTGCATCATTTATATCAAATATAATCATTGTCTTGAATTTTCCATTAATCATTTCCTTTTTCATATAGAATTTACCACAAATGGCTGTATTCATTACATATCCTGAAGGTGAACATAATTTTGTACTTTTTGGTGTCATCTATTCTATTTGCCTTTGAGTTACTCTTATACTTTACCACATTTTGTGTGACACCTCACTGACATGAGTAAACATCACATTTACTCAGAGTTGAACACAGTATAGGAATGCAATACTGTGAAGGAAAGCAGAGACATCAGAAAAATAATGACAAGTTATATCAGTATTAGTAATTTGAACTGTTACAATCAGGAAAGGAAAGAATATTTGTAACATATAGAAGTATAAGGAGAGGTCATTGTATTGATAATCTATATCCTCCAAGAGCACTCACCTTACTACCTATCCAACTTTATGCATATTCTCTCTGAAAACCAAAATCAAAAATTAAAATAAATAAAAAGACCAATAAGACAAAAATGTCAAATCTTGTCCAAGTGCAAAAGGCTGATACAGGTTCAAGGCAAATGAACCTTAGAACTAAATAGTGGATGAAGATAAATAGTTCCACCTCTAAATAAGGAGGTATTTGCAATTGATATTTTCTGGGAACAAGAAAAGCAGAGTATTCTAAAGTGTATATCAACCAGATTCCAGGGCATGCCCTAATACGAGGAATAGTTGACCAACACAAAAAGACTCCATTTTTTTGTTTTTTGTTTACTTTTATTTCACTTTCATTAGTTTTTCCATTTAAGGCAAATAAGTATATATATTATTATATATATATACACATATATCATATTGATATATATTGATATATGTGTGTATATATAGATAATATTGATACATGTAGTATGTATATCTATATTATTTATATATATGTATATATACTATACTAAGTACACACACATAAATGTACATATATATACAGATGAGAGATGTCATACTAGTATCTTAGCAGCACACTTGAAAGCTCTAGAAGAAAAAGGAATATGAAGTAGTCAACCTAGAATTGAAATAGAAACAGAATTAAACACTACAAATAATCAATTAAAGATTTCATTTATTGAGACTATCAATAAGCTTGACAAATCATCCTTAAAATACAAATTAAAAGTTTGAGTGAGAAGATACAAATTTGCACACTTAGAATGAAAAGCAGGACATAGTGATGGACATTAAGAAGTTCCTGAGAATTATAAGGACTTACTTTAAAAACCTGTATTTCACCAAATTACAAACTCTAAAATAAATGGATAATTTTCATGATAGTTATCAAATACTGTAGTTAAATCAAGATCAGATAAGCAAGTTAAAGATATCAGTCCTCAATTTTTTTTAATGACAGAGTCAATCTGATACCTAAACTACATAAAGACCCAAGAAAGAATGAGCTATACCGACCAATGTCTCTTATAATCATATATGCACAAAGTCTCAATATAATACTTACAAATGAATCTAGGAATACACCAAAAACACCATTTATCATAATCAAATAAGCTTTATCTCAGAGGTGCAAGGATGCTTCAACATATGTAAATCAATAAATGAAATCTATCATATAAACAGACTGTAAAGCAAAACCACATGATCATTATATTAAAATTAGAAAAGGATTTTGACAAAATTCAGTGCTCCCTCATGGTGAAAGTCATGGATACAAGGACATGCCATAACATACTTAAGGCAGTGTTCAAGTCTATAACCAACATCAAATAAAATGAAGTGAAACCAACAAAACAATTTCAAATCAGGAACAAGAATAGGTTGTTCACTCTCTTCATACCTATGTAATTTAGTACTTGAAGTCATAACCAGATCAGTAAGACTATTGAAAGACATCAAGTGCATAGAAATTAGGAAGAAAGAATTAAACATCTTTATTTGCAGATGATATGATAGTATACATAAAGTGACCCCAAATTTCCACTGGAAAACTGCTATATAGTTCATACGCATTTCACCAAAGTAGTTGGATACAAAATTAACTCATAAACACTAGTAGTTCATCTATATAATGACAGCAAACATACTGAGAAACAAATCAAGGACACATCTTCACAGTATTCTCAAATAATATAATATATCTTGGAGCAACTCTAACCAACCAATTGAAGATTTATGCTGTGGTTTGAACAAGAATAGCCTTGATAGGCCAATATATGTTAATGCTTAGTTATATGGATTTGATACTACTTGAGAAGAATTTGGACATTTTGTCCTTGGTTGAGTAAGAGTGTCATTATCAAAGGAAGTGTGTCAGTGTAAATGCTATGATGTATCAAAAGTCCAGGACAGGCCCAATGTCTCTTCTCTTCCTGATGCCAATAGAACTGAATAGAGAATGCTCAGCTACTTCTCCAGTACCATGTCTGCTGGGATGCAGTTGTTTTCTCCCCTTTGATGATAATATACTAAATCATTGAAGAAGTAAGTAATCTCAAATTAAATGCTATCCTTTATAAGAATCATGGAATCTCTTCACAGCAAGAGAATACTAAGACAACTTGTATGACAAAACAATTAAGATGTTGATGAACAAAAGTGAAGAAAATATCATAAGATGAAAAGTTCTCTCAATCTCATAGATTGGCAGAATTATTACAGTAGAAATGGTGATCCTATCTGTTGTTAATTGGAATCGAATTATAAATTCATACACCTATGGACAACCTATAGACAACTGATTTTTGATAAAGAAGCCAGAAATACATACCAGAAAAAAGAAAGCATCTTCAACAAATGCTGCTGGAAAAATTAATGGCTGCACTTAGAAGAAGAATCTAAATTGATCCGAGTAAATTTCCATGGACTGTGCAGAACTGGACTTGTTTCTTATTGGCTGCAGAATTCTAGAGAGCTGGCCCACATCTGATAGGCAGTAGCCCCAGGGAGAATAGGCACAGTGCCTTGCCCAGGCATAACAGTGAAACTGGGCCTGGTGGCTAGTCTGTGTTGAGGCACTCACGAGGGTTATCGATGGGAGAGCTGGCCCTCCTAATTTCCTGTGGTGAGGTGGCCTGAAGTAGAAGATGATGCTTTCCTGTTCCCCATTTGTCTCCTGTGGGAGTTGGGAGAGCAGTCTCAGAGGGAATGGGAGCCTGATAAGTAACCCCGCCTCCTCACTGGCTGTTGCACTTGGGCATCACAGTGGATCTAGCTTTGATGGAAAAGGCACAGATGAACGAGTTTGGAGGTTATCAGAACAGGTGAAATGGCTCATTTCTTGGAGGTTGCACTACTTGGCAAGAGTAGGTCCCGTGCCTTGATAGGGCAGCATAATAGAGCTTACTCTGAAGGGGTGTGTGTGTGTGTGTGTGTGTGTGTGTGTGTGTGTTCTCACAGATTAAACAACCCTGAGGGCATGAGAGCAGGACAGCTGACTCTGCCTCACTGTGATGGCAGCATAGTGTGACCTAGCTGAAGCAATGCTGGAGAGCTTGTCCTTGTGGTGTGGAAAGGAAGAGGTAGTTCACTTACCAGCTAAGGTATCAGACAGGCCCAGATCCAAGGCTCTGAGTTCAAACACCACTAAATATATATTATCTGGGAATGATTAGGAAAGTTCCAATCATGCTGACCCAAAGCTGCAGGAACAGACCAATGACTCACTGCAATGAACATTAACAGGTGAACATGTGTGAACAAAGGAATGTAGTGTGAGACACATTGTGACATACTATAGATTCCATGATTAGATTACACACACACGCACACACACGCACACACACACACACACACACACACACACACACACACATATATATATATATATATATATATACATATACACATACATACATATACATATGTATCTATATGCATATATATTCTGTGTCTGTGTGTATTTGGTTTTTTTGTTAAACAAGATGTATTTATTTAAGTATGTGAGTACACTGCAGCTGTGTTCAGACACATCAGAAGAGAGCATCAGATTGCATTATAGATGGCTATGAGCCACCATGTGGTTGCTGGGAATGAACTCAGGACCTCTGGAAGAGCAGTCAGTGCTCTTAACCACTGAACCATCTCTCCAGCACCACTGTGTGTATTTGTGTGTGTATATGTTTATGTGTATGTGTGTGTGTGTGTGTGTTATTTTTGGAGGTACATTGCAAGAGTCAAGGCCAGCTGTGATCTGAATGGGAGCTAAGTGGGACTGGAGGGAATACTGTGAAATTCACAAAGAACAAAGGATTTTTTGAAAAGGAACTTCTTGAAACTGAGAAGTTTCTGCATACTGATGAAAAGTATCATTCAAAGTGGCAACCTAGAGACTGGGAACATATTTCTAACAACTCCACATCAAATAGAAGGCTAATATTCAAAATATATAAAGAACTCAATAAACTAGATATCAAGAAAACAAATAACGACGGTTAAAAAACAAGAAGTATATTTCTAAACAGAAAATCTTCAATAGAGGATGTTCAAGTGGCTGAAACATTTAATAAATGTCAAGTACATTTCATAATTAGGGAAATACAAGTGAAATTTTGATAGGTGATATGGAAATTTGCAGACTCTATGGATATAAGTTTACCATTTCCTCAAGAAAATGGATATCAGTTTATCTCAAGATTCTTCTATACTCTTCTGGGACAAATACCTGGTGTCACTTTACCCTACTACAGAGACAAATGCTCAACAATGCTTATGGCTGTTCTATTTATAATATTCTGAAATTTGAAACAATTTAGGAATTTCTCTACTGAAGAATGACTAAAGAAAGTGTGGTACATTTACACAATGGGATATTATTCATTTGTTAAAAAATGATTTCTAGCATTCAGAGTGGGGGGGTGTTTCTATGTCTTTATTCTTCTTGAGGAACCCTTTTCCTCTTACTGGGTTGCATTTTCAAGCTTTGATATGAGGATGCAGGTCTAGTCTCTTTACATCCAGTTATGCCAAGTTCAGATGACTTCATTTGGACACTTGGCTCTTTTCTTATGGGAAATTGAGAGGAGCAGCTGATTGTAGGGGAGATGAGGTAGAAAAACTGGGAGAAGGGGTGGTAGAGGAGGTTGCATTTGGGATATATTGTATGAGAGAATAATAAATAAAATTTAAAATCATGAAATCAAGAAATGCCACAGGTATACCTATGGAACTAGGAAAAAAATCATTCTGAGTAATGTAAACCAGACCCAGACAGACAAATATGGTATGTATGAACTTATTTGTGAATATTAGCCTTTCAGATGATGATAACCAATCTGCAATCCACAGAACCATAGAAATTGGTTATAGAGTAAGGGAGTAAATGGAGACAGATAGATATCATTAGAAAATTGAGATAGAATAAATTGTCGTGGGGAGAAATGCGGACCCAAATAGAAGAATTAATTACTGTTTAGGGAGAGAAAAGGGGGATGAGCAAGGGAAAGTAGAAAGAAAGTTCACACCAAGGACTTGTTGCAAGAGTATTACAGAAACCAAATGAAGTAGAAGCTTCTTAATATATAAATACACATGAAGGCAATCTGTAGGAAACTGCAAAATGATGGAGAAGACAGTCCCACCTGATCATCATCAAATGAAGCCACAGTACCAGGATAGGTTATGTTAATTAAAATTGTTAGATAAAGGGTATAAACAAAACAGCTCATGAACTACAATGTCTATAGATTGCTTCCCAAACTGACAGTAAGGCCCATTGCTGAAGACAACCCTACACTTCTCCACTGAACATGGAGTTATCAAGCTGGTGTCAACATTGTGCCTCAGCCACTGTATTCAGTGGATTTTCCACATAATGGTACTTACATACTACCAAACAGAAATATAACATAAACCCAGAAACTAGATGGGGTCTTAGCATTGAAATGAGAAGTGGACACATGCCCCTATCTCTAACCCAGAAAAAAAATCTATAATTGAAAAGAAATTTAAGGGTACATATAGTTTACTCCAAGGGAGACTCACTGGGTAAATAAATTGCAATTAAGTGTAGGCTGCATTCCTAGCAGTAGATGGACAAAAGGAATCAAACTTAAAGGTAACATTAGAGTTTCTTGCCACATAATTTGTCATCAAGGCTTCTTTTTTTCCTTTAATCTTAGTTCTTTAAATTTAGATTATGTACATATGGGAGGACATGGAAGGGGGATAGATGGATGGGAGAAGAGGTGAGGAGCATGGAACTAGGAGGAGAAGAGGGAGGGTAAATTATAAGCTCTCCAATAAATAGTCTAAAAGTGCTTTGATATGTGTGTGTATTGTGTGTCAATATTTTTTCTTTATTTTATTCAACAATTAAAAATCTGAATATTTCTTTCTTCACAGCTTCTTTTATCTGTTTGTTTCTAAGACTATATATAATAAGGTTTAAGAATGGACGAACCATGGTATACAGTAGAGAAAGAGTCATACCCTCAACTATTTCTGAGATTGCTGGAGGTCTTAGGTATGCATAGGAACCAGAACTAATAAACACAGACACTACAATAATGTGAGGGACACAGGTGGAAAAGGCTTTCCCTCGCTCTACTTTGACAGGAATCTTCAATACAGTTGATAATATGTAAACATATGATATGACAGTGAAGATAAAGCAGCTACCACTGAGCCCAACGGCAGTCAGAAGAAGTAAGAGCTTGTTGACAAAAGTGTCAGAGCAAGAAAGCTTCAGCAAAGAGGGGATATCACAGAAGAACTGAGAGACTACATTGGAGTGACAAAAGGATAGTTGGAAAGTTTTGAAAGTGTGCACACTTGCAAGGATAAGAGAGATAAGTAGTGAAGCCAGTGTCATCTGAACACAGTATTGATGGTTCATAATCATAGGGTAGAAGAGAAGCTTGCAGATGGCCACATAGCGGTCCTGGGACATGATGGCAAGAAACTGAATCTCTACACATGCACAGAAGAAGAACAAAAAGAACTGTGCTGCACACTCAGCAACGGAAATATTCCTGTGATTAGTGAGAGAGTTGATACAAGCCTTGGGCACAGTAACAGATACGTACCCAATGTCTAAAATGGAAAGATTCCTGAGGAAGAAGTACATGGGTGTATTCAGAGTATGGTCAACTGTAGTTACAATGATGATGATAAGATTCCCTAAAAGGCTGCCCAGGTACACCAACAGGAACATCACACTGAGTAGGATTCTGAGCTCCCAAGTCTCAGCAAAAACTTCCAGGAGGAACTCAGTCACCAGGGTAGAGTTAGCCATAGTCCCAAAGTATAAGTTTATCTGAAAGAGGAGAGCAACAACTGAGAATAACATATTCTTTGATAGATCACTAGAACTGCTCTTGTAAGTATTTAATTTTGTTCACTAAAGCTGCCCTTTTGTGCGAAAAATCACACATTTTATTTTGGTTTCCTATGTTTTTATTATGTTTAGTTAATACACATATATGTGGCTGTCTGTCAAATGGTATGGTATGATGTTAAGCACTTAGAATTAATTTCTATAATAATAGCTGTCATATGAATACTATTATCTTAATAAATATTTTTCCTTAATATAAAGTTATATAATACAGTAAGTTCCTCTTCTAGATAAACTCCCTGAACCAATTAGGAACACCCAGGGATGTTTAACATATAGAATGCATTTTTAAAACTCTGTATGCATTTATTTATATATAAGTATTTACATATAAAATGCATTTATGTTGTATGATTATTTCATATATACACATATAATAAAATTAATTAGAAACCAAACAGCTTAAGTATTGAGCAAAGCAGCTATGAATCAGACAGAGACAAGTAGCAAAGCAATGGCAAGTGATGGGATAAAGACAGTTACACTTTTTCCTTGAAAGAATTACATATATTGACTAAATGATTTTGGAAACTTCAAAATTCTAACAGAATAAAATTCACAAAGGTTAAGGAATACATTACTTAGAGATGTTAGCTCATGAACATTATGCAATGTAATTCATATTTGAATAACTTATTTTATCTAAAATGGTATTTAAATGTTTTGTCAAATGAAGAGAGAGCAAAATTATGATTCCAAATAGATATATTAATATGCATCCATTGAATAGATCATCATATCTATACTATACTATATTTGACAGATATCCATCAAGATCATAGTCTAAAATGTGCACAATTTAGTTTAGAGTTATGGTAAAGTATACAGTATAATTCAAATGTAAAACTAAATTAAAGAACACATCACCTAATACATTTCTAGTTGTAGTTCAAAAGATACTAAATACTAGTTTTATCAGTAGATGAACTTCCTCACAAGTGTTTAGAAACCTGGTGATATGTTCCTAGTCACCTGTAGCAACAGTGTACTGTGAGAGCAGAAAGCACATTTTAGTTATATCTGCAGTATGCTACAGAAAAGGAAGGGTAGACATCACCTACAAAGAGCATCATTCCATAAAGGTCCATGGTGACATACCAGGATGATTATGCAACACAAGATTTTGGACAAAGTATTGGTGGTAATGTGTTTAAACCCCACAGGATAGTGAACAGTTAAATCTAGCTGCGTTTAGAAAGTGTCACCTGTATGACTATTGTAAAATTTCAATATCTATGTGAAGACTTTTAAAACTTTATATACTTCCAATATAAAATTATGTTAACAGTCAAACAACAATATAGTAAGCAGGAAGTATGCAGAAATTGGTTTTACATTAGGACTTTGAGAAATTTGTACCACATCTACAAAGGAATTATTCAACAGCAACTGAGGTAAGTGGCCACTAAGAGCCTGAGTACGTTTATGATATTGCTGTGCTTGGGAGATCCTTTACAATTGCTCTAAGACAGTACAGAGGTTAAAAAGTCATTACTAGAGTCAAAAATCATTACTAACTAAAAAGGAACCCAAAGGAACTAAATAAAATTGAAGATTTTCAATAAAATTCAATAAAATTGAAGTGTGAACACTACATACCAATAGAATCTAAGAGAAATATTTAAAAAAAATTTCCTGTAAAATATCAGGATAAATGCACACAAAATATTCTCTATCAATAAAATTATGCAGTTGTTTTAGCCTGGTAATCACCAACTGTGAAGACACCTGCCTTCCACCTTTCATTTGTCTGCAACAACATGGATAGTCCTGGAAAATACTACATTGAGTGAAACAAATCTAGTACATCATATGTAGAGGCAAAACAAGTTTTAAGGTAAAAGCAAAATCAAATTACTCCATGTTCACCTTACACATACAAAAAAATTAGAAACCACTGGCAAAATAGAAAAAATCATAAATGTCTATAAATTATATTTTAAAGATAGATTTTAGAGAAGAAATAAGAAGCAACTTAGAAAATAATCAAGTCAAAGAAATATAGTATGACAATTATTGTAGTCAGCAAGTTCATCACTAAAAGACAGTTAATATAATAAACAACCACCATTGATTAATAATGTTAGAGAAGAAATACAAAGATCAAATTTTATAAAAATTGTAATATCAATAAACTATAAAATAATGAAAATATACATTATATTAATTGAATTATTAAAAGTTTTTAAAATGGTGTTATAGCAACTAATGGCTACTGAGAGCAGGAGCAGTAGATACTTCCAAGATGAAATTCCCTGACCCTGAGACCATATAAACCCACAGAACAAAATTTATGGATTCTTCAGGTTGTGCCCATACATTTGTGCTTATGTGTGTGTATGTGTGTGTGTGTGTGTGTATGTGTGTGTATGTGTGTTTTTGTGTGTGGTTATGTGTGTATACGTTTGTGTGTGTGTGTAATAATAAAGAAAATAGGGCATCAATTTGAGAGTAAGGGGAGGATATACTAGGGGTTGTAGTGAGGGGACATAGAAATGGAGCTGAAGGGGTTTGCAGTTCTGAAGGAGGAACAATATGTACCAACCAGTACCCCAGAGCTCCCAGGAACTAAACCACCAACCAAAGAGTATACATGGAGGGACTCATGGCTCCAGCTACATATGTACCAGAAGTTGACCATTTCAGACATCAATGAGAGGAGAGGCCATTGGTCTTGTGAAAGCTTGATTCCCCAGAATAATAGAATGCAAGTCAGGAAATTGGAGAAGGTGGTGAGCAGGGGGAGGTGAAATGGGATAAGAGGTTTTCTAAGGAGTAACAAGGAAAGGGGATAACATTGATGTCTAATAAAAAAAAATAGAAAGAAATGTCTACATGGACAACAGGGTAATAAGGGAATGATGTAATAATATTTTAAGATTATTGAAAGAATAATAAAAATGATATCACAGAAATAAAAAGAACTAAGATTAATATATGTATGTCAACAAGTTCAATAGTCAGATGTGAATTGATTTCTGGAATTATGCAACTTATATAGACTTACCTTTTTTCAAACAGTAGGAAGATACATTAGTCTCAGATTACAAAAGTAACAAATAAGGATGCTGGCTAAGAATTTATTGCCCTAAAAAAATTAAAGATTATATGATTTTAAGAATAAATTCAATAAAATTGAGGAAAATTTTATTTCTATAGTGATAAACACTCCTAAAGTAATAATAATGTTATCAAGACTTAAATACCAAAGCAAGAAAATGTCACCAAAATAAAATCAATGCAAATGAATAACTGTGTTCAATTTCAAAATATTAAACAAGTATTTGCAGATCTTATATTTAGTGCATTAAATATGTCAAACTTCTTCATCAAATATAAGTTATCCTTGCAGTGAAGAAAATTTTAACATAAGTAGTCAATGATCTTGACATACTAATAGAAGTGAAGATAAATTTCAATTTCAACAAATGCAGAATTAGCAATGTATAATATTCAATAACTTTCATTTATTAAAGCTTTTAGTCTTCTGTAAGAAGGATTGTTTGTATTATGAAAGTAAAATATTCTCCTAATGTTTTATGCAAGACAAAATTGAAAATCCTTGGTTTTACTACCTCCACTGAACATAATATTGGTAACTTTTTCCAGAGCATGCATACACAATAATAAAATTAAATTAAGGTATCTGCAGTAACCCATTTGGCTTTTGTGGATTTGTTGTTGTTTCTTTGTTAATTTTTATTTGAAATTACGTTATAATTACATTTCTCCCTCTAAATTGTTCCTTAAATACAATTCTACTCCTCTTCATATCCATAACACCTATTTTCAAGTGGTTATTGTATATATATAAATTATTTGTATAAACACATATATATGCTCATTAAGCTTGTACAGTCTGTATATTTTTGGTATATATGTTTTCAGAAATAGCTATTTGGCATTAAATAGGTCTCTTTAAAAACCATTTAGCATTAATAAAATCAAAATATTACAACTTCTAATTGGCAAAATCAAATGTTCTTGTATAAAAACAAGCTGGCACTATTTTAATTGCTGTAGAAATAGGTAAAGAAATTTATTATATTCTGATGGTCTGAATGTTTTCCTTTAATGATGTATATTGATATTTGCATACTTTAGAACTGGTACTGATATAGATGCATTTAACATTTTCTTACTTAAACTATTAAAAACTTGAAAAAATATATATGTCAACATCATGTGTAGTAGCAAATGGTGGAGGAAACACTGATTGTAAATGAAAAATATCTACTTTTAATGAAACAAGTCAAGTTCCTTAAAAGCCTAGAGAAAAGAATGAAGAATGAATTCTCTGGAAGGATTAAAATATACTAACACTTATTTTTTGTGCCTTTCCACTTAGATTTACGACTTGAAAGATCCTTAGCAAACTGAGATATGTATCACATAGCATTCCTTTGATTAAAAGAAAAATATTGGTGTTATAAGTTTGCTTTGCCAATATGTGGTACTTTTACTGACATTAATAAATATTACATTGATATAAATGGTCACGAGTAGATTAATTGCACGTCTTTTTTTATTATAATAACACATTTTATTCGACACTACAATTGTATAGTTTTGCCTTTGTTAGAGATTTGTATTTGATTTTTATTTTTTTCCATTTTTTTAATTTTCTATGATTTCCCCTTTCCTGGTCCCCCCCTCCCTGAAAGTCCCAAAAAGTTAGGAAATACTTGAATGAATTGACTAGGAAATTAATTGAATGATTAAAGACTGATGTTGATATTTGAAGAAATATATACCAGGCGCCCCTCCTTCCTTCTTCTTGGGTATCCTTTGAGTAATTCTTAAAGATGATCATTTCATGTGTATAAATAATAAAGTTAAAGTTTATAAATAGTTTTTATCAATTTACTTTAAATTTTATCAGAGACACTGAAAATCATCTTGAAAATCTTAGACACCATTTTATACCCAGTTCTACAGCTGTTTTTAGAAAACCAAACTCAAAGTGGCTGCATAAAAACCTAACACCTAGTCATGAGTTTCTATGGAGAAATGTTTAGAATAGTGGGCAGCACTGTCTTTTGTATTACCAGTGCATTATCTTTTCATAGGTCTTCCCCCAAACCCTTATATATATAAGTTGTGTGTCATCTTTAGTAACATTTCTTATAACCAAATAAGAGACATTTAAAAAAATATCATTCCATTCATAAACATATTTTTAAACGTGTGAGAAAATCTGATGTAGGTTTTAAGTAATTCTCTTTTTTTATTACGTATATTCTTTATTTACATTTCCCTCTTACTGGTTCCCTCCCCCTCCCCAAAAGTCCCATATGCCTTCTTCCCTCCCCCTGATCTCCAATCAACCCACTCCTGCCTCTCCTTTCTGGTATTCCCCCACAGTGCCACATTGAGCCCTTCCAGGACCAGGTGCCCCTCCTTCCTTCTTCTTGGGTATCCTTTGAGTAATTCTTAAAGGTGATCATTTCATGTGTATAAATAATAAAGTTAAAGTTTATAAATAGTTTTTATTAATTTACTTTAAATTTTATTACTTTTATTTTAAAATATTAAAATAAAAAATTCTTGGTTTTCTGCTGAAAGACATGTATAGTTGAAAATGGAAGTTTAAAAGGTGAGTTTAATCAAAATGAACACTCTCTTTATCAGTATTTATAAGAGTGATTTTGTATAATTGAGGCATTAAGCAACATGTAACTCTTCAAAATGAAACTGTATATGATTTCCATTTATATATTTCTAGAAAAATAAAATATGAAAATACACCAAGGAAAGACTTCATGTTTCAGTCCCCAGACCAAAAAAATCTTTACAGCCATTTGGGAAAAAGTTTTGTTAAAGTAATAGAGTTTGTCCTCACACATTCTCTTAAGGAAATTACTGGTTGTATCAAAGGTGAAAAATATGATATGTGTTTTTTCCTAAATATTCCATACTTGTAGATGGAATTTATTTTTATTTTTCTTCTTAAAACTTTTCAAACTGAAGGAAGGGGTTGCTAGGAAATTCCCCAATAAATGAGAGGGGAAGGTCAAAGTAACAACCATGGACTCAATAAACTTACCCAGGCGTTCTTCACTCAAAAATTAGAAAGAAACTCTGTATTGTTCATTTTCCAAATCAAAATCTTACAGATATTTCAGTCAAATATTCCTATCTATAATGGATTGTAGAAGTCAATTATAAAATACAAGTCTTGTCTTTGAAAAAGTCACTAGTCTTGTCCTCTTTTATCTAAGTCACTGTCATTCTCCTGAGTAAAAAGACTTTTGGAACACAGCCTTTAATTAGGACAAAATTCCCAGATTTAATATAGATAGATAATGGTTTCCATAGAACTGGTAAGAATGGACCCAATTAAAATTCAGCATTAGACACAGGCTGAAGGACCTGACATTGTATCACCTGAGTCCCCTGAAAGTGTGAAGATGATAAGGGATATAATGAAATACTGGACGAATGTACAAATAATCTCCATCATCTCAAGTAATATGTCTGGTACCTGTATGGAACACAGGACAAAATCATCTGTAGTTTTCACAACCCAAATGAAGCAAATATTCAGTCTCTCATTCTTTCTTCTCTCCAAGATGATATAGTAATTTATAAGAGATAAAAAAAAAACCACAACAGTAATCATCCTCTTCAAAAACTAAAGAAAAAAGAAGAAAAGAAATAGTAAAATTTGATTCCAAAGGATTGAAATAAAGATACAATACTTTGAGTATCCATTAACTATCACAACATAGAGACTGATAGCAACATGCTCTCTTCAATACAAGCATTCACAGGTAAATGCAAACTTTCAGTTTCACGAGTTTATTAAAACATATTTAAGGCTTTCAGCTCCTTTTTTTAGTTTTTGCAGATTTATAAAAATTATGTGAAAATGTAAATTACAAATCACACCCAATTTTATTTAAATACAAAATACTTCACAACACGGTATATCCATCTTTTAATGGACATAGTAGGATCCTTCACAAGTTGGTTTCTGTCGGCTCAAACAAGGGGATTCTGGTGATAGACTTAGCTATAGGCTGAGTATCATGGATAGTCCAATGAACAGCCTTTATGCATTTTGTACACGATATTTTTTTTTGCCTAAATCTTCAATTACTAATCAAGATATTTGGGGTATGAACATCAGGCCATTTTTGGAACCCATTGTGGGGAGACACCAAGTGAGGAGAACATTTCCAGAAGATTTTAGGCTACTATTTGAGGATTTCAGTCCATGTTGTAACTACTTGTACATATCTGGAAAATATTTATATAGACTATAAAATATTCACATCCCTTCCTTGACAGGCTGCACCTCAGTGAGGGTAGTTTCCACAAGTTCTCTGGGGTGGTGAGTTCTCTTTCAGATTCCTGCATGGATAAGGGCTCTCTGGCATCTGACTGAGATACCACGTGCTAGCTTGTCCTGTCTAGGTATATCATACAATACCTTGGCCAGAACAAATCAGAAAATTTTGTGAGTCCCAAATAAGTAGTTTGGTGAAAATTTATCTACAGAGGTTACAGAGCAGGCAATATTCTAATCTATTTTTTCCCTAGGATGTAGGTTTCAGATTCTTCTGAAGCATTAGGCAGTGATAGATTAAAAAGAGTCCAGGGTACCTGGAACGTCTCAGCTTGTGCACTCCTTGAAGCCCCTTGATAACTGCATTCTTCCCCATTGTCTATGGCTTTGAAAGCCCTGATGTCTTGATGTCATTTTCTTGGGATTTTACTGTAGTCTTAAGAAATTTTGTTGGATATTCAACAGAGAAAAGTACTTATACACAGATTTAAACCAATCAAAATTCTTTATTAGTCATTCAGAAACTATATTGAGTATTCTGGATCCCAGTGTAGCCCTTGGCCATTTTGAGGGTGATCTTTTAAGCACAAATACCATATTCTGGAAAAGTGAGAAGTGGAATTGGAGCTATGGAGATGGAGAGAGCACACTTATACAAGTATGTCTGCTCTGCTACCTGAGGCTATGGTGAAATCCCAACTGGTGCTATCACTAAAGGCCATATTGGGATCTGTAGCCATTCAATACTGTCTATGTCAATGTCAGTAGCTCATATTACTATTAGAGATCTTGTGAACTTCCCTGGTCTGGGTGATGCCTGGGATCCCGTTGATATACAAGGGTTGTACATTGCTATTCCTTTCCCCACTGGCTTTGGTACTCTGGAGAGATGGATACATTTGTCTCTGGTTGCAACACTCAGGAGAGTGAGCCTTGCATCCCACCTGAGAAGCACAATAGACATGATACTGCTGCTTTTTTTCTGCCCTAGCAGTTTATAGATGAGGTAGATGTAATGTGAGCCAACACATAGGTCTAGATGGTAGCTGAATTGTGTAGTCCACTATATCTCCTGTATCCACAAGACCAGGGTCAACTCTCAAGCATAGCTTCTGCTACCTTACCCAAATGTGCAGGTGGACAGGGGCAGGGCCATCACTCCTACTCTCAGGCCATTAGTGCCTTTGGTTGTAACACTTAGGACAGTGAGCCCTGTACCACTTACACCCAACCAGTGGACAGAACCTGAGCCATCTGTGATAGAATTATGAAAACCCGGAAGAATCTGAGGAAGAGGAAGACCCCATAGTAAGACCAGCAGTCTCAACTAAGCTGGGTCCCAGAGATCTCTGATATTGAGCCACAAACCAAAGAGAATACTCCAGGTGATATGAAGCCCCTTACACATATACAGCCGAGGACTGCCTGGTCTGGCCTTAGTGAAAGAATGTACACTTAACCCTCAAAAGACTTCAGGCCCCAGGATGTGCAGAGGTCTGGTGTTGTGAGGGTAAGGGGGTGGGGATATCCTCTAGGAGATAAGGGAAGGGAAATGGAATGAAGAACAGTCAGAGGGCAGTCCCAGAAGGGGATAATGACTAGACAATAATACAAACATTAAATAATAACAACAGCAACAACAAAAATAAAACAATAATAATATTTTGGATGCAAGAAGATATTTTTAAGTTAATAAAGCAAATTAGAATAAAAATTGACTTAGATGAAGAACTCTGAACTCATCAGGATAGAAGAGAAAATAAAATCTTTTTTTCTGAATTGTCAAATACAAACAGAGTGAAATTTTTAAATTTAACTATACCTTATAATTTTTGTATTTGTTTCATGGTTGGCCTGCTGTATATTGTTTATTATTGTAAGAAATTAACTTTTTATTGAGATAAAAATGGAAATTATTGAGGTTTTTTCTGTTGTTGTACATTGTAATGGTGAATACTGGCCCCCATATCTGGTTGTTCCCAAGGATGAGGAAATATTCAAGTAGAATGCGTAATGCTATGTAACCTTGCTTTTTAATTTAAAACTATTGGGTTAATGAAGATGGCAATAGCTCATAGCCTAACAAAAGAGAGGTAGGCAGAACTTTCATTTACAATCTGAGGCAAGAAGATGACACCATGTGTTAGGTCAGTTATGAAATCCTGGCCATGAACACTGGTCAATTGTAGCTGTGAAGGACAAAAATGGAACATAGCAAGTTATAAGTTGGGGTTATTGATAGGGAAATAGATACAAATAATTTAGAAGGTAGATATCTGCCCAGTTCTAGTGCTTTAAAAGCGTGTAATATAAAAATTTGAATCCCTTATCTGGGAACAGAATGATCAAAGACAGGTTAGAAACCCACAACTGAGATTATTACTACAATAGCAGACACTTTTACCGTTATATTTTAACAGTGACTTAGCTAGATCCTTTTTCTACATGGTTATTACTAAATAAGCATGGCATATTTCTGGGTAATGTTAAATTGTAAATAAAGGAATAGAGCTTAAATAATTAGCAATTGTACCATGGTTATAACATTCAACATATTTATAATGAGATAATATAAGATTGTTATATTTAACAAGTTTAAATAACCATTAAATTTCCTAGATTCTTATACAGTATTCAATTGGATAAGGAGTACAGTGAAAATTGAATCTAGTGTTACATATCATCAAAATTAGGTTCTCAGTATACTGAGTTAAATGAGTCACGATTTCATGTAAAGTAGCACACTTCTTTATCAAGAAAAAATAAAAAGAACCAATCTGATTCTGAAAGAGATAAAAAAGGACTCTAAGTTTTCTGTTATTTTATTTGATCCTTCTTTTTAAATTAAAGCTTTTTTAAATGAAAGCTTTATGGTTTCCATTTATTTTATTGTAGTTTAGGAACAAAAGAGATGGGAAGGCGATGAATCAAGTAAGTAACAAATATCATTATAATGAATATTTATGTGAAATCCCACCCTAGTGTTATAGTATCTAAGTGAGAGAGTCTTCACTGAGCATGAACAGAACACAGAATGAACAATACCAACCTAGACACAGAGTGAGAATTTATAATGTAACAAATCACCTGTTGACAGCTGATTCAGAGTGATTCTTGAAAGCTATAATTTTAGGCAACTGATATAATATAATGAAATGACATCTTGTTCCACATGATAATACTGGAGATTTTTCTTGAACTCCAATGTGAAATCAATGTGGAATACATAAAAATTACAAGAAAAAAAGTTTTTGGTTTGATTTTATTCCTTATTGATTTATAAATGGGTTTAATATATCTGCTAACATTCACCCTCCCATTCATATATCTTATCCCTTCCCCATCCCTTGTGTTGAGGAAGTCCTCACTTCATTTCATGTCTTTTTGCTCTATGACCAAGTGGGATAATTCAGGGCCTCTTTCTGATCACGGGTATTGAACTTTTCAGTGGAACATGGAATAGTGGCTACCCAACTAATGACAATGATAATCCTTTTCCTTTCAGCTCTCAACTGTCAATAGCTTTCTTGGGAGGTTTCAGTCCTCCTAAGCCCTTCCTTAGTTTGTGAACACTTAGAGGTTGAATCTTGGATATGCTTTGTGCAAGCAACAGAAGATGCTGATATCATGAATGTCATTTTCTTTTCATGCTCAGAAGAGAGAATCCCATAGCCCTCTACCTCATCTCTTTCCATTACCTATTTCACAGTATTTCCTGAACCTTGTAGGTTTGTTATGGCTACTCCCTTTAAGGCTGAAGTGTCAACAGTAACATTTTCTCAGCATTTAATCAGCCGGACCTAGATCTTAACATTAACTGTCCATACCTAGTAAACATTGTAGTCAACTCTTACCTAGTTTTTACTTTGAAATCTTCATATATTTGTGTGAACTTTTGTTGAAAGAATCTTTACATGTAAGTATGATTGTTGAGCCAAAAAAATACCATTAGGTTTTTGAACGTTTAATTTTTCAGAAAAATAAATTTATATGCAAACCATCTGGATGATACTTTCTGAACTGTTCAAAATTATCTCTGCATGGTTTCCCATTTAAGAGCAACTTACTTATTTCATTGATTGTAGTGATTACTTTATATATCCCAGTTCTATAGATGATATATAATTATATATTGGAAATTTGAAATTTCCTTGTTTTCTGTAACTCACTAAACAAGTATTTCCATGAACATTCTTGGAAACATGTTTCAATTTGCAACTGTATTTTCCTCTGTAACTATATAACTTCATGAATGGCTATATATTTGAGAAAACCTGATTCCATGTTCCAATGTCATGAACATTAATATATGATTGAAGTATAATACGTCTTTTATTCCCTTTGATGATAGGTCTGCATTCCCTGTTGACACATTTGTACAAGAGATATGTGGTTACAGTTGCCATTTGTAAATATTTATGTAATATTCTAATTAAAATGTATTTTAAGTATATCATTAACAGTATGTTCTCTTGGTGTGTACTGAGGTGGCTTGAATATGTTTGTCCCATTCTAAGTGGCACTATTCGAAGGTATGAACTTTCCTGGAGTAGCTATGGTCTTTTGGAGAAAGTGTGTCACTGCGGATATGGGTTTTGAGGTCCTCTGCTCAAGCTCTGTCCAGTGTAGAGGAGACCATTTTCCTATCTGATGGTTGATGACAGACTTCTTCTTGCTGCATTTGGATCAAAATATAGAATTCTTTGCTCCGCCATCACCATATTTTCCTGCGTGCTGCCATGCTTCTCTGCCCTGTCCAGCGGGACTCAGTTATTCGTGGGTCTTGAAGGGGACCATGCCTGGAAAAGAACGGGCGAGAAAGAAGAGTGAGACCAAGCAAATGGTTGTCAAGGTCTACTTTATTGTCACAAAGCCAGCAAGTTATAAGCAATAAGCAGGAGGGAGTTGGGAGGGGGAGCTAGGGGGAAATAAGCTTTGGGCCAAGTCCTGGGCCTGGTGCCTGGAAATTTTCGTGGTTTCACACATCATAGATGTTTACCTCGTTCTTATTGTTCCTATAGTCAGTCAAGCAGAATGGTTAGAAGTTTCCCATGAGGGGAGGGGTGATCTATTTCTTATAGCTGACAGGCAGCCTGCTAGCCCCCAACACTTCTCAACATGATGATAATAGACTGAACCTTAGACACTGTAAAGCATTTTTAATGAAATATTTTCCTTTATAAAAGGTGACTTGTAGGACTGGAGTGATGGCTTCACAGTATAAAGCACTGACTATTCATCCATAATTTTTGAGTTCAATTCCCAGAAACCACATATTGGCTTGCAACCATATGTAGTGGGATATGATAACAGCTTCTGGTGGCTGAAGAAAGCTACAGTGTACTCAAATACATAAATTAAATCTTTTTCTTAAAGCCAAACATCCAATTTAGTGCACTGACCCCAATGGAGAAGTTACAGCAAGGACTGAAGGAGCTGAAGGGGTTTGCAACCCCGTATGAAGAAAAAAATATAAACCAAACCGACCCCCCTCCCCCGAAATAAACTATCAACCAAAGAGTATACATGGGGGGGGGAGACCAATGGCTCCAGCTGGATATGTAGCAGAGGATTGCCTTATTGGACATCACTGGAATGGCAGCCTCTTGGTCCTGTGGAGGCTCGATGACCCAGCATAGGTATATGTTAGGGTTCTGAGCCAGGAGTGGGTGGGCAGATGGGGAGAACCCTCATAGAGGTAGGAGGAGGGAAGAGCAGATAAGGGGATTAGGAGAGGGTAAACTGGGAAGGGGGGATAACATTTGAAATATCAATAACTGAAATAAGCTATATAATAAAAAAGAAAAAATTTCCCCCAAACTTCTTAATTTTATCTTCTTCCCCTAATATATAGTATAAAATATTATAGATTAAATTTATTATATTATAATATTAACATATATAATTATTTCATATAATTATTTTATATAACTATATATTTTACAGAATTACCCAAAAAATAAGGGTTGCTTTTGTCATCTTTGGTCATCATGTCCCTTCACAGCTAAGAAAACCCTAAGACATGTACATTTGCTAAAATCAATACCTTTTATATTTTGAATAATACATTTGTTGTCAAGTTTTTTGAAGACTGGTGTGCTGAATTTCAATATAAACATGTGCCAATACCCTCAATTACATTCTTAACCCTTGAATTGTGGGCTTACAAAATAGATTTCTTAACTCAGCAATTTCCATCCCCCTTAAGGAAAGTAAAACTACCTTATTTTTACTATCATTGAATCACTATTCATGGACAAGAAAAACTAATTCTGATTTTCCTACCATATTCTTTTCTATTATATCTCCATTATTACAAGAATGCTAGAATCTAAAGTTTTCACGTCTAAAATTTAAGTAACAAAACATTGCCTTCCGGGGTGTGTTCCTTTCCTCTAGAATGTTAACTGTCATCTAAGAATGTTTGCTACATCGTGAGCAAGTGTTAGGTTAACTTAGAAAGTCAACCATGTGGAACTGGTTTTGCACTCAGCAAATAATCAATACTGAAGGGAATATAGAGGCTGGCACCAAAGTTTCTACAGGTTACTGAAGCTAGAGAATGTGTCGCATGGCAAAATTCTCCAGAAGAGTCCCTTGATTGGTCATTGCTTTTAATGAGAAAATGAATCCCAAGTTAGTTGGAACTTTATAATTTTGGTAATGCAAGGACTTTGGAATATCTACCAAAGAAAGCTGTCAGTGCAGAGATGGTCCAGCTTAAATAAGGATGATTGTGAGGGGGAGATAGCAGTAGAGTCGTGGAGCTGCCTAAGGCTATTGAAGCCCACATGATACCAACATAAGTCCCTAATATCAGATATCGAGCTGCAGCATTTGATGTTTCTTTACTGTTTTAGTTCTGTTTCAAACTATTTACTTTTTGTGTTATGTACTGCCATTCCTTTCACCTTTGCAGTGGGAATGATTATACTTTGCCAATGTGTATTTGCAATTTGTAATTTCTATTTTGATTTAATAAAGGCTCACATTTCACGGGTCATCTTAAGTTTCAAATGAAATTTGAAGAGAAGTAGCCTGAAGAATAATGGTGTTGTTTAATATTTTTATATACACACACACTCACATACACACACTCACATACACATACAAATGCTCTTCACTATGAACATAGTGGAGCATGTGTCCTTACTGCATGCAGGGGAAGCCTCTGGGTATATGCCCAGGAGTGGTATAGCCGGATCCTCCGGGAGTGTCATGCTCAGTTTTCTGAGGAACCGCCAGACTGCTTTCCAGAGTGGTTGTTTAGGTAACCAAATCACAAAAGAACACACATGTTATGCAGTCACTGATAAGGGGATATTAACCCAGAATCTCGGAATACCCTAGACACAATACGCATATCAATAGATTTCCAAGAAGATGGAAGGAGAGACCCCTGGTCCTGAAAAGACTGGATGTAGGGGAATGCCAGGACAGAGAAGCGAGAGGGGGTTGAATAGGGAAAAGAGGGAGGGTGGGGGGCTTATGGGACTTTCGGGGAGGGAGGAAACGGGAAAGGGGAAATGATTATGAATGTAAATAAAAATATAAAAAATGAAAAAAATGTATATAAACAAAACAAAAAAACAAATGCTCTTCACTGAGAGGTCAGTATCTCCAATTTTCAAGGAGACCCCTACACTCAACTCTTAGCGAACTCATTGATATATTCAATATTTTAAAATTTTATAAATTTAAGATGATATAAATGTTAAACAAAAATATACACTTATTTTACCTTGTTTACATTCATTATTATAGAGATATTTATTTGTATATGTTTAAATACATTCTATAAGTATTACTGAGAATTTATAATTAAAACATATGCCTATTTAACATATAAATTTAATATGATGCATAGCATTATTTTCTTAAGCAAAGAAATTTAAATTGTTTTGTTATGAAAATCTTATGGCACAGATTTTAAAAAGTTTCAGCAAATTACAAGTGGTTAATCATTACAGAAATAAATAAAAAAACAACTATAAAAGTCAGGGAAGGAATCTGATAAAATATAAACATATAACTATGTATTTGAAAGTAGGAATAAGAAGTCATAGATTATTAGAAAAAATATAAGTAACAGCTATTGATCTTACCCATTCGTGGTCAAACTGTGACATTGTTGACTGTGATCTCTGTTCTGAACATAATGAATCTTAGCAGTAACATTAAAATTGCTAAGTGTGAATAGGGGTAAAACTAGAGAAAACTGTTTCTGCTAGGAAGTGGAATGATCTTTTGCATTGTAAGGTATTTAATCTTTTAGATATTAATCTGTAAGGAGACACATTGGTACCTAGGAAATGATCATTTTGCTTATGGACAAAGGCTCACCACTGAGAAATATATGTGAAAAAAGCTTTTGTCCCACCAAGATTGAGCCTACAAAAGAAGGAATCCAGGTTCTACTTAAAGGGTCCAGAAAACATGACAAAATGTGGCAGTTAGCAATATTTTGAAAACATTTCACATACAAGACAGACAAATATTAACATTAGGCAAATTCTTGTCAAATGATAAGTGTGACCATGCAAAGCATATCAGTGCTCTAAACCAAGATTAAGACAAAGGAAAAAAAACAGTGCAGGGAGAGACTTAAAGGTTTTATTCTGCTATTTGTTTCCCACTGAATGACTACAACTTCAAGGAAAGAGTCAGTTCTATTAAGAAAGGAATGATATATAATTCAAAATTTTTCTAAAAATTTGTAGCAGAACATGGTACAAGAGTTATAAATGGTAAATTAATACAACTTATGTATTCAGTAAAAGAGGTACCTTATAGAAAGTTAAATTGGGTCTTTAACAATGTCGTAGTATCTAGGTAGTGTCATAGGTCTATTTCCACTGAGCATTTCTGTACATAAATGTGTTAATTGTTGCTTACTTCACATACCTGGCAGGCTGTGGAAGATTCTAGCATGCTCAATATCACTAGAATAACAGGGTTCATCTTTATGGGATTCTCTGATGTCCCTGAAGTACAGACTGTATGTGGGCTGTTCTTCCTGGTAATGTACCTAGCAGTCATAATGAGTAACTTACTCCTCATCACTCTCATCACTCTGGATCTGAAGAATTTGTCCCTATTGGATGTCTTCTTTATTTCTGTTCCAATCCCAAATTTCTTTGTCAATGGCATAACTCACAATAATTCAATATCATATCTGGTTTGTGCCCTCCAAGTGATTTTAATGGCTTCTTTTGCATGTGGGGAAGTAATTGTCCTAACAGCAATGTCATATGACCACTATGCAGCCATCTGCTCTCCCCTTCACTATGAGGCCATCATGAGCAGTGGTAACTGTATGCTGATGGTGAGTGTTTCCTGGGCTACTGGGGTACTCATTGGAGCTTTATACACAGCTGGCACATTTTCCATGCCTTTCTGTGGCTCCATTGTGATCCCACAGTTTTTCTGTGATGTTCCCTCATTGTTAAGGATTTCTTGCTCTGACACACTTGTGGTCATTTATACAAGTCTTGGAATTGGTGTTTGTCTGGGCATGTCTTGTTTCATCTGTGTTGTGCTCTCTTACTTTTACATTTTCTCCACTGTGCTGAGGATTCCTACCACTAAAGGTCAGTCCAAAGCTTTTGCCACCTGCATCCCCCACCTCACTGTTTTCAGTGTTTTCATTGCCACTGCTTGCTTTGTCTATCTAAAGACCCCCTCAAGTACAGCATCACTTACAGACAGACTATTTTCTGTGCTATATACTGTGTTGCCTCCAGCACTGAATCCTGTGATTTACAGTCTGAGGAATAGTGATGTCAAGTGTGCTCTGAGGAGGCTGCAACAAAATCTCTGCCCAAGTGTTCACTTCATGTAACAGTGCAAAGTATCTGTCTATGGTATTGTCGGTCACATTTTACCAGCAAGTTTTGTAATTTTTGACTCTCAAAAAAATACAGATGCTCATTTTTGCCTTAAGTAAGTAAAGACCCAGATGAAGGCTGATATGATCAAAGTTCAGAAAATTATATTATATCAGACTAAGCTACAACATTACAATACCAGTTTCTACTCTTCTATGATAAAGCCATTCTCATTTGAGGAGTATAACTTTCTGAAAAGATTGCTTAATTTACCTTCATTTTAAAACTCAATGAATATCTGTTCATTTAATTACTCCTTATCTAATTTATTTACAGACAAAACTATAATAACAACAAAATTTTTGACATGGAAGAAGCATGTGAAGAATGAAGGTTAATTCACATATGGTTTCTGTGCTAATTACTCAAATAATTGGAACGAATTTGCCAGAAGCACCCAACAGGCCTAGATTGCAGTAAGCTCAATTCTTGAAGAATTATCAAATTCTTGAGGCAAAGACAAACCTGGAAAAAGAACATATAACATAGTTCCAAATGACAAATAGTGGACACCCAGGTTAAGACTGTTATCAGAGAGACACTGGAAAGTTCAAAATTTGTGTGTCTGTTTTTCTGTGCTTTGTCTTGAATAGCAACATTATTTATACATGAGAGACAACAGGCTTACAAGTCTAAGGAATGAGTCTAAATAACCTTACAAGTTCTAAAGAGTTTTAAAAACAAAGTCCTTTTGTGTATTGCCACGGTAATAAAAATGAATTACTGGGGAGAGGAGACGCTATGACCATCCTAGGAGCCTGCAAGGGGCTCTCTGACCTGTGAAGCTTTCTGACTTTCAGACATTGAGCAGGTGGCTTGCAGTTACTGTGTCACCTAAGCTAAAGTTGCAGAAATGTATGAGTGGGATGCTGGCCTAATGCTATCTTGAATGCAAATGATCCCATGATAAATCTCAAATACTATACAAAAAGCTCAATATTTGGCAACTTTCTGGATTTGACTTTTCTGGTTTTTTTTGTTTTCATTATGTTTTTAGAATGGAAAGATTTACTGTGTGCCACTGGACAGATGAAGTACATAGGGTTTTTTTTGTTTGTTTGTTTGTTTTTGTTTTTTTTTAAGTTCAAATAAACTTTTGCTGTTTGTTTCAGGAGAAAATGAAATCATGAACTTAAAAACTCTTTCTTTTATTTTAAATTGTGTCATTGTATGTATTTGAGATGGTGAGTGAATATGAGTGAGGATGATATCAAATGACAGCACAGTTTATTGAGGCAAAAATGATGCACCCCGTCTGGATAACCTAATGTGAGTGCTGGAAACAAAACTTCATCCTCTGAAAGATGTTTCTGCTCTTAACAACTGACTCATAGCTCCAAGGCGCCACAGAAATTTTAGCTATACTGATGTTAGAAGTGGTAATACTTTAGGGATTTTTACAGAAGTACTAAACACATTTGTATTATATTATGATTAAAAGTAATACATTTAGGGATCAAGTTAAAAAGAGAATGATATGACATGGTTAATGTCTGTTGTAAATTTCATGAATTATAGTATCAACTATGTAAAAAAAATTTTTTTTTGGTATGGGCATGTCTTTAAGGGCATTTCCAGAAAGGACTGACCTTGATAGGAAGATGTACTGTGACTGTGTGTACCTTTATTTTCTGGTTTGGCTACTTGCTTAGAATAAAAGAAGCTGAGCAGAGTAACATTAGAGCAGGATAGTTTCATTTGCTGCTATCTGACTACAGGCACACTGTGACAGCTCTTTTATGATCCTGCAACTAAGTTTGCTTTGTTATTAGGACTCTACTGAAAAAGTGAGCTAGAATCATCCTTGTTTTCTCAGGTTGACTTTTGCTTTCTATATTTCATACCGCCTGGAAAAAGTGATTAATACTGGATGTATTGCAAGAGTCTTGTGCAGAGTTGCTAATTTTGTATTTTGAAATATTTATTTTTAATAAACTAAGATGTCTCTGTTACATATACTATATAATTGATGAAGTCCATAATTACTCTGTTTCTGGAGAAATACGGCATGTTCTTCATAATCTATCACAGTCAATTTACTATTTAGCTGAGTAATATGATACACAGAAAGCAGCTATAATTACAACACTCTCGAAAAGGATGGAGTCTTCATAATACTATTCAGAAAAACCGCTCAGTGGGGAAACCAATGGAGTACCTATATGACTTAAAAAATTCTCTTAGAGACATTGTGACTACTTAAAGTTTCTAATGAATCTACATGAAAAAATATAAAAATGTAAAATAATTTTCTTACTGCTTATATGTATATGATCCTGATAATAAAGGATTACAATTTAGCTTTGAACATCAAGTTTTCTCACAACTCTAAGATGAAACCCTGTGTTATAATTTCTGTTTCCAAAGCATGCTCTATGTTTATTGTCCTTTAAGGTGATCTACTGCTAAATTAAACATTAATGTATATGAAAACATTTCCCTCCTCAAGACTACCTGCTAGAAGATCTTCCAACCGGTATCTGAGAAGTAACTTTTCTAGGAGCGTGAAGAATCTTAATTGTTCCAAGGTTTAAATTTCCAATTTGCATCTGTAAAATCATTTTTAGAATATAATAGATATGGAGAAAATTGGGAGTGGTGTTAAAAGAAATGTAATTTAGCAGTGATTTATTCACCCTTATTTTTCTTAATGTTTTTCTTTATGCATATATTTGGAATAGTCTAGCAAAGTTCCTGGATCGTATCCCTCTAACATGTATTGTTCTTGTGTACACAGTTTCTCTCTAAATGTCCAAATGGTATCCATTCTCATGTTACATTAGAGCTGTATTTATAAAATGACATCTCGAGAGATCCTTGTCCTATATACTCTTACTTTGAATTTTGGTTTAAAGTCCACATGGTCATCTCATTAGATGCTGAGAAAGCATTTGACAAAATTCAGCATCCTTTCATGCTAAAGGTCTTGGAAAGATCAGGAATTCGATGCCCATATCTAAACATAGTAAAAGCAATTTACAGCAAACCGGTAGCCAGCATCAATCTAAAGGGAGAGAATCTTAAAGCAATCCCACGAAAATCAGGGACTAGACAAGGCTGCCCTCTCTCTCCATATCTTTTCAATATAGTACTTGAAGTTCTAGCTAGAGCAATTAGACAACAAAAAGAGGTCAAAGGGATACAAATTGGAAAAGAAGTCAAACTATTACTATTTGCAGACGATATGATAGTATAATTAAGCGACCCAAAGAACTCCACCAGAGAAATCCTACAGCTGATAAACGACTTCAGCAAAGTGACCAGATATAAGATCAACTCAAGCAAGTCAGTAGCCTTCCTATACTCAAAGGATAAGCAGGCTGAGAAAGAAGTAAGTGAAATGATACCCTTCACGATAGCCACAAACCATATAAAGTATCTTGGTGTGACTCTAACCAAAGAAGTGAAAGATCTATATGACAAGAACTTCAAGTCTCTGAAGAAAGAAATTGAAGAAGACCTCAGAAGATGGAAAAACCTGCCATGCTCATGGATTGGCAGGATTAATATAGTAAAAATGAGCATCTTACCAAAAGTTATATGCAGATTCAATGCAATCCCCATCAAAATCCCAACTCAATTCTTCATAGAGTTAGAAAGAGCAATGCAAAAATCCATCTGGAATAACAGAAAACCAAGAATAGCTAAAACTATTCTCAAGAGTAAAAGAACTTCTGGGGGAATCAGTATCCCGGAACTGAAGCTGTACTACAGAGCAATAGTGTTAAAAACCTCATGGTATTGGTACAGTGACAGGCATGTAGATCAATGGAACAGAATTGAAGATCCAGAAATGAATCCACACTCCTATGGTCACTTGATCT
This sequence comes from Tokudaia tokunoshimensis, assembly GCA_036184795.1. Taxonomy (NCBI): domain Eukaryota; kingdom Metazoa; phylum Chordata; class Mammalia; order Rodentia; family Muridae; genus Tokudaia; species Tokudaia tokunoshimensis. Next base: position 61,229,109 of record BTHU01000001.1, on the reverse strand, counting down.
TCGACAAAGGAGCTAAAACCATCCAGTGGAAAAAAGATAGCCTTTTCAACAAATGGTGCTGGCTCAACTGGAGGTCAACATGCAGAAGAATGCAAATTGACCCATTGTTATCTCCTTGCACTAAGCTCAATTCCAAGTGAATCAAGGACCTCCACATAAAACCAGACACACTGAAACTAATAGAAAGGAAACTAGGGAAGAACCTTGAACATATGGGAACAGGGGAGAATTTCCTGAACAGAACTCCAATAGCTTATGCTCTAAGATCAAGAATAGACAAATGGGACCTCATTAAATTACAAAGTTTCTGCAAGGCAAAAGACAGTCAAAAAGACAAAGCGGCAACCAACTAACTGGGAAATGATCTTTACCAACCCTACATCCGACAGAGGGTTAATATCCAATATATACAAAGAACTGAAGAAGTTAAACTCCAGAGAGGCAAGTAACCCTATTAAAAAATGGGGAACAGAGCTAAACAAAGAGTTCTCACCTGAAGAATATCTAATGGCTGAGAAGCACCTAAAGAGATGTTCATCATCCTTAGTCATTAGGGAAATGCAAATCAAAACAACCCTGAGATTCCATCTCACACCAGTCAGAATGGCTAAGATCAAAAACACAGGAGACAGCAGTTGTTGGTGAGGATGTGGAGAAAGAGGAAAACTTCTCCACTGCTGGTGGGATTGCAAGCTGGTACAACCACTCTGGAAAGCAGTCTAGAGGTTCCTCAGAAAACTGGGCATGACACTCCCGGAGGATCCAGCTATACCACTCCTGGGCATATACCCAGAGGCTTTACCTGCATGCAATAAGGACACATGCTCCACTATGTTCATAGCAGCCTTATTTATAATAGCCAGAAGCTGGAAAGAACCCAGATGTCCCTCAACGGAGGAATGGATTCAGAAGATGTGGTATATTTATACAATGGAATACTACTCTTCAGTTAAAAACAATGAACTCACGAAATTCCTAGGCAAATGGTCAGAACTTGAAAATATCATCCTTAGTGAGGTAACCCAATCACAAAAGGACACACATGGTATGCAGTCACTGATAAGGGGATATTAACCCAGAATCTCGGAATACCCTAGACACAGTTCGCATATCAATAGATTTCTAAGAAGATGGAAGGAGAGACCCCTGGTCCTGGAAAGACTGGATGTAGGGGAACGCCAGGACAGAGAAATGAGAGGGGGTTGAATGGGGAAAAGAGGGAGGGAAGGGGGCTTATGGGACTTTCGGGGAGGGAGGAAATGGGAAAGGGGAAATGATTTGGAATGTAAATAAAATTAAACTTAGAAAATAAAATTAAAAAAAAAATAAAATGAAGTCCATAGCCTGAAACAATCAAGTGATTTGTCTCTATACCAAGGTCTTTATTTTCCCAAATCATGTCTTATGAATAATATTTTGTTATTTGTAGAATATTTGTGGATACTTAACTTTGACTTCTCTAGTGGAAAATAAAATACTCTAATAATCTCTGCAAAATGTGATCTAGTAACCAACAGTGTAATTTTAACACTAAATACATTCAAAAATTTGATTTGAAACAATGTGACCTGTTAGAGAAAAGTAGTCAAAAAAAAGATAAAAGGTTTTGTTGGATTTACTTTAAAGAAACCCTATACCAATGATATCCAGGCTTTACAAATAAACAGTAAATTAAAAATAATTAATCTCTACATAAATCAAAAAAGAAACAAAATATTATCTGCATAAACAGGAAATGTAACAGTAAAAGTTTGGAGGGAGAGAAATTTAATAAATAAAATTGTATTAGAGATAAATGTTTTCAGAAATATTGAGAATGTCAATATTAAACATAGGAAGAACACAAAAATCACTGTCATTGAACATTCTGGCTCAGACTGTGTTCTGGTTGATTTTTCACTCAGTTCTGACATGCAGATTATTAACAGTGTCATGATAATGGTAGCAATTATTGTTTGTTGTAAAGAAAAATGTCAAGAAAAGTTATCTTTATTTACTTCACAGTGTATTTACCTGTAAGATGTACCATTTGGAGGAGGGGAAATTTGTTCCATAGTTGGTGAGCATATCTTTTCATGGGCTAAGCCTCATCAGTGAGTCATCTGCCTAAAAACCTCCACTATTCAAGCAATGCTTATCCAAAAATAAAAACTTCTTAGTGATATCCTGTAGTCTAGAGTCTATAACAGATGATGTAATAGAGAGCAGTAATAAAATTGGAAATATTTTAACGTATTGGCTGGTTTTGTGTGTCAACTTGACACAAGGTGGAGTTATTACAGAGAAAGGAGGAAATCATACATGAGATCCAGCTGTAAAGCATCTTCCCAATTAGTGATCAAGGGGGAAAGGCCCAGTGTGAGTGGTGCCATCCCTGGACAGGAAGACTTGGGTTCTTAAGAAAGCAAGCTGAGCAAGCCAGGGGAAGCAAGCCAGTAAGAAGCATCCCTTCATGGCCTCTGCACCAGCTCCTGCTTCCTCACCTACTTGAGTTCCAGTCCTAACTTACTTTAGTGAATTACAGCAATGTGGAAATGTAAGCTGACTATACCCTTCCCTCCTCAACTTGCTTCTTGGTCATGATCTTTGTACAGTAATAGAAACCCTGACTAAGACAATTAGCAAATTCATCTTTCCTTCTGCTTTTGAGAAGATCATTACTGGCTGGGTTGGGATGACCATGATTGCCCTCAGAGTTGAACAAAAAAATTTATCAAAGGGTTAAAACAATCAAACACAAACAAAATAAGAGAAGATATGTCCAGATTTTAATTTATCTTTATCTTTGCTTTGGGCATTTTCAGTGGTTTTAGGTACCTAAATAATTGTTATAGTTACTTAAATTTCTTGCTGAAACCTGATTAGAAAAGTGTTGACACAAATTTTCAGTCAATAGAACCAACTTCTGCTGCCCTAACTCATAGCAAATGGACTTCTTTGGCAACCTTCTATATTAAAAAAAATTATATTACAATTCATAACAGTAGCATATTTCCAGTTATAATGTAGCAATTAAAAATTTTGCATGGGGATCACCACAACATGAGGGACTTATTTAAAGTGTTGCAGATTAAGATGTTTGGAAGCTACTGTTCACAGTCATATCACAGAAACAAAAGTTTTAGTGTACCGGAAGAAATAAAACTCTTACATTTTATTTATGTTTTTTGTATTTTACTTTTCTTTTGCATTCATTTTTTTATGAATAATGATGCGTATAAGTTGTAGAAAATATAGTGTGATATACTCCTTACGTACATGTATTAATTAGGTACTTATTATATCAAAGTACTTTTTATACCTATCTTCACTGGTTACAATGCTTCTACTATCCAAACTTTCAAATAGTTCCTGAAGTTAATATTAATATGCACAATATCCATAAAAGGATAATTCATTAGTATATTTATGGAAAGAATTTCTAATAAAAAGCATTGAAAGTTTTTTTCTAAATGTTTTATGAAAATATTCTAGAAACAAAACAAGTGTTTGTACTCTGCTTGCTTGTTATTCTAAGAGATCCCTCTGTCCATTTACTGCTTCTGTATGAGTGAGTGGTGAGTGTGTGTGTGTGTGTGTGTGTGTGTGTGTGTGTGTGTGAATATGCCTGTCAGTGTGTATCTGTCAGTCTGTCTGTCTGTGTCTATCTCTTTTGTGTTTGTGCATTTGTCTGTTCTCCAAGCTGTTCTCTCTTTGTATCCAAAAAGATTCTTTCAGAATATAGGTCCAGTCTTTTATTTTACATATCACTCTAGTCTTTTCTTCCAATTCTTTCTTTTATTATTTGTTTGCTTTTTTGGAGACAGGTTTTCTCTGTGTCGTCCTGGCTGTCCTGGAACTCACTCTGTAGACCAGGCTGGCCTCAAACTCAGAAATCTGCCTGTCTCTGCCTGCTGGGATTAAAGGGTGCCCCCCTACTTCCTTGCTCATTTCATACAATTGTTAAAAGACAGTAAGAATTAATTGTTTTCCTTAGCACTGGAAAAGAATTAGAGATCTCTCTGCCTTTGTTATGCACAAACAATAAACTAATAGGGTTGAACCCACCCTGAAATTTCCATTTCTACCACACCTGTGCTTCACCCCCTCACATTTTGGTAGGTGGATCTTGAATTCAGAAATGTACCTGCCTTTGCATCTTTCTGACAAACTGGCTCATTATGTAGCTGTCTTGGTTCCTTTGGGTTCATGAAGCACCTCATAATTCATACTGCATTCTTATATTTTGCATAGCTAAGAAATGGATATATTTTGAACTCATGTAGAGTTCTTTTCCATAGACTATCCTGAAGTTCCTAGTGTTTACCATTTTACTGAAATATTAGCCATATCTTCTGCTCCTGAAATTGTGCTGTCTCAGATTATCATGGAGTTAATAAAATTCAGAGGAATGTGAAAACATGTACATTATTACACAAACAAAACTTACCCTGACAGCAGACATTAACACTAGTGGAGGCTCACACTGGGGTCCTGTCACAGGGGCAGAAACAATGTCACTGTTCTCACCAGGGCCATGCTGGCCTTGGCAATAAATAAATAAATAAATAAATAGCCTAAATAAAGCAATTTGAAACAAGACAATTCCCCAAAATACTGCTGAGCTCCTTTTCTATGGCATTCTACCTCTTGGCATGGGACTCCTTAATTGTGGTTTGCACACACTGTAAGAATCAGTTGAGAATTATACATATTTTTTTCATAAGTTTAGATTTAGATTTAGGTTTTGACTCCATAGGGTACACTTGATTATTATTATTTTTTAAAATAAGTCTTAGAATTAAATAATATATATTTCTTACAAAAATGGTTTGCTTGTTTTTCTAAGGCAAGATTTCATGTGGCATAGACTACACTTAGACTCAATTTTATATTATTTTCCCCAAATGCTGAAATTGCAGTTATGTGCTGTTCTTTGCAAGGAATAAACATAATCTCTTAAGTATTTAAAATTAAGTCATATGAGAACTAAATTATATACACATAGATAAACAAACAAATTAATTATTGAATCTGACATGATGATTATTTTGTTTAGGGTCTGTGTGAAATATTGGAATTGGGTAGGGATTGAAAAACTTATAAACTAGTTTCAAGGACATCATCATTTTAAAAAAGAGCTTAACATTTAAAAGTGAAACTTATCTAAACACAAATGAAAAGACTGTACACAAAACTTTCAGTCCGAACAATTTCATATTTCTACAGTAGACAGTAAAAGTCATTGTAGAAATTGGCTGGGCAGTGGTGTTGCATGCTTTTTATCTCAGCACTTGGGAGGTAGAGGCAGACCGATTTCTGAGTTCGAGGCCCGCCTGGTCTACAGAGTAAGTTCCAGGACAGCCAGGGCTACACAGTGAATCCCTATCTCAAAAAAAGAAAATAAATAAATAAATACATACATACATATATACATACAAACATACACACATGCATGCATATACTTCCCAACCCAATGCTCCCAGAAATAAGATTGAGACTCAATATATTTACAAAACCCCACATAGCTAGGCTCTTATCTGACTACGATAATAACTTAAGAAAACCCATGTATTTTAATCTATATTCTGCCACATGACTGTGGTCAGGTACCATGAGTCAGTTCTCTTTACATCTTGAGCAGATCCCTGCCTAGCTCTATCTCAGAGTTCCTTCTTCTGCTAGTTGTTCTATCTCCTATTTCCTGCTGACACCATAGGCCATTGACATTTTAATTGACAGATGATGCATCCATACAATCCACAAGATTTTCTCTCTATAGATCATAGAAAAGGAACATTGAATGGGCTATTGAATAGGCCTAGGAAGTGAAGAGCTATAATTTATATGAAAATGCTTTTCTTGTTTTTTTACATTTATGTATTTATTCATTTATTCACATCCCCAAAGCTGCTTCCTTCTGGTCCCCGCCCCAGAGAGTCCCACCCCTTATCCTCTCTCCCCTTTATCTCTGAAAGGGTAGGGACCCTTGTGTATCCTCACACCCTGGCCCAACAAGTCCCTGCAGAATTAGGAACATTCTCTCCCACTGAGACCAGACCAGGCAGCCCTGATTTATACGTGGGATCAGAAGTCCAGCTTTTCTATCTCCTGTGCCCAGTTTGGAGAATCTTCAATATTCAGGACAAGGCCAGTGTTTGGACTGTAGCTAGGTTTCAGGGCACTGAAATCAGAATCTGAATACACAGTGCACGAGAACATAGTCCAACACATGGCAGTTGTTTTCTGGGGCACAAGATTGACCACTTTAACTATATCTGCTGCAGTCTTGGTAGGAGTACCTTGGTACAGGTATTTTCAAATATACAGGCTTTCTTTCTTTCTTTTTTTTCTGCAACAGGGATATACCTTGATCCAAAGCCTCACTTTGGCATTTTTAAGGAACTCTGTACCTGCTACATTGTGTCAGGCCTAAATTTCACTCCATTGCCCCTTTAATATTGGGGCTTTTATTATAACAAAGGCTGTATCATTATTAGTGTTACCATTCTGTCTAAACTCCACCCCACAATTACCTAACAGCCAGGTATGCTTCTCCCCACAATTACCTGGCAATGGCCAGCTGATGCACTATAAAAGGGGCTGCTTGCCCTCTCCTCCTTCTCTTGTTTCCATGCTCTCTTGGGCTCTCTTCTCTTGCTCCCTGTCCTCTTACCCTTCCCACTATATTCCCCCCTCCCCCTCTCTCCACATGTTCATTGCCAGCCTCTATTTCTCCACTCTCTCCTTCTCTCTGCCTTTCTCTGCTTTTAATACACTCTTAACTCTCCTCCCCTTGCCCTGAATAAACTCTATTCTGTACTAAACCTCCATGTGTCTAGTCCCTCAGGGTGAAGGGATGCATCAGGTGGGCCTGCTGAGACACCTACTTCCCACATATCTCATCACAACCATATAGAACGTATCTCTATCCTCTTTATCTTTTTATAAACATTTCATTTAGTGTTCTTTCATGGTTTCTCATAATGCCAAACCTCAGCAGCTGTCCTGATTTCTCAAAAGCCCAGCTGTATAATGACAGAAACCTGAATATTCCAAGGAAACTGAAGCAGAAGAAAATGATCTTAAAATAAACTTTATAAAGATATAAAGGTTTTTAGAGAAAAATCAACAACAAAAAAATCACTTGAAGAATTGACAGATCAAAACTGAAAGATATTATAAATCCCTTAAAAAATGCCAAGAAATCCAGAGTGTTGGAGAAAGAAATAACTGAAGGAAACTGTTCTAAACTTGAAAATTGAAATAGAAATAATAATACTTTCAATCACAATAAATGGAGAAAAGAGATATTCCATGACAACACCAAGTTAAAAAATGTCTATTCACAAATCCAACCCTGCAGAAGATATTAACAACAAACCTCAAAGAGGAGATTAACTACAACAAAGAGAATAGCAGAAATAAATTTCATGCAAGAAATACCAAAAGAAGGAAAGGAAACACACAGAAACAAACACACACACACACACACACACACACACACATTCATACACTTACAACTAATACTACTAGTACTACTAGTTAAGCAAAAAGAAAATAACATGAATTGACAGTTGTTATTTATTAGTGTCTCACAACAACAATGGACTCAACTTTCCAATAAAATAAAAAAAACACTGGCAAACTAAAATTATAAGCAGTATATATAATGTAAAAACATCTCCCCAATAAATGGTTTAAAAAATACTTTGATTGTATGTTCGTATCTGTGTGTCTATATTTTTTTATTTTATACAACTATGAAAAATCTGAATATTATTTTCTTCACAGCCTCCTTTATCTGTCGATTTCTAAGACTATAGATAATAGGGTTTAAGAATGGAGGAACAATGGTATAAAATACAGAAAGAGTCATATCCTCAACTATTTTTGAGTTTGCTTGAGGTTTTAGATATACATAGGCACCAGAACTAAGAAACACAGACAGAACAATAATGTGAGGGACACAGGTGGAAAAGGCTTTCCCTCTCTCTCCTTTGACAGGAACCTTCAAGACAGTTGATAATATGTGAACATATGATATGGCAATACAGGTAGTGCAGCTACCACTGAACCCAATGACAGTCAGAAGAAGTAAGAGCTTGTTGTTAAAGGAGTCAGAGCAGGAAAGCCTCAGCAAAGAGGGGATATCACAGAAGAACTGAGGGACTACATTTGAGTGACAGAAGGACAGCTGGAATGTTTTGAAAGTGTGCACACTCGCAATGACAATAGAGCTAAGAAGGGAAGCCAGTGTCATCTGAACACAGAACTGGTGGTTCATAATCACAGGGTACGTGAGAGGTTTACAGATGGCCACATAGCGGTCCTGGGCCATGACAGTGAGAAACTGAATCTCTACACATCCACAAAAGAAGACCAAAAAGATTTGTGCTGCACACCCAGCCACAGAAATATTTCTGTGGTCAGTGAGAGAGTTGATACAAGCATTGGGCACAGTAACAGAAATGTAGCCCATGTCTAAAATGGAAAGATTCCTGAGGAAGAAGTACATGGGTGTATTCAGAGTCTGGTCAACTGTCGTAGCAATGATGATGATAAGATTCCCTAACAGGCTGCCGAGGAAAACCAGCAGAAACAGCACACTGAGTGGAAGCCTGAACTCCCAAGACTCAGCAAAAACCTCCAGGAGAAACTCAGTCACCAGGGTAGAATTGGCCATAGTGTCAAAGTACAGGTTTATCTGAAAGAGAGAAGCAGCAACTGAGAATAACTTAATTTATAGATCACTAGCATTTCTCTTGGAACTCTTTATGTTTGTTTTCTAAAACTGGCCTTTATGTGGGAAAAATCAAGTATTTTTTCCTTTGGCTACGTGTGCTTTTAACATACGTAGTTGTTAATACACATATATGTGGCTGATTGTCAAGTTGTATGGTATGATGATAAGCATTAATAATTAATTTCCATACTAATAGCTTTCTTATGAATACTATTATTTTAATAAGTATTAAGTTGTTTAATATAAAGTTATATAATATGCTAAGTTCCTCTCCTTGACAAACTACCAGCATCAATTAGGAATGCCCAGAGACATTTAACATGTGAAATATATTTTAAAACTGTTTCTGTATTTATTAAAATATATAGATTTTTTGCATATGAAATGCATTTATGTCATATGATTATTTTACATAAAAATATGTCTATCCATTTGGGATGGGATGGGGAAAAGAAGTGAATATAAGAGACATGGACATAATAAATAGATTGTGAAAGACAAATAAAGATGAAGAAGATAGAAGTAAAAGCTGAGGAAATTGTCTCACTGAGTTTTGGTATGTGTAAGACTTTCAGAATAGGCCATTTGCCCAGAAACCTAGGCACAGTTAACTTCATAAGCTTGAGGCAGAATTTTTTCTTTTTGGAGAAATCTTGTGTTTTCTAAAAATTCAGTCATATTATAGATGAGGATTTCAATTTCTCAAAACTGATTATTAGGATATATGAATAGTGACACCTGAAATCTTGCTTTGCTAATTGAATCCTGGAATAAAGACTACATTGTACATATAGCTAAACATGATACAATGCTTTATAGCTTTTATGTTCTTATCAGTTTGAGTCAAGTGTAGGTGACGTCAAAGAACACTATAAAATGCTGCAACATGTTTTAATAGTAGAGATCAACATACTGTCAATTTCCCTGAACAATGCATGGTATAAAAACAGTAAATTCTAATATTTATGATTAAGTATAGGGGTGTTAATGTGAAGAGTTCAAACTGTATGAAATTACACGTAAATTTCCATTAGCTTAATGAAATAAGGTAACACTTTTTATCAAATGCCAATGGCAACCACTAATGATTCTACATGTTATAAAATATTAATGGTATGAAATTGTATATGTTATAAATGTTATAAAATGTGATAAAATTAATTAGAAACAAAACACCTTAAGAGTCCAACAAGGCAGATAAGTAATTGACAGAGGCAGGTAACAGAGCAATGGCAAACGATGAGATAGTGAGAGTTACTTTTTTTCCTTGAAAGACTTAAATGTATTGAATAATTTATTTTGTAAACTTCAAAATTCTAACAGAATGAAATTCAGAAAGATTAAAGAAAACACTAATTAGTGAAATTACCTAATGAAAATTAACTAATTTAATTCTTATTTGAATAATTTATTTTATCTAAAAAAAGGGTAACTGAATGTTTTTTCAAATGCAGAAAAAGGAAAAATATTCTTCCCAATAGATATATTAGTAAGAGATATATTGAATAGATCAGCATATCTGTATACTATATTTGACATATTTTCATCAATATCACTGTCTAACATGCCCACAAATTAGTTGAGAGGTATGATAAAGTGAGCAGTATAGTTAAAATATAAAACTAAATTAAATAATACATTACCTAACACATTTCTTGTTGTCATCCAAAAGATACTACTGCATATACAGTTTATCAGTAGACAAACTTCCTTGCAAGTGTTTAGAAACCTAGTGTCTGTGATATGTTCCAAGTCACCTTTAGCAGGAGTGTTGAGTGTCAAAAACGTTGTATAATATTCTATACCATTCATTTAAAAAACTTTAATCTCCTATAAAAGGGATTGTTTGTACTGTGAAATTAAAATCTTCTCCTAAGGTTTGATACAAATGAAAATGGACCCTCTTGTTTTTACCACCTCTACTGAATATATTCTTGGGAAAATTTTCCAGAGCGTGCATACAAAATAAATATAAAATTAAGGTACCTAAAGTATCCCATTGGGTTTTGTGTGGTTTTCTGTTGTTGTTTCTTTGTTAATATTTGTTTTTAGAATACATTTCCCCCCAAATTCTCCCTAAAATACCCTCCTACTCTTCTTCGTACCCATAGCGCCTATTTTCAAGTGGTTATTGTATGCATAAATTATTTGTATACACATATATATTCTTAGTAAACTTGTAAGTTGGTATATTTCTGGTATATAAGTTTTAAGGAACAGCCATTTGGCTTTTGACAACGACTGTAATACATTTACTAGGTCTCCTTAAAAACCAGTTAGCCTTAATAAAACTCAAACATTGTAGTGTTTAATTGGCAAATTTAAATATCCATGTTTTAAAAACAAGATGGCATTATGTTAGTTCCTGTAGAAATATGTAAGTAAATGTATTATATTCTCATGGTCTGAATGTTTCCTTCAATGATGGATATTGATATTTACAACCTTTTAAGACTGGTACAATACAGATGCATTTAACATTTTTATTCAAACTATGAAAAACTTGAAAAAATATACAAATATTTGTGTCAGCATCATGTGTAGTAGCAAATGATGGAATGAATTCTCCATGAGTAATAAAATAAATGAACACTTTTTTATAACCAAAAATACACACATGTAAAGCATTTCATTCAGTCAATAAAGTCAATTTTTAAACTCATGCTGAAATCTGCTGATAACTTTTAAACCAGTCTTAAAGGTGAACATTTCATGTTTATGAAAAGTTAAAATTTATAAATGTTTTTTTAATTTACTTTTAATTTTATTTCTTTTATTTTAAAATGTTAAAAATATTCTTGAGTTTCTGCTGAAAACCATGAATAGTTGAAATGGAATTTTAAAACGTGAGTTTAATAAGAATGAACATTCTCATTCTCAGTATTTATGAGTGGTTTTGTATACTTGATACATTAAGCATCATTTATCTCTTTAAAACCTGTATATGATTTCAATATATTAAATATATATTTTTAGTGAAATAAAATATCAAAATACACTAATGACAGTCTTCATGATTCAACCCAGAGCCAAAAATCATCTTAGAAGAGAGATAGAGAGCTAGTACTAGAGGTAGGGATATTTTCTAGTTATGCAGAAGAACTGGGTTCAGATTCCAGCACACAGATGGTGGCTCCCACAATTCATAACTCCAGTTCTAGGGAATGTAATATTCTTTTTTGGGCACTAAGGGTATTGCATAAAAGTGATATGAACACATCCCTGCTGGAAAAATATCCATATATATGAATTCAGAAAGTGTCTGTGTGTTTGTGAGTATGTGTGTAACATCTATAAATGAAAAAAAAATTCATGAAATTGAAAGACAGCAAGGAGGGTCTATGGGATGGTTTGGAGGAAGGAAATGTAATTCAGAAAGAATATATATTTATTATAATTTCAAAAACAAAACAAATAAATAAAACTTTTAAATGTTGTGAAAGCAAATTTCCATAAATTTTACACAAGGCAATATGTATCTATTTATGTGTGCACTAAATACACTTATATTTATATTAATGTTACATAATATGATATAAATTTAAAACATAGAAACCCGAATTTGATTAGATAAAGTTGTAAACATTTGGTAACTATAGAATAAAGGAAAAGAATTTGTAAGTATGAAGTGTTACTCAAGTGGCATAGAAACATGATGATCAGTTTTTATAATTTATATATGACCCTGTAGGGAACCATACTCCACAATATTGCTATCAGACTTAAGATAAAACTTCAATAAAAGCAAGGTTGTTCTGTGATTCTTTTAAAGTAATAGACTTTGTCTTCACACATTCTCTTAAGGAAATTACTGGTTGTTTCTCAGGTGTAAAATATGGCACATATATTTTCCTAAATATTCCATACTTTTAAATAGAATTCCTTTTTCTTCTAAAACCTTTCAAACTGAAACAAGGGATCACTGAGGATTTCTCCTAAAAATAAGATGGGAAGTTCAAGGTAACAGGCATGGTCTCAGTTTACTTACCCAGGCACTGTTCTTTATTCAAAAAATGAGAATGAAGCTCTGTGTTGTTCATTTTAAAATATTCAAAACCTTACAGATAGCTTGGTCAAATATTCCTGTCTATAATGGATTGTACAAGTCTTCATTTTAGCAAAATACCAGCCTTGCCTTTTAAAAAGTCACTAGTCTTGTTCATTTTATCTAAAATGTTGGCATCCTCCTGAGTACAAAGACTCTTAGAACACAGCCATTAATTGGGGCAAAATGTCCAGATGGAATTTGGATAGGTAATGGTTTCCAAAGAACTGGTAAAAATGGACCAAATTACAGTTCACCATTAGACACAGTCTGAGGGACTAGACAATATGTCACCTGAGTCAGCATACAGTGTGGAGATGATTAAAGAAATAATGAAACACTGCATGAAATATATGGAAAATCTCCATTATCTGAAGTAATATGTCTGGAACTGTATGGGGCTCAGGACAAAATCATCTGTAGTTTTCACAACCTAAACGAAACAGATAATCAATCTCTCATTCTCTCTCCTTTACAAGATCATATTTTAATCTATGAGAGATCCTAAAAGAACACAACAGTAACCATCCTCTCTAAAAACTAAAGAAAAAGAAAAATAGAAAATTTGACTCCAAAGTATTAAAATGATGCAAGAATTTGAACATTTATTAATTATCACAGCATAGAGACAGATAGCAACATGATCTTTTCAATACCTACATTCAATTCCAAATTTCACATTTTAGTTTCATGAGTTTATAAAAACTTACTTGTCACAGGATTTTCTCTGTCCAATTACACTAGTGCATAGGAGCTCTGTGATTGGACAGGAGAAAGGGGGCAGATATAAATGTTGCAGAGAAAGGGAGCACATGCCTGAGGGTTAAGAAGAACCTGTGGACATGAACCCACATGAAAATTGCCAGCCACAAGTAGCTAAATTTTCACAAGATTAAAAATGTTGGGATACAGCTTTTATCATTATCAATTGGCTCTAAAATTATTATATTGACATCTTGTAAATTGTGATATTATTGATACATAAATCTGATGTCATAGAGATCATAAGAGAACACAAATGCCAGCCCAGGCTACTATATCCAGAAAAACTCTCAATTACCATAAATAGAGAAACGAATATATTCCATGACAAAACCAAATTTACACAATATTTTTTCCACAAATCAAGCCCTACAAGGATAATTGATGGAAAACACTAAAACAAGGACAATAACTACATACTAGAAAAAGCAAGAAAGTCATCTTCTATCAACAAACACAAAAGAAGACAGGCACAAAAGCATAATTCCACCTCTAACAGAAAAATACCAGAAGGCAAAAATCACTTTTCCTTTAAATCTCCTAACAGCAATGGAATCAATTTCCCAAAAAAAAAATAGACTAACAGATTGGATACATAAACAAGACCCAGCATTTTGCTGCATACAGGAAATGCAACTCACTAACAAAAACAGATACTACCTAAGAGTTAAAGGCTGGAAAAATATTTTCCAAGCAAATGGTCCAAAGAAACAAGCTTGAGTAACCAGTCTAATATCAAATAAAATTGAATTTCAACCAAAAGTTACCAAAAAAGGTGAGGAAGGACACTTCATACTCATCAAAGGAAATTTCTACCAGGATGAACTCTCAATTCTGAACATTTATGCTGCAAGGCAAGGGTACCCAAATTCACAAAAGAAACTCGCAAATAGCACAAAGCACACATCGCACTTCACACAATAATAGTGGGAAACTTCAACACCTCTCTCTCAGCAATGAACAGATCATGGAAATAGAAACTAAACAGAGACACAGTGAAACTAACAAAAGTTATGAACCAAATGGATTTAACAGATATTTATAGAACATTTCATCCTAAAACAAAAGAATATACCTTCTTCTCACCACCTCATGGCACTTTCTCCAAAATTGACTATATAATTTCTTACAAAACAATCCACAAATATTGATAATCCCATGCACCTCATCAGATCACCACAAACCAAGACTGGTCTTCAATAACAACAAAAACAACAGAAAGCCTACATACACATGAAAACTGACCAACATTCTACTCAATGATAACTTGGTCAAGGAAGAAATCCCATCAAAATTCCAACTCAATTCTTTGTCAAGTAAGAAAGAGCAATTCTCACATTCATTTGGAATAACAAAAAACCCAGGATAGCAAAAACTCTTCTCAACAATAAAAGAACTTCTGGGGTAATCACAATCTCTGACATCCTGCACTATTATAGAGCAATAGTGATAAAATTTGCATGGTATTATTAAAGAGTCAGGCAGGTAGAGCAATGAAATAGAATTGCAGAATGAAAAAGGAACCCACACCCCTGTGGTCACTTCATCTTTGACAAAGGAGATAAAACCATCCAGTGGGCGTAGGGGGTGAAAGACAGCATTTTCTAGAAATGATGCTGGTTCAACTGGAGATCAGCATGAATAAGAATGCAAATTGACCCATTCTTATCATCTTGGGCAAATCTCAAGTCTAAGTGGATCAAAGACCTATACATAAATCCAAATTCACTGAAACTAATAAAGGCAAAAGTGTGGAAGAGCCTTGAACACATGGGAACAGGGGATAATTTCCTGAACAGAACATCAATGGCTTATCCTCTGAGATCAAGAATCAACAAATGGGACCTCATAAAATTGCAAAGCTTCTGTAAGGCAAAGGACACTGTCAATAGGACAAAATCACAATCAACACATCGCGAAAAGATCTTTACCAATCCTACATCTGATAGAGGGCTAATAGTCAATATAAACAAAGCACTCAAGAATTTGGACCCAGAGAATCAAACAATACTATTAAAAATGGCATACAGAGCTAAACAAAGATTTCCCAACTGAGGAATACTGAATGGCTGAGAAACACATAAAGACATAATCAGCATCCTTAGACATCAGGGAAATGCAAATCAAAATAACCGTGAGATTCCACTTCACATTAATCAGAATGGCTAAATCAAAAACTCGACAGCAGATGATGCGGTCAAGGATTTAGAGAAAGAGGAACACTCTTCCATTGTTGGTGGGACTGCAATTGGTAGAACCACTCTGGAAATCAGTCTAGTGGAACTCAGAAAAATGAACATAGTACTACCAGATGACCTATCTATACCACTCCTGGTCGTATATACCCAGAAGATGCTCCAACATATAAAAAGGACACATGCTTCACTATATTCACATCAGCCTTGTTTATAATAGTAAGAAGCTGGAAGGAAATGACATGTCTATCAACAGAGGAATGGTTACAGAAACTGCGGTATATTTACAGAATGGAGTACTACTCAGCTATTAAAAATGATGAATCCATTAATTTCATAGGCAAATGGATGGAACTAGAAAATATCATCCTGAATGAGGTAACCCAATCAAAAACAGAACACACATCATATCCACTCATTGATAAGTGGATATTAACCCAAAAGATTGTAATGCAGAAGATACCATTCACAGACCAAATGAAGTTCAAGAAAGAAGACCAAAGTGTGGGTGCTTCGATCCTTCTTAGAAAGGGAAGCAAAACATTCATGGGAGAAAATATGGAGAAAAATTGTGGAGCAGAGACTGAAGAAAAGGCCATCCAGAGAATGGGGATCCTGGGGATCCATCCCATATACAGTCACCAAACGCAGACACCATTGTGAATGCCAAGAATTATATGCTAACAGGAGCCTGATATAGCTGTCTCGTGAGAGGTTCTGTCACAATCTGACTAATAGGGAGGCAGATGCTTGCAGCCGACCATAGGACTGAGCACGGGGTCCCCAATTGAGTCCCTGGTGGAGGACTTAGAGAAAGGACTGAAGGAGCTGAAGGGGTTTGCAACCCCACAGGACAAACAATAATATCAAACAGCCAGAACCTCCAAAACTTCCAGGGACTAAACCACCAACCAAGGAGTACACATGGAGGGATCAATGGCTTTAGGTGCATATGTGGCAGAAGATGACCTTATCTGGCATCAATGGGAGGAGAGGTTCTTGGTCCTTTGAGGTCTAGATTTCCCAGTGTAGAGGAATGCTAAAGCAGTGAGGTGGGATTGGATGAGTGGGTAGGGGAGCACCCTCATAGAAGCAAGAAGGATGAGGGATGGGATAGGGAGTTATAGGAGGGAAAACCAGGAAAGGAGGTAACATCTGAAATGTAAATAAATAAAATAGCCAATAAAAAATTAATAATAATAAAAAGAGTAATAATTATGATAATAAAAATAGTAAAATGATAAGGTTTAGTTTACTTTCGTTACTATTGTGAGACTGAGGGATTGGGCATTTTTGACATGTTGCAATAAGGCAATTTCATCAGATGTTGACATGTTTATCAGCCACTAATGAAGAGAGCATTATGGTGACTTATATATTGCTTGACATTTTAGTCTTGGCAACAAAATTATCTGAGATAATATAGTGACTTCTAGGTCTAAGTATTGATAATTGGGTTATTAATACTTTCTAGATGAAAGACAGGGCAGAAAAACCAGATTGTAATGTGAGATTCCATCTACAATGAATGCAACTATAATTTCTTGCTAAACAACAAAAATAGTATTTAAAGTGTCAAGATGTTTTGGCGAATGTCAAACTTTTTTCTGTTTCTTTCTAACAAAACATAATTATCAACTCAGTATTCACTTAACCACATTTTATTCTTCTTCTGTCACCAACCTTGCCATCTGTGCATGCTTTGTGCATATGCTGGCATCTACTCTTTTCATGAAACTGCCAGAATTTTATCTACTGCAGTCTACCTCTTTTCTTTTATTCTACCATACATTTTAATTTTTATATGAAACCAACCCAGCATTCTTGTTTTGTAGTTCTTAGACAATACATTAAGGCTTTTCCAAACTGTTCAACTTATAGTTAGCAAGCTAAATATAGTTCATAAGGAGGAGACTCCTTGTTTCCTTTAAGTTTACTGAGAAGTGTGCTCACTATATATATTTGCTGAAACAATACTCAGAGTAATTAACTGATAATATTATGTCTGAAGAAATAAAAAAGCAGAACACCCAAAGTACAGTAAGGAGGGAATTGTACATTTCATTTCTCAATTTTTTGCAGGTAATAGAGGATTCATGGAAATAACTTCGAATAGGACTTTTGTTATTTTTCCAATGTTATTAAAGTTAGGCAATATTCTTCTTAATGTATAAACTTTGCATGTAGGGTGAATGATTATATCATATTTGTTAAAAACACAAAACTATGTTTGAATTGTTTCTTAAGTTTGAATATTACCCTAATAAAACTGAAGATTTGCTAATCTGTCATTGATAGAGGCAGATTTGGAACAATCATGTCATTTGGTAAAGTACCATATTTCTTGGAGATGGCATCAATTTGATTCTTTTATAGCGTAACTTTTTTTTCTTAATAATAAAGTGAAAACTACGCAAAATCTGTCTCCTTAAAACAATAAAAATGACCGTCTAATGAAGACCTAAGTACCATAAAATGCTTGTTTAGTATACCTAAACTATAAATTATTCTAGTAGAGTCCCTGATGCTACCATCAAACATAGACCTTCCTGCAGTGTGACTCACCAGCAATAGGAACCACTACAATGTGTGTATGTAGTGGAGAGCTGGGAGAGAAAGAGAAGTAGGATGAATTGAGCATTATAAAGAGAAGTGGAACTGGAGCGCTGAAGATGGAGAGGATAACCTGATGGAAGTATGCTTGCTCTGTTATCCAAGGCTATGGTGAAATCCCAGCTGGTTGTGTCACTAAAGGCTCTATCGAGATCTGTAGTCATGCACCACAGTTTATGTCAATGTCTGTAGCTCATGTTACCATTAAAGACCTTGTGAGCTTCCCTGGTCTGAGTGCTGACTGGGATTATGTTGATGTAAAGGGTTTCATAGAGCTATTTCTTTCCCCACTGACTGTTTCACTCTGGAGAGTTGGATACATTCCTCTCTGGTTACAGCACTAATGAGAGTGGGCCCTTCACCATACCTGAGATGCACAATAGACCTGATGCACAATGCACTGGTGGTGTAAGTATGGGAGAGCTGGCACTTCCATTTATTTGTCATGGTATGGCATGGGCAAAGGAGAGATGACACATTTCCTACTCATCACTTGCAACCTGCTGCATATAGGAGAGGTATATCAGATATTATGACAGCTGCAGCAGACATCATAATAACAGCAGAACTATCCCTGTCCTTCATTGACTGCAGCACTTGGGAGAGCAGGCCCTACCCTTCACCTGTTCAGTACAGTAGAGCAGACCTTGGTGGCTAAGGTTCAGGTAAGCTGGCCATAGGTTATAACCATAGAAGGGAGCTTGTTCTGCCAGTAATCTACAGTGCTTTGGTATGGGACAGGGTGAATCCTCCCCACAACATTCCACCTACAACTGCTATAGAACTGGATCCAGATTCATGAGTACAGAAGAAGTGACCCTGCTCTTTCCCAGCTGTAGCACTTAGGTTATCAGACCCTACCTTATCTGAGAAGCATAGTAAACATGACCTTAAAGCAGGAGTGCGGGTAAGTTGGCACTAATGGCCTCAGAGTGGGAATGATGGTCCTGTCCCTTGCCACCTGCACAATTGGGTGAGATAGAAGCAGCTATGCTTGAGAGTTCACTCTGGTCTTGTGGATGGAGGAGATATAGTGGGCTACACAATTCAGCTACCATCTAGACCTTTGTGTTGGGCCATCCTAACATCTCCCTCATCTATAAACTGCTAGGGCAGACACAAAGCAGCAGGATCTTCATGAAACAGGAAAACAAGATATCTTCTGTGAGGAGTCCCCTTGAGAATCCAGTATTGACACTGTAGGCAAACCAGATGACTTGAATGAGACCAATGACTGAGTACAGCTACCGTTTGCAAGTAAAGTTGTGGGCAATTAAAGGATGTACTGTGTGCTTAAACTTTTAAACAAAAGTTTAAGCAATCAAGGCAATTTTCACAGCAGCTTGTCTTAACTGACAGACTACTATTGTGGTTACAAAGAAAGAATCAATTATCTTAGTAATTATCTTTTTTTTTTCTTTTATTTTTTTATTTTCTGTATTTTTTTATTTACATTCCCAATGATTTCCTCTTTCCCGGTTCCCCCATTCCCAAAAGTCCCATAAGCCCTCTTGCCTCCCCCTGTTCCCCAGTCAACCCCCTCACGCTTCAAGAACTCAAGAAGTTAGACTCCAGAGAGCCAAATAATCCTATTAAAAAATAGGGTACAGAGCTAAACAAAGAGTTCTCACCTGAGGAACATTGAATGACTAAGAAGCACCTAAAGAAATGTTCAACATCCTTAGTCATTAGGGAAATGCAAATCAAAATAACCCTGAGATTTCACCTCACACCAGTCAGAATGGCTAAGATCAAAAACTCAGGAGACAGCAGTTGTTGGAGATAATGTGGAGAAAGAGGAACACTCCTCCACTGCTGATGGGATTGCAAGCTGGTACAACCACTCTGGAAAGCAGTCTGGCGGTTCCTCAGAAAACTGGGCATGACACTCCCGGAGGATCCGGCTATACCACTCCTGGGCATATACCCAGAGGCCTCCCCACATGCAATAAGGACACATGAACCACTATGTTCATAGCAGCCTTATTTATAATAGCCAGAAGCTGGAAAGAACCTAGATGTCCCTCAACGGAATAATTATCTTAAAAAGTAATCATATAAAAATTTTTAAAGAATAGCAGATGTAAACTTTTATTTAAAAAGCAGTCATTTCTATTTTAAATCTTCAGGGTACATAACAAACTACTCATTAACAGTTTTTATTAAATCTTATGAGGAAGCTGAGGACAAAAATGGAAATAAGAAATTATCACCTGATCACTAGCCTAGCTTCAGCTAAAGTCATGAAAACCAGAGCTATTTGAGATGCCATTGTTTTTATTCCCTGAGCAAATAGCAACTCCAGGCTCATCTCTTAAGAGTGTGCTTTCTTGCACTTCATTTTGTTTTGTAAGATTGTCTACATCAGAGCCATTGGCAAAATCATCTTAACAAAATTCTCAAAATTCTTACTAAAGGAGGTGGTCATTGCTAACAGTCTACATTTGTAAGTTCTTTCCAAGGGTAGTGATTGAATCATTAATATATTCCAGAAGCAATGCTTGAAAAACCATCAAGCACTAATATTTTGATTGTTAATGATATGGCCCGGTGGACAGCTGGAGCCCTCTTAGAATTTTCATCCTACACATAGATTATGAAAGAGGTGAAGAGCATAAGAACAACAGGCAGAGAGATGCTTCATAACAGCATCAAGTACTCAGGACACTTAGTACTTATGTTTCTGCCTTTCTGTAGAACACTCATCTATATAGTACTAACTAGTAGCCTGTGCTCTATGAGTTAAGTTGTCTGTAGTTCCTCTTTCAGAGGCATTGACAGCCAAGTTTCTAATGTCAAGGGCTATACAAATGATACTGTGAGAAATAACTAATATTTTTTAAAGGAAAGGGAGAACTATGGTTCCCATTAGGATACCTGATATTAGTACATGGTACATGTAAATTGTCACAATGGAGAAAATGGAACACAATTCCTTTCAAACATTTTCACATGCCAGTCTATATCTCTTTCCCTAAATGCCATGTATTTAACAAATATTTTGTCTACTCTGATAATATTATAACTATCACTTAGTAGATGTATCTTTACATGCAAGAGAAGGGAAATAATTATCTCAATAGTTTGTACAGGTAGATATCTACAGTGTGAATACTTTATAATGATCTGACCGAATTTATATCCTAATCTGAAAATGGCTTTTTACATTCACTAGTTTATAGAACAGACAGAGATGAAACAAATATTTTGTGCATAACTATTTTCCAACCTCTGAAATCTTTAAATAAATTGTGATTTATGAAAGTGCCCCTCTGTAGAATAGGATTGAAGAGGAAGTACATTTTTCAGTACTAGGGAAAGTATCTTATTTCAACTCTGTGTCTAATACTATCATATTTGGAATAGTATGACTAGAATTTAGTAATTGACCGTTAGTCTTTATAGAATGAACAGAGTACTCTAAGCTCATTATACTAATTTTGTCTCTCAGAATTAGCAAGCTGAAGTCTGGCAATGATTTTGAAGTGTTTTACCAAAAACTTGGACTTGCTTCAGGTAGAGCCCCATATTCTAAAATTTGGGCAAGTTTAAATTAATGAATCCTTATAGATTAAGTATGGGTGTATTGTAACTAAATTAATTCTACTTTAAGTAGTACCTTGAGCATTAGAGGAAGTAGAGCACTGGAAAGCTATATAGAGATATCTCATTGGTTGTTTGTTCTGCCTTTGTTACCCTGAGCCTGTATTCACATTCCAGTTTACAGACCTGCTCACAATGTTTTCCCGTAAATCACCAGTTCTCATGCTGTGTTTTTTCACCTCTTGTGAGTCAAATGACACTTTTAGAGGTCATTATCATATATCCTTCTTATCAGATATATGCATTTTGATCCATAACAATAACAAACTTACAGTTATAAAGTAGCATCAAAAATAGTTTTATGATTTGGTATCAACAAAATATGAGGGTCACAGCATTAGAAAAGGTTGAGAAATATTGCCTTAAATATATTATATTTTATTGATTTGGCGACTCAATATTGACTTCACAATTTAAGTTCCTGAGAAGTATGTTGGTCTCATATTTCCTCATTTACACTCCAAATTCATCAAATCCAGCAAGATATGACAATAATTGGACTTTTGTATGTTATTGTATCCCAGATCATAAAGCAAAAAATCACTGAATAAAAATTGATATAAAGCAAAAAAATCATAAATCATTTTATTTCTTTTATTAGGTGATTGCTAAATTTTTCTAAGTTTTAAAAAATGTATACTTTCTAAAATCTGAATTAGTTCTGTGAAAGCTTCTTGCTGACAAGTTCTGAATCTTATACATTCCAGTTTTCTGTTTTGCAGTGAGAGTATTTTTTTAAATTTTGTTCTAATTTTAATCAAACTTTATTTTTTAATTTGTATTTTAATATTATATATATCTATATATATACTTTTATTTTTCAGATATATACTATTAAAGAAAAAAAGCCATAGTTAATGTATACTTAGGTTTATCAATTCTATGATGAAACACCATGATCAAAGCAGCTTGGGAAGAAAAGGTTTATTAGACTCATACTTCAAGATCACTGGTCATTACCATAGGAAGTCAGGAACTAAATCTAGAGGCACAGAGCTGATGCAGAATCTAAGGAAAGATGCTACTTACTGTCTCGCTTGTTCTGACTTACTCAGTCTGTTTTATTATATAACACAGGATCACCAGACCAGAGATGACACCACTCACAATAATTTCAGTACTTCCTCCATCAATCACTAATTAACAAAAGGCCTTATAGGCTGATCTTATGGAGTCATCATCTCAACTGAGGTTCCCTCCTCTGAGATAACTCCAGCTTGTGTCAATTCGACATAAAACTAGCCAGCACAATTATTACATTGGTTATTCAATCCATTCAAGATGTTTGAAAAGAGAAACATAGGCGCAGCACAAAAGATTGGACCCAACTCTAAATTCCCATATTGCTTAATTTATAAAGTCAGATGGGAATATTCACACAGCAATGAATCTTTGTATGTCTTTTCTCTTGATGAAGTTACTTGCCCCCATCCAGGGATCTTTTGGGAGTAAGAAGTTGTATTAGTTTTTTTTTTTTGAAGGTTTTGATGAGAATAGATTTATTTAACATATATGAAACTAAACCAATCAACTTTAGGATTGCCAAATGTCCTAGATAATCCATTTTGAATTCATAATTAAACTCATCCATCATAAATACTGTCCAAGTCTCTGTCTCTTCAAAATCTTACTAAAAAAATGTGCTTTTTATATCAGTAATGAAAGAACATAGTGAGAAAATATGAAAATACATTGTCAGCAGTTCACTATGAGAAAAGTTCTTGATTTCCTCATAGGCAGCTTTCTTGTGCCCGTATAAGTGTAGTGCCAGGGTAATGTTAGCGGTTCCCCAAAAAACCAAACAGGAGTCATTCTGATTCACCTCATATCAGTGTATTTATTCTATTAGAGCAACTTCCCCTCTATACACCATCATCATGCAAGGTGGTTTTGATGATGGAGGAGCCCCAAATGTCTATTGGTGTAAGACTTTAAAGTAATCAGCAAGAAGTGGGTAAATGTGCATGCATCTAATGGGAAACCTCCTGAGGTCTTTAACATAATTGACTGGTGCTGGGAGTCATAAACTTAATTTCTGCTCCGCTCTGCATTGGTGGTCCTTAGTCACATAGTGGACTTGTAACCTGTGGGTGCAAGCATCTAATTGTAAAACTACTGATGCTTTTAACAAAATTGGCTGGTGCTGGGAGTCATAAACTTAATTTCTCCTCCCCTCTGCTAGGTGGTCATTAGGCACTGAGTGGTCTTGTAACCTGTGGGTGCAGGGTTTGGGGGAATAACTTGGAGAGACTGGTCTTCTTGAGGGTGTAGGTAGGAAATGCTGGTCTTGTGGATTAGACTAGAGACAGGGTTTTCTTGGGGATCAACTGGGAAACTAATGCTAGGTACTAGCCTGTTAGTTTAACTGAATTCTAACTTAGTTTTTCTTTTTCTTTTTTTTCTAAGTTTTTTTTTTATTTACATTCAAAATCATCTCCCCTTTCCCGTTTCCTCCATCCCTGAAAGTCCCATAAGTCCCCTTCCCTCCCTCTTTTCCCCATTCAACCCCCTCTCGCTTCTCTGTCCTGGCATTCCCCTACATCCAGTCTTTCCAGAACCAGGGGTCTCTCCTTCCATCTTGGAAATCTATTGATATGCGAATTGTGTCTAGGGTCCTCCACTGCTGGTGGGATTGCAAGCTGGTACAACCACTCTGGAAAGCAGTCTGGCGGTTCCTCAGAAAACTGGGCATGACACTCCCGGAGGATCCAGCTATACCACTCCTGGGCATATACTCAGAGGCTTCCCCTGCATGCAATAATGACACATGCTCCACTATGTTCATAGCAGCCTTATTTATAATAGCCAGAAGCGGGAAAGAACCCAGATGTCCCTCAACGGAGGAATGAATTCAGAAGATGTGGTATATCTACACAATGGAATACTACTCTGCAATTAAAAACAATGAATTCATGAAATTCCTAGGCAAATGGTCAGAACTTGAAAATATCATCCTTAGTGAAGTAACCCAATCACAAAAGAACACACATGGTATGCAGTCACTGATAAGGGGATATTAACTTAGTTTTTCTAAAATGGAGTCTGGACTTAAAAGATTTAGCCTCTCATGAGCGTCACCTCTCTCTCCTTAGAAAGACCCCAATTTCACGACTGGGGTCCTCTTTGTTTTCTCCACTGCTCAGCATGCTGCCTCTCAGAGTTTTCTCTATGGGATTTTCAGTGATACATGGTTCTACGTCATAATATTGCTTTGCTGGTGTTGTTTAATTCCTCAACTCTCTCCTTACATAATTTACTTTCTAATGAAGCACTACGTAGTCCTTTCTTTGACCTTTCTACAAACTTCTATATCTCTTATATTTTGATTGACAACTCTTAGGGGTGTTTCCCAAGGAATGTTTTTATATTGTTTTTGCAGAATATGTACATGTGTATTAATCTGTACATGCCTAGAGCAGTCCTTTACTACATTAAAAGAATTTAACTTTATCTGATCCCTGTATGTCAGTGTTCAAACCACCTTAATAACACCACAGTAAATATCATTCTGTAGAGCTTGTTACAAGCTATCTTAATTAGATGCATTTGTTTTTTTTTCTCTTAGAAAACTAACAATGTCAGCAGCTATCCTTTCTATCACAGTGTCTATGAAATATATGAGCTGGTTGAAAAATTTTATGATCCAACATTTTAATATCACCTCACTGTAGTCCAGGTTCG
Organism: Tokudaia tokunoshimensis; assembly: GCA_036184795.1. Classification (NCBI taxonomy): domain Eukaryota; kingdom Metazoa; phylum Chordata; class Mammalia; order Rodentia; family Muridae; genus Tokudaia; species Tokudaia tokunoshimensis. The sequence goes on along the minus strand of BTHU01000001.1, from coordinate 61,203,485 downwards.
AGGTGAAGTGTTATTTGAACTGGCCAGTTCTATAGTGCTTACCTTTGCCTGTCAAGGTTATGCTGTAGCTCTGAGAAGCATGCTGAAGCTATCTACAATATTTCAATGAAGCACCCTCAAGAAATGAAGGCTTACACAATATCATTTGGTATGTTGCAATTTACCTTTCAAATTGACTCCCGTGTTCCTAAAAATTTCTCATTGTTATTTCTATTATACTAGATCAGATATTCTTTTTCCCTTGATATCTGTACTTAATTACATAGATGCTCAAAAATATATATAAATACTGCATAAAATAGTTTTCTATATTGTTTCCACATCATTATCTGCCTAGAGAACACAGGACTTTGTTTCTTTTACTCCTGGGCTAGAGTGATCTTCCTGTTTTGGCATCCAAAGTGATAAGACTGCAAGAACTGCCAACTTACTTGCTTTAGAAACCATGTTCTTAAAGCTTTTGATAAATTGGATTTCTGTTTCTGATTCACTGTTTTCTGCAGTCAATAATTTTACAAATGTTTCATCCAAGTTCAACCAGAGACTGCAAGGGCTAGATAAAAGCAAGTATGTACTAAATCAATCAACCAATAAATAAAAATATATATTTAAATTTAAGTATATATGTAAACATATACATAAATATCATTAATTCACATTTGCATTGCTGAAATACTTTTATAAGTTGTAATATATTTCTGCCTTCACTCTAATGCATCCTATTCAGTATTGTATGTCACTTAGATACTATTTCTGACATGAATTGCAAATACATGGCAGTGCCTTCCTCCTGATAGGCTCTGAGATACAACTGAGCAACTTTAGTGTAGGCTCAAATATGTTTTAGTTTCACTTGCTACTTTTTCACTCTCTGTACATCATCTCCATCTGGATTCCTTTATTCTTGGAGGGTGACTCTCAACTTCCACTTGAAGTCATTATGTCTACACACAGACCTTTCTATCCTCCTCTAGTAAAAATTCTAAAAAGAAAAAGAAAAAAGATAAATAAATATTGCGAAGTCAATATGTGTAGAATTGCTGAACAAATAGGATTAATTCTGTATATAGCCAAACCATAAGAACAATTTTAAAATATTACAATATTGACCACATTTCATTGCAAAACTGTAAACTGGCAAACTGATCTTTGGTTTGCAAAATGAAGTTATAATCTTATATAATGTGAAGGATTGCTCTAAATTTGAAACTTACTATAAAAGCATTCACAAGAATTAGGGACTGTTTTATGTTATTGCAATGAAAATAATATAAAATTAAAATATAGATAAACTAACGGATAAAAAATTACTATTTATTAAAGTGATAATTTTAAGTAATTGTATCATGGCACAATTGTAGTACTAAATTCAGGGGAGCTACCAGGACTTGTTGGTAGATTTTTATTTCCAGTTACAAACTCCCCCTTTAACAACACACTTTCTCTTAGGAATTTGAAATTTGTAAGAGGGTTTACTGCATACTTGAATGCTAATAAAAATATATATTATATATTTGACAAATATTTGACAAATTCTTCTTTAATAGAAAGAATATTATACTAGTTTCACCCAGAAAATATTTGTAGTTTGCATGAACTTATTAGAAACTAGTAGTTTCTCATTCCAATTTTGATGAGGATCTCTATCTTAACAGTAATTATAAATTCAGGCTGATTAAGTCTCATTTTGTATACATTAAAGTTAGTTTCACTTCTTTCCGCTAGTGTGTTACTGTTCTCTTGTTCATGTTTTTATTGAATTATATTTTATGGGATTCCTGACATGGCGAGTATACATGCTGATATTTGGTTTTAGTTTATTACTTGAGTTTTTGAGATTATACTATAATTACATCATCTCTACCTTTACCTCCCTTCAAACTTTCCTTATTCTCTTTGTTCGTTTCAGAAATCAGGAGCTCACTTTTCACTAAAGTTGTTATAAAATTTCTAAATTCATATGTACAATCTGTTCAACATTACATTTTCCTATAATATTACTGATATACATTTTTACCCCATGAGTTCATTTATTCATTCACTTTACATCCCAAACACAGTCTGCTAATTCCCAGTCCTCCCTCTTACAAGGAACCTCCCCCACTACCCCTTCTTTTCACATCTGAAAAGGGGAAGTCTTCCTTGGGTACCTACTGGGTACCTTTGTAATTATTAAAATTCATGACTTCATTTTTCATTAATTATTTTTACAAATATTTCTAAATAAATAAATACAATATGTTCAGTTTCTATAATGTTACTGATTTTCTTAATTTGAATGATAGAATTTTTGTTTATTTGTTTGTTTTGTTTTATTATTTATTTTTATTTTTTATTTTTTTTACACTCCAGATTTTAATCCCCTTCCAGTCCAGCCTATGACTGCCACACATCCCAATCCTCTTCCCATTCCCCATGTTTTTACAAGAATATCTGTACTCCACCCTATATCCCACCAGACCTCTAACCTTCCTGTGGCCAACAGTTTCTTTTTTTTTTTTTTTCCGAGACAGGGTTTCTCTGTGTAGCCCTGGCTGTCCTGGAACTCACTTTGTAGACCAGGCTGGCCTCGAACTCAGAAATCCTCCTGCCTCTGCCTCCCAAGTGCTGGGATTAAAGGCGTGCGCCACCACCGCCCGGCTGGCCAACAGTTTCTTGAGGGTTAGGTGCATCTTCTCTGAACCCAGAACCAGCAGACCTCTGCTGTATACGTGTTGGGGTTCTCATTTTAGCTGGTGTATACTGCCTGGTTGGTGACCCAGTATCTGGTAGATTTTGGGTGTCCAGGTTAATTGAGATTGCTGGTCTTCCTATGGGGTCACCATCCTCCTCATCTTCTTCTAGCTTTTCCCTAATTTCAAAAACAGATGTCAGCAGCTTCTGGCAATTGGATGGTTGTAAATCTCTACAACTAAGCAACATAGAGTAAAGGCTATGGTTACAAGGGGCAGAAAGAAGGGATACGGCAATACTAGGTGAATCAGCATAGTCCAACGCTGAGATCAACTAGGGGTGACAGTGATGTGAAACCGGGAATTTTGTCAGGCTAGTTCGCTGCAGTCTAGAATCGAACTCCAGGCGAGAGAAAATTAGGGCATAAAATAAAATAAAATAAAAAGTATAAAAAATAAAAAAAAAAGAGAGAAAGCAGATTTTAGAAACACGAGAAAGACAGAAAGAAAATAGATTTTAAAAGTCTGCTAGGCACAAGGAGAAATAGAAAGCGCGCTTCCCTCGATTTACATGTCTTGGTGTATGTCCTTTGTTCGTCCTTGGTGCACCAATATGTCCACATGTCAATTTGTTTCTTGTTGTTTGAATGTCTGCTCTATGTTTCATGTTTAAAAGAAAAAATGGTAAAAACTTCATCTGCTGGTGGTCCATCTCTTAATGCAGTCTCAGTTTATGGTTATTTATCTTAGAAAAAGCTATATAATTGTGGTTATTGGGTCCAAAGTGCTTTTTCTCTTAAAATTACAGTTAGAGAAAATAAAAAAAATTTGTTTGATTTAAATTTATAAGACTTGCGTAGTTGCTTTATTCTTGTTTCTAATTGATGTTAAAGATATAAGTATGTTTAAATGTTTTGACTATAGAATATTGGTTCATAAGTTTTTTAAAGGATGTAATGCCTGTAACAAAAAATTAGTTTAAAACTGGTAATTCAGGGTTGGAGCCATCTTAAGCAACACGTGGCATGACCCAACCCAAGAAATACAGGCCTCTAAGATACGTCCAGATGGCGTAATGTTTTATGTGGATCTGATCCTAAGAGATTAGTCTTATAAGAGATAAGATTTAAAATAATGTTTTCTTAATGAGATATTAGGTTACACTGTCATGCATTCAAACATGAGAGCTGGCAGACAAACTTTAAAGTATACAAGTAATGTGTTTACCATTGATTTTAAAGGGAATAGATGGTTTAAAATTGGGCTTTACTTTTCAAAGTTGTAAGTATTTTCTAATATTACAAAGAAAGTTAAAAATTATGTTTAAAAACTGCAGTTTTCAGTCTAATTAAGGCTCATGATTCTCAAAGATAACTTCTAGAGTGATAAAGTTTAAAAACAGCTATGGCCAGTATAGGCCTGTTGCTACTTTTTCACAAGTTTATTAGATACAGTTGTAAAGGTAATTTTTTTTTCTCAAGATTAAAAAGGAGATTTCAGTGCGATTTTAGTGGAGTCTTTACGGGAGGCCTCAAATTACCATATTGGCTGGCTGTAGGCTAAGGTCCTACACAGGCAGGTATGGGCCTGGCTTTAGACAATAGGCTCAGATTAGAAGGCATTTACACTTGAGATTTATCCAGGTGTGGTTTAAAATATAGTTCAAATTTAAGATCTATGAAAGATCAATGAGGCTATGTAGAAATTATGAAGTCATTAAAATTTGGCCTACAAAATTATTATAGATTTAAAAGGTTTTTTCTTTTTTGTTTTTTGTTTTTTGTTTTTGTTTCTGGTTTTTTTTTTGTGCTTTAGGGATCCTGATAATTGTAAAAGCATTTGCAGAAGGTTTTATATTATGTATTCACTGCCATTCCTTGGAAAAGGGAACATTAATATAGAATCACATTTTTTCATCTCCAAGTAAAGTTTTAACATCCTCCAATAAAGATATTGGTTTGTTAAGTGTTTTAAAAGGAATGTCTTAAGAACCTGATGAAATATTTGTTCTTTGTTTCAAACAGCAATCAAATTGGTCATTGCAGAATATTGATAGTTGGTCTACTACATGGCAAGCCTTTTAGGCAAAATTGATAATTGTTATCCAAAAGACAAGTTGTTAACATGCATCCTATAAAGAATGCATCTACTATGGGAGTGAAGCTCATGCAATGGGATTACATGTTTATTCTTTTTGAGTTTCCCCCTGCTTTAGAACAGATAATTGATCTGGGTGTTGTAGCCACTATTTTTAAAATGTTAACAATCAAGCCTTTAATTTATATACTGATAGCCAATAAATATATATAACTCATGGCCTATAATTGCTTGAAATTGTTCTATTTTTAGATACTGCTAATTCTTAAATTTTGCAATGATTTATGCAAATACAACTCAAGTCAAGAGAAGATACTGTTCCTTCAGATGACTGTCCTCTGGACATTTAAGAGCTCATCCCAGGGCAGGAGGGATTTGTATTCCAGGCAGACTATAGGCCTTGCATAGGAACAATTGGCCATGCAATCATATTCTTTACATCATCAAAATAGTAATGACTTAAAATTAATTTTATATTTTTAGAAATTGTGCACATCAAATTGTAGAGGCTTGTTCTTGGTGTCCTCAACTTCTCCTGTACCACGTAATGGTGTTACTTCTAGAGGAATTAATCAATTATTCCAAATGATTGGTACTCATATGTCGGATTTTAGAAAATTAAAATATGTGCATGTGACTAATGATACATTTTCAGGCTTTCTAGTTGCAACTGCTCTAACTGGAAAAGCAACGAAAAATGCTATGTTTATTTTCTATGCTTACATAGTCATTGCCTATATTATTGTCTATTCTTAGTGTTCCAATTAAGATTAAAACAAATAATGGAACTAGATATTTATTACAGTCATCAAATATTTGAGATGATTTTAACAATTTAATGTGATATAATTCTCAAAGACTAGATATTGTGTAATTTTTAAACAATATCTTCTAACAAAAAACAAAAAGGAGGGAAATTGTATACCTGTGCATATTATTTAAATTATACTTTATATTTTTAAGGAAATTTTAAAAATTTGGATGCCAAGGAACTCCTTGCTAAGTGTATAACATCCAACAACTAGGCATACTCATGCCTAGGTGAGATGAAAAAATCAACTTATTGTCATATGGCATGATCCTCTTCAGTTATTTAATATGGAGAAGGCATGTTTATATTTTTCCACAGAATGCTACAGAAGCATTCTAGCTGCTATAGTGATGAGTGTGACATGCCAAAAATTATGCCGACCCGTGAACTTGCTGAGTGCCCTGACAATAGTGACTTTACTTGCCTATGTCCCAGATTAAATACACTGCATTGCTGTAAGCTTTAGATCATGTGAGACAGAGAACAGTGAAGACTGTTAAAACTGACTTAAAAAATTAATCTAAAAGAAGAGTTATAATGACTCTTCTCCTTCCTTTAATGTGATCAGTTTACTCAACTATGAAGTGGTCTAGTAATAAGTCCAATATTGGAGATTCCAATTATGAAGATGGCTAATAATAATCAACCAACTGAGTTAATTTCAAATATAGTCTCCGTTCTTTCTGAGAAGTAACAGGTCTCTGTTAACTCTCAAAGCCACATCCCTCATACTGGGAAGTTTAGCTTTGTGAGCTACTCATTTACATTTGATTTCCTGGGACCTTCCAAAGACAAGCTAATTTGCAACTGAATATTGTATCTTTCTTAACTCTTTGTCTTGTATTTTAAGCAGATTGTCTCCACCCAGGCTCACCTGAATTGAAAACAGGCTGTCTGTTAAAAACTACTAAGGCATTTGGCAATTACATGACTCTGGCATCAAAATCTATAAATAAGTGGATCTCCTTCATGGAGCCAAATAGAACTCAGATCTATGTGTGTCTGCTTACAAGCTGATATGGGCATCAGGGGATGTACAGCGAAGCATTGCACAGAGAGGATCTAAGTATCTGGTTCTGAGTCTCTGGGGAGCAAGTCTGGTTTGCAAAGGGGTTGGTGTCAGTCTTCTGACCACCATGCACTCTGTGGGGATGTTCCACTAATCTAAGGCTCTGCCCCTCCTCTCCAAAAGACACCAAGAGCCGTCTAAAAGGTGGAAACAATTATTTGTTCTCCACGAGGGGAATTAGACCTCTGTTCCCGTACCTGGTCAACAGCCCACCGTCATGGACGGGTTTACTATCCACTTATTTAAACTAACAAGGAAGGAGGAGATGTAGAGAGCCATTGTAATGCCATATAGCCTCTAGGCAGAATTCAGCTGCCTGCATTTCACCTACAAGGAGCTGAGGAATTCCAGTCACACCTCCTCCCACCTGACAGAGATGTCAGAGCCCCTCTGGCACTAAGGTTTCCTGCTAAAGTCGCCAGCTCCTGCAGAGTAGCAAACCCTGTGAAATTAACATCTGACTGAGATCTGTTATGGCAACATCAGCTCAGCCTGCTGGAGACCAGCTGAGAAGACTCGAAGCTTTGGGAGGGAGGGTCATGCACACAGCATATATATATATATATATATATATATATATATATATATATATATATATATATATATATATATATAGTAGCTCTTGTCCCCAAAGAGATATAGAAAGATTTTTGTACAGCCATGAACTAATGTCTCTGTGTGTTCTTTTCTCTCGACACCCATAGTTTCACTCTTCAGCTCTCCCTCCACATAGAATCTGCTCGTGAGCAATTCCCAGGAAGATCCATAAAAAGTATTGTACGATGAAAGTAAAATCTCCTAAGGTTTGATACAAGATAAAATAGACACTCTTGTTTTTACTACCTCCACTGAACATAAAAGTGGAAACTTTTTCCAGAGCAAGCATACACAATAATAAAATTAAATTAAGGTACCTGCAGTAACCCATTTGGCTTCTGTGGAGTTTGTTGCTGTTGTTTCATTGTTAATTTTTGTTTTGAAATTACATTATAATTATATTTCTCTCTCTAAACTGTTCCTTAAATATTATCCTCCTCCTCTTCATGTCCATAGCACCTATTTTCAAGTGGTTATTGTATATATAAATTATTTGTATACACATATATATTCTTATTAAGCTTCTACAGTCTGTATATTTTTGTATATAGGTTTTTAGGAATAGTTATTTGGTGCTAAATAGGTCTTTTTAAAACCAGTTAGCATTAATAAAATTCAAATATTACAGCTTCTTATTGGCAAAATCAAATATCCTTGTATAAAAACAAGCTGGCATTATTTTATTCCTGTAGAAATATGTAAAGAAATTTATTATATTCTTATGGTCTGAATGTTTTCCTTTAATGATGGATATTGACTTTTGCATACTTTAGAACTGTTACTAATATAGATGCATTTAGCATTATCTTACTTAAACTATTAAAAGCTTGAAAAGATATACAGGTATATGTGTCAACATCATGTGTATTAGCAAATGGTGGAGATAACACTGATTACAAATGAAAAATATCTACTTTTAATGGAACAAGTAAAATTCCTTATAAGCCTAGAGAAAAGAATGAAGAATGAATTCTCTGGAAGGATTAAAATATACTAACAAATTTTTATCTGGCTTTCCACTTAGATTTACAACTTGCAAGATCTTGAGCAAATTGAGACATGTATCACACAGCATTCCTTTGTTTAACAGAACAATGCTGGTGTTATAAGTTTGCTTTGCCAATATTTGGTAATTTTACTGACATTAATAAATATTACATTGATATAAATGCTCACAATTAAATTAATTGCACATCTTAATAAGATAGAAAATACTTGAATGAATTGACTAGAAAATGATTTGAGTGAATAAAGACTGATCTTGATATTTGAAGAAAAATATACATAGAGTCGCTGAAAATCATTTTGAAAATCTTAGACACCATTGCATGCCCAGTTCTAGATCTGTTTTTAGATAACCAAGCACAAAGTGGCTGCATAAAAACCTAACATCTAGTCATGAGTTTCTAAGGAGATATCTTTAAAATAGTGGGCAGCACTTTCTTTTGGGTAACCAGTGCATTATCTTTTCATAGGTCTTCCTCAAAATCTTCTTTATTAAGACTACTTATAACCAAAAAAGATACAATTAAAACAAAATATCATTCCATTTATAAATGTAATTTTTAAACTTATGATGAAATCTAATGGTAGGTTTTAAGTCATTCTTAAAGGTGATCATTTTATGTTTATGAATAATAGAGTTAAAGTTTATATATGGTTTTTATCAATTTACTTTAAATTTTATTACTTTTATTTTAAAATATTAAAATAAAACATTCTTCATTTTATGCTGAAAGTCATGTATAGATGAAATAGAAGTTTAAAAGGTGAGTTTAATAAAATGAACACTCTTTATCAGTATTTATAAGAGTGATTTTTGTATACTTGATACAATAAGCATCATTAAACTCTTCCTAAAAGAAACTGTATATGATTTCCATATATATATATTGCTAGTAAAATAAAATATCAAAATACACTAAGAAAAACTTCATGGTTCAGCTCCCAGCCCCCAAAATTCCTATACAGCTATTTGTGAAAAGATTAGAGAACTACCTCAGTGGTTAGGGACATTTACTGGTCATGCAGAGGAACTGAGTTCAGATTCCAGCATACACATAGTGAACAAAGAACACTGCATAAATCTGGGATGCACACATCCATGCCAGCAAAACATCCATACATATGGGTCAAGAATATGTGTTTTGTGTCTGTGTGTGTGTGTGTGTGTGTGTGTGTGTGTGTGTGTGTATGTGTTGGTGAAACATCTCTTAATGAAGAAAGAGATTATTACATTGAAAGACAGCGAGGAGGGTATATGGAACAGTTTGGAGGTAGGAAGAGGAGTCTAGAAAAACAGACTTTTATTATAATTTCAAAAACTTAACAAATAAATAAATCTTTCAAAATGTTGTGAGAGCAGATTTGTATAAATTTTATACAAGGTTATATGTATCTAATTTATGTGTGCAACATATATAAATATATTAATATTACAAAATATGATATAAATTTAAAATACAAATAATAAATTTGTTAATATAACTGTACACATTTTGTAACTATCAAATAAAGAAAAGGAATTTGTAAATATAAAATTTTATTTATGTGGCACATAAACACAATGATCAAGTATGATGATTTCTGAATGACTGTAGTGTACCATATTCTACTATATTGCTGTCACACTTAAAATGAAATGTCAATAAAATAGCAACATTTTTCTGTGATTGCTTTCCTGTTAAAGTAATAGATTTTTATCTTAACAAATTCTCTTAAGGAAATTACTGGTTGTATTAAAGTTGAAAAATATGACATGCATTTTTTTACTTTAATATTCCATACTTGTAGATGGAATTTCTTTTTCTTTTTCTTAAAACCTTTCAAGCTGAAGGAAGAGGTTGCTAGGGAAATCCCCAATAAATAAGAGGGGAAGGTCAAGGTAACAACCATGGTCTCAGTACACTTACCCAGGTGTTGTTCTTCTCTCAAAAATGAAAATGAATCTCTGTATTGTTCATTTTTCCAAATTAAAATCTTACAGATACTTCAGTCAATTATTCCTATTTATAATGGATTGTAGAAGTATTCATTTTCATAAAATACAAGTCTTGTGTTTTAAAAAGTCACTAGTCTTGTTCTCTTTCATCTCAGTCTTTGGCATCCTCCTGAGTACAATGACTTTTGGAACACAGTCTTTAATTAGGACAAAATACCCAGATGTAATTTAAATAGGTAATGGTTTCCATAAAACTGGTAAGAATGGACCTAATTAAAATTCAACATTAGACACAGGCTGAAGGACCAGACATTTTATCATCTGCTGTTTCCCCTGTAAGTATGGAGAAGATGATGGAGTTGCACAAACACTGCACAAATATACAGATAATCTCCATCATCTAAAGTAATATGTCTGGCACTGGTATGGATCACAAGACAAAATCATCTGTAGTTTTCACAACCCAAATGAAGCAGATATTCAATCTCTCATTCTCTCTTCTCTCCAAGATGATATAGTAATTTATGAGAGATCAAAAAAAAAAAAAAAAAACAAACAAACCAACAACAGTAACCATCCTCTTTAAAAACTAAAGAAAACAAAAGTAAAGAAAAGTAAAATTTGATTCCAAAGGACTGAAATAAAGATGCAAGACTATGAATATCCATTAACTATCACAAAATAGAGACAGATAGCAACATGTTCTCAATACCTACATTCAAATCCAAATGTCTCCTTTCAGTTTCACGAGTTTATTAAAACATTTTTAAGTCTTTCAGTTCCTTTTTCAGGTTTGCAGCTTTATAAAAAAATATGAGAAAACGTAAATTAGAAATCACATTCAATATTATTTATTAGATAGGTTCTTTATTTACATTTCAAATGATTTCCCCTTTCCTGGATCCACATTCTCTGAAAGTCCCTAAGCCCTCTTCACTTCCCCTGTTCCCCATTCAACTTCTCCTGTCCTGGTATTCCCCTACACTGCTGCATTGAGCCTTTCCAGGACCAGGGACCTCTCCTTCCTTCTTCTTGGGTATCATTTGATATGTGAATTGTTTCTTGGGTAATCCAAGCTTCTGGGCTAATATCCACTTATCAGTGAGTGCATACCATGTGTGTCCTTTTGTGATTGGGTCACCTCACTCAGAATAACATTCTTCAGTTCTACCCTCTTGCCTAAGATTTTCATGAGTTCATTGTTTTTAATAGCTGAGTAGTATTCCATAGTGTAAATATACCACAATTTCTGTATCCAATCCTCCATTGATCAACATCTGGGTTATTTCCAGCTTCTGGCTACTATAAATAGGGATACTATGAACATAGTGGAGCATGTGTCTTTATTGCATGCTGGAGAATCCTCTGGGTATATGCCCAGGAGTGGTATAGCAGGTTCCTCCAGTAGTATTATGCTGCACATACAATTTTTTTTTAAATAGAAAACACTTAACAACATGGTATATCCATCTTTTATTGGACATAGGAGGATCCTTCACAAGTTGGTTTCTGTTGGCTCAAAGAAGGGGAAACTGGTGATAGACTTAGTTGTTGGCTGATTCTCTTGGATAGCCCAATGAACAGCCTTTATGGAAGACTGGAGGACCCATACTGACATAAGAAAGGCATGACTGAAGAATTTTGCCAAATTCATGACTAAGAGCTAAGAAAGGAATGAAGAAGTTTTGCCATCATAATCTCATAGAGGGTTAATCCATCCCTATATGAAGAACACCAGACATGAAGCAAAACAGAGGAAGGAATTTTATCTATCTTTTAAGTAGACTTTAATAAGATTTTTTCCCAGAATCATGAAAATTGTGTACATAATAAACTTATTTTTCTTTGCCTAAATCTTCAGTTACTAATCAAGACGTTTGGACTATGAACACCAGGTCATTTTTGGAACCCACTGCACGGAGATACCAAGTTAGGAGACTATTTCCAGAAGATTTTAGGCTACTATTTGAAGATTTCAATCCAGGTTGTAACTACTTTTAAACATCTGGAAAATTTTATAAAGACTATAAAATATTCACACCTCTTCCTTGGCAGGCTACACCTCAGTGAGGGTAGTGTCCACAAGTTCTCTGGGGTGTTGAGCTCTCTTTCAGAACCTTGCATGGGTAAGGGCTCTCTGGCATCTGGCTGAGATATCACATCCTAGCTTGTCCTGTCTAGGTGTGTCATACCATACCTTGGCCTGAACAAATCAGAAAATTTTGTGGGCCCCAGATAAATAGTTTGGTGAAAATTTATCTGCAGAGGTGAAAGAGCAGGCAAAATTCTATTCTATTTTTACCCCTGGATGTAGGTTTCAGATTCTTCTGAAGAATTAGGCAGTGATTGATCAAAAAGAGTCCAGGGGACCTAGAACATCTCAGCATGTGCACTCCTTGAAGCCCCTTGGTAACTGCATTCTTCCCCATTGTCTGGCTCTGAGAGCCCTGATGCTTTGATGTCATTTTCTTGGAATTTTACTGCAGTCTCAAGAAATTATGTTGGATATTCAACAGACAAAAGTACTTGCAGACAGATTTAAACTACTCAAAATTTTTATTAGTCATTCAGAAACTGTACTGGGTATTCTGGATCCCAGTATAGCCCTTAGTCATTTCTAGGGTGATCTTTTAAGCATAAATATCACATTCTATATGGATCATCCCGGGAATTGCTCAAGAGCGGGTTCTACGTGGGGGAGAGCTAAAGAGTGAAACTACGGGGGTCGAGAGAAAGAACACAGAGAGACATTAGTGCATGGCTGTACAAAATCTTTCTATATTTCTTTGGGGACAAGAGCGACAATATATGTGCTGTGGGCGTGACCCTCCCTCTCAAAGCTGCAGAGTCTTCTCAGCAGGTCTCCGGCAGGCTGAGAGATGTTGCCATAACAAAGATCACAGGGTCTGCTACACAGCAGGAGATGGTGACTTGACTCACAGGAAACTGTAGTGCCAGAGGGGCTCTGACATCTTTCAGGTGGGAGGAGGTGTGGCTGGAATTCCTCAGCTCCATGTAGGTGAAATGCAGGCAGCCGAATTTTGCCTAGAGATATGGCTCACTACATCTCCTTCTTCCTTACTAGTTTAAATAAGTGGATAGTAAATCCGTCCATGATGGCGGGATATTGACCAGGAGAGGGAGCAAGGATCTAATTCCCTTTGTGGAGAACAAATAATTGTTTCCACCTTTTAGACGGCTCTTGGTGTCTTTTGGAGGAGAGGGGCAGAGCCTTAGATTAGTGGAACATCCCCACAGAGTGCCCGGTGGTCAGAAGACTGACACCAACCCCTTTGCAAATCAGACTTGCTCCCCAGAGACTCAGAACCAGATACTTAGATCCTCTCTGTGCAATGCTTCACTGTACATCCCCTGATGCCCATGTCAGATCGTAAGCAGACACACATAGATCTGAGTTCTATGTGGCTCCATGAAGGAGATCCACTTATTTATAGATGTTGATGCCGGAGTCATGTAATTGCCAAATGCTTTACTAGTCTTTAATAGACTGTCTCCACCCAGGCTCACCTGAATTGAAAACAGACTGTCTGCTTAAAATACAAGACAAAGAGTTAAGAATGACACAATATTTAGTTGCAAATTAGCTTGTCTTTGGAAGGTTCCAGGAATTCAAATGTAAATGACTAGCTCTTAAAACACAACTTGAGCTCCACCATCTTTGCTCCAGTGACTGGGAGGTTGGGACAGCCAGGTTCTGAGACAGACAGGCATAATGTCGCTTGGGTCTCGGGCGGCTTGTGTGTGTGCGGCTCCCAGGTGCGGGGCTGATCTGCAGTGACCAGCGCGCCAGCTGTACTGTGGGACTTCTGCCTGGCAGAGGGACCCCGCACTGGGCGGGAGCCTATCAGCTTTCCTTCCGCGACCTCTGTTCCCGCAGACTGCGCTGAAGAGACAGGTACCCCAAGCTCACTATCCCCAATATAACATCACTTGGGACACGGCCTGTTGGGGCTTCCGTCTGTGCCCGAGAACGGGTCAGCGCTGTGGTCGTCTGGGTGCCAGATCGGCGGGCCATCGCGTCTACTGGGTGAGCGGCGCCAAGGAGAGTGCCCTCCACCATCTTTGCTCCAGTGACTGGGAGGTTGGGACAGCCAGGTTCTGAGACAGACAGGCATAACATTGCTTGGGTCTCGGGCGGCTTGTGTGTATGCGGCTCCCAAGTGCTGGGCTGATCTGCAGTAACCAGCGCACCAGCTCTGCTGTGGGACTTCTACCTGGCAGAGGGACGCCCCCTCCCCCCCCAGGAGAGATCACACACCCCTGCACAGGGCAGGAGCCTACCAGCCTCCCTTAGGCGACTTCTGCTCCAGGAATCCACTAGGCAGAGCCTTTAGATGTGCAAGGCCTCCCCAATATAAGATCACTTGGGGCAAGGCACATTAGGGCTCCAAAGTCACTCAGGAGCAGGCAGGCCCCAGAAATCGGTGCAAGGGGAATCCTGGTAATCCAGGGGGGACAGAAATAGCTTTGCAGGCTCACAGGAGGTCCAACCAACAGCCAGTGGCAGCAGGACCAACTAACACCAGAGGTATCCAGATGGCAAAAGGCAAACGTAGGAATGTTACTAACAGAAATAAAAGTAATGTGGGACCATCCGAACCCAACTCTCCAACAGCAGCAAGTCCTGGATACCCCACCACACCCAAAAGACAAGATCTGGATTTAAAATCACTTCTCATGATCCTATTAAAGGATCACAAGAAGGACACAAATAAATCTCATAAAGAGTTACAGGAGACCATGAATCAACGGTTAGAAGCCCTTACAAAGGAAACACAAAAATCGCTTAGAGAAATGCGGGAGAACATGGATCAAATGATGGAGGCGCACAAGGAGACAACACAAAAATCGCTTAACAAGATGAATCAACGGGTAGATGCACTCACAAAGGAATCACAAAATTTGCATAAAGAAATGCAGAAGAATATGGGTCAACAGATGGATGCCCATAAGGAGGCAACACAAAAATTGCTTGAAGAAATGAATCAACGGTTAGATGCCCTTACAAAGGAAACACGAGAACTGCTTAAAGAAATGCAGGAGACGATGGATCAACAGATGGAATCCCATGAGGAGGAAACACAAAAATCGCTCAGAGAAATGCAGGAGAACGTGGGTCATCAGGAAGAAATCATGAAAGAGGTAATGCAAATATACCTTAAAGAAATACAGGAAAATACAAACAAACAAGTGAAGGATCTCAGCAAATCCATCCAGGAACTAAAAAAGGAAGTAGAAACAACTAAGAAATCACAAAGGGAGACAACTTTGGAGATAGAAAACCTTGGGAAGAAATCAGGAATCATAGATGCAAACATCAAAAATAGAATACAAGAGATGGAAGAAAGAATCTCAGGTGCTGAAGATTCCATAGAAAGCATCAACTCAACAGTCAAAAAAAATGCAAAATGCAAAAAACGTGTAACCCAAAACATCCAGGAAATCCAGGACACAATGAGAAGACCAAACCTAAGGATTATAGGTATAGATGAGAGTGAAGATTTGCAACTTAAAGGGCCAGTAAACATCTTCAACAAAATTATGGAGGAAAACTTCCCTAACTTATAGAGAGAGATGCCGATGAACGTACAAGAAGCCTACAGAACTCCAAACAGACTGGACCAGAACAGAAATACCTCCCGTCACATAATAATCAAAACACCGAATGTTCTAAACAAAGAAAAAATACTAAAAGCAGTAAGAGAAAAGGGCCAAGTAACATACAAAGGAAGACCTATCAGAATCACATCAGACTTCTCACCAGAGACTATGAAAGCCAGAAGATCCTGGGCAGATCTCATGCAGACATTAAGACAGCACAAATGCCAGCCTAGACTACTATACCCAGCAAAACTCTCAATCACCATAGATGGAGAGACCAAGATATTCCATGATAAAACCAAATTTTCACAATATCTTTCCACAAATCCAGCCCTGCAACAGATAATAGGTGGAAACCTCCAATACAGGGAGAGAAACAACACCCTGGAAAAAATGAGATAGTAACCTTCTTACATCAAACCCAAAAGTAGATAACCACTCAAACATAAAGATAGCGTCAAGAATGGCAGATGGCAATAAAAACTATGCCTTAATCTCTCTTAATATCAATGGTCTCAATTCCCCAATTAAAAGACATAGACTAGCAGACTGGATACATAAACAGGACCCAGCATTTTGCTGCATGCAGGAAACGCACCTCAGTGTCAAAGACAAACACTACCTCAGAGTAAAAGGCTGGAAAACAATTTTACAAGCAAATGGCCCCAAGAAACGAGGTGGAGTAGCCATCCTAATATCGGATAAAATTGATTTTCAACCTAAAGTCATCAAAAAAGACACAGAAGGACACTACATACTGATCAAGGGAAAAATCCACCATCAAGAACTCTCAATTCTGAATATCTATGCTCCAAATGCAAGGGCACCCTCATTCGTAAAAGAAACTTTACTAAAACTCAAAGCACACATCGCACTGCACACAATAATAGTGGGTGACTTCAACACCCCGCTCTCTGAAATGGATCGTTCAGGAAAGCAGAAACTAAACAGGGACACAGTGAATCTAATTGAAGCCTTGGACCAAATGGAACTAACTGATATATATAGAACATTTCATCCTAGAGCTAAAGAATACACCTTCTTCTCAGCTCCTCATGGTACCTTCTCCAAAATTGACCATATAATTGGTCACAAATCAGAACTCAACAGATACAAGAAGATAGAAATAATCCCATGCCTCCTATCAGATCACTATGGAATAAGGGTGGTCTTCAATGGCAACAAAAACAAAAGAAAACCCACGTACACATGGAGGCTGAACAATGCTCTACTCAATGATAACTTGGTCAAGGTGGAAATAAAGAAAGAAATCAAAGACTTTTTGAAAGTTAATGAAAAGGAAGGCACAACATACCCTAATTTATGGGACACAATGAAAGCAGTGCTAAGAGGAAAATTCATAGCCCTGAGTGCCGCCAAAAAGAAACGGGAGACAGCATACACTAACAGCTTAATGGCACACCTGAAAGCCCTGGAACAAAAAGAAGCAAATACACAAAAGAGGAGTAGAAGGCAGGAAATCATCAAACTCAGGGCTGAATTCAATCAAGTAGAAACAAATAAAACCATACAAAGAATCAACAAAATGAGGAGTTGGTTCTTTGAGAAAATTAACAAGATAGATAAGCCCTTAGCCAGACTAACCAGAGAGCACAGAGATAGTATCCAAATTAATAGAATCAGAAACGAAAAGGAAGAGATAACAACAGAAACTGAAGAAATTCAAAAAAATCATCAGATCCTACTACAAAAACCTGTATTCAACACAACTAGAAAATCTTGAGGAAATGGACAATTTCCTTGACAGATACCAAGTACCAAAATTAAATCAGGATCAAATAGACCATCTAAACCGTCCTATAACCCCTGAAGAAATAGAAGTTGTCATTGGAAGTCTTCCAACTAAAAAAAGCACAGGTCCAGATGGTTTTACTGCAGAATTCTATCAGACCTTCAAAGAAGACCTAACACCAATACTCTTCAAACTGTTCCACAAAATAGAAACAGAAGGAACACTACACAACTCGTTCTATGAAGCCGCAATTACACTAATACCAAAAGCACACAAAGATCCGACAAAGAAAGAGAATCTCAGGCCAATCTCTCTTATCAATATCGATGCAAAAATACTCAATAAAATTCTTGCCAACCGAATCCAAGAACACATCAAAACGATCATTCACCACGATCAAGTAGGCTTCATCCCAGGGATGCAGGGATGGTTCAATATAAGGAAATCCATCAATGTAATCCACTACATAAACAATCTCAAAGAAAAAAACCACATGGTCATCTCATTAGATGCTGAGAAAGCATTTGACAAAATTCAGCATCCTTTCATGCTAAAGGTCTTGGAAAGATCAGGAATTCAAGGCCCATATCTAAACATAGTAAAAGCAATTTACAGCAAACCAGTAGCCAGCATCAATCTAAATGGAGAGAAACTTGAAGCAATCCCACTAAAATCAGGGACTAGACAAGGCTGCCCTCTCTCTCCATATCTTTTCAATATAGTACTTGAAGTTCTAGCTAGAGCAATTAGACAACAAAAAGAGGTCAAAGGGATACAAATTGGAAAGGAAGAGGTCAAACTATCACTATTTGCAGACGATATGATAGTATACATAAGCGACCCAAAGAACTCCACCAGAGAACTCCTACAGCTGATAAACGACTTCAGCAAAGTGGCCGGATATAAAATCAACTCAAGCAAGTCAGAAGCCTTCCTATACTCAAAGGATAAACAGGCTGAGAAAGAAGTAAGAGAAATAATACCCTTCACGATAGCCACAAACCATATTAAGTATCTTGGCATGACTCTAACCAAACAAGTGAAAGATCTGTATGACAAGAACTTCAAGTCTCTGAAGAAAGAAATTGAAGAAGACCTCAGAAGATGGAAAAATCTGCCATGCTCATGGATTGGCAGGGTTAATATAGTAAAAATGAGCATCTTACCAAAAGTTATACACAGATTCAATGCAATCCCCATCAAAATCCCAACTCAATTCTTCATAGAGTTAGAAAGAGCAATTCAAAAATTCATCTGGAATAACAGAAAACCCAGAATAGCTAAAACTATTCTCAAGAGTAAAAGAACCTCTGGGGGAATCAGTATCCCAGACCTCAAGCTGTACTACTGAGCAATAGTGTTAAAAACCGCATGGTATTGGTACAGTAACAGACATGTAGATCAATGGAACAGAATTGAAGACCCAGAAATGAATCCACACTCCTCTGGTCACTTGATCTTTGACAAAGGAGCTAAAACCATCCAGTGGAAAAAAGATAGCCTTTTCAACAAATGGTGCTGGCTCAGCTGGAGGTCAACATGCAGAAGAATGCAAATTGACCCATCCTTATCTCCTTGCACTAAGCTCAATTCTAAGTGGATCAAAGATCTCCACAAAAAACCAGACACACTGAAACTAATAGAAGGGAAACTAGGGAAGAACCTTGAACATATGGGCACAGGGGAGAATTTCCTGAAGAGATCTCCAATAGTTTATGCTCTAAGATCAAGAATAGACAAATGGGACCTCATTAAATTACAAAGTTTTTGCAAGGCAAAAGACACTGTCAAAAAGACAAAGCGGCAACCAACTAACTGGGAAATGATCTTTACCAACCCTACATCCGACAGAGGGCTAATATCCAAGATATACAAAGAACTCAAGAAGTTAAACTCCAGAGAGGCAAGTAACCCTATTAAAAAATGGGGTACAGAGCTACACAAAGAGTTCTCACCTGAAGAATATCTAATGGCTGAGAAGCACCTAAAGAGATGTTCATCATCCTTAGTCATTAGGGAAATGCAAATCAAAACAACCCTGAGATTCCATCTCAAACCAGTCAGGATGGCTAAGATCAAAAACACAGGAGACAGCAGTTGTTGGCGAGGATGTGGAGAAAGAGGAACACTCCTCCACTGCTGGTGGAATTGCCGGCTGGTACAACCACTCTGGAAAGCAGTCTGGCAGTTCCTCAGAAAACTGGGCATGACACTCCCGGAGGATCCAGTTATACCACTTCTGCGCATATACCCAGAGACTTTACCTGCATGCAATAAGGACACATGCTCCACTATGTTCATAGTAGCCTTATTTATAATAGCCAGAAGCTGGAAAGAACCCAGATGTCCCTCAATGGAGGAATGGATTCAGAAGATGTGGTATATCTACACAATGGAATACTACTCTGCAATTAAAAACAATGAATTCACGAAATTCCTAGGCAAATGGTCAGAACTTGAAAATATCATCCTTAGTGAGGTAACCCAATCACAAAAGAACACACATGGTATGCAGTCACTGATAAGGGGATATTGACCCAGAATCTCGGAATACCCTAGACACAATCCGCATATCAATAGATTTCTAAAAAGATGGAAGGAGAGATCCCTGGTCCTGGAAAGACTGGATGTAGGGGAACGCCAGGACAGAGTAACGAGAGGGGGTTGAATGGAGAAAAGAGGGAGGGAAGGGGGCTTATGGGACTTTCGGGCAGGGAGGAAACGGGAAAGGGGAAGTGATTTGGAATGTAAATTAAAAAAATAAAATAAAATAAATAAAAAAAAAACACAACTTGACTTAAAACAGCTTAACTTCCCAGTGTGAAGGGAAATGGCTTTGAGAGTTAACAGAGACCTGTTACTTCTCAGAAAGAATGGAGACTATATTTCAAATTAACTCAGTTGGTTGATTATTATTAGTCATCTTCATAATTGGAATCTCCAATATTGGACTTATTACTAGACCTCTTCATAATTGAGTAAACTGATCACATTAAAGGAAGGAGAAGTGTCATTATAACTCTTCTTTTAGATTAATTTTTTAAGTCAGTTTTAACAGTCTTCACTGTTCTCTGTCCCACATAATCTAAAGCTTACAGCAAGGCAGTGTGTTTAATCTGGGACATAGGCAAGTAAAGTCACCATTGTCAGGGCACTCAGCAAGTTCACGGGTCGGCATAATTTTTGGCATGTCATACTCATCACTATAGCAGCTAGAATGCTTCTGTAGCATTCTGTGGAAAAACATAAACATGCCTTCTTCTCCATATTAAATTACTGAACATGCCATATAACAATAAGTTAATCTTTTCATCTCACCTAGGCATGAGTATGCCTAGTTGTTGGATGTTATACACTCAGCAAGGAGTTCCTTTGCATCCAAATTTTTAAAATTTCCTTAAAATTATAAAGTATAATTTAAACTAAAAATATAAAGTATAATTTAAACAATATGCACAGGGATACAATTTCCCTCCTTTTTTGTTTTTTATTTAGAAGATATTGTTTAAAAGTTACACAATATCTAGTCTTTGAGAATTATATCACATTAAATTGTTAAAATCATCTCAAATATTTGATGACTGTAATAAATATCTAGTTCCATTATTTGTTTTAATCTTAATTGGAACACTAAGAATAGACAATAATATAGGCAATGACTATGTAAGCATAGAAAATAAACATAGCATTTTTCGTTGCTTTTCCAGTTAGAGCAGGTACAAATAGAAAGCCTGAAAATGTATCATTAGTCACATGTACATATTTTAATTTTCTAAAATCAGAAATATGAGTACCATTCATTTGCAATAATTGATTAATTACTTTAGAAGTAACACCATTATGTGGTACAGGAGAAGTTGAGGACACCAAGAACAAGCCTCTACAATTTGATGTGCACAATTTCTAAAAATATGAAATTAATTTTAAGTCATTACTATTTTGATGATGTAAAGAATATGATTGTATGGCCAATTGTTCCTATGCAAGGCCTATAGTCTGCCTGGGATACAAATCCCTCCTGCCCTGGGATGAGCTCTTAAATGTCCAGAGGACAGTCATCTGAAGGAACAGTATCTTCTCTTGACTTGAGTTGTATTTGCATAAATCATTGCAAAGTTTAAGAATTAGCAGTATCTAAAAAAGGAACAATTTCAAGCAATTATAAGTAATGAGCTATATATATATTTATTGGCTATCAGAATATAAATTAAAGGCTTGATTGTTAACATTTTAAAAATAGTGGCTACAACACTCAAGTCAATTAATTATCTGTTTTGAAGCAAGGGGAAACTCAAAAGGAATGAACATGTAATCCAATTGCATGAGCTTCACTCCCACACTAGATGTGTTCTTTATAGGATGCATGTCAACAACTTGTCTTTTGGATAACTATTATCAATTTTGCCTAAAAGGCTTGCCATGTAGTAGACCAATAATCAATACTCTGCAATGACCAATTTGATTGCTGTTTGAAACAAGGAACAAATGTTTCATCAGGTTCTTAAGACATTTCTTTTAAAACACTTAACTCACCAATATCTTTATCAGAGGATGTTAAAACTTTATTTGGAGATGAAAAAGGTGATTCTACATTAATGTTCCCTTTTCCAAGGAATGGCAGTGAATACATAATATAAAACCTTCTGTAAATGCTTTTACAATTATCAGGATCCTTAAAGCAAAAAAAGCCTTTTAAATCTATAATAATTTTGTAGGCCAAATTTTAATATCTTCATAATTACTACATAGCCTCATTGATCTTTCATAGATCTTAAATTTGAACTATATTTTAAATATAGTTAAATCTCAAGTGTAAATACCTTCTAATCTGAGCCTATTGTCTAAAGCCAGGCCCACACCTGCCTGTGTAGGAGCTTAGCCTGCAGCCAGCCAATATGGTAATTTGAGGGCTCCCGTAAAGACTCCACTAAAATCGCACTGAAATCTCCTTTTTAATCTTGAGAAAAAAAAATTACCTTTACAACTGTATCTAATAAACTTGTGAAAAAGTAGCAACAGGCCTATACTGGCCATAGATGTTTTTAAACTTTATCACTCTAGAAGTTATCTTTGAGAATCATGAGCCTTTAGTTAGACTGAAAAATGCTGTTTTTAAACATAATTTTTAACTTTCTTTGTAATATTAGAAAATACCTACAACCTTGAAAAGTAAAGCCCAATTTTAAACCATCTATTCCTTTTAAAATCAATGGTAAACACATTACTTGTACACTTTAAAGTTTGTCTGCCAGCTCTCATGTTTGAAGGCATGACAGTGTAACTTATAATATCTCATTAAGAAAACATTATTTTAAATCTTATCTCTTATAAGACTAATCTCTTAGGATCAGATCCACATAGAACATTACGCCAATCTGGACATATCTTAGAGGCCTGTATTTCTTGGGTTGGATCATGCCACGTGTTGCTTAAGATGGCTCCAACCCTGAATTACCGGTTTTAAACTAATTTTTTGTTACCGACATTACATCCTCTAAAAAACTTATATGCCAATATTTTATAGTCAAAACATTTAAACATACTTATATCTTTAACATCAATTAGAAACAAGAATAAAGCAACTACGCAAGTCTTATAATTTTAAATCAAACACATTTTTTCTTTTCTCTAGCTGTAATTTTAAGAGAAAAAGTACTTTGGACCCAATAACCACAATTATATAGCTTTTTCTAAGATAAATAACCATAAACTGAGACTGCATTAAGAGATGGACCACCAGCAGATGAAGTTTTTACCATTTTTTCTTTTCAACATGAAACATAGAACAGCCATTCAAACAACAAGAAACAAATTGACATGTGGACATATTGGTGCACCAAGGACGAACAAAGGACATACACCAAGGACATCTAAATTGAGGGAAACACGCTATTTCTCTTTGTGCCTAGGAGACTTTTAAAATCTACTTTCTTTCTGTCTTTCTCGTGTTTCTAAAATCTGCTTTTCTCTTTTTTTTTTTTTTGTACTTTTTATTTTATTTTATTTTATGCCCTAATTTTCTCTCGCCTGGAGTTCGGTTCTAAACCGCAGCCAACTAGCCTGACAAAATTCCCGGTTTCACATCACTGTCACCCCTAGTTGATCTCAGCGTCGGGCTAAGCTGATTCACCTAATATTGCCGTATCCCTTCTTTCTGCCCCTTGCAACCATAGCCGTTACTCTATGTTGCTTACCGGGCTCTGGATACTTAACCTTTATTTCTTCTTTTCCGTGGAGCTCCATCAACAGAGTGTTCCTCAGTAGTTCTCTCCTTTTCCACGTCACACGTTCGAGGCGCCATCTGGATCTTCCCGGGAATTGCTCACAAGTGGGTTCTACGTGGGGGAGAGTTGAAGAGTGAAACTACGGGGGTCGAGAGAAAGAACGCACAGAGACATTAGTGCATGGCTGTACAAAATCTTTCTATATTTCTTTGGGGACAAGAGTGACAATATATGTGCTGTGGGGCTGACCCTCCCTCCCAAGGCTGCAGAGTCTTCTCAGCAGGTCTCCAACAGGCTGAGAGATGTTGCCATAACAAAGATCACAGGGTCTGCTACACAGCAGGAGATGGCGACTTGACTCGCAGGAAACTGTAGTGCCAGAGGGGCTCTGACATCTTTCAGGTGGGAGGAGGTGTGGCTGGAATTCCTCAGCTCTGTGTAGGTGAAATGCAGGCAGCTGAATTTTGCCTAGAGGCTATATGGCTCACTACATCTATAAAAGTGAGAAGTGATATTTATGGACCTGTGAAGACAGAGAGGACACCCTAATATAATTATGCCTGCTCTGCAACCTGAAACTATGAAGAAATCCCAACTGGTGCTGTCACTAAATGCCATATTGGGATCTGTAGTCATGAAATACTGCTCTGTCATTGTCTGTAGCTCATATTACTATTTGAAACCTAGTGGACTTCTCTGGTCTGGGTGATGCCTGGGATCCTGTTGATGTACAAGGGTTGTACAGAGCTATTCTTATCCCCACTGGCTGTGATACTATGAAGAAATGGATACATTCTTCTCTGGTTGCAACAATCAGGAGAGTGAGCACTACAACACACCTGAGAAGCAAAATAGAGATGATACTGCTGCTTTGGGTCTGCTCTAACACTTTTTAGATGCGGTAGATGTTAGGATGAGCCAACACAAAGTCTAGATGGTAGCTGAATTGTATAGCCCACTATATCTCCTGCATCTACAAGACCAGGGTGAACTCTCAAGCATAGCTGCTGCTAGCTTACCCAATTTGCAGGTGGCAAGGAGCAGGACAATCACTCCCACTCTCAGGCCAATAGCGCTTTTGACACAACACTCAGGAAACTGAGCCTTGTACCACTTATACCCAACCAATAGACAGAAGCTTCACCTAGGGAAACCAGCAGTCTCAACTAACCTGGGTCCCCAAGATCTCTGACACTGAGCCACAAACCAGACAGCGTACTCTAGGTAATATGAGGCCCCTTACACATATACAGCAGAGAACTTCCTGGTCTAGCTTCAGAGAGAGAGAAGTTGTAACTAACCCTCAAATGATTTCAGGCACCAGAGTGTGGGAAGATCTGGTGTTATGAGGGTAAGGGGTTGGGAACATCCTCTAGGGGACAGGAGAAGAGGAATGGAATGAGGAACAATTAGAGGGCAGCCCAGGAGGGATATAATGACTGGACAGTAATAAAAACATTAAATAATAACAGCAACAGTGATAACAATAATAATAATATTTTAGATGCAAGAAGATATTTTTAAGTTAATAAAGCAAAATAGAATAGAAATTGACTTAGATGCAAAACACTGGACTCATCAGGATAGGAGATAAAATAAAATATTTTCTTCTGAATTGCCAAATACAAAGAGAATGAAATATAACTATTACCTTATGATTTTTATAACTGTTTCATAGTTGTTCCTACTGTATATTATTTATTATTGTAAGAAATAACTTTTTATTTAGGTAAAAATGGGAATTATTGATGTTTTTCCTGTTGTTGTATATTGCAATGCTAAATAGTGACCCGCAAATCTGGCTGTTCCCAACAATGAGGAAATGTTCAAGTAGAACAAGTGATGCTATGCAACCATGCTTTTTAATTTAAAACTATTGGTTGAATGAAGATGGCAAAAGCTCATAGCTGAGCAGAAGAGAGGTAGGCAGAATTTCAGCTTTAGAATCTGTGGCAAGAAGACAACACTATGGGATAGATCAGTTATGAAATCCTGGCCATGAACACTGGTCAATTGTAGCTAAGAGGGACCCAAAAGGCACATAGCAAGTTATAATTTGGGGTTGTTGATAGGGAAGTAGATAGGACAAATTTAGGGGGTAGATATCTGCCCAGGTCTAGTGCTTTAAAGGCTTGTAATAAATATAAAAATTTGATTCTCTTATCGGGGAGCAGAAAGTTCAAAGACAGGGTAGAAACCCAAAACTGAGATTATTACTACAATAGTAGACACTTTTACAATCATTTTTTTAACAATTACTTAGAACCTTTTTCTACATGGTTATTATTAAATAAGCATGAGATATTTCTGGGTAATGTGAAATTGTAAATAAATGAAAGAGCTTAAAATATTAGCAATAGTACCATGATGACAACATTCAACATGTTTGTAATGAGATAATATAAGAATGGTATATTTAACAAGTTTAAGTAACCATTAAATTTCTTAGATATCTATACAACATTCAAATGGATAAGGAGTGGAGTGAAAATTAAATCAATTGTTATATATCCTCAATATTAGATTCTCAGTATACTGAGGAATGTGAGTCATGCAATATGGCACACTTCTTTCTCAAGAAAAAAGGAAAAGAACCAATCTGATTCTGAAAGAGATAAAAAAGGACTAAAAGTTTTGTGTTATTTTATTTGATTCTTTTTTTAAACTAAGAAGCTTTATGGTTTTCATTTATTTTAGTGTAGTTTAGGAACAAAAAGTCATGGGAAGGTGATGAAACTATTAAAATCAGGAATACCATTATAGTGAGTATGTATATGAAATCCCCCTAATATTGTAGTTTCTAAGTGAGAGAGTCTTCACTGAGCACCATCAGAACACAGAATGAACAATACTGACCTAGACACAGAATGATAATGTATAGTGTAACAAATCACCTGTTGATAGCTTATCCAGAATGATTCTTGAAAGCCACAATTTTAGGCAACTGATTGAATGTAATCAAGTGACAGCTTTTTCCACATGATAATACTTGAGATTTTTCTTGAACTCCAATGTGAAATCAATGTGGAATATATAAAAATTACTAGAAAAAATGTTTTCTGGTTTGATTTTATTCCTTATCATTATATAGATGGGTATAATATATCTGCTAACATTCAACCTCTGTTACATACATCTTATCCCTTCCCCATCCCTTGTACAGAGGAAGACCTCACTTCATTTTATGTCTTTTTGCTCTATGACCAAGTGGGATAATTCAGGGACTCTTTCTGACTGTGGGTATGGAACTTTTCACTGGAACATGGAACAGTGGTTGCCCAACTAATGACAATGACAATCCTTTTCCTTTCTGCTCTCAAGTGTCAATAGCTTTCTCAGGAGGATTCAGTCCTCATAAGCCCTTCTCTAGATTGTGAATATTTAGAGTTTTAATCTGGGGTATGCTTTGTGCAAACAACAGAAGACGCTGAGTTCAGGAATGCCATTTTCTTTTCATGCTCAGATGAGAGAATAGCATGGCCCTCTTCCTCATTTCTTGTCTCTTACATTCTTTCCATCATGTCTTTCACAGTGTTTCCTGAAACTTGTAGGCTTGTTGTGCATACCCCCTTTAAGGCTGAAGAGTCAACAGTAACTTGTTCTCAGCACTTAATCAGTCAGGCCTAGATCTTTACATTAACTGTCCATACTTACTAAACACTGTAGTCTACTCTTACCTACTATTTACATTGAAATTTTCATATATTTGTGTGAACTTTTGTCAAAAGAATCTTTACTTGTAAGTGTAATTGTTGAGTGAAAAATATCATTAGGTTTTTGAACATTTAATTTTTCAGAAAAATTATCAAAGTTATATTCAAACCATCTTGGCAATACTTTTTGAATTGTTCAAAGTTATATCTGTATGCTATCCCATTTAAGAGCAATTTACTTATTTCATTTATTATAGTGATTATTTTCTACAAACCAATTCTATAGATGATATATAATTCTATAGTGGAAATGTGAAATATCCTTATTTTTCTGTAACTCACATAACTAGTATTTCCATGAACATATTTGGAAACATGTTTTAATTTGCTACTGCATTTTCTGCTGTAACTATATAACTTCATGAAATGGCTTATGTGTTTGAGAAAACCTGATTCCTTGTTCAAATGGCATGGACATTCATATTTGACTGAAGTATAATATGTCCTTTATTCCCTTTGATGTTAGGTCTGCATTTCTGTTGACTCATTTGTACAAGTGATATGTGGTTATGTCTGCCATGTGTAAATAATTATGTAATGTCCTAATTAATATATATTTTAAATACATCATTAGCAGTATATTCTCCTGTTATGTACTGTGGTGGCTTGAATATGTTTAACCCCTGGAAAGTGGCACTATTCGAAGGTATGGGCTTTGCTGGAGTAGCTGTGGCCTTGTTGGAGAAAGTGTGTCACTGTAAGCATGGGTCTTTAGGTCCTTTGTTCAAGCTCTTCCCAGTGTAGAGATCATTTTCCTATCTGATGGTTGGTGACAGACTGTTTCTTGCTGCCTTTGGATCAAAATATAGAATTCTTTGCTCCTGCAGCACCGTGTTTGCCTACGTGCTGCCATGCTTCTCACCATGGTGATAATAGATTGAACCTTGGACACTGTGCTTTTTTTCTCTTGAAATTACAACTAGAAAAAGAAAAAATTGGTTGGTTGAAATTTATAAGATTTTTGTAGTTGCTTCATTTTTGTTTCTAATCATTCTTAAACGTGTACGTTTGTTTTACATGTCTCAACTATAGAGTATTGGCTTGCAAGTTATTGGGTATAAAAGTTAATTTAAAACTGGTAATTCAGGGTTGGAGCCATCTTAAGCAACACACGGCATAACCCAACCCAGAAAAAACAGGCCTCTAAAGATACTTTCAAATTGGCATAATGTTTTATGTGGATCTTATCCTAGAAATTAGTCTTATATGAGATAAGATTTAAATTGTCATTGATTTTAAAGAAAATAGATTATTTAAAATTGGGTACTTCTTTCCAAAGTTGTAGATATGTTCGAATATTGCAAGAGAAAGTTAAGAATTATGGTTTAAAAACTGCCAATATACCATTGACTGCAGTTTGCAATATGATTGAAGGCTCACGATTCTTTAACTTATTTTGTAATTAATATGATTTCTAGAGTAATAAAGGTTAAAAACAATTGTGACCAACATAGGCCTGTTGCCACTTTTTCACAAGTTTGTTAGATACAGTTGTAAAAGTAAAATTTAACCCAAGATTAAAAAGGAAATTTCAGTGAGATTTTATTTGGTATTAAACAGGCCTTTTTAAAAACTGTTTAAAAAAAAAAAACTACTGAAAACAGCTAGTAGAATTTTTCCTGGAACCCTCAAATTATAGGTTCCTTTTATCATTCAAACCTCATACAATG
Organism: Tokudaia tokunoshimensis; assembly: GCA_036184795.1. Taxonomy (NCBI): domain Eukaryota; kingdom Metazoa; phylum Chordata; class Mammalia; order Rodentia; family Muridae; genus Tokudaia; species Tokudaia tokunoshimensis. The sequence continues at coordinate 61,174,316 of BTHU01000001.1, read as the reverse complement.
GGGTCTGGCTGCAGTCTATTGCCCTACAGGACTGGTGGGTGTGGTTCTGGCATTAGACAATAGGCTCAGATTAGGAAATATTTACATATGAGTTAATGCAAAGCTCAGAGCTTCCTCAGTGAAGGCTTGTGAGGTACAGTCTTGCAAACTCCACCTAAGGAGTTTCTGGCTAAAGCAACATTCTTAAAATTTATCCAGGTGTGGTTCAAAATGCAGTTCAAACTTAAGATCTATGAAAGATTAATGAGGCTATGTAGAACATATGAAGGCATTAATATTTGTCCTGGCTATTCTATACAAAATTGTTATAGATTTAAAAGGTTGTGTTTGCTTTGGGGATCCTGCTAATTGTAAAAGCATTTACTTCTAATGAGCTAAGAAATGCTTGATAGCCTTATTTTATGTGAGAAAAAATGTTTTGTGTCTGCTTCAATACAAAAGCTAAGATTTTGAATTTTTCATTGTAGACTATTCTTAAATTTTATTAAAGGGCTTTGCTCTTACCAATGGGCTTTAAAATTTTTTAAGTAGTTGTTGCTTCAAAAAGAATTCAAAAGTTATGTATCAATTATATTCTAAGTAAATTGACACTGAAAATTCAAATAAAAGATGATTTGTTTATTCTAAATAATTTTCAAAGGTTTTTAAAATATACTAATTGGCCTTATCTTATATATTAACTTCATCTTAAGCTTGCCACAGGAGGATTTAAACCTCTGTCCTGAAGGTGGATTCAAATTAACTGGTTAGAGAAAGATAACTTGGAGGGACCTACTGCAATCATTTGCCAATAGTTTATGTTATGTGTTCACTGCCATTCCTTGTCAAAGAGAGCATTAATGTAGAATCACATTTTTTTTATCTCCACGTAAAGTTTTAACATCCTTTGATAAAGATTGTGTTAATAAAGTGTTGTAAGATAAAAATCATGAAAGTATTTTGAAAAAAATGGCAATCAAATTGATCATTGCAGAATATTGGTAGTTGATCTATTACATGACAAGCCTTTTAGGCAAAATTAATAATTGTTACCCAAAAGATAAATTGCTAAAATTTGCTTCCATACATGCTTTTGTATCTCTATAGATTTATACATGCATCCCATAAAAAAGCATCTACTCTGAGAGCAAAGTTCATGCAATTTGATCACATGTTTATTGTTTTTATTTTCCCCCTGCTTCAGCACAGATAATTGAATTGGGTGCTGTAGTGGTTATTTTTAAAATGTTAAAACTCAAGCTTTTCATTTGTATACTGATAGCATGCATATATATATATATATACATATATATATATATATATATATATATATATGTATATATATATATACTTACAATTGTTTAAATTTTTTTCCTTTTTTAAATACTGCTAAATTTTAAATTTTGCAATTATTTATGCAAATACATTTCAAGTTAAGAAAAGATATATTCCTTAAAATGACTGTCCTCTAGACATTTAAGAATTTATACAGGAGCTAGAGAGATGGCTCAGCCATAGAAACAATTGGGCATATAATCATATTCTTTATATCAGGAAAATAGTAATGGCTTGAGAATAATTTTACCCTTCTAACAGGAAAAGCAACTACAAATGCTACATTTATTTTCAATATTTACATAGTCATTGCCTACATTATTTTCTATTTTTGGTGTTCCAACTTAGATTAAAACAGATAATGAAACAAGCTATTACAGTCATCAAATATTTGAGATGTTTTTAAAAATAAAATTCTTTATAATTCTCAAGAACTAGATATTGTAGAACCTTAAAACAATATCTCCCAAATAAAAAACACAAGGAGGGAAATTATATCCCCAAGCATGTTATTTAAATTATGCTTTTATATTTTTAAGAAAATTTTAAAAATTTGGATGCCAAGGAACTCCTTGCTGAGTGTGTATAGCATCTGACAACTAGGCATGCTGATGCCTAGGTGAGATGGAAGGATCTACTTATTGGCATATGGCATGATCCTGATCAGTTATTTTAATATGGGGATCAGTTGACTCAATCACTGAGAAGTCTAGAAATTTATCTAATATTGGAGATTCCAATTATGAAGATGGCTAATAATCTTTATCAGTCAGCTGAGTTAATTTAAAATATAGTCTCCATTCTTTTTGAGAAGTAACAGTTCATCTGTTAATTCACAAAGCTATCTCCAACATGCTAGAGGCTGGCTTTTGTGTTTGAAAGTTACTAATTTACAACTGAATTGGATACCTCAAGACATCCCCAGACAAGTTAATTCTGTTCCATTTTAACTTCTAACCTTTCATGTTGAGCAGACTGATTGTCTCCACCCAGGCTCACATGAATTGAAAACTGGCATGTCTGTTAAAGACACTTTCATATCCCCTGGCATCAAAACATATACAAGTGAATCTCCTTCATGGAATCACATAGAACTCAGATTTATGTTTGTCTGCTTAAGAGCCAACATGGGTACCAGTGGGAGTTTGCAAGGCAAAGCACTGCAGGAGGAAGACCCAGTTGTCCACTTCTGAGTCCCCAGGAAGCAAACCAGATTTGCATAGAGATTGGTGTTGGTCCTCAGATCACTTTACACAGTGTGGGGAGTCCCCCACTAAATTAGGCTCTGCCCCACCTCTGCAAAAGATACCAAGAGCCATCTAAGATGTGGGAACAATTCTCTGTTCCCCACGAGAGGAATCAGGTCAATCTTCCACTCCCTGATTAATGTCCAACATCAAGCAAGGATGATTATCCACTTGGTTGATACCTCCTGATCTTAAATCTAATAAAAAGGGAGGAGATGTAGAGAGCCATATTGGGGTGTCATGTCACCTCGCAGTAACTTGACATTGACCAAGCCTGTGAGCTGGAATTCCTGTACTAGCCATAATCTGGCCCCACCTAGGGTAGAGTGAAGGTGAAGTTCATTGTTCCTCCAGGTCTACAAATTCCTGAATTAAGCAGATAACTCACCCAGCTGCTAGAGCAGTGGCGCCAAGCCAGTGAACAGCCAGACCAGTTCTGCAGACCTGTTTCCATTTTCCCCTGTCTATATATATTTGGAAAAGCCCATTAAACCTTGATCCTTGAGCAGGAAAACTCATCTTGGCTTCATGTTTCTTTTGTCACCCCGTTTTTATCCCCAACTCTCCATCCAGAGAACCTGATAACCCATATAAATGTAACTGCGGGCAGTTACAATTTTCCTATCTGATGATTGGTGACAGACTGCTTCTTGCTGCCTTTGGATCAAAATATAGAATTCTTTGCTCCTGCAGCACCGTGTTTCCCTGCATACTGCCATGCTTCTCACCATGGTGATAATAGATTGAACCTTGGACACTGTAAACCACCCCTAATGAAATGTTTTCTTTTATAAAAGATGCCTTATAGGGCTGGAGAGATGGCTTCACAGTGAAAAGCACTGACTACTCTTCCAGAGTTTCTGAGTTCAATTCCCAACAACCACATATTGGCTTGCAATAGTCTGTAATGGGATATGATGCCCTCTTCTGGTATCTAAAGACAGCAACAGTGTACTCATATACATAAAATATATCTTTGTTTTATTTTTTTTTAAACAAAAAAGGAAGCAAAACATCTTAGTGCGCTGACCCAAAAGGAGAAGTTACAGCAAGGACTGGAGGATCTGAAGGGGTTTGCAACCCCATGTGAAGAACAACAATACAAACCAACCCAACACCCCAAAGCTCCCAGGGAACAAACTATCAACTATAGAGAACATTTGGGGGGATCCATGTCTACAGCTGGATACGTAACAGAAGTTTACAATGTTGGGCATCACTGGGATGGGAGCCTCTTGGTCCTGTGGAGCTCGATGACCCAGGGTAGGGATATGCTAGGGCGCTGAGGCAGGAGTGGGTGAACAAGTGAGAAGAACCCTCATAGAGGTAGTGGGAGGGAAAAAGGGAGAGAGTATTTGTGGAGGAGAAACTGGGAAGGGAGATAGCATTTGAAATGTCAATAAATAAAATAACCAATTAAATACAATGAAAAAACTTCCCCAAACTTCTTAATTCTATCTTCTTCCCCTAATATATAGTATAACATATATTATATTATATTTCATATAATATTAACATATGTAATAATTTTATATAAATATATATTTCACAGAATTTCAAAAAAAAAGGGGGTTTCTTTGGTGATCTTTGCTCATCATGTCCCTTCACAGCAAAGGAAACACTAACCAAGACATATACATTTGCTATAATCATTAATACCATTTATATTTTGAATAATACATTCTCTGTTATGTGATTTTGAAGACTGGTGTGCTGAATTTCAATTTAAACATGTTCCAGTACCCCAATTATATTCTCGAACCTTGAATTTTGGGCTATACAAAATAGTTTTCTAAACTCAGTTATTTCCATCCACCTTAAGAAAAGTAAAACTACCCTATTCTTATTATCATTGAAACACTATTCATGTACAAGGAAAACTAATTCTGATTTTAATGCCATATTCTTTTCTATTATATCTCCATTATTACAAGAATGCTAGAATCTAAAGTTTTCATGTCTAAAATTTAGGTAACATAACCTCAGGGGTGAGTTTCTTTCCTCTAGAATTCTAATTGTCATCTTCTAAGAGTGTTGCATACATCTTGAGCAAGTGTTAGGCTAACTTGGAAGACTCAACCATGTGGAACTCTTCTTGCAGTCAGCAAATATTCAATATTGAAGGGTATATAGAGGCTGCCACAAAAGTTTCTATAGGCTACTGATGCTAGAGAATGTGTGGCAGGGTAAAATTCCCCAGAAGAGGCCCTGATTGGTCATTGCATATAATTAGGAAATTAATCCCAAGTTACAGTTGGAACTTTATAATTTTGGTGATACCAGGACTCTGAAACATCTACCAAAGAAAGCTGCCAGTGCAGAGATGGTCCAACTTCAATATGCGTGACAGTGAGGGATTTGCAGCAGTAGCGTTGTGGAACTGCCTAAGGCTATTGAAGCACATTTGATACCATCATAAGTCCCAAATATCAGATATCAAGCTGAAGCATTTGGTGTTTCTTTAATGATTTAGTTTTGTTTCATACTATTTTCTTTTTGTGCTATGTACAGCTATCCCTTTCTCCTTTGCAGTGGGAATGCTTACACTCTGCCATTTTGTACTTATAATTTGTAATTTATATTTTGATTTTATAAAGGCTCACAATTTATGGGTCAACCTAAGCTTCAATTGTAATTTGAAGAGAAGACTTCTGAAGAATAATGGTGTTGTTAAAACTTTATAAACCTTAAAAGACAAAGTGAATTTTGCATTGTGAAATAAATATGAAAGTATACACCAGGAGAGGTATGATATTGTATAAGCATTATACATTTGGATATCAAGTTGGCAAAGAATGAAACTATCATGATTTTTAATAATTTTCAACTGCATGTGATAGAAAATGACATTAGAAACTTCTTGACATATCCATAATGGTCTTTCAAATAGGAGTGACTGACCTTGGAAGTACACTTTGAGTATAAGGTTACCATTCTTTTGAATATTGTCCTTAACTGAATATAAAGGAAAGGGTGAGCAGAGCATCAGCATTGTCTTGATATTTGTCTTCAAAATTTCAGGTTGAATGTGATCCTTACTACGACAACACATATTCCCTTCTATCCCATGTGCATGATTCCTATGTGTAAGTCATGAGCCAAATAATATGCATTTATTTTAATATGATCTTGGGGACAGTGTGAGCGAATTTCTCCAGGACTTTTCTATATATTTTCTGGGAAATGATCGGTCCTTCCTAGAGAAAATGCCAATTATTTTAACACTAATTGTCTTATGAGAAAAGTAAATAATAAGGAAGGGTATTAAGAAAGATTTTCCTTTGGGGATTATTAAGGCTGTAGCCAAAGGTGTTAAAAGGTGCCATTACAGACCTGTGGATTACATGGTGTTTCAAAGGAAATCTAAATGTAATTTGAATCACTGTAAATGATTTTCTTATTTTCTTTATTCTGTATTAAGAAATGGATAAAATTTAGGACCTATGTTTGAGTCTTATCAGAGACTGAAATTGTAACTACATGTCATAATTACAGAGTTCACAAATGTTTATGTGATCCTTCAATAACCTGATTGTTGATAATTTTGAATTTTTTTCTTTTTAACTGGATCTGTTGGAAGTCCTACCTACACATTACTGATGACTAGTCCATCTTCCAGGTATTTGAGAATTCTGAATTAATTTAACTTTGTATCCATTTTCAATAAGGAGTAAATTAATACCTAAATGTAGTAACCAGTAATGTACTTACAGATAGAGTTTGAATCAGCAGGATATCGGCATGTTGGATCTTACTAAAAGTGATTGTAACATTGCATGTTAAAGAGAAATATGAAAGCACAATTGGATGATGTGTTTTGATATGGTGATCTCCTAAGATTCCTTTACAAAGAAATCATAAGGAAATCCTGACATGTCCATACTACAAATGTGTGTATGTGACTCACAAAGTTTCCTAATTTAGGTATTTACTTTCTTGAAGACACATTTCTTATTTTAATTCCATGTGTATTTGTATTTTTATGCATTTATATTTGTGTACACTGTACATACCTGTTGCCTATAAAAGCCAGAAATAGGTGTTACATCCCTTGGAATGGGAGTCTAAGACAATTGTGAGCAATTATGTAGCTTTTTGAAAATGAACTCAGTTGGTCTCCAAGAGCAACATGTGCTCATCTTCTAAACCAAGGCTCCAGCCACTCAGTTTTTCTTTTTTTTTTTCTCTTTTGTTTTTTATAAAACCTTTTTTTGAGGATATGATATAATTAAAATATTTTTCTATTTTCATGCATCACTTTAATCCCAGCCCACGTACTTGTCCTCTCTGTTTCAAATACAGTGCCTTCTTTCTGTTGTTGTTTTGATTTACTAAGATATTACATCCATATATGTGCATAAGTGTACATGTATACACACGTAGAGCACCACCTGTCAATAAAAAAGCTTATGTCTAATGAGCTGAGATAAAAAATAGGAGGTGGGTCACTGGCAGGAAGACAGAGGATTCTGAGACTTGATGAGATAATAAAAGGAGATACACGAAGATTTGAGATAAATTCAAATGAGACGCTAGAGGAGACTTTGAAGGAGAATATAAGGAAGAAGGCTGGAATTGAGGTAGATTTAACTAACTATGTGGTAGACATAAAGTAGTTTGAATGGGTTAAATAAATTGTTAGCCAGGATAAGAACCAAACTTATGGCCTAAGCATTTAATAATATATAATTAATCACAGAGTTTTCCTCTTGTAAGCAGGAGCTGGAAGGAGAAATATTTATTATTTTTACACACACACACACACACACACACGTGCAAATGCCCTTCATTGGTATGTCCATATCTCCCATTTTCAAGGAAGCTCCAACACTCAACTCTTAACGAACTCATTTTATATTCAATATTTTAAAATTTTATAAATTTAAGATATAAATGTTAAACAAAAAATGTATGCTTGTTTACCTTGTTTACATTCATATGATAATAGAGAAATTTATTTGTATATGTTTAAATATTTAACATAAGTTTACCTTAGAGTTCACAATTTCAACACATGCTTCTTTTACATATAAATTTAATATGATGGATAGTATTATTTTCTTAAGCAAAGGAATTTGAATTGTTTTGTTATGAAAATCTTATGGAACAGATTTTAGAAAGTTCCAACAAATTAGAAGTGGTTAGTCATCACAGAAATAAATACAAAACAACTTTATAGTCAGGGAAGGAATTTGATAAATATAAACATATAACTGTATTTGAAAGTAGAAAGAAGAAGTCATAGGTTATTAGAGAAAAGGATAAGAGCTATTGATCTCACTGATTCATGGTCAAACTGCGACTTGGTTGATTGTTATCTCTGTTCTGAGGATAATGAAGCTATTAAGCAAGATTAAAGTTGCTAAGGTGAATGAATAGTGGTAAATCTACAGAAAACTGTTTCTGCTTGGAAGTGTAATGATCTTTTGCATTGCAAGATGTTTACTATTTTATATATTAATCTGGAAGGAGACAAATTGGAACTTAGGAAATGATCATTCTGCATAGGGGCACAGGCTCACCACTGAGAAATATATGTGAAAAAAAGCTTTTGTCCAAGCAAGATTGAGGCAACAAAAGAAGAAATACAAGACCGTTCAACTCAAAGGGTCCAGAAAATATGAAAAAAGGTGGCAGTTAGCAATATTTTGAAAATATTAAAGATAAGTGTGGCCATGCAAAGCTTATCAGTGCTCTGAACCAAGATTAAGACAAAGGAAATAAAATAGTGCAGGGAGAGACCTGAAGGTTTTATTCGGCTGTTTGTTGCCCACTGAATGACTACAACTTCAAGAGTCAGTTCTATTAAGAAAGGGATGATATATAATTCTAAAGTTTTCTAAAAATTTATAGCAAAACATGGTGCAACAGTTATAAATGGTAAATTAGTACAACTTGTTTATCCAATAAAAGTGGTACCTTATAGAAAGATAAAATGGGGACTATTACAATGTCGTAGTATCTAGGTAGAGTCCTGTGTCCATTTCCACTGAGCATTTCTGTACATCAATGTATTAATTGTGGTTTACTTCTCATATCTGACAGACTTTGGAAGATCCTAGCATGCTCAATGTTACTAGAATAACAAGGTTCATCCTTATGGGATTCTCGGATGTCCCTGAGCTACAGACTGTATGTGGGCTGTTCTTTCTGGTAATGTACCTAGAAGTAATAATGAGTAACTTCCTCCTTATCACTCTCATCACTCTGGATCTGAAACTCCATACACCCATGTACTTTTTCCTGAAGAATTTGTCCCTATTGGATGTCTTCTTTATTTCTGTTCCAATCCCAAACTTCTTTATTAATAACATAACTCACAGTAATTCAATTTCTATTCTGGGTTGTGCCCTCCAAGTGTTTTTAATGACTTCTTTTGCATGTGGGGAAACAATTGTCTTAACAGCAATGTCATATGATCGCTATATAGCCATCTGCTCTCCCCTTCACTATGAGGCCATCATGAGCAGTGGTAACTGTTTGCTGATGGTGGGTGTTTCCTGGGCTACTGGGATACTCTTTGGAGCTTTATACTCAGCTGACACATTTTCCATGCCTTTCTGTGGCTCCATTGTGATCCCACAGTTTTTCTGTGATGTTCCCTCATTGTTAAGCATTTCCTGCTCTCACAGACTTGTCCTCATTTATACAAGTCTTGGAATTGGTGTTTGTCTGGGCATGTCTTGTTTCATCTGTGTTGTGCTCTCTTACTTTTACATTTTCTCCACTGTGCTGAGGATTCCTACTACTAAAGGTCAGTCCAAAGCTTTTGCCACCTGCCTCCCTCACCTCACTGTTTTCAGTATTTTCGTTGCCACTGGTTTTTCTGTCTATTTAAAACCCCCCTCAAGTACAGCATCACTTACAGAGAGAGTACTTTCTGTGCTTTATACCGTGTTGCCTCCAGCACTTAATCCTGTGATTTACAGTCTGAGAAATAGTGATGTCAAGTGTGCTTTGAAGAGATTGCAACAAAATCTCTGCTCAAGTGTTCACTTCATGTAACAGGCGAAAGAATCTATCTAAGGTTTTGTGGCTCACATTTTTTCAGAAAGTTTTGTAATTTTTGACTTTCCAAAAAATGTATATGCTCATTTTTTGCCTTAAGTAAGTAAACACTCAGATGGAGGCTGATATGATTAAAGATCAGAAAATTATATTATATCAGACTAAGCTACAAAGTTATAATACCAGTTTGTGCTCTTCTGTGATAAAGCCATTCCCATTTGCTGAGAATAGCTTTCTAAAATGATCGCTAATTTTCCCTTCATTGTAAGACTGAATGAATATCTATCTGTTCAGTTCATTACTCCTTATCTAGTGAATTTACAAATAAAAGAAAACAACAACAACAACAAAATTTTTGAGATGGAGGAGGCATGTGAACAATGAAGATTAATTCATATATGGTTTCTATGCTACCTACTTAAGTAATTAGAATGAATAGGCCAGAAGCAAACCAGCAGGCCTATATTGCAGTAGGTTCAGTTCTTGAAGAAGTATCAAATTCTTGAGGCAAAGTCAAACCTAGAAAAAGATCATATATGCCAAGTTCTAAAGGGCAAATGGTGGATACCCAGGTTGAGACTACTATCAGAGAGACACTAGAAAGTTCAAAATTTGTGTGACCATTTTTCTACACTTTCTCTTATATAGCAACACTACTTATACATGACAGACAACAGGCTTACAAGTCTAAGGAACAAGTATAAATAACCTTACAAATTCTAAAGAGTCTTAAAAACACAAAGTCCTTTTTTGTATTGCCACAATAATAAAAATAAAATACTGGGGAGTGGAGATTCTGTGACTATCCTAGAAGCCTGCAAGGGGCTTTCTGATCTGTGAAGCTATCTGTCTTTTAGACATTGAGGAGATGGCTTGCAGTTACTGTGTCACCTAAGCTAAAGTTACAAAACTGTATGAGTGGGATGCTGACCTAATGCTACTGGAATGCAAATGATCCCATGATAAATCTCAAATGCTAGACAAAAAGCTCAATTTTTTGCAACTTTCCCCTGCTGGATTTGACTTTTCTGCATTTTTTTGTTCTCATTATCATGTTTTTAGAATAGAAAGATTTGCTGTGTGCCACTGAACATATGAAGCACATAGTTTTTTTAAAGCTCAAATATACTCTTGCAGTTTAGTTCAGGAGAAAATTGAATATGAAATAAAAAACTATTTCTTTTATTTTAAATTGTGTCATATGTATTTGAATGGTGAGTACATATGAGTAAGGATGACATCAAAAGCCAGAACATTTATTGCGGCGTTCTGGATATTCTAATGTGAGTGCTGGAAACAAGACTTCATCCTCTGCAAGATATGTTTCTGCTGTTAACAACTGCCTCATCTTTCTAAGGCACCACAGACATTTGAGCAACGCTAATGTTAGAGTATTAACAGTTTAGGGATTTTTTTTTTATTTATTTATTTTATTTTATTTTTTTAATTTACATTCCAAATCATTTCCCCTTTCCCGTTTCCTCCCTCCCCGAAAGTCCCATAAGCCCCCTTCCCTCCCTCTTTTCTCCATTCAACCCCCTCTCGTTACTCTGTCTTGGCGTGTTCCACTATGTTCATAGCAGCCTTATTTATAATAGCCAGAAGCTGGAAAGAACCCAGATGTCCCTCAACGGAGGAATGGATTCAGAAGATGTGGTATATCTACACAATGGAATACTACTCTGCAATTAAAAACAATGAACTCACAAAATTCCTAGGCAAATGGTCAGAACTTGAAAATATCATCCTTAGTGAGGTAACCCAATCACAAAAGAACACGCATGGTATGCAGTCACTGATAAGGGGATATTGACCCAGTTTAGGGATTTTTAACAGATGTACTAAATGCATTTATACATTAAGCTTAAAAGTAATACATTTAGGGATAAAATTGAAAAGAGAATGATATAAAATGGTTAATGTTTGTTGTAAATTTCATGAATTATAGTTTCAACTAAGAAAATGGATTTTATTTTATTATTATTATTATTTTTTTTACCCGTATGGGTATGTCTTTAAGGGAATTTCCGGAAAGGATTGACCTTGATAGGAAGATGTACTGTGGCTGAGGGTAACTTTCTTTTCTGGTTTGGCAACCTGCTTAGAATAAAAGAATCTGAGCAGAGTACCATTAGAGTATGATAGTTTTATTTTCTGCTTTCTGACTATAGGCATACTGTGACCAGTTCTTTCATGATAGTGCAAATAAGCTTTCTTTGTTATTTGGACTCTACTGCAAAAGTGAGTTAGAATCATCCTTGGTTTCTCAGTTTGACTTCTTTTTCTCTATATTTGATACAGTCTGGAAAGAAGTGACTAATACTGGATATATTTCAAGAGTCTTGTTCAGAGTCTTGTTCAGAGTTCCTAATTTTGTATTTTCAAACATATTTTTTAAAAAACTAAGATGTCTCTGTTATATGTACTATGTAATTGACAAAGTCCATAATTACTCTGTTTCTGGGGAAATACAAACATGTTCTTCATAATCTATCACAGTCTATTTAACATTTGGCTGAGGAACATGTTGTATAGAAAGCAGTAATAATTATAACACTCTTGAAAGGGATGCAGTCTTCATAATACTATTCAGGAAAACCCATCACTGGGGACACCAGTGGAGTATTCATAAGACTTAAAAACAATCTCTTAGAGACATTGTGACTACTTAAAGTTTCTAATTAATCTCCACGAAAAATTATAAAAAGGTAAAATATTTTTTTCACTGCTTGTATTTTTATTTTTCTGATAAGAAAGTGTCGGGAGCCATAATGGGACAAGCTAATATACTAGCAGGTGATCATCCTGACATAGCCTGCTTCGGATTATTAAATAATCTGCGACAGGTGAGCCCTCATTCAGGAAGGCTGTGGGGGACTAATTTTAGGAAAGATTCCTGTCATTAATATGCTTTTCCTATTATTATTATACATATACAATAATCAATAAGTAATAGCACACCCCTTTGGAGCAGATCTCTGCAGATCCACGAAGGTGTATTATCTTATAGTGGTGTTATATAGACAAATAGATGACTTAAGTTTTAATGATGATCCTATAAGAATTCCTAAAATTATATCTGTGATTAGTAAGCTCATTTATAGTGGAACTTCTATTAGGTCCTTTTCTGATCGTCAAAATTGCAATGAGAACTCTGCCAGTCTCCCAATGTCACCAATTAATTCCTCTTAGACGGCAACCAGACTTTCTCCTACTCAGAGCACATTCCAAGAGGTTGTAAAACAATTAACCAAAGGTCATAAAAAGGGAACTAATGATTTATTATATGTAGAGAGCCATTGTAATGTCATATAGCCTTTAGGCATAATTCAGCTGCCTGCATTTCACCTACATCAAGCTGAGGAATTCCAGCCAAACCTCCCCCAACTTGTGAGAGATGTCAGAGCTCCTCCTGCACTTCAAAGGAGCTGCAGTTTCCTGGAAAGGGGGTTAGTCGCCATCTCCTGCAGAGTAGCAGACCCTGTGAAATTAACATCTTCCTGAGAACTGTTATGGCAACATCTCTCAGCCTGGTGGAGACCTGCTGAGAAGACTCACAGCTTTGGGAGGGAGGGTCACATCACGCCCCCAAAGCTTATATCTCCTGTTTCTCCTAAGTAAAGTTGGACTTTGAACAGCTGTGTTGTCTTGATCCCTGTTTTTTTCGTCATCCTTCCCACCCATCCCTAAGTATCTTTCACAGGTCACCGGTTCGCATGTAGCTGCAGGGGGCTACGATTATAGTTGCTAGGACAGAAGATAAAATATTGACTGGGTTTATCTATACAAAATTTCACTTATAACTTAGTTATGGTGTTAAACTTTCCATGAACCTGTAGAGAAGACAAATGATTGATGTTTAGCTAGAAAATTACTCCTAATGGATATGCATGTAAGCATTCTCTATTGTTAACTTATATTTCAATTTATGGTTTTATTTTTGTGTGAACTTGTGATGAACCTTGTAGCATGTGAACATGTATTCTGAAAGATGTATAAGTACTGAAGATAAAAGAGAGAAACATCTCATCTCATTTTCTTTCTCTCTCTCTCTCTCTCTCTCTCTCTCTCTCTCTCTCTCTCTCTCTCTCTCTCTCTCTGTCTGTCTCTCTCTCTCCCTTTCCCCACTTAGAAGAATTTTTCCCTTTCTCCACTTAGGATCTTTCTGCTTTTCCCTTTTAGATAGCTTTCATAGGAATGCCAGGACAGAGAAGTGAGAGGGGGTTGAATGGGGAACAGAAGGAGGGAAGGGGGCTTATGGGATTTTCGGGTAGGGAGGGAGGAAACGGGAAAGGGGAAACCATTTGGAATGTAAATAAAAGAATTTAGAAAATAAAAAAAAATATTTTGAAGATACTAGCCTCCAATAAACAAAGGTCCTGTCATGGAAAATTAAAAAAAAAAAAGAAATATTTTACAACTTAGTAATAAACTCATTAACCACTTAGTGTCCCATTTTACTCCCTGTGACTTCTGATTGGCAGGCTGAAAGATAGAGCCCAGAAGTTCCTGTGGAGACAGTACAAAGGCAATTTACCTAATCTTTAGCAGTTTAAGGAAGAGGTGCTAAATGCCAGAAACTGCAGTTTCTGGCCTCTGACATAGAAGACAGGTCAGCTACATTAGCATAGTAACTTAGACTTAGATAAGTAAACTTTTTATTATACAGCAACCCTAAATTTTCCATAAGACAAAGTCTTACTCCCAGAATTTCGTAAGAAGTTTTACCCCGCTGATGTGCTTCCCCCGCTTTGCTGCCTCAAGAAGAACCAAGAAGAAAGAACACCTTTGCTGGGGTTGGCTCCCAGAAAGAAAGGATTACAATTTAGCTTTCAACATCAAGTTTTCTTACAACCCTAAGATGAAACCCTATCTTATAATTTCTGTTTGCAAAGCATGGTATATGTTTATTGTCCTTTAAGGTGATCTACTGCTAAATTAAACATTAATATGCATGAAAACATTTCCCTCCTCAAGAATACCTGCTAGAAAATCTTCCTACATGTGTCTGAGAAGTAACTTTTCTAGGAACATGAAGAATCTTAAGAATCTTAATTGTTCTAAGGTTTAGATTTCAAATTTCCATTGGTAAAATTATTTTTAGAGTATTATAGATATGGAGAAAATTGGGAGTGGTATTATAAGCAATGTAATTCAGCAGTGATTTATTGACCCTTATTTTCTTGATGTTTTTCTTTATGCATATAGTTGGAATAGCCTAGCAAAGTTCCTGGATCTTAGCCCTCTACCATGTATTGTTCTTGTGTACACAATTTCTCTCTAAATATCCAAATGCTATCCATTCTCAAGTTAAATTAGAGCTGTATTTATAAAATGCCATCTCCAGAGTTCTTTGTCATATATACTTTTCCTTTGAATTTTGGTTGAAAGCCCATAACCTGAAACAATCAACTGATTGATCTCTATACCAAGGTCTTTATTGTCCCAAATCATCTCATATGAAGAATATATTGTTGTTTGTAGAATATTTGCGCAGGATTAACTTTGACTCCTCTAATGGAGAATAAAATACTCTAATAATCTCTGCTTTATTTCCTATTATGTATTCAGAATAACAATAACAAACACATACAGAGAGAGAGAGAGAGAGAGAGAGAGAGAGAGAGAGAGAGAGAGAGAGGCTTGTACACACAGAAGGAGATATTTGTTTTAAAGTAAAATAGTAAAATAAATTTGACCTAGTAAACAACAGTATAGTTTTAACACTAAACAAATGCAAAAAGTGAAGTTGAAACAATGTGACATGTCTGAGAAAAGCAGTCAAGAAAACGATAAAATATTTTGTTGGATTTACTTTAAAGAAATCCTATACCAAAGATATCCAGACTTTAGAAATTAACAGCAAATTAAAAATAGTTAATCTTGACATAAATCAAATAAGAAACATAGCAGTTATTATCCACATAAATCATACAGGAAATGTAATTATAAAAGGTTAGAGGGAGAGAAATATAATAAATAATATTGTATTGGAGATAAATGTTTTCAGAAGTATTGAGTGTGGGGAGCCAAACAAGGTCATTCAGCCATGGCTGTCTTATGACCATGAGATTGTTGAACTAAGCCCTGCCCAGGAACTGCCGATACGGATCGCTCCACTCTTAACCGCGGAATGTCCCTACGTGCGCAGATACCAGATGTCTTCCCAGATGCCCTTTGTGCTTCCTCGTGCCAAGAATACCTTGACCCCTCCCTCCTTTGCATTTTGCAAAGGTCACTTCCCCCTAGCTCCCCCTCCCAACTTCCTCATCCCCACTGCTTAAAATGTGCTGCCTGTGTGACAATAAACGAGACCTTGACAAATGGAATCTTGCTTGGTCTCCTTTCTTTCTCTCCCCCATGACCCTCAGGCAGCGCCTCTTCGGCACCCTGAATAACTAGACCTGCTGGACGGGTCAATTGAGAATGCCAATATTAAACATAGGAAGAACACAAGAATCACTGTCATTGAACATTCTGACTCAGACTGGTCTGGTTGATCTTTTACTCAGTTCTGATATGCAAATTATTAGCAATGTCAAGGTATTTGCAGTTGACCCTACATAAAGAGGCAATCGTTGTTTATTGTAAAGAGAAATGTTAAGATGAGTTATCTTTATTCACTTCTCAGTGTATTTACCTGTCAGATGTATCATTTTGAAGAGGGGAAATTTATTCCACAGTTGGTGAGCACATCTTTTCATAGGCTAAGCCTCATCAGTGAGTCATCTGCATACAAAGCTCCACTATTTAAGCAATGCTTATCCAAAAAAAACCAAAAACTTCTTAGGGTTAATCTGTAGTCTATAATAGATGATGTAATAGACAGCAGTAATAAAATTGGAAATTCATTAGTGTATTGGCTGGTTTTGTGTGTCAACTTGACATAAGCTGGAGTTATTACAGAGCAAGGAGCTTCAGGTGAGGAAATCATACATGAGATCCAGCTGTAAAGCATCTTCCCAATTAGTGATCAAGGTGGGAGGGCCCATTATAAGTGGTGCCATTCCTGGGCTGGAAGTCTTGGGTTCTATAAGAAAGCAAGCTGAGCAAGCCAGAGGAAGCAAGTCAGTAAGAAACATCCCTTCATGGCCTTTGCATCATCTCCTGCTACCTGACCTGCTTGAGCTCCAGTCCTGACTTCCTTTATGAACAGCAATGTGGAAAAGTAAACTGAATAAACCCTTTCCTCCTCAGCTTGCTTCTTGGTCATGATGTTTGTACAGGAATAGAAACCCTGACTAAGAAAAGTAGCAAATTCATCTTTTATTCTGCTTTGGAGAAGATCATTTCTGACTGGGTTGAGGTAGAGACCATGATTGCCCTCAGAGTTGAACAATAAAATTATCAAAAAGTTTAAGACAATCAATCACAAACAAAATAAGGGGAGATATGTCCAGATTTTAATTTACCTTTAGCTTTGTATTGGGCATTTGTAGTGGTTTTAGGTATCTAAATCATTGTTATAGTTCCTTAAAATTTCTTGATGAACCCTGATTAGAATAGAGTTGACACAAATGTTCAATCAATAGGACCAACTTCTGCTGCCCAAACTCATAGCCAATGAACCACTTTGGCAGCCTTCTATATTAAAAAACATTTACATTACAATTCATAACAGTAGATATTTCCAGTTATAAAGTAGCAATGAAAAATTTTGGATGGGGTTCACCACAACATGAGGATCTTATTTAAAGTATTGCAGATTAAGAAGTTTGGAAGTCACTGCTCATAGCCATATCACACAAACACAGGGTACAGTGTACAGGATTAAATAAAACTCTTACATTTTATTTTATCTTTACTGTATTTCACTTTTCTTTTGCATTCGTTTATGATTATTGATGCATACTAGCTGTAGATAATATAGTGTGATGAGCTCCTTAGATACTTGTATAATTTAGGTAATTATTATAAAAATGTACTTTTTATAACTCTCTTAAGTGTTTCCAATATTTCTACTATCCAAACGTTTAAAATATTTTCTAAAATTAATTTTACTATCCATTAAAGACAATCATTTGTATATAAATGGAAAGAAGACCTAATAAAAACATTAAATTTTTTTCTAAATGTTTTATGAAAATATTCTAGAAACAAAACAAGTGCTTACATTCTCCTTGTTTGTTATTGTAAGATCCCTCTGTCCATGTTCTGGTTTTGTATGTGTGAGTGGTGAGTATGTGTGTGTGTGTGTGTGTGTGTGTGTGAGTGTGTGTGTGTGTGTGAATATGCCTGTCTGCATGTATCTGTCTGTCTGCCTGTCTGTTTGTCTGTCTGTCTGTCTGTTTGTGTCTATCTCTTCTGTGTTTGTGCATTTGTATGTTCTCCAAGCAGTCTTCTCTTTGTATTCAAAATAATTCTTTGAATTGATCGTTTCCTTCATAATAAAGCTTCAGTCTTTTATTTTATACATCCATCCAGTCTTTTCCTTCAATTCTTTTTTTGTTTGCTTGTTTGCTTTTTTAGAGACAGGTTGTGTAGCCCTGTCTGTCCTGGAATTCATTCTGTAGACCAAGCTGACCTTGATCTCAGAAATGCACCAGCCTCTGCCTCCCAGGTGCTGGGATTAAAGGGTGCACCACCACTGCCCATCTCATTTCCTCCAATTGTTGAGAGACAGTAAGAATAAATTGTTTTCCTTAGCACTGGAAAAGAATCAGAGATCTGCCTGCCTTTGTTAAGCACAAACAATAAGCTAGTTGGGAAGTATTCACCATGAAATTACGATTTCTACCACACCAGGGCTTCACCACCTCACTTTGTGGAAGGTTGATCTTTATTTTTATTTTTTTTTATTTTTTTTTATTTTCTATATTTTTTTATTTGCATTCCAAATGATTACCCCTTTCCCGTTTCCTCCCTCCCTGAAATTCCCATAAGCCCTCTTCCCTCCCCCTGTTCCCCATTCAACCCCCTCTCACTTCTCGTCCTGGTATTCCCCTACTTCCAGTCTTTCCAAGACCAGGGATCTCTCGGAAGGTTGATCTTAAATTCGGGAATCTACCTGTCTTTGTATCTTTCTGACAAACTGGTGGCTTATAATGTAGCTGTCTTTGTTCCTTTAGATTCATGAAGTCCCTTATAATTCATATTTCATCCTTATATTTTGCATAGCTAAGAAATGAGACATATTTTGAACTCATGAATTGATAGTTCTTTTCCATAGGTGTAAAGGCTGTTCTAAATGTCCTAGTGTTTACCATTCTACTGAGATATTAGCCACACCTACTGCTCATGGAATTGTGCTGTTTCAGATTATGATGGAGTCAATAACTTTAACAGAGAGGACATTCCTCAGAGGAATGTGAAAACAGGTACATTATTACACAAACAAGACTTACACTGACAGCAGACTTAACACTAGTGGAGGCTCACACTGGGATCCTGTCCCAGGGGCAGAAACCATGTTACTCTGTCTTCAGCAGGGCCATGCTGGTCTTGGCAATAAATAAATAAATAAATAAATAAATAGCCTAAACAAAGCATTTTGAGACAAAACAATTCCCCAAAATACTGCTGAGTACTTTTTCTGTGACATTCTACCTCTGGACATGGGGCTCCTTAATTGTGGTTTGTATACATTATATGAATCAGTTGGAAAATTACACATATTTTATCATAATTTTAGATTCTTTAGAATTTAGGTTTTGACTCTATGGGGTATACTTGATTATTATTATTATTAAAATAAGTATTAGAATTATATCAATTATATTTCTTACAAAAATGGTTTGCTTGTTTTTCTATGACAAGATTTCATGTTATATAGGCTAAAATTAGCCTCAATTTTATATTATTTTTCCCCAAATGCTGAAATTGCAGTTATGTGTGGTCCTATACCAAGAATAAATATAATCTCTTAAGTATTATAAAATTAAGTCATATGAGAACTAAATTATTTACACATAGATATACCAACAAATGAATTATTGAATCGTACAAGTTGATTATTTTGTTCAGGGTCTGTGTGAGATATTGGAATTGGGAGGGGTTGAAAACCTTATGAACTCATTTCAAGGAAATCATGATTTAATAGAAGAGCTTGACATTTAAAAGTGAAACTTTTCTAGGAAAATATGAAAAGATTGTACATAAAAATTTCAGTACAAACAATCTCCTCTTTCTACAGTACACAGTAAAGGTCACTGTAGAAATAGGCTGGGCAGTGGAGGCATATGCCTTTAATCTCAGCACTTGGGAGGCAGAGGCAGGCAGATTTCTGAGTTTGAGGCCAGCCTGGGGTACAGAGTAAGTTCCCGGACAGCCAGGGCTACCCAGAGAAACCCTGTCTCAAAAAAAAAAAAAAAAACAAAACAAAACAAAATAAATAAATAAATAAATAAATAAGGCCTGGCTCTACTTCCCAACCCAATGCTCCAAGAAATAAGATTGAGACTCACAATATATATACAAATAACCATATTGATAGGATTCTGTCTAAGCTCCACTCCATTATTACCTGTCAAGAACCATGTATGCCCCTCCCCAGAGTTACCTGCTGTAGAACATATTCTCACACCTCTTCCTCTTTTTATGATCACAGCATTGGTGCCTTATGACTTGAATCCAGAAACTCTGCAGGTTTGCATGCCATTTCAGCCACAACCATGCTTGCTAACTTCAGACAGGTAAGCTCAACCCGCCCCCCACTGGTCAGAACAATTATCTGCATGGTTCTACGTATTTCTTGAGCTTGGAGCTACCCCTGTGTTGTCCTTGAGGATGGGAGACATTCAGTTTTTCACTGACCCTCATTTCTTTCTCCCAGCTGAGAATTCCAGGCTGGGCCTGGTTACCCTCATGTGTCTGGACCTTGAGAATATGTTCTGTGGGGGTGGGGGGTGGGGGGAAGGGGGTGTCTCAGCAGGCGCATGCTGAGGCATCCCTTCCCCAGAGGGACCAGAGACAAACCAGCACAGTATATAATAGAGTTTATTCAGGCCATGGAATGGGAGTTAAGAAGGGTAGTAGAAGCAGAGAAAGGCAGAGAGGGAGAGAGTATAGAAGCAGAGGCCAGCCATCACCACGTGGAGAGAGGGGGGAGGGGAGGAGAGTCCAAGAGGGGGCAAGAGAGAAGGTAGGAGAGTGTAAGAATAAGAGAGGCAGGAGGAGTAAGAGAGAGAGAGGAGGGGGTGAGCAGCCCCCCTTTATAGAAGGCCAAACCTACCTGGCTGTTGCCAGGTTACTGTGGGGAGGGGCATATCTGGCTCTTGCCAGGTAATTGTGGGGTGGAGCTTAGACAGAATCCTAACATCCCCCACTTTTGGTTTAATTAAAAAGAAAAAAAATTAAAAAGAGGTGATGGCAAAGCAGGAATAGGGTCGTCGTTGTGATTTCTGGATGCTTCATGCTGACATTGGGGCCATGTGTCTCTGGGGAACCTAGAGAAATGGGTATGGGGGATGTTTGTCCAGTCTCAGGAGACTTGGCTGCTTCCTTGCTGTCTAGGGTCTGTGGAGCCATCTAAGGATAGGTCAGAAGAACAAGTCCAATAAAGCCATCTATGTCTGAGAGGAGATTGGAGCATCTGAAGGTTGCTTCTCAGGAGCTGTCTTGGATGTTGCAAGGGCTGGGACTTGACAAAATGTTGAAACACAGTAGTATAGATAGGGAATAAGATTAAGTACATTTGGGAGAAATAAAAAAAATTCTTAAGATGTACAATTGAAACCTAGAGGAATCCCACCCTTTGGAATAAGTAGTAAGTTGGAACTTTGGGCAGATATACTTATATGGATGGAGCCTATTTGGTCCACGAGAGGTAGATCTGGGTGGGTGTCCTGTAGCTAAAAAGTTTACTAAAGAGATAACAACATGTGTTAATGACATGAACAGTCTTTAAGATGAGCCTTTTGTGGAGCAGAAGGAATAAGATTAAAAAGTTGGATTATATAGTGGAATATTTATTATTGGAGTTAGGCAAATCTATAGGTACTCAGATAATGTTAGGACAGTAACATAACAAGAAGAGGAAATATGAAGCATTTAATGGAAACAGAGTTTAGGTAAGGAGATAACTTTCTAGCTGTCAATGCAGTCAGAAGTCTGAGGAATAAGCAATAATTTAGCAGTTATATTATTTAAAAAATGACAGATTTCAGTAGACAGCAGTTCTCTATGGTCTCTGGTCTCCATGGTGACTTGGGCTGTCATCCTGGCTTTTAAGAGCAGGAGATGCAGGGCTTTTTCTCTGTAGAATGGATACACATGACATGAAAAATAGCTTACCTTTGTTTAGCTTAGTAATTTGACTCAAGGTATCTGGTCTTGTCCCCTGCGTTCTTCTAGGCAGCATCCTGTAGCAGTGTCTACATCTTCTGAGACTTTATGGGAGAAACTGTTAGAGGCCTTTGGGAATTCTGTCTGCCATAAATTTAATAATTAACAAACTTCTGACAAGATAGAATACCAACAGTCAAGATAGGATAAGAATCTTAAGTAGCTTTGACAGATCGTGTAGGTAAAGGAAAGTATGCTGTTTTATTAGTCAAGAGGCTAGGAGCAGAATAAGAAAGCTGGCAGCAGTGGCATAGGCTATTGGAACAAGCCAGAGGTGTGGGAGCACTGATAGGTAAGGCTTGGGTCTTTTTCATTTACCAGATTGCTGGCAGTATGTGTGAAGATCCCTTAAAATATACAGTTGAAGACAATTTAGCACCAATAGCGTAGAGGGAAGTGGGAAGGAAGTTACTATTAGCAACAAGGTTACAGCCAAGTTAGAAATTCATTTCACGAGAAAACCTAGTTGTCCTGCTACATTTCCCAGAAATGTCAGGAAAGCAACCCAAGGGCCCTATGTCCTAACACGAAGAGGCTGGCCAGGCCTCATCTGGGTCTAAGGGTTCCTCCAGTCAACAGGAGAAACTCCTTACCAATTACTATGGTTGGAGTCTGTTTGTAGGAATTTGCAGTCTGGTAGCAGGAATGTGAACCTGTCTGACAGAGGTGGTGCACCTGTAGGGGCCAGCACCACAGGTAAGCAAGGCTGCAGGGCAGAACTTTTTGCGAGCAGTGGAGTTGTGTCCTGCAGTGGGCAGGAAAAGAAGGACCTAAAGTAGCTTGTTTTGTATCTTAGTAGCATGCTTGTGGCCATGCAGAACCACCCTGCTGAGACCGAAGCAAGTTGAGGGAGCTCAAACTATCTGTCCTGAGGATCAGAGAATGGGGGATGGGTCAGGAGGGAGGCAGAATTCTGGGCATGGTGGAGGCAGGAGCCAGACCTCCATTTCAGGCAAACAAGCCAAAACAGTAGGCCGCAAATGAGAAGAGGAAAGAGGGAAAAATAACAAATGGGCCCGCTGAGACACTCCCTTCCTCCACACGGCCTCAGAAAATATTCTCACACCTCTTCTTCTTTTTATGATCACAATATATATAGCTAGGCACTTCTCTGACTACAATAATAACTTAAGATAAACCATTTATTTTAATCTACATCTGCCATATGGGTGTGGTCAGATACCATGTGTCAGTCTCCTCACATCTTGAGCAAATCTCTGACTAGCTCTATCCCAGAGTTCCTTCTCCTGCTAGCTGTTCTACCTCCTATTTCTGGCTGACACCATATTCCATCAACTTTTTAATTGACAGATGATGCATCCAAACAATCCACAAGATATTCTCTCTGTAGATCATAGAAAAAGAACATTGAGTGGGCTATTGAATAGGACTAGGAAGTGAAGAGCTATAATTTATCTGAAAACATGCTTCTAATTTTTTTTACATTTATGTATTTATTTATTCATATTTTTTACATCCCAAAAGCTACTTCCTTCTGGTTCCCACTTAGAGAGTCCCTCCCCTCATCCTCCCTCCCCTTTTTCTCTGAGAGTGTAGGACCCCTTCTGTATCTTCCCACTCTGTTACATCCTCTCTCACTGAAGCCAGATCAGGCAGCCCTGCTACATATGTGGGATCAGAAGTTCAGCTTTTCTTTCTCCTGTGCCCAGTTTGGAGAGTCTTCAATACTCATGACAAGGCAAGTGTCCTGACTGTAAAAAGGTTTCAGGGCACTGAAATCAACATCTGAATATACAGTGCACAAGAACATAGTCCAACACTCAGCAGTTGTTTTCTGAGGCACAAGATTGACCACTTAAACTATATCTGTTGCTCTCTTAGTAGGAGTAACTTGGCATAGGTATTTTCAAACATACGAGCTTTTCTTTTTCTGCAACTGGGATATACCTTGATCCATAGCCACACTGGGCATTTTTAAAGAACTCTGTACCTGCTACATAGTGTCAGGC
Organism: Tokudaia tokunoshimensis; assembly: GCA_036184795.1. NCBI lineage: Eukaryota > Metazoa > Chordata > Mammalia > Rodentia > Muridae > Tokudaia > Tokudaia tokunoshimensis. The sequence continues at coordinate 61,150,495 of BTHU01000001.1, read as the reverse complement.
CTCCACCTTTCCATTACAACTTTAATCTTGGCTCTTTTATTGCAACTAAGGCTAGATCTTTACTAGTACTAGTATTCTGTCTAAACTCTACCCCACAATTACATGGCAACAACCAGGTATGTTTCTCACCAAAATTACCTGACAATAGCCAGGTAGGCCTGATGCACTATAAAAGGGGCTGCTAGCCCCCTCCTCCCTCTCTTGTTCTCTTGGGCACTCTTCCCTTCTTACTCCCTGTCCCCTCACTCCTCCTCATTAATTTCCCTTCCCTATCCCCTCCCCTTTCTCTCCATATGGTCATGTTCAGCCTCTACTTCTCCATTCTCTCCTTCTCTCTGCCTTTCTCTGCCTCTAGTACCTTCTTAAACTTCCCCTTACCCTGAATAAACTCAATTCTATACTAAACTTCCATGTGACTGGTCCCTGAGTGGGAAGGAATGCCTCAGTTTGGGTGCACTGAGACACCTCCTTCCCCCATACTTTACCACAACCCTATAGGACATATCACTTCTCTCTTTATCTTTTTATAAACACATCATTTAGTGTTCTTTCATGGACTTTCATAATGTCAAACCTCAGCAGCTGTCCTGATTTCTCATAAGTCTAAGACTCAGTTCTAATATATATTAGAATGATGTTATAACAACTGATGACTACTGGGAGCAGGAGCACTAACTGCTTCTAAAATGAACCTCATAACTAGTTATAACGTTATCATCCTTGAGACCATTTAAACACAAATGAACAAAATATATAGATTTTTATGTAGGTTGTGCTTGTATATATGTGCATATGTATGTGTATGTATAATATATATATGATAAAGAAAATAGGGCATCAATTTGAGAGTAGGGGAATATACTAGGGGTTGGAGTGAGGGGGTGTAGAAATGCCTAGAGGGACAAAAGGGAAATAGAATGACGTAATAATATTTTAAGTAAAATTTATTGAATGAATAAACAAAAATGATGGCACAGAAATAAAAAGAACTAAGATTATTATATGTATACCAACAAGTTAAATAATCAGATATGAATTAATTTCCAGAATTAAGCAACTGATATAGACTTGTTGGTTTCTGAGATCATAAGTAACAAATAATGACACTGGCTAAGAATTTGTTGCCCTAAAATAATTTAAAGTTTACATGGTTTCAAGAATAAATTCTTTATTTTTTTTAAAGATTTATTTATTATATGTAAGTACACTGTAGCTGTTTTCAGATACACCAGAAGAGGGCATCCAATCTCATTATGGATGGTTGTGAGCCACCATGTTGTTGCTGGGATTTGAACTCAGGACCTCTGGAAGAGAAATCAGTGCTCTTAAGAGCTGAGCCATCTCTCCAGCCCTACATTCAACAGAAATTCAGGAAAATTTATTTCTACAATGATAAACACTCAAAAAGTAATATTAATAATATTATCAATACTTAAATACCAAAGCAAGAAAATGTCACCAAAATAAAATGAAAGAAGATGAATAACTGAAAAATTTTAGGATATGACACATGTGTTTGCAGATCTTATATTTAGTGCATTAAACAGTCAAACTTCTTCTTCAAGTATAATTTATCTTTGCACTGGAGAAAATGTCAACATAAGCAATTAATGATCTTGACATATTAATAGATGTAAAGATAAAAATCACATGCTAATTTCAACCAATGCGGAAAAGCATTGTATAGTATTCAACACCATTAATTTACAAGGCTTGAAATCTTCTATGAAAGGGATTGTTTGTACTGTGAAAGTAAAATCTTCTAAGGTTTGCTACAAATCAAAATTGACGCTCTTGTTTTTATCACCTCCACTGAATATATTATTGGGAAAAATTTCCAGACCTTGCATACAAAAAATATATAATTTTGGTAGCTGCAGTACCCCATTGGGCTTTTGTGTGGTTTGTTGTTGTTTCTTTGTAAATTTTTGTTTTTAGATTACATTATAATTACATTTCCCCACAAATAATCCCTCAAACACCCTCCTACTCTTCTTTATATCTATAACACCTATTTTCAAGTGGTTATTGCATGCATAAATTATTTGTTTACACATATATATTCTTAGTAAGCTTGTATAGTCTGTACATTTCTTGTATAGAGGTTTTCATGAATAGCCATTTGGCATTAGACAACCAACATAATGCATTTACTACATCTCCTTAAAAACCAGTTAGTATTAATAAAATTCAAACATTAAATTTGCATTTAATTTATTTAGTATTATTATAATTTATTTAGTATTATTATATATAATATTACTATAATAATATATTATTATGTATTATTAATATTTTATTATATATTATATAATATTATATATTATAATATATAATATATTATATATTATATATAATATATTATATATTATAATATATAATAATTATATATCATTATATATTATATAATGATATATAATATAATATATTATTATATATTACTAATAATATATTATTATATATTATTATATAATAATATATAATATATATTATTATGTATAATAATAGTATTATATATAATATTATTATATTATAATATAATTTATTTAATATTATTAAATTTGCATTTAATTGGCAAATTTAAATAACATGTTTTAAAAAATAAGCTGGTACTATGTTAATTCCTGTAGAAATTTGTAAGTAAATTTATTATATTTTGATGATCTGAATGTTTCCTTCAATGATGGATATTGATATTTGCATACTTTTAGGACTAGTACAATACAGATGCATTTAACATTTTTATTCAAACTATGAAAAACTTGAAAAAATATACAAATATGTGTGTCAACAAGATGTGTTATAGCAAATGATGGAGGAATCACTGATTGTAAAAGACAAATATCTACTTTAATGAAACATGTCAAGTTCTTTATAAGACTAAAGAAAGGAATGAATTCTCTGAAAGTAATAAGATATACTAACACTTTTTACCATCAAAAATAGACACATTTAAAATATTCCAACTATAAAGGTAATTTTTAAACTTATGCTCAAATCTGATGATAGGTTTTAAGTCGGTCTTAAACGTGATTTATTCATGTTTATGAAAAAGTTAAAACTTATAAATGGTTTTTATCAATTTACTTCAAATTTTATTATTTTTTAAAAAAAGTTAAAAAATTTCTTCATTTTCTACTGAAAGCCATGTATAGTTAAATTGGAATTTTAAAACGTGACTTTAACAAAAATGAACACATCTTTGTGTAATTTTGGTATTAACGTAATTGTGGCTTCATAGAACGAGTTGGGTAGTGTTCCTTCTGTTTTTATTTTGTGGAATAGTTTGAAGAGTATTGGTGTTAGGTCTTCTTTGAAGGTCTGATAGAATTCTGCACTAAAACCATCTGGACCTGTGCTTTTTTTGGTTGGAAGACTTCCAGTGACCACTTCTATTTCTTCAGGGGTTATAGGACGGTTTAGATGGTCTATTTGATTCTGATTTAATTTTGGTATTTGGTATCTGACTAGGAAATTGTCCATTTCCTCCAGATTTTCTAGTTGTGTTTAATGCAGGCTTTTGTAGTAGGATCTGATGATTTTTTGAATTACTTAAGTTTCTCTTGTTATATCTCCATTTTCATTTCTGATTTTGTTAATTTGGATACTGTCTCTGTGCCCTCTGGCTAGTCTGGCTAAGGGCTTATATATCTTGTTGATTTTCTCAAAGAACCAACCCATAGTTTTGCTGATTCTTTGTATGATTTTACTTGTTACATTAATACAAAAATCACAAAAAGATTCGACAAAGAAAGAGAATCTCAAGCAAATTTCTCTTATGAATATCGATGCAAAAATACTCAATAAAATTCTTGCTAACAAAATCCAAGAACACATCAAAACGATCATTCAACACGATCAGTAGGCTTCATCCCAGGGATGCAGGGATGGTTCAATATAAGGAAGACCATCAATGTAATCCACTTCATAAACAATCTCAAAGAAAAAAAAAAAACACATGGTCATTTCATTAGATGCTGAGAAAACATTTGACAAAATTGAGCATCCTTTCATGCTAAAAGTCTTGGAAAGATTAGGAATTCAAGACCCATATCTAAACATAGTAAAAGCAATTTACTGCAAACCGGTAGCCAACATCAATCTAAATGGAGAGAAACTTGAAGCAATCCCACTAAAATCAGGGACTAGACAAGGCTGCCCTCTCTCTCCATATCTTTTCATATAGTACTTGAAGTTCTAGCTAGAGCAATTAGACAACAAAAGGAAGTCAAAGGGATACAAATTGGAAAAGGAAGAAATCAAACTATCACTATTTGCAGACGATATGATAGTATTCTTAAGCAACTCAAAGAACTCCACCAGATAACTCCTACAGCTGATAAACAACTTCAGCAAAGTGGCTGGATATAAAATCAACTCCAGCAAGTCAGTAGCCTTCCTATACTCAAAGGATAAGCAGGCTGAGAAAGAAATAAGAGAAATAATACCCTTCAAGATAGCCACAAACAATATAAAGTATCTTGGTGTAACTCTAACCAAACAAGTGAAAGATCTGTATGACAAGAACTTTAAGTCTCTGAAGAAAGAAATTGAAGAAGACCTCAGAAGATGGAAAAATCTGCCATGCTCATGGATTGGCAGGATTAATATAGTAAAAATGACCATCTTGCCAAAAGCAATATACAGATTCAACGCAATCCCCATTAAAATCCCAATTCAATTTTTCATAGAGTTAGAATGAACAATTCAAAAATTCATCTGGAATAACAGAAAACTCAGGATAGTTAAAACTATTCTCAAGAGTAAAAGAACTTCTGGGGAAATCAGTATCTCGGACCTCAAGCTGTACTATAGAGCAATATTTTAACCCTATTGTGTTAAAAACTGCATGGTACTGGTATAGTGACAGGCATGTAGATCAATGGAACAGAATTGAAGACCCAGAAATGAATCCACACTCCTATGGTCACTTGCTCTTTGACAAAGGAGCTAAAACCATCCAGTGGAAAAAAGATAGCCTTTTCAACAAATGATGCTGGCTCAACTGGAGGTCAACATGCAGAAGAATGCAAATTGACCCATTCTTATCTCCTTGCACTAAGCTCAATTCCAAGTGAATCAAGGACCTCCACATAAAACTAGACACACTGAAACTAATAGAAAGGAAACTAGGGAAGAACCTTGAACATATGGGCACAGGGGAGAATTTCCTGAACAGAACTCCAATAGCTTATGCTCTAAGATCAAGAACTGACAAATGGGACCTCATTAAATTACAAAGTTTCTGTAAGGCAAAGGACACTGTCAAAAGGTCAAAATGGCAACCAACAAACTGGGAAATGATCTCTATCAACCCTACATCTGACAAAGGGCTAATATCCAATATATACAAAGAACTCAAGAAGTTAGATTCCAGAGAGCCAAGTAACCCAATAAAAAAATGGGGTACAGAGCTAAACAAAGAGTTCTCACCTGAAGAATATGTAATGGCTGAGAAGCACCTAAAGAAATGTTCAACATCCTTAGTCATTAGGGAAATGTAAATCAAAACAACCCTGAGATTCGACCTCATACCAGTCAGAATGGCTAAGATCAAAAACACAGGAGACACAGTTGTGGGCAAGGATGTGGAGAAAGAGGAACACTCCTCCACTGCTGGTGGAATTGCAAGCTGGTACAACCACTCTGGAAAGCAGTCTGGCGGTTCCTCAGAAAACTGGGCATGACACTCTGGAGGACCCTGCTATACACTCCTGGGCATATACCCAGAGGCTTCCCCTGCATGCAATAAGGACACATACTCCACTATGTTCATAGCAGCCTTATTTATAATAGCCAGAAGCTGGAAAGAACTCAGATGTCCCTCAACGGAGGAATGGATTCAGAAGATGTGGTATATTTATACAATGGAATACTACTCTGCAATTAAGAACAATGAATTCACGATATGCCTAGGCAAATGGTCAGAACTGGAAAATATCCTTAGTGAGGTAACCCAATCACAGAAGAACACACATGGTATGCAGTCATTGATAAGGGGATATTAACCTAGAATTTCGGAATACCCAAGACACAATTCACATATCAATAGATTTCTAAGAAGATGGAAGGAGAGACCCCTGGTCCTGGCCAGACTGGGTGTAGGGGAATGCCAGACAGAGAAGTGAGAGGGTGCTGAATGGGGAACAGAGGGAGGCAAGGGGCTTATGGGACTTTCATGGAGGGAGGAAACAGGAAAGGGGAAATCATTTGGAATGTAAATTAAAAAACTTAGAAAATAAAAAAAAAGAATGAACAGTCTCTTTATCAGTATTGGTAAGAGTGGTTTTGTATACTTGATATATTAAGCATCATTTATCTCTTTAAAAAAAGAAACTGCATATGATTTCCATATATTAAATATATATTTTTAGTAAAATAAAATATCAAAATATACTAAGGAAATTCTTCATGATTTAGCCCACTACCAAAAACATCTTTACAGTCATTGGGAGAGAGATAGAGAGCTAGCTCAGTAGTTAGGGATATTTTCTAGTCATGCAGAGGAAATGGGTTCTGATTCCAGCACATATGGTGGCTCCCACCATTTATAACCCCAGTTCTAGGGGATATAACATTCTTTTATGGGCGCAAAGGGTACTGAATAAAAGTGAAATGCACAGACCCATGCTGGCAAAATATCCATATATATGTATTCAGAATGTGTGTGTGTGTGTGTGTGTGTGTGTGTACATGTGTTTGCGTGTACGTGTGTTTGTGTGTTCGTGTGTGTGTATGTGTGTGTGTGTGTGTGTGTGTGTGTGTGTAACATCTATTGATGAAAAACGAGATCATGAAATTGAAGACAGCAAGAAGGGTATATGGCATGGTTTGGAGGTAGGAATGGGAAATCAGAAAGAACATGCGTTTATTATAATTTCAAAAACTAAAACAAATAAATAAGTCTTTTAAAATGTTGTGAAAGCAGACTTACATAATTTTTACACAAGGCAATATATATCTACTTGGTTTCAGTGTCCAGGTAGTTGGGATAGCCAGGCTCGGAGATAGTCAGGCATAATATTGCTTCAGTCTCAGGCAGCTTGTGTGTAACCTGCTCCAAGAACTGGGCAGATCTGCAGTAACCAGCGCACCAGCTCTGCTGTGGGACTTCTGCCTTACAGAGGGACCCCCCCCCCCGCACTGGGAGGGAGCCTACCAGCTTCCCTTTGGTGACCTCTGTTCCGGGATCTACCGCACTGAGGAGACAGGTACGCAGGTTCTCCCCAGTATAACATCGCTTGGGACACAGCCTGTTGGGGCTTCCATCTGCTCCCAAGAACTGGACCGAGCTGTGGTCGTCTGGGCGCCAGCCCTGCTGTGGGCCATCCCCCCTGCAGGGTGACCTGTGCCACCACCGAGAGAGAGTGCAGAGTGCACTCAGCCATCTTTGCTCCAGTGTCCAGGTAGTTGGGACTGCCAGGCTCGGAGACAGACAGGCATAATATTGCTTCAGTCTCAGGCAGGTTGTGTGTAACCTGCTCCAAGAGCTGGGCAGGTCTGCAGTAATAGACGCGCCAGCCCTGCTGTGGGACTTCTGCCCTGCAGAGGGACGCCCCCTCGCCCCCCCTGAGAGATCACACACCCCTGCACAGGGCGGGAGCCTACCAGCCTCCCTTTGGTGACGTCAGCTCTGGGAATCCACTAAGCTGAGCCTTTGGATGTGCAGGGATTCCCCAATATAACATCACTTGGGGCAAGGCACATCAGGGCTCCAAAGTCACACAGGAGCAGGGCAGGCCCCAGGAATCAGTGCCAGGGGAATCCCATTAATCCAGGGGGGCCAGAAATAGCTTTGTAGTCTCACAGGAGGTCCAACCAACAGCAGTGACAGCAGGACCAACTAACACCAGAGGTAACCAGATGGCAAAAGGCAAACGTAGGAAAGTTATTAACAGAAATCAAAGTAATATGGCACCATCTGAACCCCATTCTCCAACAGCAGCAAGTCCTGGATACCCCACCACACCCGAAAGACAAGATCTGGATTTAAAATCACTTCTCATGATGCTATCAGAGGATCACAAGAAGGACACAAATAAATCTAATAAATAATTACAGGAGACCATGCATCAAGGGTTAGAAGCCCTTACAAAGGAAACACAAAAATCGCTTAGAGAAATGCAGGAGAACATGGATCAACAGATGGAGGCCCACAAGGAGACAACACAAAAATCGCTTAAGGAAATGAATCAATGGTTAGATGCACTTTCAAAGGAATCACAAAAATTGCATAAAGAAATGCAGAAGAATATGGGTCAACAGATGGATGCCCATAGGGAGGCAACACAAAAAGTGCTTAAAGAAATGAATCAATGGATAGATGCCCATACAGAGGAAACACGAGAACTGCTTAAAGAAATGCAGGAGGCGTTGGATCAACAGATGGAAGCCCATGAGGAGGAAACGCAAAAATCGCTTAGAGAAATACAGGAGATCTTGGGTCAACAGGCAGAAATCCTGAAAGAGGAAATGCAAAAATACCTTAAAGAAATACAGGAAAATACAAACAAACAAGTGAAGGATCTCAGCAAATCCATCCAGGATCTAAAAAAGGAAGTAGAAACAACTAAGAAATCACAAAGGGAGACAACTTTGGAGATAGAAAACCTTGGGAAGAAATCAGGAGTCACAGATGCAAACATCAACAGTAGAATACAAGAGATGGAAGAAAGAATCTCAGGTGCTGAAGATACCAAAGAAAGCATCAACTCAACAGTCAAAGAAAATGCAAAATGCAAAAAACATGTAACCCAAAACATCCAGGAAATCCAGGACACAATGAGAAGACCAAACCTAAGGATTATAGGTATAGATGAGAGTGAAGATTTGCAACTTAAAGGGCCAGTAAACATCTTCAACAAAATTATGGAGGAAAACTTCCCTAACTTAAAGAGAGAGATGCCGATGAACATACAAGAAGCCTACAGAACTCCAAACAGACTGGACCAGAACAGAAATACCTCCCGTCACATAATAATCAAAACACCAAATGTTCTAAACAAAGAAAGAATACTAAAAACAGTAAGAGAAAAGGGCCAAGTAACATACAAAGGAAGACCTATCCGAATCACATCAGACTTCTCACCAGAGACTATGAAAGCTAGAAGATCCTGGGCAGATATCATGCAGACACTAAGAGAGCACAAAGGCCAGCCTAGACTACTCTACCCAGCAAAACTCTCAATCACCATAGATGGAGAGACCAAGATACTCCATGATAAAACCAAATTTTCACAATATCTTTCCACAAACCCAGCCCTGCAAAGGATAATAGGTGGAAACCGTCAATACAAGGAGAGAAACAACACCCTGGAAAAAATGAGATAGTAACCTTCTTACATCAAACCCAAAAGTAGATAACCACTCAAACATAAAGATAGCGTCAAGAATGGCAGGTGGCAATAATCACTATTCCTTAATCTCTCTTAATATCAATGGTCTCAATTCCCCAATTAAAAGACATAGACTAGCAGACTGGATACGTAAACAGGACCCAGCATTTTGCTGCATGCAGGAAACGCACCTCAGTGTCAAAGACAAACACTACCTCAGAGTAAAAGGCTGGAAAACAATTTTACAAGGAAATGGTCCCAAGAAACAAGTCGGAGTAGCCATCCTAATATCAGATAAAATTGACTTCCAAACTAAAGTCATCAAAAAAGACACAGAAGGACACTACATACTGATCAAGGGAAAAATCCACCAAGAAGAACTCTCAATTCTGAATATATATCCTCCAAATGCAAGGGCACCCTCATTCATAAAAGAAACTTTACTAAAGTTCAAATCACACATTGTACCTCACACAATAATAGTGGGTGACTTCAACACCTCGCTCTCTGAAATCGATCGTTCAGGAAAGCAGAAAATAAACAGGGACACAGTGAATCTAATTGAAGCCTTGGACCAAATGGAACTAACAGATATATATAGAACATTTCATCCTAGAGCTAAAGAATACACCTTCTTCTCAGCACCTCATGGTACCTTCTACAAAATCGACAATATAATTGGTCACAAATCAGACCTCAACAGATATAAGAAGATAGAAATAATCCCATTCCTCCTATCAGATCACTATGGAATAAGGGTGGTCTTCAATGGCAAAAAAAACAACAGAAAACTCACATACACATGAAGGCTGAACAATGCTCTACTCAATTATAACTTGGTCCAGGTGGAAATAAAGAAAGAAATCAAAGACTTCTTGAAATTTAATGAAAATGAAGGCACAACATACCCTAATTTATGGGACACAATGAAAGCAGTGCTAAGAGGAAAATTCATAGCCCTGAGTGCCGCCAAAAAGAAACGGGAGACAGCATACACTAACAGCTTAATGGCACACCTGAAAGCCCTGGAACAAAAAGAAGCAAATACACCAAAGAGGAGTAGAAGGCAGGAAATCATCAAACTCAGGGCTGAAATCAATCAAGTAGAAACAAATAAAACCATACAAAGAATCAACAAAATGAGGAGTTGGTTCTTTGAGAAAATTAACAAGATAGATAAGCCCTTAGCCAGACTAACCAGAGAGCACAGAGATAGTATCCAAATTAATAGAATCAGAAACGAAAAGGAAGAGATAACAACAGAAACTGAAGAAATTCAAAAAAATCATCAGATCCTACTACAAAAACCTGTATTCAACACAACTAGAAAATCTTGAGGAAATGGACAATTTCCTTGACAGATACCAAGTACCAAAATTAAATCAGGATCAAATAGACCATCTAAACCGTCCTATAACCCCTGAAGAAATAGAAGTTGTCATTGGAAGTCTTCCAACTAAAAAAAGCACAGGTCCAGATGGTTTTACTGCAGAATTCTATCAGACCTTCAAAGAAGACCTAACACCAATACTCTTCAAACTGTTCCACAAAATAGAAACAGAAGGAACACTACCCAACTCGTTCTATGAAACCACAATTACACTAATACCAAAAGCACACAAAGATCCGACAAAGAAAGAGAATCTCAGGCCAATCTCTCTTATGAATATCGATGCAAAAATACTCAATAAAATTCTTGCCAACCGAATCCAAGAACACATCAAAACAATCATTCACCACGATCAAGTAGGCTTCATCCCAGGGATGCAGGGATGGTTCAATATAAGGAAATCCATCAATGTAATCCACTACATAAACAATCTCAAAGAAAAAAACCACATGGTCATCTCATTAGATGCTGAGAAAGCATTTGACAAAATTCAGCATCCTTTCATGCTAAAGGTCTTCGAAAGATCAGGAATTCAAGGCCCATATCTAAACACAGTAAAAGCACTTTACAGCAAACCAGTAGCCAGCATCAATCTAAATGGAGAGAAACTTGAAGCAATCCCACTAAAATCAGGGACTAGACAAGGCTGCCCTCTCTCTCCATATCTTTTCAATATAGTACTTGAAGTTCTAGCTAGAGCAATTAGACAACAAAAAGAGGTCAAAGGGATACAAATTGGAAAGGAAGAGGTCAAACTATCACTATTTGCAGACGATATGATAGTATACATAAGCGACCCAAAGAACTCCACCAGAGAACTCCTACAGCTGATAAACGACTTCAGCAAAGTGGCCGGATATAAAATCAACTCAAGCAAGTCAGAAGCCTTCCTATACTCAAAGGATAAACAGGCTGAGAAAGAAGTAAGAGAAATAATACCCTTCACGATAGCCACAAACCATATTAAGTATCTTGGCATGACTCTAACCAAACAAGTGAAAGATCTGTATGACAAGAACTTCAAGTCTCTGAAGAAAGAAATTGAAGAAGACCTCAGAAGATGGAAAAATCTGCCATGCTCATGGATTGGCAGGGTTAATATAGTAAAAATGAGCATCTTACCAAAAGTTATACACAGATTCAATGCAATCCCCATCAAAATCCCAACTCAATTCTTCATAGAGTTAGAAAGAGCAATTCAAAAATTCATCTGGAATAACAGAAAACCCAGAATAGCTAAAACTATTCTCAAGAGTAAAAGAACCTCTGGGGGAATCAGTATCCCAGACCTCAAGCTGTACTACTGAGCAATAGTGTTAAAAACCGCATGGTATTGGTACAGTAACAGACATGTAGATCAATGGAACAGAATTGAAGACCCAGAAATGAATCCACACTCCTCTGGTCACTTGATCTTTGACAAAGGAGCTAAAACCATCCAGTGGAAAAAAGATAGCCTTTTCAACAAATGGTGCTGGCTCAGCTGGAGGTCAACATGCAGAAGAATGCAAATTGACCCATCCTTATCTCCTTGCACTAAGCTCAATTCTAAGTGGATCAAAGATCTCCACAAAAAACCAGACACACTGAAACTAATAGAAGGGAAACTAGGGAAGAACCTTGAACATATGGGCACAGGGGAGAATTTCCTGAAGAGATCTCCAATAGTTTATGCTCTAAGATCAAGAATTGACAAATGGGACCTCATTAAATTACAAAGTTTTTGCAAGGCAAAAGACACTGTCAAAAAGACAAAGCGGCAACCAACTAACTGGGAAATGATCTTTACCAACCCTACATCCGACAGAGGGCTAATATCCAAGATATACAAAGAACTCAAGAAGTTAAACTCCAGAGAGGCAAGTAACCCTATTAAAAAATGGGGTACAGAGCTACACAAAGAGTTCTCACCTGAAGAATATCTAATGGCTGAGAAGCACCTAAAGAGATGTTCATCATCCTTAGTCATTAGGGAAATGCAAATCAAAACAACCCTGAGATTCCATCTCACACCAGTCAGGATGGCTAAGATCAAAAACACAGGAGACAGCAGTTGTTGGCGAGGATGTGGAGAAAGAGGAACACTCCTCCACTGCTGGTGGAATTGCCGGCTGGTACAACCACTCTGGAAAGCAGTCTGGCAGTTCCTCAGAAAACTGGGCATGACACTCCCGGAGGATCCAGCTATACCACTTCTGTGCATATACCCAGAGACTTTACCTGCATGCAATAAGGACACATGCTCCACTATGTTCATAGCAGCCTTATTTATAATAGCCAGAAGCTGGAAAGAACCCAGATGTCCCTCAACGGAGGAATGGATTCAGAAGATGTGGTATATCTACACAATGGAATACTACTCTGCAATTAAAAACAATGAATTCACGAAATTCCTAGGCAAATGGTCAGAACTTGAAAATATCATCCTTAGTGAGGTAACCCAATCACAAAAGAACACACATGGTATGCAGTCACTGATAAGGGGATATTGACCCAGAATCTCGGAATACCCTAGACACAATCCGCATATCAATAGATTTCTAAAAAGATGGAAGGAGAGACCCCTGGTCCTGGAAAGACTGGATGTAGGGGAACGCCAGGACAGAGTAACGAGAGGGGGTTGAATGGAGAAAAGAGGGAGGGAAGGGGGCTTATGGGACTTTCAGGGAGGGAGGAAACGGGAAAGGGGAAGTGATTTGGAATGTAAATTAAAAAAATAAAATAAAATAAAAAAAATAAAAAAAAAACACAACTTGACTTAAAACAGCTTAACTTCCCATTGTGAAGGGAAATGGCTTTGAGAGTTAACAGAGACCTGTTACTTCTCAGAAAGAATGGAGACTATATTTGAAATTAACTCAGTTGGTTGATTATTATTAGTCATCTTCATAATTGGAATCTCCAATATTGGACTTATTACTAGACCTCTTCATAATTGAGTAAACTGATCACATTAAAGGAAGGAGAAGTGTCATTATAACTCTTCTTTTAGATTAATTTTTTAAGTCAGTTTTAACAGTCTTCACTGTTCTCTGCCCCACATAATCTAAAGCTTACAGCAAGGCAGTGTGTTTAATCTGGGACATAGGCAAGTAAAGTCACCATTGTCAGGGCACTCAGCAAGTTCACGGGTCGGCATAATTTTTGGCATGTCATACTCATCACTATAGCAGCTAGAATGCTTCTGTAGCATTCTGTGGAAAAACATAAACATGCCTTCTTCTCCATATTAAATTACTGAACATGCCATATAACAATAAGTTAATCTTTTCATCTCACCTAGGCATGAGTATGCCTAGTTGTTGGATGTTATACACTCAGCAAGGAGTTCCTTGGCATCCAAATTTTTAAAATTTCCTTAAAATTATAAAGTATAATTTAAACTAAAAATATAAAGTATAATTTAAACAATATGCACAGGGATACAATTTCCCTCCTTTTTTGTTTTTTATTTAGAAGATATTGTTTAAAAGTTACACAATATCTAGTCTTTGAGAATTATATCACATTAAATTGTTAAATTGATAAATGTTAAAATAAACTGTCTAAAACAACTTTCAATATATTACAGATATGGAGACAATTAGGAGTGCTATTAAAAGCAGTGCAATTTAGCAGTGATCTATTTACCCTGATATTTTTGATGGTTTTCTTTATGCATAAAGTTGGAATAGCCTAGCAAAATTCCTGGAACTTAGCACTCAATCAGACATTCTTCTTGTGTACACCATTTCTCTGAAAATGACCAAATGGTATCCATTTTCCTGTTTCATTTGAGCTACAATTATAAAATGTCACCTGCAGAGTTGTTTGTCCTATATATTCTTCCTTGGAATTTTAGTACAAAGCTGATAACCTGAAACAATTGACTAATTAACCTCTATATCAAGGACTTTTATTGCCCCAAACCATCTCATATGAAGACTATTTTGTTGTTAGTAGAATATTTGTGTATGTGTATCTTTGACAACTCCAGTGGAGAATAAGATACTCAAATAATCTCTGCATTATTTTCTATTATGTAGTCAGTATAACACACACACACACACACACACACACACACACATACACACACACACACACAGGCTTGTGTGTAGGTGTGTACACACAGAGGGAGAGATTTGTTTTTAAGTAAAATTAAGTAAAATATATTTGACCAAGTAACCAACAATATATTTTTAGCACTGAACACATGCAAGAAGTGAATTTTCAACATTAAAGAAAAATAGTCAAGAAGAAAATAGAATATGTTGTTAGACTTACTTTAAAGAAATCTTATAGCAAAGATATCATGGCTCTAGAAATTAACAACAAATTAAAAATACTTAATCTCCACATAAATCAAACCAGAAACATAAAAGTTAATATCTATGGCAAATGATTGGAGAGAAATTTAATAAATAAAATTGTATTGGAGAGAAATGTCTTCAGAAGCCTTAAGAAGAATGCCAAGATTAAACAGAGGAAGAGCACAAGAATCACCATCATTGAACATTCTGACTTAGACTGTGGTCTGGTTATTTTTCACTCAGTTCTGATTATTATCAATGTCAAGGTGGCAGCTGACTCTACTTAAAAAGGCAATCCTTGAACAGAGATAACCAGATGGCTAAAGGCAAGCACAAGCACCCTACCAACAGAAACCAAGGCCACTTGGCAACATCAGAACCCAGTTCTCCCACTACAGCAAATCACAGATACCCCAGTACAATGGAAATGCAAGAGTTGGATTTAAAATCATATCTCATGATGCTGATAGAGGTCGTCAAGAAAGACTTAAAATAACTCTCTTAAAGAAATACAGGCGAACATCGGTCAACAGGTAAAAGCACTTAAAGAGGAAACAAAAATCTCTTAAAGAAATATAAGCGATCATGGGTCAACAGGCAGAAGTCTTAAAGAGGAAACAAACAAACAACAAAATCCATCAAAGACTTAAACGAAAACACAATCAAGGGAAGGAACTGATGAAAACCATCCAGGATCTAAAAGTGGAAGTAGATTCAATAAAGAAACCACAAAGGGAGACATCTCTGGAGATAGAAAACCTTGGAAAGAATTCAGGAGTATTAGATGCAAGCATCAACAACAGAATACAAGAGATAGAAGAAAGAATCTCAGGTGCTGAAGATACCATAGAAAACATTAACTCAGCAGTCAAAGAAAACGCAAAATGCATAAAGCTTGTAACCCAAAACATCCAGGAACTCCAGGACACAATGAGAAGATCAAACCTAAGGATAATAGGTATAGGAGAGAGCAAAGATTTCCAACTTAAAAGGCCAGTAAATATCTTCAACAAAATTATAGAAGAAAACTTCTGTAACCCAGAGAAATAGATGCCCATTCACATACAAGAAGCCTTCAGAACTCCAAACAGACTGGACCAGACCAGAAAGTCCTCCCAGCACATAATAATCAAAACACCAAATGCACTAAACAAAGAAAGAATATTAAATACAGTAAGGGAAAAAAAGGTCAAGTAACTTATAAAGGCAGATCTATCAGAATTACACCAGACTTCTCACCAGAGACGATGAAAGCTAGAAGATCCTGGGCAGATCTGGTACAGACCCTAAGAGAACACAAATGGCAGCCCAGGCTACTATACCCAGCAAAACTCTCAATCACCGTAGATGGAGAAACCAAAATATTCTATGATAAAACCAAATTTACACAATATCTGTCCACAAATTCAGGCCTACAAAGGATAATAGATGGAAAATACCAACACAAGGAGGGAAACTACACCCTAGAAAAAGCAAGAAAGTAATCTTCTTCCAACAAACATAAAAGAAGATACCCACACAAACATAAAAATAACATCAAAAATAACAGGAAGCAACAATCACTATTCCTTAATATCTCTTAACTTCAACGGACTAAATTCCCCAATATAAAGACATAGACTAACAAATATTTTTCATGTAAATCTTCAATTTTATCAGAAAATGTTTGTAATTCCTCTTTCAGTTAATGTAGCAATGTTTTTTATGTCTACCATTTTATCTGCATTATTTTTCATGACAATCTTCAATTTTCCTATATATTTCTTCTATTTTATCAGAAACGGTTTCAATGTAAATCTCTGATTTTATCACAAAATATTTTTAATTCCATCTTCAATTAATTTAGAAAGGTTTTTTATATCTACCATTTTATCTGTGTAATTTTCCATGAAATAGTCAATTTTTATGTGTTTGTCTATATATTTCTTGAATTTTATCAGAAATATTTTCCATGTAAATCTTCAATTTTACCTGAAAATGTTTATAATTCCATGTTCAATCAACTTAGAATTATTATTTTTTTTGATTTAATTATTTTTTTAATTAGGAATATTCTTTATTAACATTTCAAATGTTGTCCCCTTTCCTGATTCCCCCTTTCCCCAATCAACTCTCCCCCACTTCCTTTTCCTGGTATTCCTCTACTCTAAGGCATCAAGTCTTTCCAGGACCAAGGGCTTCTCCTCCCTTTGGTGTCTAACACGACAGTCTTCTGTTGCCTATCTGTCTGGAGCCATGGGTAACTCCATGTGTACTCTTTGGTTGATGGTTTTGTCCCTGGGACCTCTGGGAATACTGGGTGACCCATAATGTTTTTCCTCCTGTGGTGCTGCAAACCCTTTCAGCTCCTTGGATTCTTTCTCTAGCTCCCCCATTGGGGACCCTGTACTCA
The DNA here is from genome assembly GCA_036184795.1 of Tokudaia tokunoshimensis. NCBI lineage: Eukaryota > Metazoa > Chordata > Mammalia > Rodentia > Muridae > Tokudaia > Tokudaia tokunoshimensis. Next base: position 61,133,089 of record BTHU01000001.1, on the reverse strand, counting down.
CTTCAATGGCTGGTTGAGAGTGTCCCCCTCTGTAATTGTCATGCACTATGAGAGTCTCCCCAGTGATAGCTATATCCGGCTCCAGTCAGCCAGCACTTGTGGGTATCCACAATAGTGTCTGGGTTTTGTAACTGTATATAGGATGCATCCCTGGGTGGGGTAGTCTCTGGATGGTCTTTCCCTCAGACTCTGCTCAACCTTTTGTCTTTGTATCTCCTTCTGTGGGTATTTATTTTCCCCTTTCTACAAAGGGCCCAAGGATCCATACTTTGTTCTTCCTCCTTCTTGGGCATCATTTGATATGTGCCTTGAGTCTTGGGTATTCCAAGATTCTAGACTAATATCCACTTATCAGTGATTGCATACCATGTGTGTTCTTTGGGGATTGAGTTAGCTCACTCAGGATGATATTCTCCAGTCCCATCCATTAGAATTATTTTTATGCCTATCATTTTATCTCTATAATTTCCATGATAATCTTCAATTTTAACATATTTTTCTATATATTTCTTCAATTTTATCAGAAATAATTTTCATGTAAATCTTTAATTCTATCATAAAATGTGTCTATTTCATTTTTCAATTAATTTAGCAATGTTTTTATGTCTACCACTTTACTCTTTAATTTTCCATTTAAATTGTCAATTTTAATGTGTTTTCTATATATTTCTTCTATTTTATCAGAAGTATTTTCCACATAAATCTTCAATTGTATCATAAAATGTTTTACTTTCTTTTTCAATAAAAATAAAAAAATAAAAATTAAATATAAAGAGAAATGTTGTCAAGATAAGTTACCTTTATTTACTTTTCAGTGTATTTACAAGTCAGATGTATCATTTGGAAAGGGGGAAATTTGTTCTATAGTTGGTGATCATATCTTCTCATGGGGTAAGCCTCATCAGTGAGTCATCTGCCTACAAACCTCCACCATTTAAGCAATGCTTATCCAAAAAATAAAGACTTCTTAATGATCACCTAATAGATGGTGCAAATTACAGCAGTGATAAAATTGGAAATATCATAGGAAATTGATCTTTTCTTCAGTATTGGAAGGAGATTCTTACTGGCTGGGTTGAGTTAGACACCATGATTGCCCTCAGAGTTGAACAAAGAAATTATCAAAAAGTTTAAGACAATCAAACTCTAACAAAATAATTAGAGATATGTCCAGATTTTATTTTACCTTTAGCCTTGCATTGGGCATTTGTGGTGGTTTTAAGTATCTAAATTATTGTTATACATTCCTAAAATATCTTGATGGAACCGGTTAAGAAAGGAGCTCACACAAATGTTCAGTCCATAGGACTAACTTCTGCTCCCCAATCTTATAGCCAATGGTTCTCAACCTGTGGGTTTTAACCATTTTGGCAAGCTTCTATATTCAAAGCTATTTACATTATTAATCATAACAGTAGCATATTTAGAATTATAAAGTAGCAATGAAAATTTTATGAATGGGGTTCATCACAACATGAGAAACATATTTAAAGTATTGCAGATTAAGAAGTTTTGAAGCCACTATTTATAGCCATATCACACAAACACAAGGTTTAGTGTACAGGATGAAATAAAACACATTTTTCAATTTTTTTTCATTTTACCTTTCTTTTGCATTCATTTGTTTATGATTACCGATGTTTATTAGTTGTGCATGATACAGTCTGAAGTGTTTCTTAGATACATGTGTAAATTAGGTAAAGATCATGTCAAAATTCTTTTTATACCTATCATTTTAATTGTATACAATGCTTCTATTATCCAAACTTTCAAAATAGTTTCTAAAGTTAACTTTAACACAGGCAATATCCTTAAAAGGACAATTCATTGTTATATAAATGGAAAGAAGACCTAATATAAATATTGAAAATTTTCAATACTTTTTATGAAAATATCATAGAAACAAAACAAGACAAATTTATATCATAAACTGTCATGCTAATCAAATGTTACTTTAAACAGTGCCAAGTTAAGATTTCATATCTCAATTTTAGAAAACTTACATAACATATATAGTACCTTAAGGAAAATTTAAATTTGAGAAAGAGACAGTGTTAGCAAAGAGAGGAATGTTAGCAAACAGTAAGCAACAACAGAGAGGGGAAAGAGACATATAGAGACTGCATAGAAGGAAGAGGGGAAGCAAATGAGAGGAAGGGAGAGAGAAAGACAGGACATTTTTATACAAGTGTAGTAGTACTTTAGCTTATTTATTGACCTTTTCTATTGAGCATTTCTGTACATCAGTGTAGTTATTTGGAACATTATGAATTTTTACTCACTACTCTTTAACTGCTGACAGACTGTGAGAAGAATCTAGTATTTCCAGTATCACTGAAGCAATGAGATTCATTCTTCTGATTTCCCTGATATCCCTGAGATACAGACAGTATGTGGGATCTTTATCTTACTGATTTATCTTGAAACCCTAAAAATTAATGTTCTAATCATCACTTTAATCCCACTTGCAACTTCACAAATCAATATATTCTGTCCTGAAGAATTTTTCTGTGTTAGATGATTGTTTTGTTTCTGGTTCAATCCTAATGGTCTTTGTCACAAAAATTCCATTTCTATTCTGGGTTGTGCCTTCCAGGAACATAGAGGTGTACACACACACACACACACACACACACACACACACACACACACACACAAAATAAATAAATTTATAACATATATATAAACATATATATGTAGACATATATATATATATATATACCATACATATATATATACAGTTTGGTACTTGCTTGTAGTTTCAGAAATTTAGTCAATTATCATATGGTGAACATGGGAGCATGCAAGCAAACATGGTGGTTGAAAGTAGCTGAGAGTTCTATATCTAGATTGTCAGAAAGTAGAGAAACCTTCAGCGATTTGAAATCTCAAAGCATGCCCTTACCAAAACATTTTCTCCTCCAATGCAGCAACATACTAAATAATCCTTTTCAAGTAGTGTCAATCTCCATGATCCAGAGTCTTAGAATTTTATTGCTGTGAAGAGATAGCATGATCTTTGCGACTTTCATAAAGAAAAAAACATTTTATTGGGGATGGCTTACAGCTTAAAGGTTTAGTCACCTATTGTTATGGCAGCAATAATGGATGAAATGCATTTTGCATTATGATTTGGCTACAAGCCTATGGGGGCCATGAATGAAATGTCGTGATTTGAAAAAACATGCCCTCATAGACTCATAGGGAGTGGCACTATTATGAGGTATGGTCTTAATGGAGTAGGTGTGCCATTTTTGGAACAAGATTGCTCTCTGTTTATTTCCTACTGCCTGCCAATCCAGATGAAGAACTCTCAGCTTCTTCTCCAGTACAAGGTCTACCTCCATGCTGCATTCCAGGTGTTTTAATTATTTCATCTGCATCTGGGGAAGTATTTGTCCTGCTGGCCAAGTCATATGACTACTATGTTGCAATATGTTTCCCCTTGCACTATGAGGCCATTATGAGGAGAAACTGTGATGATGGTGGTAGTTTTGTATTTCACTGGGATATACATGGAATACCTATGAAGCTGTATATAGAGCTGCCATATTTATCATGCCTTTCTGTGGCTCCAATGTGATTCCACAGTTTCTCTGTGATGTTCCTCCATTGCTAATGAGTTCCTGTTGTAAGATACTTAGGGTCATTTAAACAATCTTGGGATTGGTGTTTGTCAGGCATGTCTTGTTTCATCTTTTACATTTTTTTCCACTATGTTGACGATTCCTACTACTACAGGTCAGTCTAAAGCATTTGCCACATGCATCCCCTCACCTCATAATTTTCAGTCTTTTATTGCTACTGCTTGCTTTTTCTTTCTGAAGCCATCATCAAATGCACCATCAATCACAGATAGGCTGTTATCCGTGCTACATACTGTGATACTTCCAGCACTTATCCTGTGATTTACAGTCTGACTAACACTGATGTCAAGTGTGCTCTGAGGAGGTTGCAGCAAAATATCTACTCAAGAAACTTACATTAATTAACACTTCACATTAACTTTCAGTGTTATAGTGCTTCACAATGTACAAGCAAGTTTTACAATTCTGACATTATAAAGACAAGTGTAGATATTTATATTTTGTCCCAAGTAGAAAAACACTTGGGGTAATGCTGGGATTTTCTAAATTCAGATAATTATGCTATATGAGAATAACATGAAAAGTCAGGGTATCATTTTCTGTTCTTGTATGATAAAAGTGTCCTCATTTGGCTATTAGCCCTCTGTCAGATGTAGAGTGGAAAAATATACTTTTTCAATATGTAGGCTCTTGTTTTGTTTATTGATAGTGTCCTTTGCTTTACATAAGCTTTTCAGTTTCATGATATCACATTTATTAATTCTTGACCTTGGCGCCTGAGCCATTGGTGTTTGTCTCAGGAAACTGTCTCCTATACTGAGGAATTCAAGGCTATTGCCCACTTTTTGTTCCATTATATTTAACGTATCAGGTTTTAACATTGAAGTCTTTGATCCACTTAGACTTGAGTTATGTTCAGGGTGACAAATGTGAATCTGTTTTCATTCTTCTACATGCCGACATCCCAGTTAGAGCAGCACTATTTTTTGAAGATGCTCTTGCTTTTCAATTATATGATTTTGGCTTCTTTCAGAAAAATCAAGTATCCATGGGTGTTTGGGTTTATGTCTGAGTCTTTGATTCAATTTCACTGATCATCCTCTATGTTTCTATACCAATACTATGCAATTTTTATTACTATTGCTCTGTAGTACAGGTTGAAGTCAAGGATGGTGATACCTCCAGAAGTTCCCTTATTGTACAGGATTGTTTTAGCTATACTTATCTTATTGGTTTTCCATGTGAAGATGAGAATCCTAAATACATGAAGAACTCAAGGAATTAGATACCAACAGCCAACATAACCTGAATGAAAACTTGAGTTACTGAGCTAAACCAAGTTCTCAACAGAGGAATCTCAAATGGCAAAGAAACATTTAAAGAAATGTTCAATGTCTTTAGTCATCAAGGCAGTACAAATAAGTATGACTATGAGATTCTGCCTTATTCCTATCAGAATAGCTAACATCAAAAACTCCAGGGACAGCACATGCTGGCCAGGATGTAGAACAAGAGGAATACTCATTTATTTCTGGTAGTAGTAGAAACTTGTACAACCACTGTGGAAATCTGTTTGGCAGTTTCCCAGAAAACTGGAAATAGTTCTACTTCAAGACCCAGCTCTACCACTCTTAAAAGATGGTCCACCACTCCACAAGGAGACTTGCTCAACTATGTATGTTCATAGGAGCTTTATTCATAATGTCCAGAATTTGGAAACAACATACTTTTCTGTCATCTGAAGAAAGAATGAAGAAAATGTTGTTCATTTACACAATGATATACTACTCAGCTATTAAAACAAGGATACCATGAGTTTTGAAGGCTAGTGGAAGGAAATAGAAAATAACATCCCGAGTGAGGTAACCCAGACCCAATAGGACATGAATGGTATGTACTCACTTATAAGTTCTTCTGTGTGTATGTATGTAATGTATGCACATGTATACATCCTTTGTGTGTTTGTGTATATGTGTTTAATTCTTTTTCTGTACATGAACTTATGGAGGCCAGAGGTCACCTTTTAGGTATCTACTCTATGGTTCCCCACATTTGTGTTAAGTCAAGCTGACTCACTGATCCTGAAATGCATATATTTGACATTTGGAGAGCCTGGATGGACATTATGCCCCAGGAATCAACTGTCTCCCTCTCCTACATTAACTGAATAATAGACATGCCATCTCACCTATCAATCATAACAGGTTTGCAGATCTATATGGACATTCTTATGTTTATCCAGAAAACATTCATCAACTGAGCCATCTCTCTACCATATTTCATGTTTTTAGTGGAAAATAAGTCAAATACATTCTATAGTACATATTTGAAATTGTTTATTAGCCAAACTAACTAATGATATAGGGGAAAAAGAGAGGGTTGATGTACTTTTACATAGACCTATGACAATACATTACACTTTTGAATATTTTCTAAAAGGAGATAGTCTTAATGATTCATATTTTTTATTGACTGAGAATTTCATATATTTATACTCTTTGTTTTGGTGAAATTTAAACTCCATTTTTTTCCCTCTTCAGTCTCTCTCCTATCTTACCACCTTGATTTCTTCCCACCTCATGTAACTTTTGTTCTTTTTTCTTAACACCACAGAGTTCACTCAGGGCTGTCTGTAAGTGTATAGCTTATAGGAACACAGGTAGTCTCTCTGGAGAAATATTCCTCAAAATCCTACTCTACCTCTCCCAGTAGCTACCAATTGCAACAGTGCTGCATATTTCCATTCATTCTCCTGGTCCTCTAGTCTTCTCTCCTGTCTTCCCCCGTAGATGATCCTGCCCTGCTTCCCACCCCCCCACACACACCCAGATCGCTCCCTTCCTCTGCTTCTGGTGATCATTTTGTTTACCCTTCTAAGAAGGATTAAAGTATCCATACTTGGACCTTCCTCAGAAACCTCAGCTCAGCCTCATGTTTTTTTTTTTTTTTGGTCCAAAAATTCCTCAGTAAAGATAGGTACATCAAAGATAGTGAAACCATCACAATCCACAGCCTGGTGCCCCTTAATGAGGGTGTTCATGAACTCAGAGAAGGATTCTTCTTTCCCTCTTTATTTTGTTTACTTGGATCTCCTTGCAGACCTTGTAGGTCTCTTACTGCTGGTATAATTACAGCTCCTTCAAGTACTGCTGTTTCTCCTTCTAAGCCTCATCAATGTGCTGTGGCTTCTCTGCTGCCTGCAGCTTGCTCCCCAAATGCTCAGCATTGTGACTGACCTCTGGAAAGTGCAAATGTGAGTTGTGGGTATGAATCTTATTTAACACCCTCATAAAGGAAAGGAACATAGCCTGGAATCCTGGACTTGAACTCACAGGGGAGAATCTTCTTTCATTTCTTGCGTTTGGGCCAGCCTTTTTTCTTTATCACCTAAGACTTCTGCTTTCAGGCATGAAGACCCTAGCTGCTCACCTGTTTCACAGTCAATGATATAGGGGAAAAAGAGAGGGTTGATGTACTTTTACATAGACCTATGACAACACATTACACTTTTGAATATTTTCTAAAAGGCCCTGTGCTAGCTTAGAGTTTTGCCTCCTCCAGGTACAGTGGCCCACATTGCCTGGTGGAGACCTGGAAACAATGCCTCTCTGGGCGGGGCCTCTGGAAAAGAATCTATCAGGGACTTGGGATGTGGTGACAATTCAACCAAGTGCCAAAAAATATTTTATACAAAATGTTCTTTTATTTCTATCCTTTTATTTTCATTTTCCCATTAATCCCTTAACATCCTGATCACACCACCCTCTTTCCTCCTAGTCTCACCTACACCTGGGTCCCCAAAACCTCTCTACTTCACCTCTGAGAATGCAGAGGTCTTTCCTGGTAAACCAACCCACCCTGATACCTCAAGTCAATACAGAACTAGGTACATCCTCTCCCACTGCGGCCAGACATGACAACCCAGCTAGGGGAGCAGGATCCACAGGCAGGCAAAGAGAGTCAGGGGAAGCCTCCATTGCAGTTGTTGGGGTAGCCTCATGAAGACCAGGTTGGGCATCTGCTAAATATCTTTGTTGGAGGTAGGGTAGAGAGGAATAAGTCCAGACCACGTATATGCTCAGTCTCAGCGAGCATCCAAGATTCCAGGTTAGTCAACTCTGTTGGTCTTCTTGTAGAGTTCCTAACACCTCTGGGTTTGTCAATCCTTCCCCCAATATTCCCCTAGGCTTGCTGAGCTCCTTATAAGGTTTGGCTGTGGGTCTCCTATCTGTTTTGATCAGCTGCAGGGTGGAGAACAATTACCCTAAGCTCCTGCATGTGAATCTAGGCAGACATTCCCAAACATAGCCTGAAGCTCCAGGTAGTTGAAGGAGGAAGGCAGGTCAGCAACATGTCCATATAGAACTTCTGAGGACAGCTGGGCAGACTTACACCTAAATTGGCAGGGCTTGCTACTGCATGCAATTATGTCACTCTCACACAGGGCACTGGTGTATCTAGATCAGCAATGACAAATACATTTTAATCTCATTATCCCCTCCCTCATTTTCTACCATAGCTTCTGCAACTTCCTATCAATACAAAACATCCGCCCCTTCTCTCTCTCCTTAGAGAATAAGCAGACAAACAAAAACAGAATAAAACAAGCAAACAGGTTAAAACACACACACTTCCTGATCACAGCTCGCTCTTTCCTCCCAGTCTCTCTCATCGTAAAACATACATATGCATAGAAACACAAAATCAGAAAGCATAGTATAAAAGGCAAAGATCAGCTAGGTTAACAAATGCCAGAACAAGCATCAGCATGGAGAGGGGTTCTGAGAGAAGAGGTGTATGGGAGCAGCAAAAGACTTGCCTTGAAGTCAAATCCTGGATCCAAACTGATGACCTGTGTTCTGTTTGAAACAACTTTTCCAGTATGCTTCTCTCTATGTTCTGCTATCTCTCTGGAGATTTCTCTTTTTGTATACTGCTTGCTGGCCATTCTAAGAGATCTCTCTATTCATATTCTGCTTCCTTGTATGTGTGTGTGAGAGAGTGCCTGTCTATCTGTGTGTATCTGTATTTCTCTGTCTGTCTGTGTGTATGTATGTATGTATGTATGTATGTATGTATGTGTCTCTCTCTTTTGTGCCTGTTACTCTGTCTGTTCTCCAAGGAGTGCTCCCTTTTTATCCTAAAAAATTCTTTGGATACATTATCTCTTTCAGAATATAAGTCCAGTCTTTATTGTGTATATCACTTAGTCATTTACTTCAATTCTTAAGAGACACTAAGAATGTATTTTTTCCCTAGCATTTCAAAAGAATCAGAGCTCTTTCTGGCTTTGTTAAATACAAACTATAAGCTACACAGGTGAGATACTGTGCTGAAATTACCATTTCTACTATATCTGGGCTTCACCTCCTTACTCTGTCATATGCTGACCTTGAATTCAGGGATCTGCCTGCCTTTGTATCTTTTTGACAAACTGGCTCATAGTGTAGCTGTATTTAGAACTTTTTTCCATAGCCTGAAGTGATGTCCTGAATGTCCCAGGGTTTATCATTTTACTGAGACATTAGCCACATCTTCACCTACTGAACTTGTACTGTCTTAGATTATCATGAAGTCATTAACATTAACAGAAAGAACATTCCTCAGGAATTTGGAAACATTTACATTATTACAAAAAGAATACTTACAACCACAGCAGCCATTAACACTAGTGGAGGCACACACTGGGGTCCTATCCCAGGGGCAGAAACCATGTCACTCTGTCTCCACCAGGGCCACACTGGGCTTGGCAATAAATTAAACAGCCTAAACAATGCAATTTGAGACAAAACAATTTCCAAAATACTGCTGAGTTCTTAAGAAATTCAAGGAAAAGACAAACAAAAAACTGAAGGAAATTAATAAATTCCTTAAATAATTCCCAGAATGCTGGGGGCAGGAGGGAGAAACAAGTGGATGAAACTGTTCAAGACATGAAAATTGAAATAGAAGTAATAAACAGAAAGTGGAAAGTGGATTCAAATTCCCAACTCTAACCAAGGAGGCAGTAGCAATTGATATCTCCTGGGAAAGGCAAAATGAGTTGTCTTCAGTAGAGTGTCCCTGGGTATGTCAATCACACTTCAGGACACTTCACACACTTCAGGCTCATGGTCCGGGAGTAGCTGGCTAACATAAACACACTCAATGTTTTTTTGTTTTTAATTTTTTAATGTAAGGTGCTTGTAAGAAGCTGTGCCATACCACTAAGTGTCTGAAAAAAATAAAACCCAAAACAAAGCAGAGAAACAAATAAGCAAACTAGACAAATCTAAAACTATTAACAGCACATCTGAAAGCTTTAGAATAAAAAGAAGAAATCACACACAAAATGAGTATATGGCCAAAAATAATCAATCCTGGGCTGAAATCAGAAAAACAAAACAAACAAAAAAAAAAAAAAAAGAAAAAGTACTAAGAATAAGGGTATTTTGTTTGTTTTTTGTTTTGTTTTTTTTTGTCGTTGTGGTTGTATTTTTTTTTTTTAGAAAATTGATAAGAATGGTAAACCCTCACTCAAATTAAATGTAGAGAGAACATTCAAAATTACCAAAATCATCATACATGTCTGCATGCTGTAATGTTCTTATGATAATAATAATAAACTGAGTTTCTGAAACTGTAAGCAATCACCAATCAAATACTTTCTTCTTTTATATAAGATTTCCTGTCGTCATGGTGTCTCTTCTTAGCAAGAAAATACTGAGTAAGACAACTTGTATTTAAGACATTAACAAAAAAAATGAAGAAGAGATCAGAAGATGGAAAGATTGTAAGCCTCTGGCAAGCCTTAGCTTAGCAGAGAACCCCCAGAGTGAACCATGTAGAGCAGGGAACTTATGTAAAAGGCAAGAGGAATTTTTTGTTCCAACACATTGGTGTCATCCTACACCCAAAGAAGAGATAGCGACCACCTCCCCCCTCTGCCCCAAGCCCATTTGGCCAGTCTTTATACAGTTTTCCAGAGCAGCAGCCATTGCGCACAATGTGATTGGCAGAACAGGGTAACTTTTAAATTGATTGGTCTCTAGAGAATGAGGTGCAGCAGTGCCTGTCCTGCAGAAGGTGTTTACATTCTCTAGATCTCTCCCACCCCTCCCCAATCCCCTGAAGGTAGCCAAAGGTTCATCTGCCCTGCGGAATGTGTTTACCTGGTCTAGGCCTCCCTCAACTGCAGATCTGTCCTGCAAAATGTTAATTAGCCTTCCTCTTCTGGAGGGGTCTGGTGGGATTTTCCAAAAGATCTTGAATTGACTTCTTCAAGATCTTCCATGCTCATGGATTGACAGAATTAATATAGTAAAAACGATCATCCTACCAAAAGCAATCTACAAGTGCAAAACAACTTCCATCAAAATTTTAATACAATTCTTCACAGAGATTGAAAGAGCAATTTTCAGCTTAATATGAAAGCACAGATACAAAACAACACAAACACATACAGGATAGTTAAATACCCATGAAAAATAAAAGAAGCGTTAAAAGTATCACCACCGATGACCTGAAAATGAACGACAGAAATATAGAAAAATAAAAGCACTCTACTGGCGTTAAACAAATATACTGATCAATAAAATCAAATTGACAATTCAGGCATAAATCCATAAACCTACTAACACAGGGTTTTTGATAAAGAAGTCAGAAATATGCAGTGGAAAGAAGACAACATCTTCCACAAATGGTGCTGGTTCTGTATCTGGATAGCTACATGTAGAAGAGAAATATGAATAGATCCACACCTCCTTGAATAAGACTCAACTACAAATGTTTAAAAGACCTAAACATAAACATTGATATATTAGAACCAGATAGGAAGTGGGGAGTAACCTTGAATTCACTGAAAAAGTGTCCAAGCCAGCTCTGAAAGTCAACAGAGCCTGGAATGAATGAGTAAGGATTAAAGAAAATAAAACAACATTATAACATGACTCCAGCCAGTGCTGAATAAGTTTTTTTTTTCTACTTTTATACCATTCTAGGTACTTTCAAAGAATAAGGACAGTTCATAGATCAAAAACAACGTAATCAAATTAGGCAATAAAAAAAGTCCCATAGTCAATGTATATAGGGACTTATCAGGATGACCCAGATAAAAGGAATGCCATATATTCCTATGCTGTGTTTATCTTGAGCCTTACATTAGTCCAAATGTAAATATTCTTATCTGAGGATATTGTCAAGTATATTTACACTCGGCTACAAGTTCTTGTTCTTGTTCTTGTAGCCGAGTGTAAATATACTTGACAATATCCTAAATGTGGGATCAAGGGATCTCCACAGCAAAAGAAAAGAATTTCTTAACAGAACACAATTAGAACATGATCTAAGATCAACAATTAACACACTGTCCCTCACAATATTAAGAAGCTTCTACTGTTATGCCCAAGTTTCAGATACCCAGAGACTATCAAGGAGCCAATTCCTATGAAAAACACATAAGCGTCTTTATTATGAGTTCTAGAGGAAGTTCTTCCAGCATCCCCTTGGCAGCAGGTCAGAGTGAGAACCCTGAGTCTAGGGGTTCAGGGTTTTTATGGTGGTTAGAGAAAACTTGGGGAATTTCCATACTGGTCAGCAAGTTAATATTTTAAAAACTGCATTTCTGGTGTAATCTGCAGGATTCAAACAGAGGCCAGAACCACCAGACAAATGGTCAGGTTATCTATTCTCTGCAGGATGTCTTAGGTTATCTCTGTGTACCTTGGTCCTGCTATTGTACCATTACTGGTTGTTGCTAAGATAGGGCTGATCATGGGGTCCCCAATGGAGGACATGAAGGGCAGACAGGAGGAACTGAAGGGGTTTACAGCACCATGGGAAGAATAATGATATTGGCCACCCAGATGCCCCAGGACTCTAGGGACAAAACCATCAACCAAGGGGTACACATGGTTTCAGCCAAAATTGTTGCAGAGGAGTGCCTCGTCTGGCATCAGTGGGAGGAGAGGTCCTTGGTCCTGTGATGTCTCAATAGATGCCCCAACAAAGGGAAATCAAGGGGGGGGGAGGTTGGAGTGGATTGGGTGGAGGGGCATATACTTGGAGGCAGGGAGTGAGAGGAGGGGATGGGAGTTTTCGGGGAGGGGGATAACCGGAAAAGGTTTTAGCATTTGAAATGTAATGAAGAATATAGTCAATAAAAAAAAAAAAAGGTGGGTGGGATGCATAGGATATTTGCTCAGGTGGACTTTTTGATTTGTCTCCCTGATAGTAGAGTTCAGCCCCAAGTCTCACAAAAAAAATGGAGTTTCTTCAAAAAAGGTGGTTGGGTTTTATACTACATCATCATTCATTCAAACAAACTTGAAGCCTATAGAATGGAAAAAGATTTCTCACAACTCCATACCCAGGAGAGGCTTATATTCAAAATATTAAATCTCAAGAAAGTATGTAACAAGAAGACAAAGAATACACTTAAGAAATGTATACAGTTCTAACACAGAATTCTCAAAAAGAAAACCAAATGGCTGAGAAACATTGTCTAACACAATTAGTTACTGGGGCAATATAGGTCAAATCAATTTCTGGTGGATATGCAAATGTACAGCCATTATGAAAATCAATGTGTTAGCTCCTCAGGAAAATGGGAATCTATCTGAAGATCCACCTCTACCATTCTGTGACATAAACCTACTTGTTGTTTCATCTTACTACAGAGACACTTGCTGAAGCAAACTCATTGCTGTTCTATTCATAAGAGTCAGAAATTTGAAACAACCTAGCCTCAAGAACATTTTTGCTTAATTATTATATATTTGATAGAAATTTAAGGTTTTTTTTTTGATTATTTGTTTGACTATCGTGTACATACACTCTTTAAAGCATCATGTATAGGTTTAGTTCTATGGCTCTTAAATTGTGTCTATTGTGTATAGATTGGTAATGTTAAGGAAAAACAATTTCTTAAACAGAATGGAGGATATGAAGTGGAAATTTCTGGGTTTCTTTGGAGACTGAATTTTGTCATGTGATTTTTTTTTTCAGGAAACTGTCTTATGAGAGGATGGTTTGCTGAAGCAGACATGTAGGAGAATGTTTCCCTGAGAAGAGAAACGTGATGTTCTTCTGGGAGTGGCCTCAGAAAAGGGCATGTGATGTTTGCAAAGACTATAAGTATAACCTACAGACAGTGAACGATGCTTTATGGTTTTGGTTTGCCTTACCACTCTTTGCTGGTCAGTGTTTGTCATGACTTCATAGAGAGAAATGTCACCAAAGAACTTTTGGTCATGTTCTTGCCACTTTTGTGGCCACAGACTAATTGTCAGAGCATCATGGTTTCTTCTGGATCAAACTGCAGTTGCTGATTCATCAATGTTGTTTGTGAGTGTACTGATCTACTGCTGTTGATCAGGGTAAATTACCTTCAGATATCTTGACAACAAAGATGGGAATTGCCCAAAAGAACAATTTCTAGACAACTCCACATTCCCTTTTGCTCTATTATCCTTTTGTTTCCACTATCTCTGGTTGGAGGTGGGCTAAAAGGGAGGTTAAAACATTTAAGAACCCTTACTAAAGTAAATTTTGAAAAATCAAAGCCTACAGAACCACTATGCCCAAAGACCTACAAACACGCACACACACACACACACACACACACACACACACACACACACACACACACACACACTCACAGAGTGGCCAAACTATATAGAAACATAAAGGATATACTGGGAATTTCTGAGAATTGAAAAAGGTACTGTGAACCTTTGTTTTATTAACGAAAGGAAAATGTAAACTTTAAATGCTGGATCTGGAGGGATGCTTCATCAGTTAAGAGCTCGTGCTGCTCTTGCTGGAGACCTGGTTCAGATCTCAGCATCCATGTAGAACTGAACAACTGTCTCCATGTAATTCCAGTATCAGAAGTCTCAATGCCTTCTGGACTCTGAAGGCACTGAAAGTATATAGAACATAACTATACTTACAGGCAAAATCAATCAATACACATATAATAATACACAATACACATATACAATATATCAATACACATATACAATGTGTCAATGCACATATTATAAAAGTAAAACAAATAAATCTTCAAAAAATTTCATAAGTTGTAGTAAACAAATAAAACTATTGCATATATGTTATTTTAACTCAGAAGACTTACCAAATATTTAGTATTTTCACTTCTGGAATTATAATGAAAGTAATTTAATAAATTCTGTGGTTTCTGCTATAATCATTTTACAATTTAGTGAATATTATTCATACTGAATACATGAGCATACTTTCTGATAAGATAGTAAGATAAACAATAAGGCCTTAGGCAATGATTAATTGCTATTTCTAAACATGAGATCATCAAATCTAAGGTTAATAACAGTTAATCTCAGTTAATAACTGAGAAGACTGATAAATCAATGAATGAAAAATTCAAAAATTTCTCCTCATGAATTGTGCCCCACATATTTCATACACAAATAGTACATAGCACATCATTTAGCCCTTGTGGTTTTAATAAAGTTTTTATTGATTTTTTTATCCATAGTCTTATTTTTTAGTATCTCCAAAGCACTATTGAAACAATGTAAATTAATTCACTATTATTCATAGCCCTTCTTTTACCTTATTAGGCAAAAGTCAATGGTGACTTATTTGTGAAGATGTATTAGAAAATTTTTTCTTTTTGTCCTGTTTTATGATTTCAAAGCTTTCATAAATACTCATAAAACTGAAGAATGTTAACATAAGAAAAATGTGGTACATTTACACAGTGAGATATAAGTCAACTGCTAACAATGTTTCTTAACAATGGGAATGGGAGTGTCCCTGACTCTTTTGCCTGCTTGTAGTATCTTTTTCCTCCTTTCAAGTTGCCTCATTCAGCCTTGATATGCCTAGATTGATTGAAGCATATTACTGCAACTTCAGTTAATATCACTGAGAGACTTATTTTTCTCTCAAGGAGAGGTTGGTCTGGGGGAAATAGTGGAAATTGAAGATAATGGCAGGATGCAGTTAAAATGTATTGTATGAAAGAAGAATAAAGAAATAATACATAAAAATTAAATAATGACGTGATACAGGTAACTGCTTGGTACTGGAATAAAATCATCCTGAGTGGAGTAGCTCTGATCCAGAAGGACTAATCTGGTATATATTCACTTATACATGAATGTTAACCTAAATTAGTCAGCAATAACCAGGGTACAATCCAGAGAACCACATAAGTTAGGTATATGGTCATGGAGTAGGTGGGGACAGACAGAGAACATTAGAAAAATAAAATAGTACAAATAGTTACAGGTGGATTGGAGGAAGGAATGGGAGGATTAAGGGGGTGATGGAGAAAAGAGGGGAACAGATAGGGATTATAGGGAGACACAGCTAAAAATGAGGGCCTTGGAAGAGAATTACAGAAATCTAATTTAAGAATATTCTTAAAATATTTATACACAAAAAGGCAATCTAAAGAAAATCACCAAATAATGAGGGAGACAGAATCTCAACTGGCCATGTGTTGTCATAAAATTATACTCCCAGTGCAAGGATTGGGTTATGTCAAAGTGAATATTTGGCCAAAGGCATCCAAAGAAAACCCGTAAAACCTTCAAATCCATTTCCAAGACAGTGCATTTCTCTCTAAAAACTAAAAGCAAGGTTTCATTGCAGAAGAAAAGCATACAGTACATCTCACTGAATATGGAAATGTTAAGCTGGTGCCCACAAAATGCCATAATTCCTACATTGTAGTGCATTTGTTATAGAAAAATACCTTCCATGTGAGCAAAGCAGAAATGTTAACACCAACGTAGCCACAAATACTTTGGTATAAAATGGTGTCTAAGCTTTAATATTTGCTAGGGTTATTGCATCACAAAATTTGGGAGAGTAACAACTAATGTCTGATTTGACATAAGGCCATCTCCATGAGGTGAACATCATATTCCCCATTGCCTGGCTAACTAAGAACCTGCAACTAGATAGCTCTGGGACAGAGAATAAAACCAGATACTACTGTTATAAATTTTTAAATTAAATTAAGATTGAAAATCTTAACAATAAAATGACTCCTTATGAAAACCTGCTTTATGTATAGATCTGTGCCTTGCTCAGCCATCATCAGTAACTTCTTCCTGGAGCATATGGGAGCAAATACATAAACCCATAGCTAGATATTATACAAAGAGTGCATAGATAGATAGATCATGGAACTATCAGCTTAAACAGCATGTTTCTGTCAAAACCTTTTCTCTGGGATCAGGGAGTCCTATTTAAGAGGAAAAAAATAGTATAAGAGCCAGAGGTGATAGAAGACACAAATAAAATGACCTCTTCTATATCAACATGATCTTTGCACATATGAATTCACAGAGTGAGATAGCATGCATTGTTGTATACAGTTCTCACCATAAAGCATACTACATCTAAAATGAGAAGTGGACACAAGCATGTATCTATAACTAGAAACAATTTCTAATTAATATCACTTTCAAGTATAAGATTAGTTTCCCCCAAGGGAGTCTGACTATGTAAACAAATTGCTCTTAAAGGAAGGATACATACCCATCAGTAGATCACCAGTAGAAAACAAATTTACAGGTATCCTTAGAGATCCATTACCCCGTATTTCTTTTTTTTATTGAATATAATCTTCATTTACATTTCAAATGCTAAAACTTTTCACAGTTTCCCCCCTCCCTGAAAACCCCTAACCCCTCCTCACACCTCCTGCATTCAAGTATATGCCCCTCCACCTGACTCACTCCCATCTTTCCCCCCCCTTGATTTCCCTTTGTTGGGGCATCTATTGAGCCTTCACCAGACCAAGGACCACTCCTCCCACTGATACCCAACATGGCATTCCTCTGCTACATTTTTGACTGGAACCATGTGTACCCCTTGTTTGATAGTTTAGTCCCTGGAAGCCCTGTGGCATCTGGGTGGCCTACATCCTTGTTCTTCCCATGGGACTATAAGCCCCTTCAGCTCCTCCAGACTACCCTCCAACTCCTCTATTGGGGACCCCACGCCCAGTCCAATGGTTGACTGCTAGCATCTGCCTCTGTATGTGTAAGGTGATGGCAGGGTCCCTCCAGAGACAACCATGACATGCTCCTTTTTGGTATGCACTTCTTGTTGTCCATAATAATGTCGGGATTTGGTGATTGTTTATAGGATGAATCCCCAGGCAGGGCAGTCTCTGGGTGGCCTTTACTTCAGTTTCTGCTCCATACGTAGTCTCCTTTATTTTCCTGTGTGTATTTTGTTCCCTTTTCTTGTCAGAGGTTTTTATTGTTTTATCATATGTGTGTGTGTGTGTCCATGTGTATTTTTCTATCTCATCTCTCTATAAGTCATGTATATATGTGTATATGTATTACTGCTTTCATTTTAGTGTTTTCATGAGCTTCTTCAGTGTTTGAGCAAGTAGGTCTGATTCTATATCTGCTGTGTGTGTGTGTGTGTGTGTTTGTGCATATTTTCTTTTTATTTTGTCAGTTCTCTTCCTTTCGAAAACTATGAGAAGTACTCATTCCTTTTATATTCAAATATGAAAGTAATTCTTAATATTACTTTCTTCACAGCCTCCTTTATCTGTTTGTTTCTAAGACTGTATATGATAGGATTTAAGAATGGTGGAACAACAGTATAAAACACAGAAAGTGTCATCTCCTGAACTACTTCTAATGTTACTACTGGAGGTCTTAGATACACATATGCAGCAGAACTAAAAAAGACAGAGACTACAATAACGTGAGGGACACAGGTAGAAAAGGCTTTCCCTCTCTCTCCTTTAACAGGAACCTTCAAGACAGTTGATAATATGCGAATATATGATATGGCAATGAAGGTAAAGCAGCTACCACTGAGCCCAATGGCAGTCAGAAGAAGTAAGAGTTTGTTGTTAAAGGTGTCAGAGCAAGAAAGTCTCAGCAAAGAAGGCATATCACAGAAGAACTGAGGGACTACATTAGAGTGACAAAAGGACAGCTGGAATGTTTTGAAAGTGTGCACACTTGCAAGGACAAGAGAGCTAAGCAGGGAAGCCAGTGTCATGTGAACACAGAACTGACGGTTCATAATCACAGGGTACATGAGAGGTTTACAAATGGCTACATAGCGGTCCTGGGCCATGATGGTGAGAAACTGAATCTCTACACATGCACAAAATAAAAATAAAAAGATCTGTGCTGCACATCCAGCCACAAAAATGTTTCTGTGATCAGTGAGAGAATTGATACAAGCATTGGGCACAGTAACAGATACATATCCCATGTCTAAAATGGAAAGATTCCTGAGAAAGAAGTACATAGGTACTTCTTTCAGGGTATGGTCAACTGTAGTAGCAATGATGACGATAAGATTCCCCAACAGGCTGCCCATGTACACCAACAGGAACAGCACACTAAGTAGTATCCTTAGCTCCCAAGTCTTAGAAAAAACTTGCAGAAGGAACTCAGTCACCAGAGTGGAGTTGACCATCATCTCAAAATACAAGTTTATCTGAAAGAGAAAAGCAGCAAAGTTACAAAAATAACTTATATTCTTTGATAATCACTAGTATTGATCTTGAAACTATTTTTGTTCTCTAGTACTGGCCTTTATATATGAAAAGTCAAGTAATTTTTTTCTTGGTTTGCATAAGTTTTTATTATGTTTAGTTACTAATACACACACACACACATATATATATATATATTATATATATATATATATATATGGCTGTCTGTCAAACTGTATGATATGATGTTAAGCACTTAGAATTGATTTCCATAATAATAGCTGTCACATGAATACTATTATCTTAATAAATATTAAGTTGTTTAATAAGGTACATTCCTCTTCTAAATAAACTACCTGCATCAATTAGGATAGCTCAGAGACATTTAATATGTGGAAATTATTTTTAAAACTGGCCCTTTGAGTTGGGAATCATCACTTTCATCTATCCCTATTTTTCTTAGGTTTGGTCTTTTCATGGATTTCTTGAATGTTTAGAGTTAGTAGCTTTTTGCTTTTAGTATTTTCTTTGACTGCTGTGTCAACCTTCTCTCTCTATCTCTTGTATTCTGTTGGTGATGCTTACCTCTGTGACTCCTGATTTCTGTCCTAGGTTTTCCATCTCCAGGGTTGTCTCACTTTGTCTTTTCTCTAATTCTTCTGTTTCCATTTTTAAATCTTGGATATTTTTGTTCAATTCCATGACCTGTTTGATTGTATTTTCCTATATTTCTTTAAGAGATTTATTTATTTCTTTTTAAGGGCTTCTACTTGATTACCTGTGTTCTCCTGTATTTCTTTAAGGGATTTTTTTATGTCCTTCTTAAAGTCCTCTATCATATTCATGAGATGGAAGTTTAGATCTGAATCTTGCTTTTCAGGTGTGTTGAGGTATTCAGGGCTTGGTGGTAGGATTGCAAGTTGGTACAACCACTCTGGAAATCATTCTGGCACTTTCTCATAAAATTGGAAATAATTCTACCTGAGGACCCAGCTATATCACTCCTGGGCATACACCCAAAAGGTACTCCAAAATATAGCAAGAACACGTGTTCCACCTTGTTCACAGCAGGATTATTTATAATGTCCAGAAGCTTGGAAACAGAAAACTTGGTACATTTAGACAATGGAATATTACTCTGCTATTAAAAACAATGACTTCATAAAATTTGCAGACAAATGCATGGAAAAAGGAAATATCCTGAGCGAGGTAACTCAGTCACAAAAGAACATGCATAGAATGTACACACTGATAAGGGGATATTAGCCAAAAAAAATAAAAAGAAGAAAAAGAAAAAAGAAAAGACTAAGCATACCAACAATACAACTCACAGATCATACAAAACCCAAGAAGAAGGAAGACCACACCAAACTATAGATGCTACAGCACTCCTCAGGAGAAAGAAAATAATCTCAGAAAGTAGAAGGAGAGGGTGATCTTGGAGGAAGAGAGAAGGGTAAAGGAAAATGGGAGCTGGTTCAGATATGGGAGGAAATGGGGGAGAAGTACAGAGGGTCTGGAATTTGAAAGGAGGTGTGTAGAAATGAGTGAAGAGGAACTGGATATAGCTACTAATAATCCCCAGATGCCAGGGACCCAATAGGTTTCCAGGACCCTAAAGAGAAGACATTAGCTGAAAAATCCAACAAAGGGGAAATAGAACCTGTAGAGACCTTATCCAGTGGATGGGCATAGTTTGCGGTTGAGGAACTGAGAAACCCATCCACCAAAAATAATAACGCAGATTTCCTCTTATCAAAGGAAATGCAGGGACAAAGTGTGGAATAGAGTCTGAAGGAAAGACCATCTAGAGACTGACCCATTCCAGACACTATTGCTGATGCCAAGAAGAGCTTGCTCACAGGAACCTAGTATAACTGTTTCCTGAGAGGCTTTGTCAGTGCCTTACCAATACAGATGTGATGTGGAGGCTGACAGCCAACCATTGGACTCAGCATTGGGACCCCAACTGAGGAGTTAGAGATAGGACTGAAGGAGCTGAAAGGATTTGCCACCCCATAGAAGGAACTACAATGCCAACCAACAATACACCCCAAAGTTCACAGGGACTAAACACAGAGCTCACATGGAGGGACCCATGGCTCCAGCTGCATATATAGCAGAGGATGGCCTTATCTGGCATCAATGGGAGGGGAGCCCCTTGATCCTGTGGAGGATCGATGACCAATGACCCAGCATAGGGGAAGGCTGAATGCTGAGATGGGAATTGGTAGGCGGGTGGAGGACCACCTTTATAGAAGCAGGGGTTGGGGAAAAGGGATGGCGTTTGTGGAGGGGAAACTGAAAAAGGGGGTATAATTGGAAATGTAAATAAATGAAGTAACCAATGTAAGAAAAATACTGTTTATGTGTATTTATTAATATATGTACATTTGCATATGAAATGTGTTTATGTTGTATGATTATTTCATATATACTTGTATATCCACATTGGGAGGGATGGGGGAAAGGAGAGAGTGTGAGACACATGGAGATAAAAGACAAGTTGGGAAAGAGAAATAAATATAATCAAAGTAAGCAAGTATGTGACACTTTCAGAATAGGTCATTTGCCTGTCAACCTTGGCAGAGTTAGTGTTGTATGGTTGAAGGAGAATATTCGCTTTATGGAGCAACCTTGCATTTTCTAGAAATTTACTCATATTATAGATGATGATTTCAATTTCTTTAAACTTATTGTTTGGATACAAAGATAGTATATCCACACATATCTGCAGTAACACCTGTAATATTGCTCTGCTAGCTGAATCTTGGAACAAAGACAACATTGTACATAAGGCTAAACAGAATATAATGCATGATAGTTTTTAGGTTTTTGCCAATTTGACTCAAGTATAGCTGTTGCCAAAGTACACAATGGAATACCACAACATGATTTTCCTAGTAATGATCAACTGTCAAGTTCCCTGAAGAATGAATGGTATAGAAACACAAAGTTCTACAATTTATGATCAAGAATAGGGGTGTTAATATGAAGAATTCAAACTGCATGAAATTAAAAGTAAATTCCCATTACCTTAATGAGATAAGGTAGCACTTTCCAACAAATCCTCATGGCAACCAATAAAGATTCTATAAAACATTAATAGCATAAAATTGTATGAATTATCAATGTTATAAAATGTGAAAAAATTAATTAGAAACAAAACAGCTTAAGAGTTGAACAAAACAAACTATCCACATCCCAATCCTGCCTGGAGAGTGCTGGTCTCCCAGGAGTGCTGACACACCTAAAATCACAGGTGAGACCACCACTCCTGCCACAATACCAGGTCCAAGTAAGACCCACCCAGAACCCACAGTACCCAAGAACTTTGAAGCAGACAGACAGACACATGAAACTTCCAGTTTGCATATGCACTAGGAGCTGACCCTGTGCCACAACTATCTGTACCCCAGTTCTGCTCAGAGAGAGATTAGTCTTTCAGGGGTGTTGACATACCTAGGATCACAGAGAGAGAAGTTGCTCCCAGGGGCGCTGACACAACAAAGACCAACACAGACTCACAGGAGGGACAACCTCCAGTCAGAGAGAGCAAGACCAATTAACTAGATAACCAGATGGCAAGAGTCAAGCACAAAAACATAAGCAACAAGAACAAAGGCTACTTACAATCATCAGAACCCAGTTTTCTCACCACAGCAAGCCCTAGATACTCTAAGACATCTGAAAAGCAAGATCCTGATTTAAATAATCATAGAAGAGAGTAAAGACTTCCAACTCAAAGGGCTGGTAAACATCCTCAAAAATTATAGAAGAAAACTTCCCTTATGTAAAGAAAGAGATGACTATAAATATACTAGAAGCTTACAGAACCCTAAGTAGATCGTACTAGAAAAATATTCCTCACATCACATAATAATGAAAATACCAAATGCACAAAACAAAAGAATATTAAAAGCAGTAAAGGAAAAAGTTCAAGTAACATATAAAGACAGACCTTTCAGAATTATACCAGACTTTTCAACAGAGACTCTATAAGCCAGAAGATCCTGGGAAGATGAAATACAAACTCTAAGAGAACACAAATGCTAGCCTAGGCTACTATATCCAGCAAAAATCTCAATTAGCATACATGGTGAAACCAAGATATTCCATGACAAATACAAATTTAAATAATATCTTTCCACAAATACACCCTACAATGGATACTACACAGAAAATTCTTAACAAAATGGAGGAAACTACACTTTAGAAAAATCAAGAAATTAATCTTTCAACAAACCAAAAAGAAGATAGCCACACAAACATAAATCAACCTCTAACAACAAAAATAACAGGAAGCAACAATCACTGATCTTTAATATCTCTTAACATCAATAGACTTCAGAGTAAAAGCTGGAAATTTTTTTTCCAGGGAAATGGTCCCAAGAAACAAGCTGAAGTAGCCATTTTAATATTGAATAATCTTGACTTTCAACCAAAAGTTATCAAAAAAGATGATGAAAGACATTTCATACTCATCAAAGGAAAAATCTACCAAGATGAACTCTCAATTCTGAACATGTATGCCCCAAATGCAAGGGTTCACACATTCATAAAAGAAACTGCTAAAGCTCAAAGTACACATTGAACCTCACAAAATAATAGTGGGAGACTTCAATACCCTGCTCTCACTAATGTACAGATCATGGTAACAGAAACAAAACAAAGAAACAGTGAAACTAACATAAGGTATGAAACAAATGGATTTAACAAATATCTACAGAATATTCCATCCTAAAACAAAAGAATATACATTCTTTTCAGCACCTCATAGTGCCTTATTCATAATTAACCATATAATCATTCACAAAACAGGCATCTCCAGATAAAAGAAGATTGAAATAATGCATCCTATCAGATTACCAGAGACTAGGGTTGGTCATCATCAACAACAAAACAACAGAAAGCATACATACACATAGAAGCTGAACAACTCTCTACTCAGTGAAAATTTGGTCAGGGAAGAAATAAGGAAAGAAATTATAGACTTTTTAGAATTTAATGAAAATAAAGGCACAGCATACACGAAATTATGGGACACAATGAAAGCAGTGCTAAGAGGAAAACTCATAGATCTTAGTGCCTCCATAAAGAAATTAGAAACAGCATACACTATCAACTTAACAGAACATCTAAGAGCTCTAGAGCAAAAAGAAGCAAATGCACCAAAGAGGAGTAGTGAGCAGGAAATAATCAAAGTTAGGGCTGAAATTGACCATATAGAAACAAAGTGAGCTATACAAAGAATCAACCATGTCAGGATCTAGGTCTTTGGGAAAATCAACATGATAGATAAACACTTAGCCAGACTAAACAGAGGGCACAAAAACATTATTCAAATTATCAAAATGAGATATGGAAACAGAGACATAAAAACGGAAGTCGAGGAAATCCAAAAAAAAAAAAAATCATTAGATCCTACTACAAAACCCTATACTCAATAAAACTAGAAAATCTTAATGAAATGGATATTTTTCTAGACAGATACCAGGTAGGAAAGTTAAATCTGGATAAAGTAAACCATATAAACAATCCCATAACCCCTAAAGAAACAGAAACAGTCATTACAAGCCTCCCAATGGAAAAGAGACCAGGACTAGATGGTTTTAGTGCAGATTAAAACTGCATGGTATTGGTACAGTGACAGGCATGCAGTTCAATGGAATAGAACTGAAGACAGAGAAATGAATGCACACACCTATGGTCACATGATCTTTGACAAAGGAGCTAAAACCATCCAGTGGGGGGAAAAAACAGCATTTTCAACAAATGGTTCTGGTTCAACTGGCAGTTATTGGGTAGAAGAATGTAAATTGATCCAATCTTATCTCATTGTGCAAAGCTCAATTCCAAACAGATCAAGGACCTCCATATAAAACCAGATACACTGAATCTAATAGAAAAGAAAGTGGGGAAGATCCTCAAGTGCATGGACACAGGGGAAAATTTCTTAAGCAGAATACCAATAGGTTATGATCTAAAATCAAGAATTGACAAATGGGAGCTCATAAAATTGAAAAGCTTCTGTAAGGCAAAGAACATTGTCAATAGGACAAAAAGGCAAACAACAGACTGGGGAAAGTTCTTTACCAACCCTACATCCCACAGAGGGCTAATATCCAATATATGCAAAGAACTCAAGAAGTGAGACTCCAGAGAATCAAATAGCACTGTTAAAAATGGTGTACAGAGCTGAACAAAGAATTCTCATCTGAGATATGCTAAATGGCTGAGAAGCACCTAAAGAAATGTTCAACATCCTTAGTCATCAGGGAAATGAAAATCAAAACAACCTTGAGATTCCACCTCATACCAGTCAGAATGGCTGAGATCAAAAACTCAGGTAGCAGCAGATGTTAGTGAAGATGTGGAGAAAGAGGAACACTCCTCCATTTCTGGTGGGATTGCAAGCTAGTACAACTACTCTGGAAATCAGCTTGACAGTTCCTCAGGAAATTGAACACATTGGAACCTGAGGACCCAGCTATACCACTCTTGGGCATATACCCAGAAAATGCTTCAACATGTAATAAGGACACGTATTCCACTATGTTTATAGCAGCCTTATTTATAATAGCCAGAAGCTGGAAAGAACCAAGATTTCCCTCAACAGAGGAATGTATACAGAAAATGTGGTACATTTATACAATGGAATACTTCTTAGTTTTAAAAACAATGAATTCATGGCATTCTTACACAAATGGATGGAACTAAAGAATATTATCCTGAGTGAGGTAACTCAATCACAAAAGAACACACATGGAATGCACTAATTGATAAGTGTATATCAGCCCAGAAGCTTGGAATAGGCAAGATACAATTCACAGGCCACATGAAGCTCAAGAAGACAGAAGACCAAAGTTTGGATAATTAGATTCTCTTAGAAGGGGAATCAAAATACCCATGGGAAGAGATACAGAAACAAAGTGTGGAGCAGAGACTGAAGCAAAAGCCATCCAGAGACTGCCCCACCTGAGGATACATCCCATAAAAAGTTATTAACCCAGTCACTATTATGGATGCCAACAAGTGCTTGTGGAGAGGAGCCTGATATAGCTGTCTCCTGAGAGGTTCTGCCAGAGCCTGACATATACACAGGTAGATGCTCACAGTCAACCAATGAAATGAGCATATAGTTCCCAATGGAGGAGCTAGAGAAAGGACCCAAGGAGCTGAAGGGGTTTGCAGCCACTTAGGAGGAACAACAATATGAACCAACCCATATCCCCAGAACTCCCAAGGACTAAACTACCAATCAAAGAGTACACATTGAGGGACTCATGACTCCAGCCATATATGCTGCAGAGGATGGCATTGTAGGACATAAATGAGAGGAGAGGCCCTTTGTCCTGTGAAGGCTTGATGCCCAAGTGGAGGGGAATGCCAGAACAGTGAAGCAGGAGTGGGTGGGTTTGTGATCAGGGGTAGAGAGGATAAGATAGGGAGATTTCAGAGGGGAAATAAGGAAAGGGGATACTATTTGAAATGCAAATAAAGAAAATATCTAATAAAAATGTCTCACAACCAACAAAAACCCAGGACCTGATGGTTTTAATCCAGAATTCTATCATACCTTCAAAGAATAAATAATACCAATACTCTTCAAACTATTCCACAAAATAGAAGCAGAAGGAACACAACCTAATTTGTTCTATGTAGCACAGTTATGCTGATACCAAAACCACACAAAGATGCAACAAAGAAAGAGAATTTCAGACCAATTTTTCTTACGAATATGTATGGAGAAATACTCAATAACATTCTTGAAAACTGAACCCAAGAACACATCAAAATGATCATTCATCATGATCAAGTAGTCTTCATCCCAGGGATGCAGGTATGGTTAAATATATGGAAATCCATCAAAATAATATCCTATATGATCAAACTCAAAGCAGCAAAAAAACACATGAACTTCTCATTAGATCTGAAAACATTTGATAAAATTCAACAGCCTTCATGTAAAAAGTCTTGGAAAGTACAGGATTTGAGGCACATACCTAAATATAGTTAAAGCAATATACAGCAAACCAGTAGCTAACATCAAACTAAATGGAGGGAAACTTGAATAAATCCCACTAATATCAGGGACTAGACAAAACTGCTCCCTCTCTATCTATTCAACATAGTACTTGAAATTCTAGTGAGAGCAATTAGACAACAAAAGGATGTCAAAAGGATTCAAATTGGAACAGAAGTCAAAATACCACTATTTGCAGATGATATGATAGTATACTTAAGTGTCCCCAAAAAATCTACCAGAGAACTCCTAAACCTGATAACCAACTTCAGCAAAGTGGCTGGATATACAATTCACTCAAACAAATCAGTAGCCTTCCTATACTCAAAGGATAAACAGGCTGAGAAAGAAATTAGGGAAATAACACCCTTTGCAATAGTCACAAATAATATAAAGTATCTTCTTGTGACTCTAACTATGCAAGAGAAAGATCTGTATGAAAAGAACTTCAAGTCTCTGAAGAAAGAAATCAAGGATCTCAGAAGACGGAAAGATATAACATGCTCAAGGATTGACAGGATTAATATAGTAAAAATGGCCATCTTACTGAAAGAAATCTACAGATTCAATGCAATCCCCATCAAAATTCTAACACCATTCTTCATTGAGTTAGAACGAGCAATTTGCAAATTCATTTGTAGTAACCAACATCCCAGGAGATTGAGAACTATTCTCAACTATAAAAGAACTCTTGGGGAATCATCATCTCTGAACTCTAGATCTACTACAGAGCAATAGTGATAAAAACTGCACAGTGTAGGTACAGAGACAGATAGGTAGATCAATGGATTAGAATTGAAGATTCAGAAGTGAACCCACACAACTATGGTCAATTAATCTTTGTGAAAGAACCCAAAACCATCCAGTGAATAAAAGACAGCATATTCAACAAATGGTGGTGGCTTAAGTGACAGTCAGCATGTAGAACAATGAAAATTGAACCATTCCTATCTCCTTGTACAAAGCTCAAGTGCAAGTGGATCAAAAACCTCCATGCAAAATCAGACACACTGATCTCTTACAAGAGAAATTGGGAAAGTCTTGAATACATCAGTGCAGGGGAAATTTTCCTAAATAGAACATCAATGGTTCATGCTCTAAGGTCAACAATCAACAAATGTACCTCATAAAATTGAAAAGCTTCTGTAAGTCAAAGAGCACTGTTTTCAGGATAAAACAGCAACCTACAGATTGGGAAAAAATCTTTACCACTCCTACATCAGATAGAAGGTTAATATCTAATATACACAAAGAACTCAAGAAGTTAGACTCCAGAGAACCAATTAATCCTATTTAAAATGGAGTACAGGTCTAAACCAAGACTTCTCAACTGAGGAATCTCAAATGGTCAAGAAGCATCTAAAGAAATTTTAAACATCTTTAGTCATCAGGGAAATGCAAATGAAAACAACCTTGAGATTCTACCTCACACCAGTCAGAATGGCTAAGGTCAAAAACTCAGGTGACAGCAGATGCTGGTGAGGATATGGAGAAATAGAAACACTCCTCAATAGTTGCATGGATTGATTGCTGGTACAACAACTCTGGAAATCAGTGTGGAGATTCCTCAGAAAATTTGGACACAGTACTACCTGAGGACCCAGATATACAACTCCTGAGCACATATTCAAAAGATACTCCAACTTACAACAAGAACACATACTCCACTGCATTAATAGCAGCCTTTTTTATAATATCTAGAAACAGGAAAGAAACCAGATATCCTTAAACAGAGGAATGGATACAGAAAATGTGGTACATTTACATAATGGAGTACTAATCAGCTACTAAAAAGAATGACTTCATGAAATTCTTAGACAAATAGATGGAACTAGAATATACCATCCTGAGTAAGGTAACCCAGTCACAAAAGAACAAGCATGGTATGTACTCACTGATAAGTGTGTATTAGGAAAAAAATCTCCATCCACAAACCTATGATACAACTTACAGATCACATGAAGCTTAAGAATAAGGAAGACCAAAGTGTGGATTCTTCAGTCCTACTTAGAAGTGGGAACAAAATACTCATTGAAGGTAGAGAGGGGACTTGGGAGGAAGAAAGGAGAGGGACAGGAAAAAACTGGGTGCTGAATTAGGTGTGAGAAGAGTTGGGGAAGATGTACAAAGGGTCAGGAAGTTGAAAAAAGGTAGGTAGCAATCAAGGATGGTGAACTGGGAGTAGCCAACAGAAATTCCCAGATGCCAGGAAAGCAAAAGTGTTCCAGTACCAAGCAGTGATGACATTAGCCAAAATACCCAACGAGAGAGAGAGAGAGAGAGAGAGAGAGAGAGAGAGAGAGAGAGAGAGAGAGAGAGAGAGAGAGAGAACTTGTAGAGGCTATATCCTGAGGTCAGGCATGTCCAGCATTTGAGGATGGTGTCACCCACTCTTCTCAAAAACATTAACACAGAATTTCTCCTGTCTGAAGGAAATACATGGATAAAGAATGGAACAGAGACTGAATAAAAGGCAACCCAGAGCCTGCCACACTTGGGGATTCATCTCAGATGCAGACACCAAAGCCTGTCACTATTGCTGATGCCAAGAAGTCCTTGCTGACAGGAGCCTGATATAGCTGTTTCCTGAGAGGCTCTGCCAGAGCCTGACATATACAGAGGTGGATGCTCATAGTCAACCATTGGATTGATCATGGGGACCCCAATGGAGGAGTTAGACTTAAGGAGCTGAAGGTTTTTGCAACCCCATAGGAAGAACGACCAATATCAATCAATCAGAACCCCCAGAGCTCCCAGGTACTAAAACACCATCCAAAGAATACACATGGAGAGACCCGAGCTCCAGCTGCATATGTTGCAGAGGATGGTCTTATCTGGCATCAATGGAAGTAGAGGCACTTGGCACTATGAGGGCTTGATGCCTCAGTGTTGGGGAATGCTAGTGTGGTGAGGCAGGAGTGAGTGGGTGGGTGAGGGAGCACCCTCATAGAAGCAGGGCTAGGGTATAACATTTGAAATGTAAATAAATAAAATAACCAGTAAAAATTAAAGAGACTTGAATGATGCAATTATGAAATAGACGGAAGTAACAAAGCAGTGGAAAGTGATGAGATAGAGACAGATACTCTTTTTCCTTGACATAGTTGCATGTATCGACTAATTTATTTTGGAAACTTCAAAATTCTAACAGAATGAAATTTACAAAGATTAAAGAAAACATCACTTAGTAAAGTTAGCACTTGAACATTAAGTAATATAATACTTATTTGAATAATTTATTGAATCTAAAAATGGCAATAATATGTTTTGTCAAATGCAGAGAGAGCAAAAATATTCTTCCCTATAGATAATATGGAGTCTACTGAATAGATTATCATATCTGTACTATTCTGTGTTTGACAGATGTCCATCAAGATCACAAATTAATTGACAATTTTGGTAAGGTGAGCAGTTCAATTAAAATGTAAAACTAAGTTAAAGAATATATCACCTAACACGTTTTTAATTGTAGTACAAAAGATACTGACTACAGGTTTTATCAGTAGAACTTCCTTTAAAGTGTTGAGAAACCTCGTGATATCTTCTGAGTCATCTGTAGCAGCAGAGTAGGGTAACAATTTGGAATAAGTATGTGGAGATCATATCAGGAAGCATCGTCCACCACATTTTAATTATAGCTGCAGTATGCTGCAGAAAAGGAAGGGTAGACAACACCTACAATAAGGATCCTTTCACAAAGGTTCATGATGGCGTGTCAGGATGATTTTGCAACACCACTTTTGCACGAGGTATATGGTAGTATTGTGTTTAAACCCTACAGGATATTGAACAGTTAGATTTAACTACTTTTAGAAGGTGTCATCTGCATGAATATTTTAAATTTTCAATATCTATTCAAAGATTTTAAAACTCCATTTATAAATTTACTATATAATAATGACTATATAGTAAGCAGAAAGAATGTATGAAGTGGTTTTACATTAGGTCTTTGAGAAGTTTGTACCATATCTACAAAGGAATTATTCAACAGCAACTGAGGTAAGTGGCCACTAAGAGCCTGAGTAGGTTTATGATATTGTTGTGCTTGCGAGATCCTTTACAATTGCTCCATGACAGTACAGAACTTAGGATAAAAAGCTATTACTAGAGTAAAAGATCATTACCAAATTAAAGGCACCAAAAGGAACTGTGCTTTCGACATCTGAGCATCTGAATATAAAAGCAAACTGAGAGATTTTAAATAAATATCACAATGAAAATATTTAAAAGATTTTCATATGCAGCCTTAAATCCTTCTGAAATTTAATTTAATAGTCATAAGTGTGAATACTACATACCATTAGAATCTAAGAGAAATATATGAAAAAAATTCCTAAAATGTATCAGGATAAATGCACATGCAGTATTCCTTAGGAATAAAATCCATCATTTGCTTACCCTGGTAAACATCTTTATTTTATATTGGTTTATTTGTTTTACAATTTTATAAAATCTGTTCTTTGTGTTTCTTCTCTAACATTATTATTTGATGGCAGTTATTTCTTATTATTAACTGTTTCTTTGTTAATGTTTTGATTACATTATAATTGTAGTTACCCCCAAACCCTTCCTTAAATACCTTCCTGCTCTTCTGCATAACCATAGCCCCTGTTTTCAAGTGGTTATTGCATGCTTAAATTATTTGTATGCACACATGAATTCTTAGTAAATTTGTATTTTTCTTGTATATAGTTTTTCAGGAATAGCCATTTAGCATTAGACATTCAATATAATATGTTTACGAGGTCTCTCTAAAAACCAGTTGGCATTAATAAAATTCAAATATTACTGTTTGACAAAATTAAATTTCCAAGTTTAAAAAA
The DNA here is from genome assembly GCA_036184795.1 of Tokudaia tokunoshimensis. Classification (NCBI taxonomy): domain Eukaryota; kingdom Metazoa; phylum Chordata; class Mammalia; order Rodentia; family Muridae; genus Tokudaia; species Tokudaia tokunoshimensis. The sequence goes on along the minus strand of BTHU01000001.1, from coordinate 61,101,199 downwards.
AGCTGGCACAATGTTAATTCCTATAGAAATATATAAGTAAATATATTATATTCTTATGGTCTTAATGTTTCCTCCAATAATGAATATTGATATTTGCATGCTTTTGGGACTGGTACAATACAGATGTATTTAACATTTTTTATTCAAACTAATAAAAACTTAAAAAAAATACAAATAAATGTGTCACTATCATGTGCGGTAACAAATGAAGGAGGAAACACCGATTGAAATGAAAAATATATCTACTTTTAATGAAATATGTCAAGTTCTTTATAAGCCTAGGGAAAAGATTTAATTCTGTGGGAGGAATAAAATATAGTAACACTTCTTATAATAAAAATAGACACACTTAAAACAAGATATTGTTCCATCTATAAATGTAATTTTTAAACTTATAGATAAATCTGATGATAGGTTTTAAGTCATTCTTAAAGCTGATCATTTCATGTTTATGAATAATAAAGTTAAAATTTATAAATGGTTTTTATCAATTTACTTTAAAATTTACTACTTTTATTTTAAATTGTTAAAAAAATCTTGAGTTTCTGCTGAAAGTCATATATAATTGAAATGGAATTTTAAAATGTGAGTTTAATAAGAATGAACATTCTCTTAATAAGTATTTATAAAACTGGTTTGTATACTTGATACATTAAGCATCATTTATCTCTTTTAAAAAAGAAAGTGTATATGATTTCCATATATTAAATATATATTTCTAGTAAAATAAAATATTAAAATACACTAAGGAAAGACTTCATGATTCAGTCCCCTGTCAAAAAAAAAATCTTCATAGCCATTGGGAGAGGGACTAGAGAGCTAGCTCAGCAGTTAGGGATATTTACTGGTCATGCAAAGGTACTGGGTTCAGATTCCAGAATGTACACGGAGGCTCCTACCATTCAAAACTCTAGTTCTAGGGGATGTAACATTCTTTTATGGCCACTAAGGCACTGCATAAAGGAGATATGTACATGTCCATGCCAGCAAAATTTCCATACATATGTATTAGAAACGTATATTTGTGTGTGTGTGTGTGTGTGTTTAACATCTATTAATGAAAAGAGAGATCATGAAATTGAAAGACAAAAAGGAGATATATGGGATGTTTTGGAGGTAGTTAAGGGAATTCAGAAAGAACACACTTTTATTATAATTGCAAAAACTAAAAGATTTAAATCTTTTAAAATGTTGCGAAAACAGTTTTACCTGATTTTTATACAAGACAATATGTATCTATTTTATGTGAACACTATATGTAAATATATTAGTATTATATAATAAGATATAAATTTAAAATATAAATAATTGAAATCTGTTTATATTAGTTTGTATACATTTTGTAACTATGGAATTGTGAAAATAAATTTGTATGTATGAAGTGTTCATCAAGTGGGACAAAAACACAATGATAAGCTGTTATAATTTGTTTGAGCCTGTAATGTACCGTACTCCATGATACTTCTGTCACACTTAAAATGAATTTTCCATAAAATAGCAAGATTTTTCTAAGATTTCTTCTCTCTTAAAATAATAGACTTTATCTTCACACATTCTGTTAAGAAAATTAATGGTTGTATCTCAGGTGAAAAATATGAATTTTTGTCTAAGTGCTCCACACTTGTAGATGGAATTACTTTTACTTCTTAAACCTTTCAAAGTGAAGCAAGGGGTTGCTGGGGAATTACTCATTAAATAAGAGGGAAAGGTCAGTTAACAACCATAGTCTCAGTACACTTACCCAGGTGTTGTTCTTCACTCAAAAATGAGAATGAAGCTCTGTGCAGTTCACATTTCCAAATGAAAATCTTAGAGATACTTTGGTCTAATATTACTATCTATAATGGATTGTATAAGTCTTCATTCTAGCAAAATACCAGACTTGCCTTTTAAAATGTCACTAGTCTTGTTCTCTTTTATCTAAGCCATTGTCATCCTCCTGTGTACAAAGATTCTTAGAACACAGCCCTTAATTAGGAAAAATGCCCAGGTGTAATTTAGATAGTTAATGATTTCCATAGAACTGGTAAGAATGGACTCAACTAAAATTCAGCATTAGACACAGGCTGAAGGACCAGACAGGTGCCACCTGAGTCACCTGAAAGTGTGGAGATGAAGATGTAGATAATGAAACACTGCACAAAATATATGGAACAAAAATCGTCTATAGATTTCACAACCCAAACAAAGCAGATATTCAATCTCTCACTCTCTCTTCTCGTCAAGGTGATATAGTGATTTACAGGAGAACAAAAATAAACACAGTAATAACTATCCTCTTTTAAAAAACAAAAGAAAACAAAGAAGAAAAATAAAGTAAACTTTGATTCCAAAAAAATGAAAAAAAGATAAAGACTTTGAGCATCTATTAATTATCAAAACATAGAAACCGATAGCAGCATGCTCTCTTCAAAACTTACTTTCAAATCCAAATATCACCTTTCAGTTTCATGAGTTTATAGAAAAATAATAAGACTTTCAGTTCCTTTTCTTAGGTTTTGCAGATTTATAAAAATTATGCTAAAATGTAAATTAGAAATCACACTCAAATAATTTTAAAAATATAAAATATTTCACAACACTGTACCTCCATACCCATAAAATTTTAGGAGGTATGAATATTAGACTTGTTTTGTAGCTAGTTCTTTCAATGTTGAATTCAGGGAAGTAAAATATCTTTGAATCTAACACCCTTATTTAAACACAAAGATTAGAAATTACAATAAATCCAGTACAACAGTTTGAGTCTGAAACACTTAGACTGAATGCAAGGAAATGGTGAGAATATATGTTATGTTCTCAGTTCTTTCTTCACACGGGGAGGTCTGAATTTCTTGTTTTGTTTCATTTGTACGATTTTGTAAAACTTGTTTTATTTTATTATTTGGTTAAATTTGAAATAAAATATAACCATATCTCCTCTGCCCCTTCCTTTTATGCTTTCCAGCTCCATTTTGGTATTAATTACTTGAATTTTGGAAGTGGTTTATGTGAGAGATGTGGGAGAGTTTGGAATTTTGAACCAGAAAATGACTAGCATGCTGTAATTAGAGATTAACGGGCCACTACAGTGGGATTTGAGAAGACCAGGAGTACCAAGAGAAAATATGAAAAGTAGATGTCTATCACAAGAGGTTTTAAAAGGAAACACAGACATTTGATTGGACAATATTAGCAACAAAATGTTTTGTGTACTGAAGGAGAATCTGGTGGTGTCCATGTGTACTGAACACTCGAATGAGACTAAGTTCAAAGAAATGGACAAAGTTGTTTGATGGAGAAAAAGTCAGTACAGTATAAAATTAAGGATGGACATGACTATTTATTACCCTGTCTACAGAGGTTTCTAATGGGGATGCAAATTTAAAAAAGAGAGAGAGAACATGAGTAACATTAAAGTGGAAGAGAAGTGAGTACACAGAAAGAATCTGTAGTTGTTTAAAAAATAAGCAAAAGTAATTGAAACTTGAAAACTTTGCACTGATACAATAGAAAAAGTATCTTGAAAACCAATTTCTATATAACAACAATTGTATTTTATAAGCATTCAGGTTTATTTTAAAAATGTGATACGACTAAGAATGCAAGTAAGAGATTCCCTGGTCAAAGCATCTTCTTAGAGAGTGTTTTCCCAGATTCCATTTTCCCAGGTTCCATTACTAAGACACTCAGAAGCCACTTTATCTATTGCAGATAAAGCCAAGTTATATCTTAAGTTGGTAGAATAAATTCAATATATCGCCCATTCAATGCTTAATTTATGGGCATGAGAAATGTCAGAGTTTTGGGCATAGGAAGAGTATACAAAGTTCATGAACATCAATGAGGTCAGGCATGAGTGTCAGGATTGCATTCTTTTATTGACTGTAGCACTGGGAGGTCTTTGTAGGAAGCTCTGAAGATAAAGCCCAAGTTACAGTGGAGATTCTAGGACAATGGAGATGCCAACACAGTGAGATACTTGCCTAAGAATCCTGTGACCAGAGTGTGAAGCCATCCTAATAGAGACCATATTTGCTAGAAGTATTAGAAGTACAGTCCTGGAACCTCCAAGTCTCATGGATTTTTAAGAGTTCCACTAAAGTGCTCCAGGTATAGATGTGGAGCCCATTGCTTTGGTATTTTCCCTTTTTGGGTTTTGAGTTTTCTTTTGTCTATCATAGGTTAGCTCCTCTTTCCCCTTTTGGAATGGGAATGGTTATTTTGTATGATAGTTTATTGGTAATATTTTTTAAGTTTACAAGTATTAATATTTGATAGTGTTTTGAGATTCAGAAGAGACTTTCTGGGCTTTGGAACATGTTAAAATTGTTGAGATTTGGGGGTTTTATAGATTGGATAAATGTATTTAGTATTTTGATGACCACTGTATTGTAACAGGATTCCAGACCTTAGCATAATTGCCTCCATGATGTAAGTAACAATCAGGCCATAAGCCTGTAGGCATCACCACTTACCAATATAAAAAAATACCTAATCTATAAAAGTTCTTATTTCTGGAAAAGTCTATAAATATACTACCCTTGGTTTTTGGCTTCAGTAGTTCTATTTCTGGCTAACTGTTCTTGTTAACTAAATATGTCCATCTAGAATATGGTATTTGTGCTTAAAAGATTACCTCCAAAATGACTACAGACTACACTGGGATTCAGAATATCCAGTATAGTGTCTCTGCATGATCAATAAAGAATTTCTATTGGCTTAAATCTGTGTACAAGTATTCTTCTCTGGTAGATCCCCCACAACATTTCTGGAGGCCACAGTGAAATTCCAAGAAAAAGACCTGAAGATATATGGGCTCTCAGAACCCCATACAGTGGGGAAAAGTGCAGTAATCAAGGGGTTTGAAGGAGTGCACAACATGAGATATTCCAGGACCTCTGGACTCCTTTTAAACAATCACTGTGTAATGCTTCAGAAGAATCTGAAACCTACATCCTAGGGAGAAAGATTGCAATATTGCCTGCTCTGTCACCTCTGAAGATAAATTCCCACCAAACAACTCATCTGGGGTCCACAAAACTTTCTGATTTGCTCAGACCAAAGTATGGTATGACAAACATAGACTGGACAACCTGACATGTGAAGTCTTGGTCAGATGCCAGGTTTATGCTCAAGTCCATCCAAAACAGAGAGCCTCACCCAAGCAGAAGTCTGAAAGAGAGCTCAACACATGAAAGAGAGATCATGAGGAAGCTACCTTTACTGAGGTGAAGCCTGCCAAGGAAGGATATGAATATTTGATAACCTTTAAACACATTTTCAAGGTGTGCAGTAGCAGTTACAACATGAACTGAAATCATGAAACTTAAAAGCTTAAAAACTTCTTCAGGATCTGGTCTCCTCACTTAGCATGTCACTACAATGGGGTACAATGACCTGATATTCAAAGCTCAAACTTCTCCATTAATAACTAAATATTTAGAAATAGGTAAAACAATTCATTGTGTATACAATTCTCAGAATTCTGAAAAAAAAACTCTTACTAGAGTCTAGTAAAGGTTATATAGACCTCCTTCCTTTGATTTACTTCATGCCTGGTGTGCTTCATATAGGGATGGATTTACCCACTATGAGATTATGATGGAAAACCTTCTTAATTTCTTTTATAGCTCAGACACAAGACAAAGATGTGGTTACTTCAGTTCTGTATTGGAGGGGGGCAGGATGATCATGGAATGTGTATGGAGGGATGGAACTTGGAAGAAGAGAGGAGGGAGAGGAAATAAGAGGACAGTATCAGGTCTTGAAGGGGACAGGAGAGAGGAACAGAGGGTCCAGAAACTGAATAAATACATGTAGTAGGGGAATGAGGAACTGGAGATCCCTACTGGAGGGTCCCAGTTGCCAGGGAAATGAGAGGATCCCAGGACCCAAAAGGGATGATTTTAGCAGAGAAGGGAAGATAGTACCTGTAGAGACCACCTCTAGTAGATAGGCACCGCCCCTGGTCATGAGATGGGGCCACAAACCAATTTCAAAATTTTTAACCCAGAAACGGTCCTGTCCACAAGAAGAACAGGGACAAAAAAATGGAGCAGAAACTGAAGGATGGGCCATCCAAGGACTGCCCCACCTGGGGATCAATCCTGTCTGCAGACACCAAACCCAACACTGATGCTGTTGCCAAGAGGCACTTGCTGACAGGAATCTGGCATGACTGCTCCTTGGGAAGTTCAGCCAACAACTGACCAATACAGATGTGAATGTGTGGAGCCAACCATCAGATTGAACACAGGCAACCTGTGGGACTGGAGGAGCTGAGGGGGATTGTAACCCCATAGGAAGAACATCAGTGGGCCAGACCACCCAATACTCCCAGGGACTAGATCATAAACCAAGGACTGTACAGGGAGGGTTCCTTGGCTCCAAAGACAAAGGTAGAAAGAATGGCATTGTCTGACATCAGTGGTAGGAGAGTCCCTTGGTCTTGTGGAGGTTTGATGCTTGAGGGTTGGGGTGGGAGAGGATGGGTAGGTTGGGGAGTACACTTATAAAGGCAAAGTGGAGGGAGGACAGGGAGGTTTTGGGATAGGGTGCTTGCAGTGTTGGGTTTGGTAACTGGGAAGGAGGATATCATTTGAGATGTGAACAATTTATTATTGTTTTATAAATGTGATTAGTAAAAAAATAATAATTCCTTTCTTACATCAGTGTAAGTCTTCCAGTATTCCATAAAGGCTATTCATTGGACTATCCAAGAGACTCAGCCAATAACTAAGACCATCACCAGCTCCCCTTTTTTTGATCCCACTGAAACCAATTTGTTGAAGGATCATCTTATGTCCATTAAGGTAGCTGACATTTCAGTATGGATTTACCACAACCTGCTAAAAGAAAGGAAGTGATGGATTCAGGTGCCAAATTGACTGTCCCCAGGATTATGAACTTGTACAAATTAAGGATTAATTAGGTCACAGAAATTTTCATTTCCTGGATTTCTTCCTCCTCCCAAGTCTTGTGTTTTGGTCTTTGTTGTGTGTATAGACGGGTCAAGGTCAAGCACCCACCATCCTCTGTCATGAACCAGATACTGGAGAGATGATAACTACTCGAACTACAGACCAATAACCTACATTCCCTCTTGAGCCTAATCAATCCAAGCCATAAATCATCCAGGATTGTTGGTTATGCTTAGATACTGTGCCCTGTACTGGATATAGAGAGAAACTCACCAAACTGACAACCCGTTGACTGACAAAATTCACTATGACTTGGTCAGTCCAAATTAACATTGGTGAAATATAAAGGGGCTAAAACATGTCTAATATTTAAAACTTAAACCTAGGCACTTTCCCTTATTCTGATGCCTGTTAGTCTGGCTTATGGTTTAACTCATCTGCCAAATAGGAGTTATTAATAGGCCCCTAAGGTTACTAATTCACTAACAACTTGACTAAATGTGCCTCTAGAGATGTTTTCCAAACTGACAAATCACTTTTATGCATCTTAGTACATGTTCTGCCCAGGTGGACCCATAAAATAAAAACAAATGAAAAAACATATTTTTTACTTATTTATTTTTCTACTTGATGGATTTCAGCCCTGAGTTTGATGATTTCCTGCCTTCTACTCCTCTTGGGTGTATTTGCTTCTTTTTGTTCCAGGGCTTTCAGGTGTGCCATTAAGCTGCTAGTGTATGCTCTCTCCCATTTCTTTTTGGAGGCAATCAGGGCTATGAAGTTTCCTCTTAGCACCGCTTTCGTTGTGTCCCATAAATTAGGGTATGTTGTGCATTCATTTTCATTAAATTTTAAAAAGTCTTTGATTTCTTTCTTTATTTCTTCCTTGACCAAGTTATCATTGATTAGAGCATTGTTCAGCTTCCAATGTGGAAGCTTTCTATTGTTTCTGTTGGTATTGAAGACCACACTTATTCCATAGTGATCTTTTTTCTATATTCTTCATTTACATTCCAAATTATTTCCCCGTTCCCGGTTCTCCCTTCCCTGAAAGTCCCATAAGCCCTCTTCCCTCGTCCTGTTCCCCAGTCTACCCCCTCCCACTTCTCTGTCCTGGTATTCCTCTACACTGCAACATCCATTATTTCCAGGACCAGGGTCCTCTCCTTCCTTCTTGGGAATCAATTGATATGTGGATTGCATCTTGGGTATTCCGAGCCTCTGGGTTAATATCCACTTATCAGTGACTGCATACGACATGTGTTTGTTTGTGATTGGGTTATCTCACTAAGGATGATATTTTCCAGTTCTGATCATTTGCCTACGAATTTCATGAATTCATTGTTTTTAACTGCTAAATAGTATTCCATTGTATAAATATACCACATTTTCTGTATCCATTCCTCCATTGAGGGACATCTGCGTTTTTTCCAGCTTCTGGTTATTATAAATAAGGCTGCTATGAACATAGTGGAGCATGTGTCCTTATTGCATACCAGGGAGGCCTCTGGGTATATGCCCAGGAGTGGTATCAAAGGGTCCTCTGGGAGTGTCATCCCCAGTTTTCTGAGGAACTGCCAGACTTAATATGGGTCTTAGAATCAAAAAAAAACAAAAAACAAAAAAACAAAAAAACAAAAAAAAAAACAAAACAAAAAACAAAACAAAAAAATCAAAACCAAAACAAAAACAAAACTGAAACATCAACAACAAAAAGATAGCTGCAGGTGTCCTCATTATACTCTTGGTTGGAGTAGGCTTAGCCATCTCAACTGCCATAGACACATCAGGCTTTATCATGGGAGATATAAATATTAAGAAACTAAGGAGATAGGTTGATTAGGACATAGAGGTATTGTATATTTCCATTATACATACCGAATATGTGATTTGTGCTTAAAAGGTCATCCTGAGAAAGGCTTGGGGCTACAAGTGATTCCTGAGCACAAAGTATAGCCTCATGCTAGATAATATGGCATTAGCTTAAAATCATATCCAAGTAGCCTTCTCTGGAAGATACACCACAAAACCATGAGACTTGAGGGACCACAGTGAATTATAATGTGTTAAAGATATGTGCTTGGATTTCAAGTCAAAAAAGAGTCAAATAATAATAATAATAATAGTAATAATAATGATAATGATAGATCTATGCACCAGTGCTAACCCTGTGCCACAGCTCTCCATATACAAATCCCACTCAGAGAGAGCTGGTCACCCAGAAATACTGTCACTCCTAAGTACACAGGTAAGACCACCATAATTGCTCCAATAACTGGCCCAAGAGAAACCTGACAGGAGCTCACAGGGCACAGGAATCTCAGAAGCAATCCTTCTGTTATCCATCTGTGCCTCAGAGCTAACGCTGTGCAACAGCTCTCATCAGAGAAACGCCCAGAGAGAAATGGTCTCCCAAGACTGTTGTTACACCTAACATCACAGATCTCTTCACCCTCATTCTGCCTGGAGAGAGCTGGTCTCCAATGAGTGTTGACACACCCATTCAGAGACAGCAAGACAAGCTAACACCAGAGATAACCACATTGCTAGAGGCAAGCACAAGAACATAAGTAACAAAAACCAAAGCTACTGGGTATCATCACAAGTGTGTTTTCTCAACACCACAAGCCTTGAATATGCCAACACACTAGAAAAGCAAGATGCAGATTTAAAACCACATCTCATGATGGTAGAAGACTTTAAGAAGGACATAAATAACTCCTTTAAAGAAATACAAGAGAACACAGGTAAACAGGTAGAAGCCCTTAAAGAGGAAACACACAAATCCGTTAACAAAATACAGGAAAATACAACCAAAGAGGTGAAGGAATTGGAAAAACCATCCAAGATTTAAAAATGGAAATAGAAACAATAAAGAAATCCAAAAGAGTGACAACCCTGGAGGAAAAGAAAAACCTAGGAAAGAGATCAGGGGTCATAGATATAAGCATCACCAACAGAATTCAAGAGATAGAAGAGGGAATCTCAGGTACAGAAGATACCATAGAAAACATTGACACAATAGTCAAAGAAAATGCAAAATGCAAAAGGCTCCTAACCCAAGACATCCAGGAAATCAAAGACACAATGAGAAGACAAAAATTAAGGATAATATGTATAGAAAACAGCAAAAATTCCAAACTTAAAGGACTAGTAAATATCTTCAACAAAATTATATAGTAAAACTACAACAAACCTAAAGAAAGACATGCCCATAAACATACAAGAAGCTGACAAAACTCCAAATACATTGAACCAGAAAAGAAATTCCTCCCATCAAATAATAAACAAAACACCAAAAGCACAAATCAAAGATAGAATATTAAAAGCAGTAACGGAAACATGTCAAGTAACATATAAACACAGACCCATCAGAATTACATCAGACTTCTCAACAGAGACTATGAACGCCAGCAGATTCTGGGTAGATGTCATACAGACCCTAAGAGAACACAAATGCCAGCCCAGACTATTATACCCAGAAAAACTCTTCATTACTACACATGGTGAAGTCAAGATATTCCATGACAAAATCAAATTTACACAATATTCTTCCACAAGTCCAGCACTACTAAGCATAATAGACAGAAAACTCCAACACAAGGAGGGAAACTGAACCATAGAAAAAACAAGAAATTATTCTTCTTTCAACAAAACCCAAAAGAAGTTAGCCACATAAACATAATTCAACTTCTAACAATAAAAATAACACGAAGCAACAATCACTGGTCCTTAATATCTTTTAAGATCAATGGAACCAATTCTCCAATAAAAAGAGAGAGACTAACAGACAGGATACATAAATAAGACCCAGCACTATGTGGCATACTGGAAATGCACCTCATTGACAAAGACAAACACTACATCACAGTAAAAGGCTGGAAAAAATTCCCAAGTAAATGGTTCCAAGAAACAATTTGAAGTAGCTATTCTAACATTGAATGAAATCAACTTTCAATCAAAAGTTATAATGAAAAGATAAGGAAGGACAATTCATACTCACCAAAGGAAAAAAAAATTACCAAGATGAACACTCAATTCTGAACATCTTTAATGTAAATGCAAGAGAAACAAAATTCATAAAAGAAATTTTACTAAAACTCAAAGCACGTATTACCTCTTACCCAATAATAAGGGAAAATCTCAAAAACCCACTCTTATCAATGGAAAGATCGAGGAAAGAGAAACTAAACACAGACACAGTGAAACAAAGAGAAGTTATGAACCAAATGGATTTAAAAAATAACTATAGAATATTTCATCCTAAAACAAAAGAATAATCATTCTTCTAAGCACTTCATGTTAGTTCTCCAAAACTGACCATTTATTACTTCATGACAAAACAGGCTTCAACAAATACTAGAACATTGAAATCAAGCCATGCATCCTATCAGATCACCACTGAATAAGGCTGGTCTTCAACAACAAAAATAAGAGAAAACCCACAAACACATAGAAGCTAACCAACTATCTACTCAATGATAACTTGATCAGGGAAGAAATAAAGAAAGAAACTAAAGACATTTTAGAATGCAATAAAAATAAAGGCACAATATATCAAGACTTATGGGACACAATGAAAGCAGAGCTAAGAGGAAAACTCATGGCTCTTGAGTGCCTCCATATGGAAATTGGAGAGAGCATACACTAGCAGCTTAACAGGACATCTGCAAACTGTAGAAATAAAAATACACCCAAGCAATACACCCAAGAGGAACAGATAGCAAGAAGTAATCAAATTCAAGGCTGAATTCAACTAAGTAGAAACAAAGAGAATTATACAAAGAATCAACACAACCAGGAGCTGGTCCTTTGGGAAAATCAGTAAGATAGATAAACACACAGCCAGCTTAACCAGAGGGTACAGAGTTAGTATTCAAATTAACATAATCAGATACTAAAAGGGACATATTACAACAGAAACCAAGGAGATCTAAAAAAAAAAATCATCAGATACTTGTAAAAAAGTCTATCCTCAACAAAACTGGAATATCTGGATGAAACGGACAGTTTTCTAGAGAGATACCAGATATGAAAGTTAAATCTGGATTAGGTAAACCATCTAAACAGCCCTATAATGACCAAAGAAATAGAAGCAGTCATTAAAACTCCCCCAACCAAAAAAAAAAAAAAAAATCCCAGGACCAGATGACTTTAGTGCAGAATTCTATCAGACCTTCAAAGAAGACCTAATTCTCTTCAAACTGTTGCACAAAATAGAAACAGAAGGAAAACTACCCAATTTCTTATATGAAGCCCCCATTATGCTTATAAATAAACCACACAAAAACCCAAAAAAGATAGAGAACTTCAGACTAATTTCCTTTATGAATATTGATGACAAAATGCTCAATAAAAGTCTCACAAACTAAATCCAAGAACACATCAAAAAGATCATTCACCATGATCAAGTAGACTTCATGCCAGGGATATAGAGATGCATCAATATACATATATCCATCAACATAAACCTTTATATAAACAAACAAAAGAACCCCAACACATAATTGTCTCATTAGATGCTGAGATATATTTGACAAAATTCAATGCCCCTTCATGGTGAAAGTTTTGGAAAGATTCGGAATTCTAGGCCTGTACTTAAATATAGTAAAGGCAATGTACAGCAAACCAGTAGCCAACATCAAACTAAATTGAGTGAAACTTGAAGCAATCCCACTAAAATCAGAGATTAGGCAAGGCTGCCCACTCTCTTCCTATCAGTTCAACATAGTACTAGAAGTTCTAGCCAGAGCAATAATACAACCAAAGGAGATCAAAGAGATAAAAATTGGAAAGGAAGAAGTCAAAATATCACTTTTTGCAGATAATATGATAGTATACTGAAGTGACCAAAAAATTCCGCCAGAGAACTCCTACAGGTGAAAAACATTTTCTGCAAAGGCCTGGATATGAAATTAACTCAAACAAATCAGTAGCCTTCCTCTACTGAAAGGATAAACAGGCTGAGAAATTATGGAAATAACCCCCTTCAAAATAATCACTTATAATATAAAATATCTTGGTGTGACTCTAGCAAAGCAAGTCAAAGATCTGACAAGAACTCCTACTCTGGTTAAGGGTTTATCTATCTCGTGGATTTTCTCAAAGAACCAGCTCCTGGTTTTGTTGATTCTTTGTATAGTTCTTTTTATTTCTATTTCATTGATTTCAGTCCTGAGTTTGATTATTTGATGCTGTCTACTCCTCTTGGGTGTATTTGCTTCTTTTTGTTCTAGAGTTTTCAAAAGTGCTGACAAGCAGCTATGTAATCTCACTCCATTTTCTTTTTGGAGGCACTTAGAGCTATGAGTTTACCTCTTACCACTGCTTTCATTGTTTCCCATAAGTTTTGGTATGGTTGTACCTTTATGTTCATTAAATTCTTTCTTTATGTCTTTTTTGAATAAGTTATCATTGATGAGAGCATTGTTCAGCTTCCATGTGTATGTGGGCTTTCTGAATTTTTTTTTTGTTGTTGTTATTGAAGACCAGCCTTAGTCCATGATCATCTGATAGAATGCGTGGGATTATTTCAATCTTCTTATATTGTTTGAAGCTTGTTTTTTGACCAGTTGTATGGTCAATTTTGGAGAAGGTGCTATGAGATGCTGAGAAGAAGTTATATTCTTTTGTTTTAGGATGAAATGTTCTATAAATATCTGTTAATCCATTTGATTCATAACTTCTGTTAGTTTCACTGTGTCTCTCTTTAGTTTTGATTTCCATGATCTGTCCATTAATGAGAGTGGGGTATTAAAGTCTCCTGGTAGTATTGTGTGAGGTGCAATCTGTGCTTTGACCTTTAGTAGTGTCTCTTTTATGAAGTTGGGTGCCCTTGACTTTGGCGCACATATGTTCAGAATTGAGATTTCATCTTGGTAGATTTTTCCTTTGATGAGTATGAAGTGTACTTTCTTATCATTTTTGATAACTGTTAGTTGAAATTCAATTTTATTCCATATTAGAATTGCTACTCAAGCTTGTTTCTTGGGACAGTTTGCTTGGAAAATTATTTTCCAGCCTTTTACTCTGAGGTACTATCTGTCCTTGTTATTGAGGTGAGTTTACTGCATGCAGCAAATGCTGGATCCTGTCTATGTATCCAGCCTGTTAGTCTATGTCTTTTTACTGGGGAAATGGGTCCATTGAAGTTAAGAGATAGTAAGGAAAAATAATTGTTACTTCCTGTTGTTTTTGTTGTTAGAGGTGGAATTATGTTTGTGTGGCTATCTTCTTTTGGGTTAATGAGAGTGGCGTGTTGAAGTCTCCTGGTAGTATTGTGTGAGGTGCAATTACTTTCTTGGTTTTTCTAGGGAGTAGTTTCCCTCCTTGTTATGGAGTTTTCCATCTATATTCCTTTATTGGGCTAGATTTATGGAAAGATATTATGTAAATTTCATTTTGCAATAGAATATCTTGGTTTCTCCATCTGTGGTAATTGAGAGGTTTGCTGGGTATAGTAGCCTGGGCTGGCATTTGTGATCTCTTAAGGTCTGTATGACATCTGCCCAGGATCTTTTGACTTTTATATTTTCTGGTGAGAAGTCTGGTGTAATTGTGATATGTCTGCACATGCTCCCTTTCTCTACAACTATTAGCTCTGCCCACTTTCCCCTGTCCAGTCACAGACCTCCTCTGCACTAAAGTAATTGGACAGCGAAAATCCTGTGACAAGTATGTTTTTATAAATTTATGAAACCAAAAGGTGACATTGGTAATTGAATGTAGGTATTGAAAAATAATGTTTCTATCCGTATCTATGTTGTTAAAATTAATGGATGTTCAAAGTCTTGCATCTTTCTTTCAATCCTTTGGATTCAAATTTTACTTTTTTCTTTTCTTCTTTATTCGTTAGTTTTTAGAGAGGATGGTTACTGTTGTGTTCTTTATTGAGCTGCCATAGATTACAATATGATCTTGAAGAGAAGAGAGAATGAAAGATTGAATATCTGCTTAATTTATGTTGTGAAAACTGCAGATGATTTTGTCCTGAGCTCCATGAAGTTCCAGACATATTACTTCAAATAATGGAGAATTTCCATATATTTCATGCAGTGTTTCATTATCTCCATTATCATCTCCACACTTTCAGCTGACTCAGGTGACATGTTGTCTGGTCCATCAGACTGTGTCTAATGGTGAATTTTAATTGGGTCCATTTTTATCTAAACCCCATCTGGACATTTTATCCCAACTAATGGCTGTAATCTAAGAGTCTTTGTATTCAGGAGGATGCCAACATTTTAGATAAAAAAGAACAAGATTAGTGATTTTTTTAAAAGGCAACACTGGTATTTTGCTAAAATGAAGACTTGTGCAAGCCACTATAGATGGGAATATTTGACCCAACATTCTGTAATATTTTGAACGTTTTAAAATGAACAACACAGAGTTTCATTCTCATTTTTGGATGAAGAACATTGCCGGGGTAAGTGTACTGAGACCATGGTTGTTACCTTGATCTTCCCCTCTTATTTATTGGGGAATTCCTCAGCAATCCCTCATTTCAATTTGAAAGGTTTGAAAAGCAAAAGGAATTCTATCTAAAACTATAGAGGATTTAGGAAAATATACATGTCATATTTTTCACCTAACATACAACCAGTAATTTCTATAAGAGAATGTGTGAAGACAAAGTCTATTACTTTAAGAGAAAAGCAATCAGAGAAAAATCTTTCTACTTTATTGAAGTTATATCTTAATTGTGACAGCAATATTGGAGAGTATGGTACACTGCAGGGTCATACATAAATTATAAAAGCTGATCATTGTGTTTCTGTACCACTTGACTAACACATCATACTTAAAAATTCTTTTTTTTATTCCATAGTTACAAAATGTTTACAACATTATGTAAACAAATTCTAATGTTTCTATATTTTAAATCTATATCATATTATGTAATATTAATATATATGTATATATTGCACACATAAGTAGATACATATTGCCTTGTGTAAAAATTATGTACATCTGTTTTCACAACATTTTAAAATATTTATTTGTTTTAATTTTCAAACTTATAATAAACATGTGTTCTTTCCGAATTCCCTTCCTACCTACAAATGATCCCATATACCCTCCTTGATGTCTTTCAATTTCATGATATCTTTTGTCATTAATAGATGTTACACACATACACACACACACACACACACACACACACACACACGCACACACACATTCCAAATAAATATATATATGGATATTTTGACGGCATGGATATGTGAATATCACTTTCATGCAGTGCCCTAGTGCCTATAAAAGAATGTTACATCCCCTAGAACTGGCAGTATGAATGGTGGGAGCCACCATCTGGGTGCTGGAATCTGAACCTAGTTCCTCTTCCTGACCAGTAAGTATCCCTAACTACTGACCTAGCATTCTATTCTCTCTCCAATGGCTGTAAAGTTTTCTTTTGGCTTTGGGATGAGTCATGAAGACTTTCTTTAGTGTATTTTGATCTTTTATTTTACTAGAAATACATATTTAGTATATGGGAATCACATATAGTTTCTTTTTCAAAGAGATAAATGATGCTTAATGTATCAAGTATACAAAACCACTCATACATACTGATAAAGAGAATGTTCATTCTTATTAAACTCACGTTTTAAAATTACATTTCAACTATACATGGCTTTCAGTGGAAAACCAAGATTATTTTTAATGTTTTAAAATAAAATAATAAAATTTAATCTGATAAAAAAACATTTATAAATTTTAACTTTTTCATAACATGAAAGGATCACCTTTAAGACTGACTTAGAACCTATCATCAGATTTCAGCATAAGTTTAAAAATTATCTTTATAGATGGAATAATGTTTTAAATGTATCTATCTTTGATTATAAAACGTGCTAGTTTATTTTATTAGTCCCAGAGAATTCATTCCTTTCTCTAAGCTTATAAAGAACTTGACATATTTCATTTAAGTAGATATTTGTCTTTTACAATTAGTGTTTCCTCTGTCATTTGATTCTACACATGATGTTGATACATATATTTATATATTTTTCAAGTGTTAATAGTTTGAACGAAAATGTTAAATGCATCTGCATTGTACCAATTCTAAAAGTATGCAAATATCAATATCCATCATTGAAGGAAACATTTAGACCATCAGAAAATAGTACATTTACGTATATATTTCTGCAGGAATTAACATAGTGCCATCTTGTTTTTTAAAACATGAATATTTAAATTTGCCAATTAAACACTATAATATTTGAATTTTACTAATACTAACTAGTTTTTAAAGAGACCAAGTAAATTTATTACATTGGTTGTCTAATGACAAATGGCTATTCATGAAAAACTATATACAAGAAATATACAGACTATACAAGCTTACTAAGAATATATAGGTGTATACAAATAATTTATGCATGCAATAACTACTTGAAAATCGGGGCTATGGATATGAAGTAGAGTAGGAGGAGTTTTAAGGAAGGATTTGGGATGAGATGAAGTTATAATGTAATCTAAAAACAAAAATGAACAAAGAAACAACAACAACAAACCACTTAGAAGTCCAATGGGGTACTATAGGTACCTTAATTTTATTTATTTTTTTGTGTATTCATACTATGAAAAAATTTCCCAATAACATATTCAGTAGAGGTGGCAAAAATAAGAGGGTCAATTTTGACTTGTATCAAAACTTAGGAGAATATTTTACTTTAACAGTACAAACATCCCTTTCATAGAAGATTTAAAGCTTTATAAAATAATGATATTGAATATTATACATTTTTCTACATTGGTTGAAATTAGCATGTGATTTTTATCTTTACATATAATAATATGTCAAGATCATTGACTGCTTATATTGAAGTTTTCTCCAATGCAAAAAAATTATATTTGATGAAGGTTAACATATTAAATGCACTAAAAATAAGATCTGCAAATATTTGCTTAATTCCTTCAAATTTATCAGTTATTCACCTGATTTCATTTTATTTTGGTGACATTTTCTTGCTTTGGTATTTAAGTATTGATAATATTATTAATAATTATTTGGGTGTTTATCATTATAGAAATAAAGTTTTTCTCAATTTTGTTGAATTTATTCTTGAAACTATGTAATCTTTAAATTTCTTAGGGCAATAAATTCTTAGCCAGTGTCCTTATTTGTTACTTATGTTCTCTGAAACTAATGTATCTTCCTACTGTTTGAAAAATGTTAAGTATATATAAGTTGTGTAATTCTGGAAATTAATTCACATCTGATTATTGAACTTATTAATTAATTAATAATCTTAATTATTTTTATTTCTGTGCCATCATTTCTGGTAATTCTTTTAATAAATTTTACTTAAAATATTATTACATCATCCTCCTATTTCCCTTTCGTCCCGCTAGTTTTTCTGCGTCCCCTCAATCCAACCCCTAGTATATCCCAATACTCTCAAATTGATGCCCTATTTTCTTTATCATATATATGTGTGTGTATATACATATACACACACACACACACACACAAAAATATATATATAAACATACATATATATATATATATATATATGCACAAATATACAGACACAACTTTTAGAATCCATATATTTTGTTCATTTGTGTTTCTATGGTCTCAGAGGTGATAACTTTATAACTAGTTATGAGGTTCATTTTAGAAGCAGCTAGTGCTCCTGCTCTCAGTTGCTGTAACATCATTTTAAATCCTTTTTTTTGAGATTTATTTGTTTATTATATGTAAGTACACTGTAGCTGTCTTCAGACACCCAAGAAGAGGGCATCAGATCTCATTATGGATGGTTGTGAGCCATCATGTGGTTGCTGGGATTTGAACTCAGGACGTCCAGAAGAGCAGTCAGTGCTCTTAACCGCTGAGCCATCTCTCCAGCCCCTGTAACATCATTTTAATATCTTTTTATAATTCTATTTATATAGCATACATTTTTCATTACTTATATCTTTTGTATTATTTTATATTGTTTTATTGGTTTACAATTTTATGAAATTTGTTTTTCTTCTCCAACATTATTGTTTAATGGCAGTTTTTTTTATTATTATTAACTCATTTGCTAATTAACATGCTGACTAAAATAATTGTTATACTGTACTTCTTTGAATAGATGTATTTTCCAAGATTTTTTTCCTTCTTCTTTAATCTATTTTTTAAATGTAATATATGGGCATTAATGATTTTTCTATTTTATCATTGCTTTCTATTTAATTTGAACATAGTAAAAGAAATTCGGGATAATTTGATTTGTCGTTTAGCTTGCTAAGACTTATTTCCCCTCTACATATAATGTATCAGACTTGTTTCACACAGTGTAATATTTTCCAAGACCACTCATGCTGTTGCAGATGGATGAAAGAAGGAATGCAGGAGTCTTCACAGCTGGTGATTACCAGGCTAAACAACTGATGGATTTTATTGCTAGGGAGTACTTTGTGTGCATTTATCCTGATACTTTACAGGAGTTTTATTTTCATATATTTCAATTACAGTATATTGGTATATAGTATTCACATTTATGACTTTTAACTGAATTTCAGTAGGATTGAGGCTGAATATTAAAATCTTTTAAATATTTTCATTGTGATATTTATTTAAAAATCTGTTAGTTTGCTTTTATAATCAGACTCAGACATTGATAGCACAGATAGCTATAATTTTAATTAGTTCATTTTTTTGTTTAAAATGCCCTTGTGTGTTTTATTAATAAAAACTAACAGTGCTTAAACAAGTCAAACAATTAAAGGCTCTTTATATTCCATAAAGCATTACAGAAAAGTTTATTTGTGTTTCAATAAAAGACCATCATTTTAGAACAGGGAGCTAAGGGCAATTTTGCAGTTAACTGGTTCTTATGATTAAATTTTAAGAGACTATTGCCCATCCTTAAATTTCTTTTTCTTTTTATAAAAAAAAGGACTATTAAAATTATTGACAAATTTTGAGTGAAAAAACTGTTAAAACGTTCTTTATGTTTAATTTCAACTTTATAATAGATTACAGGAAAATGTTTATGAAACAAGTACAACATTTGTTTCAGTACACGTCTTTAAATAATAGACTTACAAGTAAATAAACAACTATATAATAAAAAGTTTCCAAATGTAGCCTGTAAGAAATCAGGCAAATTTACCATAAGCAAACTTTCTAGACAATTCTCCTAACTGCACAGGTGGCAGTAAACTTCTTCCAAACAAAAACAAAACAAACAAGAAAATCTACTTCGCAATTTGTTGCTGCAATAGAGAAAAGGTGTACAGACTTGATGGAATTCTGATAATCAATATAATTTAATTAGTTCATTTTTATGACCTTTTATTTGGTAATAATCATTAGCTCTAGTAATGTTTTTTTTTTTTTTTACCTTAAGTTCTATACTGTCTTAGAGCAACTGTAAAGGATTTCCCAAGCACAATCATAAACTTACTCAAGCTCTTGGTGGTTAATCACCACAGCTGCAGTTGAATAATTTCTTTTAGGTGTGGTAGAAACCTCTCAAAAACCTAATGTAAAACCATTTCATGCATTCTTTCTGCTTACTATATTTTCGTTTAACTTCCAACATAATTTTTAAATTGGACATATATAAATAGAGTTTTTTAAAACTTTGCATAGATATTGAAAATTTACAATATTTATGCAGGTGACACCGTCTAAAAGTAGCTATATTTAGCTGTTCAATATCCTGTGGAGATTAAACACAATGCCACCCTATCCATTTTCCAAAAACAGGTGCTGCATAATCATTCTGACATTGCCACGATGGACCTTTGGGAAAGGATGCTCTTTGCAGGGGTCCTTCATCCTTCCTTTGCTGTCGCAAACTGCAGCTATAATAAAATGTGATGAATGTTGCTTCCTGATCTGATCTCAAGTTACTCATTCCAAACTGTCACTCTACACTGTTTATAAAGGTAACTTGTAACATATCACAGACACTAGGTTTCTAAACACTTGCAAGGCAGTTTGTCTATTGATAAAATGTGTGTTCAGTATCTTTTGGACTACAAACAAAAATGTGCTAGATGATGTATTATTCAATTTAGTTTTAAATTTTCATTATACTGCTCACTTTATCATAACTCTCAATTAATTTGTGGGCATTTTAAACTGTGATCTTGAATGAAGCTGTGTCAAATATAGTATAGTACAGATATGGTGATCTCTTCAATAGATGTCATAATAATATATCTATTGGGAAGAATATTCTTCCTCTCTCTGCATTTGACAAAATGATTTATTACTCTTTTTTAGATAAAATAAATTATTCAAATAAAAATTAAATTAGTTAGTGTTCATGAGGTAATGCCAATATTTAAAGTTTTCTTTAACCTTTGACCTTTGTGAATTCCATTCTGTTAGAATTTTGAAGTTTCCAAAAATAAATTATTCAGTACATGTAACTCTTTCAAGGAAAAAAGTGACTCTCACTATCTCATCAGTTACCATTACTTTATTACATCTGTCTGTTTCATAGCTGTTTTGTTGGATTCTTAAGATATTTTGTTTCTAATTAGTTTTATCACATTTTATAGCATTTATAACATATCAAATTTATGCCATTAATGTTTTATAGCATGTAGACTCATTAGTGTTTGCCATGAGGATTTGATAAAAAGTGTTACACTATTTCATTAACCTAATGGCAACTTACATTTAATTTCATACAATTTGAACTCTTTACATTAACACCCCTATACTTAATCATAAATTCTAGAATTCAATGTTTTTTTTACCATATATTATTCAGAGAAATATATAGTATGTTGATCCATACTAGGAAAACATGTTGTGGGATTCCATAGTGTATTTTGACATCAGCAACACTTGACTCAAACTGGTAAGAACATAAAAGCTATAAAGCATTGTATTGTGTTTAGCTATATTTACAAATTTGTCTTTGTTCTAGGATTTAGCTGGCAAAACAATATTTCAGGTGTCACTATTTATATATCCAAATAACTGGTTTTAAGAAATCATGATCTATAATATGGCTGAATTTCTAGAAAACGCAAGGTTTCTCCGAAAAGAGAAAATTCTGCCTCAAACATGTGAAGTTAATGCTCCATAGTTTTCCAAATGGCCTATTCTGAAAGCCTTATACATGAGAGAGATAATTTCCCCAGCTTTAACTTTTGTCTTGACATATTCATTTCTCTTTCCCAATCAATTTTTTTAACGTCCATGTCTCTTATATTCACTACTTTTCCCCATCCTATCCCATATGGAGAGACATATATGTGTATACATAAAATAATCATACCACATAAATGTATTTCATCTGTAAATCCATATATTTTAATAAATACAGAAACAGTTTTAAAAATATATTCCACATTTTAAATGTCTCTGGGCATTCCTAATTGATGCCAGTTGTTTATCTAGAAGAGTAACTTACCGTATTATATAACTTTATATTAAACAACTTCATACTTATTAAAATAATAGTATTCATGAGACAGCTATTATTATGGAAATTAATTCTTAGTGCTTAACCTCATATCTTACAATTTGACAGACAGCCACATATATGTGTATTAACAATGAAGCATAATAAAAATATATGCAAGCCAAAGAAAAAATTACTTGATTTTTCACACATAAACATCAGTTTTAGAAAACAAAAATAAAGAGTTTAAAAAGAAATGCTAGTGATCTACCAATTAAGTTATTCTCAGTTGCTGCTTTTCTCTTGCAGATAAACCTGTACTTTGACACTATGGCCAATTCTACCCTGGTGACTGAGTTTCTCCTGGAGGTTTTTGCTGAGTCTTGGGAGTTCAGGCTCCCACTCAGTGTACTGTTTCTTCTCGTGTTCCTGGGCAGCCTATTAGGGAATTTTATCATCATCATCGTTACTACAGTTGACCAGACCCTGAACACACCCATGTACTTCTTCCTCAGGAATCTTTCCATCTTAGACTTGGGCTACGTTTCTGTTACTGTGCCCAATGCTTGTATCAACTCTCTCACTGATCACAGAAATATTTCTGTGGCTGGGTGTGCAGCACAAATCTTTTTGGTCTTCTTTTGTGTATGTGTAGAGGTTCAGTTTCTCACTGTAATGGCCCAGGACCGCTATGTGGCCATCTGTAAACCCCTCATGTATGCTGTGATTATGAACCATCAATTCTGTGTTCAGATGACCCTGATTTCCTTACTTATCTCTCTTGTCCTTGCAAGTGTGCACACTTTCAAAACATTCCAGCTGTCCTTCTGTCACTCAAATGTAGTCCCTCAGTTCTTCTGTGATATCCCCTCTTTGCTGAGGCTTTCCTGCTCTGACACCTTTAACAACAAGCTCTTACTTCTTCTGACTGTCATTGGGCTCAGTGGTAGCTGCACTACCTGTATTGCCATAACCTATGTTCACATATTATCAACTGTCTTAAATGTTCCTGTCAAAGGAGAGAGAGGGAAAGCCTTTTCCACCTGTGTCCCTCATATTATTGTGGTGTCTGTGTTTCTTAGCTCTGGTGCCTATGTATATCTAAAACCTCAAGCAATCTCAGAAATAGTTGAGGATATGACTCTTTCTGTATTTTATACCATTGTTCCTCCATTCTTAAACCCTATTATCTATAGTCTTAGAAACCGACAAATAAAGGAGGCTGTGAAGAAAGTAATATTCAGATTTTTTTCATAGATGTATAAAATAAATAAAAATACAGACACACAAAAACAAACATACACACCAAAGCATTTTTAAACTTATTGGAGAGAATTTTTTACATTATATATACTCCTTATAATTTCCCCTCCCTCTACTCATAGTAGTTCCTTCCATCTCACATGTCCTCCCAACCTTATACCCCAACCCATGTCCTCACAAATATACATAATACAAATAAAAAAATAATAAGATTAAAGAAAAAGAAGAAGCAGACTTGAGACCAAATTATGTGGCAATAATCTCTAATGTTACTCTTGACTTTGTTTTCTTTTGGCTATCTACTGCTGGGCATGCCACCTACCCTTAATTGTAATTTATACACCCAATGAGTCTCCCTTGAAGGAAATTACATTCACCTTTAAAAGTGCTTATCAATTAGAGATTTTTTTCTGGGTTAGAGATAGGGGTATGTGTCAACTTTTCATTTCAACTCTAGTACCCCCATGTGGTTAGACCCATGTATGCCCATTAATCCTGCATTTGTGTCTGGGCATACATGTGGATAAGTCATGTTAATTTAGAAAACTTTGTTTTCATAGGGTCCTCCATCATCTCTGGTTCAAATACTACTTTTGCTTCCTCTTGCACTGTGCTTACTGCTCCCATGCTGGGAACAGCATACAATGACAGGGACTACCTGCAGGAGGCTGGGATAGAGACATCTCAGAAGACTGTGGCAGCTCCTTGTAGAAAAGAATGATGTCTGCGACCCTGAGAAGCAGGAGACACATCCCTCCAGGGCATCCACTATCTGAAATAAAGGACTGCCTACAGCAGGACTGGATGGAGACATCTCAGTAGTCCACAGCAGCTCTTTGTAAAAAACAGCTGTTCCCATTTCTCCTAACCTTAGCCTGGACAATGGCTGTATAGATTTCATTTGTGTGTTACTGCTTTTCAGGTGGCCTTGGTGTGTATAATTATTCTGCACACCAGAATATTTATATTATATCTGACTTTCTTCTTTCTCTTTCTACTCTGACAAATTCTGTGAAATTAGATGTTCTCTGATGTAATGATGCTTAAACAATTTCAAATTGAGGCATGGAGCACAGCACATCACAGTTCTAATGGCCCAGGTGCATGCTGTGTGTTCTCATCTAGGAAACAATGCAATAACTGCACAATGGTAGTTCCAGATTAATACTTGAATTGCAAACAAAATCTGACAAAATTATTAGAAAATGAGATAGAGCCAACATGGGGACCCCAAGAAAGAAAAAAAGCAATTAAAATTATGAAATAAGTTTTGTGTAACAGTTGAGAGTGTTTCCTGGTGCAGAATATGTAAAATCTTATATTAGTTAAACTAAGTCAAAACACTGGGACTCTTCGGAGAGTCATTATGTGCAATGTGTAGAAGCAGAAAGCTAGTGGAACTACTGAGTTAAGGGTTAACTTGATTCTTTCTGGCCACTGCCTGGCAGCTTTGCCCATGCCATTTATCATTAGAGCTTCACAAGAAAATGCAAGTAGCTGGTCTCAGAGCACTGAGCTCTGAAGTATAATAATTTAAAGTTAAAGTTTAAATAATAAGTTTACAATTATTATTTTGGCTATAGGGCTTTGAATAGGCAAGCTTGAAACTTTGGGGAATAATTGTAAATCTTGATTCTTTGAGGGTAGTCGTTATTCTTTCAAATTTGATTTGGTAATGATTATATAATGTCTTTTTATCTACCTGCTTTTGGAGTGTCAATAAAGTATTGGGGCAAGAGAAAGGCTGTGAGCATGCAGAGAGCAAGTAGTGACCATTTGAAGAACAAGTGAGACAGAGAATGCGGAGACCATGATAAGAGCATGTGAAGAGTGAGGGAACTGAGAATGTGGAGAGTGAGTGAAGAGAGAATGTGAATGTTGAGTGAAGAGAGAATGTGAGGTGTGTATGTGTGAGTGAAAGGAGTGTGCATGTCGTGAGTGTGTGAGATGTGTGTGAAAAGTATATGTGAGAGTGCAAGGAGAATGCACAGGGTGTTTAAGAGTGAGAGTTCAAGAAAAAAAAGCAAAAAGGAGGAAAGCAGAGTGCTCAGGAGAATGCAGAGTGTGTGCAGCCTCAAGCTGCGAGCAAATGAGCAAGAGAGAGAGAAAGAGGAGAGAGGAGAGAGGAGAGAGAGGAGAGAGGAGAGAGAGGAGAGAGAGAGAGAGAGAGAGAGAGAGAGAGAGAGAGAGAGAGAGAGAGAGAGAGAGAGAGAGAGAGCAAAGAAAGAGAAGAGAGATACTTCAAATCTTGAAAAATTGCCTGTCAACTTGTACCCAAGATGTAGTCTGTGTACATTATTATGCGCCTTCCAGATATTCCTGCTTCCAGTTAATAACACTGATCCTGTGCCAAGGATGGGCATAGGTATTCCACCCTTTAGAAATGATTGTTCCAAGGTCTCTCAATCTTTGCATAACATTTACTGTGGGTCTTTGTATTTGTTCTTATTTACTGCAAGGGGAAGTCTCTCTGATGATAGCTGAGCAAGGCACTAATTATGACTATAGTGGATTATCATTAAGAGTCATGTTATTGCTAAGTTTTAAATTTTGCTGTAATTTAAAACTTTTAGAAGGGTCATATTTGTTATTATTCTATGTCCTGGTTCTTTCAAGTCTCAGATTCATCACAACACTGGTTGGTATGGGTCCCATCTCAGAGCATAAACAAAAAGACAAAACAGATATTGGTCAGTTACTCCCATAAACTTTTGGTCACCATTGCACTAGTGTATCTTGAAGACAGGACTCCATTGTAGATCAAAGAGTTTATTTCTGGGTTTATGTTTAATTTTAAGCTTTGGTAGTGTGCAAAGTACCATTATGTAGAAAATCCAAGGAATGTAGTAGCTAAGGCACACTGTAGGCATCAGCTTGACATCTTCATATTCAGTGAAGAAGTGTAGGTTTGTCTTTAGCAATGGGCCTTACTGTCAGTGTTTGGGAAGCAATACATAGGCATAGTAGTGCATGAGTTGTTTTGGTTATCACCATGGGATCCCTTTATCTAACAATTCTATTTAATATAACCTATCCTGGAACTGAGGGCTTCATTTGATGATGGTCAGCTGGGACACTGTCTTCTCCATTATTTTGCAATTCCCTTTGAATTGCCTTCATGTGTATTTATATGTTCAGAGCTTCTATTTCATTAGGTTTCTGTAATACTCTTGCAACAAGTACTTCTTGTGAGCTTGTCTTCCTACATGCCCTTCCTCATATCCTTTTTCTCTTCCTACACAGTACTTAATTCTACTATTTGGGTACACACATCCCTCCCATAACAATTTATTATATTTCAATTTTCTAAAGATATCTATCTGTCCCCACTTACTCTATTACTCTATAGCCAATTTCTATGGTTCTGTGGATTGGAGACATAAAGGCTAATATTCACAAATTACTTCACTCAGGATACATTTTTTCTAGCTCCATTAGTACAGCTGTAGCTTTTCTTGAATTCATGATTATAAATTTTATTTACTGTTCTCTCATACAATGTATCTCAACTGCCACCTCCTCTCCCTTCGCTTCTCCCAGTCTTTCTATCTCATCTCTCCTCCAAATCAACTGCTCCCCTCAATTTCCCATAAGAAAATGGCAAGTGTCCAAATGAATTCACCTGAACTTGGCAAAAAAAGATGCAAAGAGACTATGGCTGTATCCTCATATCAAGGCTAGAAAATGCAACCCAGTAAGAGTAAAAGGGTTCCTCAAGTGGGAAAAAGACATAGAAACACTCCACTCATTGTTAGAAGTAATTTTTATTAAATTATTAATATCCCATTGTGTAAATATACATTTTCTTTATTAATTCTTCAGTAGAGAAATTCCTAAATTGTTTCAAATTTCTGAATATTATAAAATGAACAGCCATAATAACGGTTGAGCATTTGTCTCTGTGGTAGGGTAAAGTGACACACAGAAATATGTCCAGATCAATATAGCTGGATCATGAGATAACTGATTTCCATTTTCCTGAGGAAATGCTAAACTTATTTCCATAGTGTCTACAAATTTCCATATCACAGATTTGATTTGTATTTCCCTAATGATGAAATTTACTAGACATTTGTTAACTGTTTCTCAGCCATTTGAGCATCTTCCTTTGAAGATTTTCTGTTTAGAAGTATACTTTACTTTTTTTAACTAGGGTTATTTGTTTTCTGGATATCTTGTTTCTTGATTTCTTTATATATTTTGAATATTAGCCTTCTATTTGATGTGGAGTTGTTAAAAATATTTTCCCAGTCTCTAGGTTGCCACTTTAAATGATGTTTTCCTTTGGTTTGCAGAAATTACTCAGTTTCAAGAAGTTCCTTTTTAAAAACCATTTTATTCTTTGTGAATTTCACAGTATTCCCTCTAGTCCCTCTTATCTACCTTTCAACTCACATCTGGCCTTCACTCTTGCAATGTACCTCCCAAAATAAAACACACACACACACACACACACACACAAATAAACACAGAAAAAAGACGGGCGGTGGTGGTGCATGCCTTTAATCCCAGCACTTGGGAGACAGAGGAAGGCAGATTTCTGAGTTCGAGGCCAGCCTGGTCTATAGAGTGAGTTCTAAGACAGCCAAGGCTACACAGAGAAACACTGTCTTGGAAAAAAAACAAAAACAAACAAAAACAAAAAATCCCCAAATAAACAATATATAAGCATGTAGATATATATATGAGTATATATATAAAAATATATATAAAATCATGGAATCTGTAGTATGTCACAGTGTGTCCCACGTTACATCCCTTTTTGCACACATGTTGACCTGTAAATGTTCATTGCAGTGAGTCATTGGTCTGGTTCAAGGTCTCTGACTTCGTGACTCCATCAATATTGCATCCTCACTTAAACTTCTTACCATTTTCCTGTTGTTAACCTATGTCAGGGAGATCCTGCACCTTTGGATCAACACAATTGCCACTTTCTTGATTTTCCCAAATGTCATAGATTTAGTGGTGGTTGAACTCAGAGCCTTGGATCTGGGACTGGCTGGTACCTGAGCTGGTTAGTGAGCTGCCTCTTCCTTTCTGAACCACAAGGGCAGGCTCTCCAGCACTGCTTCAGTTATTGCCCTCATGACTTCAGGGCCCTTTTATCTGAGAACACACACACACCTTCAGAGTAAGCTCCACTGTGCTGCCCAGACAAGGCACAGGACCTACTCTCCAAAGTGCTGCAGCCTCTAAGAGATGGGCCATCTCACCTGTTCTGTTAACCGTCAAGATGGTTCATCTCTGCTTTTGCCATCAAAGCCAGCTCCACTGTGATGCCCAAGTGCTACAGCCAGTGAGAGGGCATGGCTATTTATCAGGTTCCCATTCCCTCTGAGGTTGCTATCTCTACTAACATGGATGGCAAATGGAGAATGGGGAAAACATCATCTTCACATCTAGGTCACCTCACCAAAGGAGATTAGGAGAGCCAGCTCTCCCAGCTATCAGCATCATGAGTGTCTCACCACAGACTTGCCACCAGAGACAGCTTCACTATTATGTAAAGGCACAGGGCCTGTTCTCTCTAGTGCTACCACCTGTCAGAGATGGGCCAGCTCTCTAGAATGCTCCAGTTAGTAAGAGACAGTTGTGCATAGTCCATGTACATTTATGTGGCTCAGTTTAGATTCTTCTTCTAAATGCAGCATTTATTTTTTCCAGCATCATTTGTTGAAGATACTTTTTTTTTTCCAATGTGTATTTCTGGCTTCTTTATCAAAAATCAGCTATCTATAGGTGTTCCTTAGGTGTTTGGATTTATATCTGGATTCCAATTAACAATACATCTTTTTAATAGTAGTGCCATGTAGAGAGTCATATTGAAGTGCAGTATAGCCTGATAGCCATTATTTAGCTGCCTGCATTCTTCACCCACGTGGCATTCCGAGCTGAGGAATTCCAGCCACACCTCCCCCTACCTGGCAGAGCTGGCAGAGCTCTGGGAACAAGCCTTTTGTCACACCTCAGCCTCCTGCAGAACAACAGACCCTATGGGGTCAACTTTCTCGAGGAGCAGTGGAACCATGGGCCTGCTGAGAAGCACTGAGAAGTCTCTGCAACCCTGGGAGGGAGGGTCATGACCACAGCGCATATATTGTCACTCTTATCCCCCAAGAAAAGAGAGATTTTGCACAGCCATGCACTAATGTCTCTGTGTGTTCTTTTTCTCTCGACCCTCTGTCATTTCATTCCTCAGCTCTTCGTCCACGGAAAACCCGCTCGTGTGCAATTCCCAGGAAGCTTCAGTGTCATTTTCTCTAGCACATTTTGAACTCATCAATGGTGATATCTCTTGCATCTGTTTTATTATTCAGGGTTATTTTAGCTATTCTGACTTTGCTTTGTTTGGGTTATAGTTGGTATGGTGAGTATGTTTGTGTTTCCATATTAAGCTGAAAATTGTTCTCTAAATATGTGTGTTATATTGGAATTATTATTGGAATTTCAATATAGAGAGCTTTTGGTAGGATTGCCATTTCTACTGTATTAATTCTACCAATTTATAAGATTGAGAGATCTTTCCATCTTCTGATATTTTCTTCACTTTCTTTCATCAAGTTCTTAATGCTTTGGCATACAAGTTGTGTTAGTATTCTCTTGCTATTAAGGGACTCCCCACTACTAAAACTCTAATAAAAGATGCCATTTAATTTGAAATTACTTACTTCTTCAAAGATTTAGTATATTATCATCATAGTGGAGAACACAGCAGCAGCACAGGAGAAATGGTGCTGGAGAAGTAGCTGAGAGTTCTACATTTAGTTCTATTGGCATCAGGAAAAGAAAAGACTTTGGGCCTGTCCTGGACATTTAAAACATTATTGCATTTACAGTGACATACTTCCTCTGACAATGACACACTTACTCAACCAAGGACAAATGTCCAAATCCTTCTTAAGTAGTGCCATACCCTTATGACTTATGACTAAGTATTCAAGCATTAGCCTATCAAGGCCATTCTTATTCAAACCACAGCACAAATCTTTCACATGGCTGGCTACAGTTACTCCAAGATATTTTATATTATTTGAGGATACTGTGAAGATGTGTCCTTGGTTTGTTTCTCAGTCTGTTTGCTGTTTTTATAGAGAAAGACTACTAATGTTTGTGAGTTAATTTTGTATCTACCTACTGTGCTTAAGTACTTACAAGCTATAGGTTTTCCAGTGGAAATCCTAGAGTCACTTATGTATACTGTCTTATCTGCAAATAAAGATGTTTAATTCTTTCTTTCCAATTTGTATATACTTGATGTCTTTCAGTATTCTTACTGATCTGGGTAAGACTACAAGTACTAAATTATGCAGGTATGGAGAGCCTGGACAACCTTTTCTTGTTCCTGACTTGAAAATTGTTTTTTTGGTTTCTCTTCATTTAATTTGATGTTGGTTATATAATGAACACTGCCTTTAGTATGTTGTGGTATGTCCTTGTATCCATGACTTTCATCATGAGGGAGCACTGAATTTTGTCAAAAGCCTTTTCTACATTTAATATCATCATCATGTGAGTTTTGTCTTACAGATTGTTTATATGTTCATATCTATCAAGATTTCATTTATTGATTTACATATGTTGAAGCATCCTTGCACCTCTGGGATAAAGCTTACTTGATTATGACAGATGATTTTTTTGGTGTATTCCTATATTCATTTTTCAAGTATTTTACTGAGAATTTTTGCCTATATGTTTATAACAGAAATTGGTCTGCAATTCTTTCTTTGTTGGGTCTACAGGTAGTTTAGGTATCAGATTGTCTGTGTCCTTATAAAAATCTGAGGATTGATATATTAAATTGGTTATATGATCTTGATTTAACTCCAGTATTTGTTAACTATCATGAGAATTATCCATTTCTTTTAGATTTTTCAATCAGGTAAAATACATGTTTTTAAAGTATGTCCTTATAATTCTCAGAAATTCCTTAATGTCCAAACCTATGCCCTGATTTACAGTCTAATTGTGCCAATTCTGATCTTCTCTCTCTGACTTTTAATTTGTGTTTTAAGAAAAGTTTGTCAATCTTATTGATTATCTCAATAGTTAAATTCTTTAATTGATTATTTATATTGTTTTATTCTGTTTCTATTTCAATTCCAGGTTGAACTATTTCATTTTTCTTCTTGTTCTAGAATTTTTGAGTGTACTGTTAAGTTACTAGTATGATATCTCTCATATGTATGTATGTATATATATATATATATATATATATGTGTGTGTGTGTTTACTTAGTATATTATATTTATACATAATAGAGATACGAATATGTATAGATAATATAGATATGCATATTATCATTACATGTATCAATATGATATATGTGTCTATACATACACACATATAGATATAAAAATACTTAAACTGCCTTAAATGGAAAAAGTAATGTAAATGAAAATAAAAACAGCCGGGCGGTGGTGGCACAAGCCTTTAATCCCAGCACTTGGGAGGCAGAGGCAGGAGGATTTCTGAGTTCGAGGCCAGCCTGGTCTACAAAGTGAGTTCCAGGACAGCCAGGGCTACACAGAGAAACCCTGTCTCGAAAAACCAAAAAAAAAAAAAAAAAAAAAAAAGAAAAAAGAAAATAAAAACAAACAAAAACCAAAAAAACATGGAATCTCTTTATGTTGGTCAACTACTTTTGGTCTTAGGCCATGTTTGGAATCTGGTTGATATACCCTGTTATAGTTCATTAGAGTACTCTGCTTTTCCCTTTCCCAGCAAATACCAATTGTAAATACCTCCTTATTTAGAGGTGGAACATTTTATCTTCTTCCTCTTTTTAGTTCTAAGATTCATTTGTCTTGAACCTGTGTAGGCCTTTTACACTTTGACAAGATTTGACATTTTTGTCTTATTGGTCTTTTTGTTTATTTTGATTTTTTGATTTTGGTTTTCAGAGAGGGCATTAATAAAGTTGGATAGGTAGGAAGGTGACAGGTGTCTGGATGGATATAGATTGTCAGTACAGTGACCTCTCCTTATAATTTCTATATATTATAAATTTTCTTTCCTTTCCTGATTGCAACAATTCAAATTACTAATACTGATGTAACTTGCAATTTTTTCTGGTGTCTCTGCTTTTTCTTCATACTATGTGAGTCCTTTCCTTTGTTCAACTCTGAGTAAAAGTAACATTTACTCATGTCATTGATATGTCACACAAAATCTGGTAAAATATAAGAGTAACTCAAAGGCAAGTAGAAAAGATGACACTAAAAATACAAAATTTTATATATATATATATATTCAGGACATATAATGAATACAGTCATTTGTGGTGAATTCTATATGAAAAAAAGAAATGAAATACATAAAATTCAAAGCCATGATTATATTTGATATAAATGATGCCATTGTTCAGAAGAGCATCATTATTGAAACTACAAATGTTAGTTATTAGTTGTGCATTTACAGTTTATATAGTTTTCATAAAATGACAATTATTTGAAGTCTAAATAATTAAACTTTATAATACAGAGTGATAAGATTTATAAGAAGTGAGAATAGCTTAGAACTCATCAGCTTGTGTGACTACAATGATCCTACCAGCCTCTGGTGGCCAGAGAGCATCTAGGACCCCAGGTGGATACTTGTTTACATTGAAATGACAGGGTAGATCTGAAAGGCTCTATTAAACTTCTTATAATTATCTAATACTGTCAAATGTGTCATTTTATTAGACTGTTCATGTTAGTTTTAATACTTACTTGAATTATAAATTTCAGAAAAACATGCTGAAAATATAAAAGAAAAAACACTTTTGTTTCTTGATCCACAAGGATTATATATATATGTATATGTATATATATATATATATATATATATATATATATATATATATATATATATATATATATATCAGCTCCATATGGTTTCTCTAATGTGCACTTAGGCTATTTCTCTTAGAGTCTCTGCTGAAGCTGTGAAAGTTGCAATAGAAATCTGTCTCTTCACTTCACTCCAGGCCTTAGAAGTGTCAACTTTGGGCTGGAGAGATGGCTCAGTGGTTAAGAGCACCGACTGCTCTTCCAAAGGTCCTGAGTTCAAATCCTAGCAACTACATGGTGGCTTACAACCATCTGTAAAAAGATCTGACTCCCTCTTCTGGAGGGTCTAAAGACAGCTACAGTGTCATACATATAATAAAAAAAAAATAAAAAAAATCCAAAGAAGTGCCAACTTTGCCATTAATATCAAAAAGAAAATCATCAATCCCTGGGAATAATTATCATGCTTACTTGTTGTGGCTGCGTAGAGCATAAATGATATGCCTGTTGATAAAACATATCCCTGTACATTAATTGCACATGTAACATACCAGAGAAAAAAGGTATTATACAGGAACGTCATACTCCTGATTATTTTTTTAATTTTATTTTCTAAGTTTTTTTTTATTTACATTCCAAATCATTTCCCCTTTCCCGTTTCCTCCCTCCCTGAAAGTCCCATAAGCCCCCTTCCCTCCCTCTTTTCCCCATTCAACCCCCTCTCGTTTCTCTGTCCTGGCTTCTAATTTGTTATCTGAACTTAAAATGCAATCATCTCCTGGCACATTAATACACATAATGCTTTGCTTTAATGAATAACTCAAAAGTCATTCAGACTTATAGAAATAACAGTAAGGACAGTTAATCTGAACTGTGTTTAGAAGTTAAAAGGTAATTTGCATCATTATAGATACTAAAAATGAACTCTATAATGTTGATATTCATGTTGTCTAAGGAGATAATTGGTCTAATAGGAAAAGTGAAAGCCTAATTTTTCTTAGTCACATTTGCACTAAGTGATGATGTTTATATCATACACCCTGCTGAGACATAGAGTAATCATGAAATCATGAATATAACCAGCCTACTGTGTAGTACTATGAACTTTATTATTCTTTAGAAAAGATGTATTCATATTTTCCTTATGGTTAACTTAAATCATCACAAATGATTATACATGAAACTGTAGTCTTCTAAATGACCTTAGTATATGACTATATCTGAAATGGCCACAAAACTTCATGTAATGACTCAGGAATAACATGAGATTCATAAGAGTTATACCAAATAACTTAATCCATTATCTTCTTACTGCAGCTTCATTCTAATTTGTAAAGCTTAGCATGAAGTCTCAACCTTCCTAAAACTGAGAACATTCAATAAACTATCTCATGCTGTAGTGAATTCCAACCATAAAACTATTTTTGTGGCTACTTCATAACTGTAACTTTTGTAATGTTCTGAATCATGATATAAATATATGATGTGTGGGAAACCTAATATGTGACTCCTGTGGAATAGCCTTTCGAGCCCTAAAGGAGTCACTGACCTATAGTTTGAAAACCACTAGCCTAGCATCATTAAGGTAGTTTTATTTAATATTCTTTTATTTTATTAGATATATTCTTTATTTACATTTCAAATGATTTCCCCTTTCCTGGATCCCCCATCCCTGAAAGTTCCATAAGACCTCTTCCCTCCCCGTGTTCCCCAATAATAATACAAATTGATCCGTTCTTTTTTTTAAATTAGATAATTTCTTTATATTTCAAATGTTATCCCCTTTTCATTCTTTCTCTTCCAAAAACCACCTATCACTTATTCTCTCCCCCTGCTCACTAACCCACCCATTCCTGCTTTCCTATCCTGGCATTCCCCTACACTGGGGCAACAAGCCTTCACTGGAAAAAGGTCCTCTCCTCTTATTGATGTCAAACAAGGCCATCCTCTGCTACATATGGTGCTGGAGCCATGGGTCCCTCCATGTATACTCTTTGGTTGGGTGGTTTAGTCCCTGGGAGTTCTGGGGGTATTAGATGGTTCATATTGTTGATCTTACTATGGGGTTGCAAACCTTTCAGCTCCTTTGGTCCTTTCTCTAGTTCCTCCATTGGGGACCGTGTGGTCATTCCAATGGTTGGCTGAAAGTATCCACCTCTGTAGTTGTCAGGCACTGACAGAGCCGCTCAGGAAACACCTATATCAGGCTCCTGTCAACAAGGACTTGTTGTCATCCACAGTAGTGTCTGTTTGGTAACAGTTTATGGGATTGATCCCAATGTGGAACAGTCTCTGGGTGACCTTTCATTTAGTCTGTGCTCTATACTTTGTCTCTGTATCTCCTCCCATGGATATTTTCTTCCTCCTTCTAAGAAGGATTGAAGTATCCACACTTTGGTCTTCTTTCTTCTTGAACTTCATGCATTATATCTATTATATCTCTGGTATTCTGAACTTCTGGGCTAATACCGACTTTCCACTGAGGGCATCTAATATGTGTTCTTTTGTGATTGGGTTACCTCACTCAGGATGATATTTTCTAGTTACATTCATTTGCATAAGAATTTCATGAAGCTATTGTTCTTAATAGCTGAGAAGTACCCCACTGTGTAAACGTAACACATATTCTGTATCCATTCCTCTGTTGAGGGACATCTGGGTTCTTTCCAAGTTCTGGATATTATAAATAAGGCTGGTATGAACATAGTGGAGCATGTGTCCTTATTATATGTTGGAACATCTTCTGAGTATATGCCCAGGAGTGGTATAGCTGGGTCCTCAAGTAGTAATATATCCAGTTTTTTGAGGAACTGATAAACTGATTTCCAGAGTGGTTGTAACAGGTTGCAATCCCACCAGAAATGGAGGAGTGTTCTTCTTTCTCTGCATCCTCGCCATCATGTGCTGTCACCTGGGTTTTTGATCTTATCCATTCTGACTGGTTTGAGGTGAAAACTCAGGGTTGTTTTGATTTTCATTTCCCTGATAATGAAAAATGTTGAACATTTCTTTAGGTGCTTCTCAGCCATCCCATATCCCTCAGTTGTGAATTCTTTGATTAGTTCTGTACCGCATTTTTAATAGGGTTATTTGGTTTTCTGGAGTCTAACTTCTTGAGTTATTTGTATATATTGGATATTAGCCCTCTATCAGATGTAGAGTTGGTAAAGATCTTTTCCCAATCATGCCATTTTGTCCTATGGACACTGACAGTGTGCTTTGCTGTACAGAAACTTTGCAATTTTATGAGGTCCCATTGGTCAATTCTTGATCTTAGAGCATAGTTATTGGTGTTCAGTAAAGGAAATTTTCCCCTGTGCCCATGTGCTAGAGGCTCTTCCCCACTTTCTTTTCTATTAGTTTCAGTGTATCTGGTTTTATGTGGAGGATCTTGATCCACTTGGACTTGAGCTTTGTACAAGGAGGTAAGAATGGATCATTTTGCATTCTTCTACCTGCTAACCACCAGTTAAACCAGAGCCGTTTGTTGAAAATGCTGTGTTTTTTTTTTTAAACTGGATGGTTTTAGCTCCTTTGTCAAAGATTAAATGACCATAGATGTGTGAATTCATTTCTCGGTCTTCAATTCTATTTCATTGATCTACCTGCCTGTCACTGTGCCAATACCATGCAGTTTTTTATCATGATTGCTCTATAGTACAGCTTGAGATCAGGGATGGTTATTCCTCCTGAAGTTCTTTTATTGTTGAAAATAGTTTTCATTATCCTTTGTTTTTTGTTAATCCAAATGAATTTCCAAAAGACTCTTTCTAACTCTATGAAGGACTGAGTTGGAATTTTGATGGGGATTGCATTAAATCTGTAGATTGCTTTGGCAAGATGGCCACTTTTACTATATTAATGCTGTCAATCCATGAGCATGTGAGATCTTCCCTTCTTCTGAGATCTTCGATTTTTTTCTTCTGAGACTTGAAGTTCTTGTTATACAGATCTTTCACTGGTTTAGTTATCTCCTTGTACAAAGTTGAAGTTCAAGTGAATCAAGTACCTCCTCATCAAACAAGATACACTGAATCTAAAAGAAGAGAAAATAGGGAAGACCTTAGAACACATGATCAGAGGGGAAAATATCCTGAACAGAACATGAAGGGCTCATGATCTGTGATCACCAATCAACAAATGGGAAGTCATAAAATTGCAAAGCTTCTGTAAGGCAAAGGAAAATGTCAATAGGACAAAAAGGGCAACCAACAGATTTGGAAAAGATGTTTACTAATCCTATATCTGACAGAGGGCTAACATCCAATATATACAAAGAACACAAGAAATTTGACTCCAGAGAACCAAACAACCCTATTAAAAATAGGGTATAGAGCTGAACAAAGAATTATCAATTGAGGAATTTAGAATGGCCAAGAAAGCACCTAAGGAAATGTTCAATAACCTTAGTGATTAGAGAAATGCAAATCAAAATGACCCTGAGATTCTACCTCAAAGCAATCAGAATGGCTAGGATCAAATACTCAGGTGTCAGCAGATGCTGGCAAGGATGTGGAGAAAGAGCAACACTCCTCCATTGTTTGTGGGATTAAAAACTGGTAAAACCACTCTGGAAATCAGTTTGGTGGTTCTTCAGGAAAGTGGACATAGTATCATGTGAGGACCCAGCTATACCACTCCTGTGTATATACCCAAAAGGTATGCCAACATATACCAGCATACATACTCTACTATGTTCATAGCATCCTTATTATAAAATCCAGGAGGTGGAAAGACACCTGATGTCCCTCAACAGAATAATGAATACAGAAAAATTTGGTGCACTTACCCAAGAGAATACTACTCAGCTATTAAACACAATGAATTCATGAAATTCTTAGGCAAATGGAAGGAACGAGAAAATATCTTGCTGAGTGAGGTAACCCAGTCACAAACAAACAAACAAACAAACAAACAAAAAACCCACAGGGTACGTTCTCATTGACAAGTGGATATAAGTCCAAAAGATCAGAATACTCACCATACAATTTACAGACTATATGGAGCAAAAGAAGAAGCAATACCAAAGTGTGGATCCTTCAGTTCTTCTTAGAAGAGGGAAAAAAATACTCACATGAGGTAAAGTGTGGGAGGGACCTGGGAGCAAGAGAGGAAGGGTGGTAAAATAAGGGGGGCAGAATCAAGTATGAGAGGAGACAAGCATGATATACAGAGGGTCAGGAAGTTGAACAGATATGTTTAGCAATGGGTGATCAGGAACTGAGGGTAGCCACCAGAAAGTCCCAGATGCCAGGAGAACAGGAGGCTTCTATGACCCAAAGAGAAAGTGATTAGCTGAAATGCCCAACCAAGGGGAGGTATAACCATATTCAGAGGTTAGGCAAGCTCCCTGGTTGGCCACCCACTCATCACCAAATATTTAACCCAGAATTGCTCCTGTCTATAGAAAATATGGGGACAAAGTGTGGAACAGAGACTGAAGGAAAGGCCACTCTGAGACTGCCTCACCTGGGGATCCATCCCATATCAAGACACCAAACCCTGCCACTATTGCAGATGCCAAGAAGTTCCTGCAGAGAGGAGCCTAGTATAGCATTCCCCTAAGAGACTCTGCCAGAGCCTAACCATTGGTCTGAGCACAGAGACAGGAATGAAGGAGTTAGGAAAAGTACTGAAGGAGGCGAAGGGGTTTGCAACCCCATAGGAAGAACAGCAATATCAACCTTCCAGATATCTAAGAATTCTTGAGGACTAAACCTCCAACCAGTACACAGGAAGGGACACATGGCTACATCTGCTTATGCAGCAGAGGATGACTTTATCTGGCATCAATGGGAAGAGAAGCCTGTGATCCTGATAAGGCTAGATGCCTCAGGGCAGGGGAACTCTAGGGCAGTGAGGTGGGAGTCGGGGGAGGGGATTACACCCTCATAAAAGCAGGAGGAGGGGGAGTTGGATAGGGGGTTTAGGAGGAGAAACCAGGAAAGGAGGTAACATCTGAAATGTAAATAAATAAAATAGCCAATAAAAATTAATAACAATAAAGAGGAATAATAATAATAGTAAAAAACAATATGGTTTACTTTTTTTGCCATGGTGAGAATGAGGGATTGGGCATTTTTGGCATGTTGAGATAAGGCAGTTTCATCAGGTTTTGATATGTTTATTAGCCACTATTGAACAGAGTGTATTGTGGTGACTTATATATTGCTTGGCATTTTATTCTTGGCAACAAAATAATCTGAGATAATGTAGTATTTCTAGGCCTAGGTGTTGGTAATTGGGTTATTAATATTTTCTAGATGAAAGAGGGGCAGAAAAATCAAAATTTGTAATGTGAGATTCCATCCATGATGCCCTTTGATCTTTTGCTTCTCACGGTCTTGGGCAAAGTGTCTCTATACAGGAGGTGAGTGGTTAAACAAATGTGGGTCGCTTATGTATACTATCATATCGTCTGCAAAAGAACTCCACCAGAGAACTCCTACAGCTGATAAACGACTTCAGCAAAGTGGCCGGATATAAAATCAACTCAAGCAAGTCAGAAGCCTTCCTATACTCAAAGGATAAGCAGGCTGAGAAAGAAGTAAGAGAAATAATACCCTTTACGATAGCCACAAACCATATTAAGTATCTTGGCGTGACGCTAACCAAACAAGTGAAAGATCTGTATGACAAGAACTTCAAGTCTCTGAAGAAAGAAATTGAAGAAGACCTCGGAAGATGGAAAAATCTGCCATGCTCATGGATTGGCAGGATTAATATAGTAAAAATGAGCATCTTACCAAAAGTAATACACAGATTCAATGCAATCCCCATCAAAATCCCAACTCAATTCTTCATAGAGTTAGAAAGAGCAATTCAAAAATTCATCTGGAATAACAGAAAACCCAGAATAGCTAAAACTATTCTCAAGAGTAAAAGAACCTCTGGGGGAATCAGTATCCCGGACCTCAAGCTGTACTACAGAGCAATAGTGTTAAAAACTGCATGGTATTGGTACAGTAACAGACATGTAGATCAATGGAACAGAATTGAAGACCCAGAAATGAATCCACACTCCTATGGTCACTTGATCTTTGACAAAGGAGCTAAAACCATCCAGTGGAAAAAAGATAGCCTTTTCAACAAATGGTGCTGGCTCAGCTGGAGGTCAACATGCAGAAGAATGCAAATTGACCCATCCTTATCTCCTTGCACTAAGCTCAATTCTAAGTGGATCAAAGATCTCCACATAAAACCAGACACACTGAAACTAATAGAAGGGAAACTAGGGAAGAACCTTGAACATATGGGCACAGGGGAGAATTTCCTGAACAGAACTCCAATAGCTTATACTCTAAGATCAAGAATAGACAAATGGGACCTCATTAAATTACAAAGTTTTTGCAAGGCAAAAGACACCGTCAAAAAGACAAAGCGGCAACCAACTAACTGGGAAATGATCTTTACCAACCTTACATCCGACAGAGGGCTAATATCCAAGATATACAAAGAACTCAAGAAGTTAAACTCCAGAGAGGCAAGTAACCCTATTAAAAAATGGGGTACAGAGCTCCACAAAGAGTTCTCACCTGAAGAATATCTAATGGCTGAGAAGCACCTAAAGAGATGTTCATCATCCTTAGTCATTAGGGAAATGCAAATCAAAACAACCCTGAGATTCCATCTCACACCAGTCAGGATGGCTAAGATCAAAAACACAGGAGACAGCAGTTGTTGGCGAGGATGTGGAGAAAGAGGAACACTCCTCCACTGCTGGTGGAATTGCAGGCTGGTACAACCACTCTGGAAAGCAGTCTGGCGGCTCCTCAGAAAACTGGGCATGACACTTCCGGAGGATCCGGCTATACCACTCCTGGGCATATACCCAGAGACTTTACCTGCATGCAATAAGGACACATGCTCCACTATATTCATAGCAGCCTTATTTATAATAGCCAGAAGCTGGAAAGAACCCAGATGTCCCTCAACGGAGGAATGGATTCAGAAGATGTGGTATATTTACACAATGGAATACTACTCTGCAATTAAAAACAATGAATTCACGAAATTCCTAGGCAAATGGTCAGAACTTGAAAATATCATCCTTAGTGAGGTAACCCAATCACAAAAGATCACACATGGTATGAAGTCACTGATAAGGGGATATTGACCCAGAATCTCAGAATACCCTAGACACAATCAGCATATCAATAGATTTCTAAAAAGATGGAAGGAGAGACCCCTGGTCCTGGAAAGACTGGATGTAGGGGAACGCCAGGACAGAGTAATGAGAGGGGGTTGAACGGAGAAAAGAGGGAGGGAAGGGGGCTTATGGGACTTTCGGGGAGGGAGGAAACGGGAAAGGGGAAGTGATTTGGAATGTAAATTA
The DNA here is from genome assembly GCA_036184795.1 of Tokudaia tokunoshimensis. Lineage (NCBI taxonomy): Eukaryota > Metazoa > Chordata > Mammalia > Rodentia > Muridae > Tokudaia > Tokudaia tokunoshimensis. Next base: position 61,059,552 of record BTHU01000001.1, on the reverse strand, counting down.
AAAAAATAAAATAAAATTAAATTAAAAAAAAAAAAAAAAAAAAAAAAAAAAAAAAAAAAAACAAATGTGGGACTCCATGATACTTCAATAATGTTTTTTTTTTAGTTATTCTAGGTTGGGATGATTCAGTGATGCAACTGTTTTGATTAATCCGTACTCTTGTAAGTAAAGCCTCAACAGTTGTCCTCTAGTTGTCTTAGTATATTCATGGACTCACCATATAGGACTTGAATTTAATCATTTATTGAGTCTGTTATTGGTCCCTCAGCTGATGAAATTTGGTAAAATATTCCAAAGGGAGAATAAATACGTTTATCATGTGTTCACTCAAATGTGTGGGTTTTGGAAAGAAAAGTAATAGTTAGAAAGAAAATGCAGAATTCTAGAGAGTAGTTCTGTAGGAAAAGGAAATAGGGAAAAGGAAGTTGTGAAGATGTCATAATCAAATAATTCTATATGATTGATATATAGCAATAAACTTTTCACAAAATTAAAAAAGAGCTCATGGTTACTTTATCTTCTTCACAATACATACTGCAATCGTTTCTTGCTAAATGATCACAGTATTGTTTAAAGGGTCAATATGTTTCCTTGAATGTCAAATCTATTTTCATTTCTTTCTCATGAAACATAATTATCATTTCAGTAGTCACTCAACAATTTTGTAATCTTCTGAAATTTTACCCTCTGTGCATACTTTCTACATATGCTGGTATCTACTCCTTTCATGAAACTACCAAACTTTCTTTCTACTGAAGCATATCTCATTTCTTTTATTCTACCAAACACTTTAATTTTTTATATGATAACAACCCAATATTCTTTTTATTTTTGTTTTGTAGTTCTTAGACTACAGACTAAGGCTTTTTCATATTATTCCAATTTATAGTTTGTAAGTTAAAGTTTTTGGTTTTTAGAGAAAAAAATGTTCAGTCTGAAATATCTAAGACTACATTACTGTAGCCATAATTTCAAGAGCCCTGGCAATAGCAGTGGCAATTGATAAATCATTTGGAACACCACTCTTAGTTCCTATGCTGTGAAGAATCTCTGCTCTTCTACTGTCCCTAGGGCCAAGCATTTTGACCCATAACAAAGAATTCCTAAAGGAAACTGTTTGGATGCCTCAAAGGTGACCTCATGATTCTTCTCAGAGCAGATTTCTCAACTCACATGTTCCTGTAACCTGAACAGTGCAGAAAAATCAACTGACAAAGAAGAAAGACTGTGGTGCTACCAAGCACACAGAGGCGGCATCGTGGTCAGTATGACAAGGAGGGGAGACACCTCATTCCCTTTAACTTTACTGAGCACTGTGTTGACTGTGCATCCTTGGCAAAAATTAATATTCCTAAAGTACTTAACTGATAGTATTGTTTGTGGCACATAACAAAGCAGAACACCCAAGGTAATAACAGTAAGGAAGGAATTGCACATTTTATTTTTCAGTTTTCTCTAAGTAATGGAAGGCTCATCCAAATAACTGCCAATAGGAGTTTTGCGATTTTGGCAATGTTACTAAAGTGAGACAATCTTTCTCAATGTATACATTTTTCATGTAGGGTAAATGATTCTATCATGTATGTTAAAAAACCAAGTTACGTTTGAGTTGCTTTTTAAGTTTGAGTATTCATTTAATAAAACCTTTATCTATTTTGAATTCTTTTTCTGTCTTCCAATTTCTTTCGTATTTATTTCAGCTGAAGAATTGCTATCCTGTCATTGATAGGGGCAGATTTAAGACAGTGATATCATTTGGTTAAGTAACTTGTGCTTTGGAAGGACATGATATAAATTTGATCATTTTTTCAAGTAGCTTTTTTCTTAATAATAAAGTAAAACCTATGCAAAATCCTTCTCCTTAAATCAATAAAAATCACTGCCCAGTGAAGACCAAAGTACGATAAAATGCTTATTTAGTATACCTAAACTGTAAATTATTCTAATAGAGTTCCTCCTGCCACCAACAAACACAGGCCTCCCAGTAGTGTGGCATACCTGCAACAGGAACCACTATGATGTGTTTGCATGTTGTAGAATGATTTGAACTTTATAAAGAGAAGTGGAACTGGAGCTACAAAGATGGAAAGGATACCCTGATGTAAGTATGCCAGTTCTGCCATCTGAAGCTATGGTGAAATCCCAGCTGGTGCTGTCACTAATGACCATTTCAGGATCTATGGCCATGCAACACAGTTTATGTCAATGTCTGTAGATCATATTATTATTAATGACCTTGTGAACTTCACTTGTCTAGGTGCTGCTTGGGATCATGTTGATGTACAAGGATTGTACAGAGCTGTCCCTACCTTCGCTGGTTATGGCACTATGGAGAGATGAATACATTCCTCTCTGGTTGCAGCACACATGAGAGTGGGTCCTGCACTACATCTGAGAACCACAATAGACCTGGAACTTGTGGTTTAAGTATGGGAAAGCTGCCATTTCCATTTATCTGCCATGGTATAGCATGAGCAAGACAGAAATACCCTATTTCCTACTCATCCCTCCCTACCTGCTGCATGCTGGAGAGCTGCACCAGATGTCATGAGTGCTGCACCTGACTTCAGGAGAGCAGCCCTACCCTTCACTTGGGCAGCACAGTAGAGCTGACCTTGGTGGCTAGGGTTCAGGTAATCTGGCTTAAGGTCATAAGCATAAGAGAGTGTTGGTCCTGCCACTAATCTGTAGTGTTTCAGTATGGGACTACATGAACTTCCCATCCCAATGCCACCTACAGCTGGCTATTAACTGGTTCCAGGTTCATGAGAGTAGAAGTGACCCTGCTCCTCCCCATCTACAGCAGTTGGGTTAGCAGGCCCTAAACTTCATTTGAGTAGCATAGTAGACATGAACCTGATGGCAGGGGTGCAGGTAAATTTGCACTGAGGGCCTGAGAGTGGAAGTGATGGCCCTGACCCTTGTCACCCACAGAACTGGGTGAGCTTGTAGCAGCTGTGCTAGAGAATTCATGGATGCAGAAGATATATTGGGCTACACAATCCAGCTACCACCTAGACCTACATCCAGGGCTTTGTGTTGGCCCACCCTGACATCTACTTCATCAGTCAACTAGCAGCAGGATCTTCATGAAACAAGAAAACAGCAGGATATCTGTGAAGAGTCCCCATGAGGATCCAGTATTGACAGTGTAGGCAAGCCAGATGACTTGAATGAGACCAAGGACTCAGTACAACAATCATTTGCAAGATGTGGGAATTCAATGATATACTGTGGAACCAACTGTGACATGTGAAAGCTTCCACAGCAATATGTTTTTAAGTGCTGTTTATTTATTTATTTATTTATTTATTTATTTATTTATTTATTATCTATCTTTTTAGTGTTAGGTTTTAGGGGCAGAGGACAGGTACAAAATGAGAGGGAGATGTGTGGAATTGGGTTGCATGTTGTGTAACTCACAAAGAATCAGTTTGACTCTTTTTTTTTTTTTTAGTTTTTCAAGACAGGGTTTCTCTGTGTAGCCCTGGTTGTCTTGGAACTCACTCTGTAGACCAGGCTGGCCTTGAACTCAGAAATCCACCTGCCTCTGCCTCCCAAGTGCTGGGATTAAAGGCATGTGCCACCACTGCCTGGCTTCAGTTTGACTCTCAATGAACAAAGATGCTGATTTAAAAAAAATCCCTTAGGAATTCAGTCTTTTGTAAATACCATAAATATTGATATCATTCCTAAAGGCCAATATTTTGAAAATATATTAGCATTTAACAATTAGGTCAAGTTAGATTGGATGTAGGGGAATGCCAGGACAGAGAAGTAACAGGGGGTTGAATGGGGAAAAGAGGGAGGGAAGGGAGCTTATGGAACTTTCGGGGAGGGAGGAAACGGAAAAGGGGAAATGATTTGGAATGTAAATAAAAAACTTAGAAAATTAAAAAAAAATAAAATAAAATAAAAAAAAACATGTTCTACCTAATTTCTCTAACCTTTTTGAATGAACTTATAACCAGAAATGACATTTTTTTGTTTTTCCTAAAAAGTAGGAAACAGCTTCTGCATATTTTAGGAAAATATTTTCATAGGTTCATATAGGGGCTAAATAGGATGTCATCAGCATACAAATATTATTTGTTTTCTGAAAAACAAAACCTTCCCCAAAATATTCTCCTCTACATAAAAAACAGTACTAGAGAGTAATAATCCCATGGAATGAAGTATATGCATATACTGTTTCAATGGAATTTTATTAACAGAAATCTCCAGAAAGGTTTGAAATAAGAAACTTCAGACAGAAACCAAAATGACCATGTTTCAGTCATTTATAATTTTAAATTTTATTTGACATGTATAAGAATATTATGACCTTGGTTCATTGAGCATTTCAGACTGTCGCAGTCCAGATTTCAGTAAAGCCCTGAACGTTCTCAGCATATAGAGACTTAAAAACACATGATGCTAGCTGGAGTTTTTTGACTTAACCATATTTCTAATATTCTTTTGGGCCCTGTGCTGGCTGGTTGTCTGTGTCAACTTGATACAGGCTGGAGTTAACACAGAGAAAGGAGCTTCAGTTGGAGAAGTGCCTTCATGAGATCCAGCTGTGGGGCATTTTCTCAGCTAGTGATCTTGGGTTCTATGAGAACAAGCTGAGCAAATCAGGAGAAGCAATCCAGTAAGGAACTTCCCTCCATGGCCTCTGTATTAGCTCCTGTTTCCTTACCTGCTTGAGTTTCAGTCTTGACCTCCTTTGGTGATAAACAGCAATTTGGAACTGTAAGGTGAATAAACCTTTTCCTCCCCAACTTGCTTCTTGGTTATGATGTTTGTGCAGGAATAGAAACCCTAAGACAGGTCCCCAGACAAGAATCCTTTGCCCCAATTCAGCAGGAAGAAATTATGAGAAAACCATCATCCCAATACTTTAAATTGGTTGGATGAGTTTTGATCATTTTATGAGTTATAGATATCTTATCATTTTAGGGGATGATTTACAATTGGTGTGGTCTTGGACAAAGAGGAAACTAAAGAGGAAGTTTGATTTAGGGATTTAATTTTTCCTTTCTTTGTTTTCTATCTTTCTTTCTTCCTTATGTAAGGGAATGGATTCAAAAAATGTGGAATATGAAATATTATCAAAATTAGACAAATAGGGGCAGATCATTGAATCTACTCTTAAACTAAAAAAATATAGATATAATCCTACATTGATAGAGATCCTTATTTTGATGCTAAATTCATGTCATTTTGTTACAATGGTACCGAAATTTTGTAGATTGATACAGGTTTGATGTTTTCATTAGTATAAATCTTTATATGTTGATATAAAGCTTAAGACTAATTTTGTTACAATGTAACATATATTGGTTCAACTTTTGTCTAGGTATTCTGCCTATGTAATTCTTGTATTTTCATGTGCATCTCTCTATTTAGGTTAGGGAAATTTTCTTCTATAATTTTGTCGAAGATATTTACTGGTCCTTTAAGCAGGGAATCTTCACTCTCTTCTATACCTACTATCCTTAGGTTTAGTCTTCTCATTGTGTCCTGGATTTCCTGGATGTTTTGGGTCAGGAGCTTTCTGCATTTTGCATTTTCTTTGACTGTCATGTCATGTTTTCTATAGTATCTTCTACCCCTGAGATTCTCTCTTCTATCTCTTGTATTCTGTTGGTGATGCTTGCTTCTATGACTCCTGATCCTTTTCCTAGGTTTTCTATCTCCAGAGTTGTCTCCCTTTGTTTATTTCTTTATTGTTTGTATTTCCTTTATTTTTTTTTTTTTTTTTTTTTTTGGTTTTTCGAGACAGGGTTTCTCTGTGTAGCCCTGACTGTCCTGGAACTCACTTTGTAGACCAGGCTGGCCTCGAACTCAGAAATCCTCCTGCCTCTGCCTCCCAAGTGCTGGGATTAAAGGCGTGCGCCACCACCGCCCGGCTGTATTTCCATTTTTAAATCTTGGATGGTTTTGTTCATTTTGTTTGCCTCTTTGATTGTGTTTTCCTGTAATTCTTTATGGGATTTTTGCATTTCCTCTTCAAGGGCTTCTACCTGTTAATCTGTGTTTTCCTGTATTTCTTTAAGGAAGTTATTAATATACTTCCTAAAGTCCTCTATCATCATCATGAGAAGTGATTTTTAGGTCCGAATTTTGCTTTTCCAGTGTGATGGTGTATCAAGGACTTGCTATGGCAGGAGAATTGGGTACTGATGATGCCATGTTCCCTTGGTTTCTGTTGCTTATGTTCTTAAACAAAGTTAATTTTGCATTGTGAAATGAATATGAAAGTTTAGACATCAGGAATGGTATGATATTGTGTGTACATTATAACTTTCAGTATCAAGTCGGCAAAGGATTAAACTGTCATGGTTTATTGTAATTTTCAAGTGTGTGTGATGTAGAATGACATTAGAATGAAACTTTTTGACATATTCATAATGGTGTTTCAGATAGGATTGAAAAAACTAGGAAGTACACTTTGGGTGTAAGAGGTTACAATTCTGTTGAATGCGGTCCTTAACTGAATAAAGAGGAAAGGGTGAATAGAGAATCAGCACTGTCTTGGCATGTATATTCTCTGCTTCATGATTTCACATTGAATGTGACCCTTACTATTGCTAACATGTCTTTCCTACCATGATATATTTGTATTTTCACAATATGAACCAAATAATATGTATTTAGTTTAATATGATCCTGGGGAAAGTTTGAGCCAATTTCTACATGAGTTTTTCTATGTATTTTCTGGGGAATGATCAGTCTTTCCTACAGAAAGTACCAATTATTGTAACACTAATTATCTTAAGAGAAAAGTAAATAATAAGGAAGGCTATTACGAAAGATTTTCCTTTGGGGAGTATTAAGCTTATAGCAAAAAGCCTTAAAAACGTCTTTTAGAAAGCTTTGGATTACATAGTGTTTCAACGAAAATCTAAACATAATTTAAAACACAGTGAAGGAATTTCTTATCTGTATTTGCTTTATTCTATATTAAAAAGTGATTAAAGTTTGATACCTACTTTTGAGTCTTATCAGAGAGCAAAATTGTAACTAAATGTCATGATTACAGAGTTTGCAAACTTTAATGTGATCCTTCTATAATCTGAATGTTAACGTTTATGAATTTTTTTTCCTTCTCAACTGGATCTGATGACTAATCCATGTCCCAGGTATTTGAGGAATCTGAATTTATTAAAATATATATTTCAAATTTCTGTCTATAAATACTATAATACTCTGCTCCAAAACAAAGATTTTTAAGTTGCATATAAATGTGTGTATGTACACATATACATATATATAATATATATTATATATACATATTTGTAACATTGTATCCATTTTCAATAAAGAGTAAATCAATGCCTAAATGTAGTAACCAGTATTTATAGACAGAGTATGAATGTACACAGGATATCAGTATATGTTGGATCTTACTAACAAGTGATCATAACATGATATGTTAAAGAGAAATATGAAGTCATTACAGGAGGAAGTATGGAAGTATTTTGATGTGGTGGTCTCTCAAGATTCCTTTACAATGAAAACACATGGAAATTCTAAAATGTCCATAATAAAATGTGTGTAGGTAAGTGACTCAAAAATTTTCCTAATTTCTTATTTTAGTTTCATGTGTATTTATCTTTTTCTGCATTTATTTTTGTGTACACTGTACATGCCTGGTGCCTTTAAAAGACAGAAATAGGTGTTAGATCCCTTGGAATTGAAGTCACAGACCTTTGTGTGCCACCATGTAGCTTTTGTAAAATGAACTCACATTGTCTCCAAGAGCAACAAGTATTTTCAAATTCTGAGCCAAGGCTCCAGCCACTCATTTTTTTTCTCTTTTCCTTTTAAAAAAAATTGAGGATATGATTTAATTAAAATACTTCTCCATTCCATTACTTCACTCAACCCCCACCCCATACACTTGTCCTCTCACTTTCAAATACAGTACCTCCTTTCTGTTGTTGTTTTGGTTTAATAAGATATGTGCACAAATGTAGAGAGAATCTCTCATAAGGAGGAGGGACACTGGCTGGAAGACAAAGGATTGGTGAGAGAATAAAAGGAGATACAATGTGATTTGAGATAAATTTAAAGGAGATGCTTGGGGAGACACTGAGGGTGACTCCAAGGAAGTAAAAGGCCGGGACTGACACAGATGTAACTAAGTGGTAGACAGAGTAGTTTGAATGGGTTAAATAAATTATGAAATAGCCAGAGAATGAGCCAAAGCTTATGGCCTAGGCATTTAATAATAAATAATTAGTCACAGAGTTGTCATCCTGGAAGCAGGAACTGGGAGAAACAGATTTAATATATTTTATATACACAAAAGCGCAAATGTTTTTCACTAGAGAAGTCGATCTTTCCCATTTCCAAGGAGACTCCAATTCTCATTTCTTAGCAAAATCATTGATATCTTCAATATTTTAGGATTTTATAAATTTAAGATGATATAAATGTTAAATAACAAATCTATGTTTGTGTTACCTTGTTAATGTTCATGATGACAGATATTTATTTTCATGTGTTAAAATATTTAAAAAATTATAACTGAAAATTTATAATTACAACACATGCCTATTTTACATATAAAGTTAATGTGATTCATAGTTTTATGATCTTAAGCAAGAGAATTTAAATTGTTTTGCTATGGAAATCTTATAGCATAGGTTTTAGAGAGTTCCAGCATATTACAAGTAGATAAAAATAAATTAAATAAAAAAATAACTGTAAAAGTCAAGGAAGGAATTTGATAAATATAAACATATAAAATAACTATGAACGTGAAGGTAGGAATAAGTCATAGATTATTAGATTATTAGGAAATAAGGATAACATCTATTGATCTGACATACTCTTGATCAAACTGTGACCTAGTTGACTATTATCTCTGTTCGGAACAATGAATATTATCAGTAAGATTAAAATTGCTAAGGATAAATGGGGTAAATCCCCATTTGATCCAGGGAAAATTGCTTCTGCTAAGAAGTGGAACAATCTTTTGCATTGCAAGGTGTTTAATCTCTTAGATATTAATCTTGAAAGGAGCCATTGGCCACTAGGACAAGATCTCTCCTGCTTAGTTGCACAGGCTCACCACTGAGGGATATACATGAAAGAAGATTTTGTCTAAGCAAGATTAAAGCCAACAAAAGAAGGAATCCAGATTCTATTCAAAGGGTCCAGAAAACCTGATAAAACTTGGCAGTTACCAATCATTTGAAAATATTATAGTATAGGAAAGACATTTATTAACTTTAGGCAAATTCTTATTAAATGCTAAGTGTGGTCATACAAAGCATATCAGTGCTCTGTACCAAGATTAAGACAAAGGAAATAAAACAGTGAAGGGAGAGACTTGAAGTTTTAATTCCGCTGTTTGCCCACTAAATGTCTGCAATTTCAAGAAAAGAGTCAATTCTATTAAGAAAAGTTTGATATATGACTCACAATTTTTCTAAAAATTTATAGTAAAACATAGTATAATAGTCATAAATTAGTAAATTAGTATAGCTTATGAATCCAGTAAAGTGGCACCTTATAAAAAGATAAAATGGCGGGATATAACAATATCATAGTATTTGTGCAGTGTCCTGGCTATACTTCCACTGAGCATTTCAACACAAAAATGCGTTAATTTTTGTTTATTTTGCATACCTGACAGACTGTGGAAGAATCTAGCATGCCCAATGTCACTAGAATAACAGAATTCTTCCTTACGGGATTCTCTGATGTCACTGAAATACAGATAATATGTGGGCTGTTCTTCCTGGTAATGTACCTAGCAGTCATAATGAGTAACCTCCTCATTATCAGTCTCATCACTCTGGATCTGAAACTCCAAACACCCATGTACTTTTTCCTGAAGAATTTGTCCCTATTTGATGTCTTCTTTATTTCTGTTCCAATCCCAAATTTCTTTATCAATAGCTTAACTCACAATAACTCAATTTCTATTCTGGGTTGTGCCTTCCAAGTGTTTTTAATGACTTCTTTTGCATCTGGGGAAGTATTTGTCCTAACAGCAATGTCGTATGACCGCTATGTTGCCATATGCTCTCCCCTTCACTATGAGACCATCATGAATAGTTGTAACTGTGTGCTGATGGTGGGTGTTTCCTGGGCTACAGGGGTACTCTTTGGAGCCATATATACAGCTGGGACTTTTTCCATGCCTTTCTGTGGCTCCAATGTAATCCCACAGTTTTTCTGTGATGTTCCCTCATTACTAAGGATTTCCTGTTCTGACACACTGGTGGTTATTTATACAAGTCTTGGAATTGGTGTTTGTCTGGGAATGTCTTGTTTCATCTGTGTTGTGCTCTCTTACTTTTACATTTTCTCCACTGTGCTAAGGATTCCTACCACTAAAGGTCAGTCCAAAGCTTTTGCCACCTGCCTCCCTCACCTCACTGTCTTCAGTGTTTTTATTGCCACTGCTTGTTTTGTCTATCTGAAGCCATCCTCAGGTGTACCATCAATTTCAGACAGGCTGTTTTCTGTGCTACACACTATGTTGCCTCCAGCACTTAATCCTGTGATTTACAGCCTGAGGAACAGTGATGTCAAGTGTGCTCTGAGGAGGCTGCAGCAAAATCTCTGCCCTAGCAGTTCACTTCACTTAACAGTGCAAAGTTTCTCTCCACGGTATGCTGCCTCACATTTTACAAGGAAGTTTTGTAATTTTTGACTCTCAAAATAATGTATATACTCATTTTTTTTACCTTGAGTAAATAAACATTCAGATGAAGGTTGATATGATTAAAGATCAGGAAATTATATTATATCAGACTAACCTATAAAGTTGCAATATCAGTTTCTGCTCTTCTAGGAAAAGCCATTCTCATTTGAGGAGTATAACTTTATAAAGGATTGCTAATTTTCCATTCATGGTAAAACTGAATCTGTTCATTTGATTACTCCACATCTAGTTCATTTACAAACAAAACAAAACAACAACTACAAAATTTTTGAGATGGAGGCATGTGAACAATGAAGGTTAATTCACACATGTTTCTGTGCTAACTACTCAAATAATTAGAATGAATAGGCCAGAAGCAACCCACCAGGCCTAGATTGTAGTAGGCTTAATTCTTGAAGAAATACACAATTCTTGAGGCAAAGACAAACATGGAAAAAGATCATTTAAGCCAGTTCTATTCAACTAAGGAATACCAGATGGCTGAGAAACATGTAAAGAAATGTTCAACATCCTTCAGCATCAGGAAAATGCAAATCAAAACATTCCTGAGATTCCTCCTCACACCAGTGAAAATATCCAAGGTCAAAAACTCAGAGGACAGCAAATGCTGGAGAGGATGGGGAGAAAGAGGAACACTCCTCCATTGCTGGTAGGATTGCAAGCTGTTAAAACTACTCTGGATATCAGTTTGACAATTCCTCAGAAAACTGGACATAGTACTACCTGAGAATCCAGCTATACCACTTCTGGACATTTACACAGAAGGTGCTACAACCTGTAATAAGGACATATACACCACTATGTTCATAGCAGCCTTATTTATAATAGCTAGAAACTGAAAAGAACCCAGATGTCCCTTAATGGAGGAATGGATACAGAAAATGTGGTACATTTACACAATGGAGTACTACTCAGCTATTAAAAACGATGAATTCATGAAATTCGTAGACAAATGGATGGAGCTAGAAACTATCATCCTGAGTGAGGTAATCCAATTCCAAAAGAACCCACAAGGTATGCAATCGCTGATAAGTGGATATTAGTCCAAAATTTCAGAATACACTAGATACAATTCACAGACCACATGAAGGTCAAGATGAAGGAAGACCAAAGTGTGGATACTTTGATCCATATTGGAAAGTGGATCAAAACACCCATGGCTCACAGTCAACCAATAGAATAAGAATAAGGTCCCCAATGGGGCAGCTAGAGAAAGTACCCAAGGAGCTGAAGAGGTTTGCAACTATGCAGGAGGAACAATAATATGTACCAACAAGTACCCCCAGCATTCCCCACCAACCAAAGAGTACACATGGAGGGACCCATAGCTTCAGCTGCATATGTAGCAGAAGATGACCATTTCAGACATCATTGAGAGGAGAGGTCATTGTTCCAGTGAAGGCTCGATTTCCCAGAATAGGGGAATGCAATTCAGGAAATTGGGGGGGGGAGGGTGAAGAAGGGGAGATTGGATAGGGGGTTTTCGGTGGGGTAACATGGAAAAGGGTTAACATTTGAAATAAATAAAGCAAATATCTAATAAGAAAAAAAAGACACATATTGGCCAGCTAGGTTTTGACTATTATCAGAGGGACACTGGAGAGTTAGAATTTTGTGTGTCTGTTTTTCTGCACTTTCTCGTAAATAGCAACATTACTTGTACATGAGAGGCAACAGACTTACTAGTCTAAGGAACGGACTAAATAACCTTACAAATTCTAAAGAGTTTTAAAAACACAAAGTCCTTTTGCATATTACCACATTAAAATAAAATACTAGAGAGAGAAGACTAATGACTATTCTAGGAGCCTAGAAGGTGCTCTCTGGCCTGTGAAGCTATCTGACCTTCATACATTGAGCAGGAGGCTTGCAGTTACTGTGTCACCTGAGTTAAAGCTGCAGAGCTGGATGAGTGGGATGCTGCCCTAATGCTATTGGAATGCAGATGATCCCTTGATAAATCTCAAATGGTAGACAAAAAGCTAAATCTTTTGAACATTCACTAATGGATTTGACTTAATCTGTCTTTTTTTGTTCACTCATTATTGTGTTTCTAGAATGGAAAGATTTGTTCAGTGTGCCACTGTGTGCCACTGATCATATGAAGTACATAATTTTTCAAACATCAAACACACTCTTGCTTTTAGTTTTAGGAGAAAATTGCATTATGAACTTAAAAAACTGTTTTTTTTTTAATTTTAAATCATGTCGTATGTATTTGAGATGGTGAGTACATATAAGTGAAGATGGCATCAAAAGGCAGAATATTTCATTGGGGCAAAAATGATGTACCCATTCTGGATAACATATTGTAAGTCCTGGAAACAAAACCTTTATCCTCAGCAAGATCAATACCTGCTCTTAATAACTGACTTATCTCTCCAAAACAACACAGACATTTGAGCCATACTGATATTAGAAGTGTTAAGACTTTAGTGATTTTTATAGATGTACTAAATATATTTGTATAATATTATGCTTTAAAGTTATACATTTAGGGATCAAGTTGAAAAGAGAATAATATGAGATAATGTTTGTTGTAAATTTCATGAATTATAGTATCAAGTAAGAAAAATAATTTTTATTTATTTATTTATTTATTTATTTATTTATTTATTTATTTATTTTGGTAAGGCTATGTCTTCAAGGGCATTTTCCAAAAGGATTGACTTTGATAGGAATATGTACTATGGCTGTGGGTAACTTTATTTTCTGGTTTGGTAACCTGTTTAGAATAAAAGAATCTGAACAGAGTACCATTAGAATGTGATAGTGTAATTTTCTGCTTTCTGACTACAGGCACACTGTGACCAGCTCTTTCATGATCCTGTAACTAAGCTTTCTTTGTTATTTGAATTCTACTGCAAAAGTGAGCTAGAATCAATCTTTGATTTCTCAAGTTGACTTTTTTTCTCTATATTTGATATAGCCTGAGAAAAAGTGATTAATACTGGATGAATTCCAAAAGTCTTGTTCAGAGTTCCTAGTTGTGTATTTTGAAACATTAAAAAAAAAAAAAAAAACAAAAAACTGTCCTGGCGTTCCCCTACATCCAGTCTTTCTAGGATCAGGGGTCTCTCCTTCCATCTTCTTGGAAATCTATTGATATGCGAATTGTGTCTAGGGTATTCCGAGATTCTGGGGAAAGGAGAAATGATTTTGAATGTAAATAAAAAAAAACTTAGAAAATAAAATAAAATTAAAAAAAAAACTAAAATGTCCCTGTTATATGTACTATATAATTGACAAAGTCTATAATTGCTCTATTTCTGGAGAAATACAAGGATGTTCTTCATTATCTATCACAGTCTATTTAACAGTTGGCTTGAGTAATATGATATGCAGAAAGCACCAATAATTACAACACTCTCGAACGTAATGGAGTCTTCATAATACCATTCAGAAAAATACTTCACTGGCGACACTAATGGAGTAGTCATATGACTTAAAAAATCTGTCAGAGACATTTTGACTACTTAAAGTTTCTAATGAATTGACATGAAAAATTATAAAAAGGTAACATATTTTCCTCACTGCTTATATTGCATCATCCTGATAAGAAAGGATTACAATTTAGCTTAGAACATCAAGTTTTCTCACAACCCTAAAGATGCAACCATATGTTATAATTTATGTTTCCAAGCATACTACATGTTCTATGGTCCTTTCAGATGATCTACTGCTCAATTAAACACTAATGTATATGAAAACATTTCCTTCCTCAATACTACCTGGTAGAAAATCATCCTACATGTATCTGAGTAGTCACTTTACTAGGAACATGAAGAATCTGAAATGTTATAAGGTTTAAATTTCAAATTTCCATTGGTAAATGTTAAAATACACTGTCTAAAATCATTTTTAGAATATTATAGATATGGAGTAAATTGGTGATATTAAAAGCAATGTAATTTCACTGTGATTTATTCACCCTTAATTTTCCTGACTTTTTTTTTAATGCATATAGTTGGAATAGTCTAGCAAAGTTCCTGGATCTTAGCCCTCTAACATGTATTGTTCTTGTGTACACAGACAGTTTCTCTGTAAATGTCCGAATACTATCCATTCTTATGTACATTAGAGCTGTATTTATGAAATGCCATCTCCAGAGATTTTTGTCCTATATACTCTTCTTTGTATTTTGGTTGAAAGCCCATAAACTGAAACAATCAACTGGCTGATCTCTATACCAAGGTTTTAATGTCCTAGATCATCTCATATGAAGAATATTATGTTGTTTGTAGAATATTTGTGCATGCTTAGCTTTGATTCCTCTAGTGGAAAATAAAATATTCTAATAATCTCTGCATTATTTTCTACTATGTATTCAGAATAACACTAAAAACACATACATACAGAAAGAGAGAGAGAGAGAAAGAGAGAGAGAGAGGAATGTTCACATAGAGAGGGAGAGATTTGTCTTAAAGTAAAATATTAAAATAAATTTGATGTAGTAACCAACAGTATAATTTTAACACTAAACACATGAAAAAATGAATTTGAAACAATGTGACATGTTAGAGAAAAACAGTCAAGAAAAGATGAAATATTTTGTTGGATTTAATTTAATGCCAATGATATCTGGGCTTTAGAAACTAACAGCAAATTAAAACTAGTTAATCTTTAAATAAATCAAGTAAGAAACATAATAGTTAATATCTACATAAATCAAACAGGAAACGTAATGGTAAAACTTTAGAGAGAAATTTAATAAATAAAATTATGTTGGAGAGAAATGTCCTCAGAAGTATTAAGGACATCAATATTAAACATAGGAAGAACACAAGAATCACTGTCATTGAACATTCTGGCTCAGACTGTGGTCTGGTTGATTTTTCACTCAGTTCTGACATGCAGATTATTAGCAATGTCAAGGTAATGGCAATTGACCCTACATAAAGAGGCAATCATTGTTTGTTATAAAGAGAAATGTTGCCAAGACAAGTTATCTTTATTTACTTCTCAGTGTATTTGCCAATCAGATGTATCATTTGGAAGATGGGAAATTTGTTCCATAGTTGGTGAGCACATCTTCTCATGGGGTAAGCCTCATCAGTGAATCATCTGCCTGCAAACCTCCACTATTCAAGCAATGCTTATCCAAAAAATAAAAACTTCTTAGTGATCACCTGTAGTCTGTAATAGATTATGTAAGAGTCAGCAGTAATAAAATTGGATACATATTAGCAAATTCATCTTTTCTTCTGCTTTGGAAGAAGATCATTACTGACTGGGTTGAGGTAGAGACCATGATTTTCCTCAGAGTTGAACAAAAACATCAAAAAGTTTAAGACAAATAATCATAAGCAAAATAATGGGAGATATGTCCAGATTTTAACTTACCTTTAGCTTTGCATTGGGCATTTGCAGTGGTTTTAGGTATCTAAATCATTATTATAGTTCCTTAAAATTTCTTGATGAACCTGTTTAGAAAAGAGTTGATGCAAATGTTCAGTCAATAGGACCAACTTCTGCTGCCTAAACTCATAGCCAATGGAGCACTTTGGCAATCTTCTATATTAAAAAATACTTACATTACAATTCATAACAGTAGTATATATACAGTTATAAAGTAACAATGAAAATTTTATGGATGGGGGCCACCACAACATGAGAAACTTAAAGTGTTGTAGATTAAGAAGCTTGGGACCCACTACTCTTAGCCATATCACACAAACACAAGGTTTAGTGAACAGAATGAAATAAAACTCTTACATTTTATTCTATCCTTTTATATTTTACTTTTCTTTTGTATTCATTTGTTTATGATTATTCATGCATATTAGTTGTTCATGATATAGTGTGGACATGTTCCTTAGAAACGTGAAATTAGGTAATTATTATATCAAAGTACTTTTTATACCTATCTTTAACTGTTTACAATGCTTCTACTAATGAAACTTTCAAAATGGTATCAAGTTAACTTTAATATGCACAATATTCATAAAAGTACAATTCATTAGTATATAAATGGAAAAAATGGAAAGAAGAGCTAATAAAAACATTGAAAATCTTTTTCTAAATGTTTTATGAAAATATTCTAGAAACAAAACAGTGTTTGTACTCTGCTTGCTATTCTAAGAGATCCCTCTGTCTATGTTTTACTTCCGTTTATGTTTTGTTTCTGTATATGTGAGTGATAAGTGTGTGTGTGTGTATGTGTGTGTTTGTGTGTGTGTATGTGTGTGTGTTTGTGTGAGAGCATGTCTGTCTGTGTGTATCTGTCTGTCTCTGTCTGTCTGTCTGTGTCTATCTTTTTGTGTTTGTGCATTTGTCTGTTCTCCAAGCAGTCTTCTCTTTTTATCTGAAAAGATTGTTTGTTTGGATAGACCATCTCCTTCAGAATAAAGGTCTAGTCCTTTATTTTACATATCAATCCAATCATTTCCTCCAATACCTTTTTTTTTTTTTTTAAGACACAGTTTCTCTGTGTAGTCCTGTCTGTCCTGGAACTCACTCTGTAGACCAGGCTGGCCTCAAACTCAGAAATTCTCCATTTGCCTGCCTCTGTCTCCCAGGTGCTGGGATTAAACAGTGCACCATCACTGCCTGGCTCATTTCCTCCAATTGTTAAAAGACAGTAAGAATATTTTTTTTCCTTAGCACTGAAAAATAATCAGAAATCTGTATACTTTTGTTAAGCACAAACAATAAGCTAATTGGGAGGGATCCACCATGAAATTACCATTTCTACTACGCCTAGGCTTCACCACCTCACTCTGTGGAAGTTTGATCTTAAATTCACGAATCTACCTGCCTTTATATCTTTCTGACAAACTGGTGGCTCATAGTGTAGACATAATTCATAATTCATAATGTTTCATAATTCATAATTCATGTTTCTTTAGATTCATGAAGCCCCTCATAATTCATATTGCATCCTTATATCTTGCATAGTTAAGAAATGAGATATATTTTAAACTCATGTATTTAGAGCTGTTTTCCATAGCCCTAAAGGCTATCCTGAAGGTCCCAATTTTTAACGTTTTACCGAGATATTAGCCACACCTTCTGCTCATGGAATTGTGTTGTCTCAGATTATCATGGAATCAATAACTTAACAGAGAGGTTATTCCTCAGAGGAATGTGAAAACAAGTACATTATTACACAAATAAGACTTACACTAACAGGAGACATCAACACTAGTGGAGGCTCACACTGGGATCCTGTCTCAGGGGCAGAAACCATGTCACTCTGTCCTCACCAAGGTCACACTGGGCTTGGCAATAAACAAACAAACAAACAAACAAATAAACATCAAGCATAAACAAAGCATTTTGAGACAAAACAGTTCCCCAAAATACTGCTGAGTTCTTTTTCTGTGGCATTCTACCTCTGGGCATGGGTCTCCTTTAAGTGCAGTTTGTATACATCGTAAGAATCAGTTGGAGAATTATACATATTTTATCATAATTTTAGCTTCTTCAGGATTTAAGTTTTGACTCTGTGGGGTATACTTGATTATTATTATTTTTAAAATAAGTATTAGAATTAAATCATACCTATTTCTTAGAAACCTGATTTGCTTGTTTTTCTAAGACAAGATTTCATGTGGAGGAAGCTAGACTTAGCTTCGATTTTATATTATTTGCTCTCAAATGTTGAAATTGCAGTTATGTGCTGTACTATTCCAAGAATAAATAGAATCTCTTAAGTATTATAAAATTAAGTAATATAAGAACTAAATTATATACATATAGGTATAAAAAATGAATTATTGAATCTTATAAGATGATTATTTTGTTCAGGGTCTGTGTGAAATATTGGAATTGGATAGGGGTTGAAAACTTATAAACTATTTTCAAGGACATCATGATTTAATAGAAGAGCTGACATTTAAAAGTGAAAGTTTTCTAAACAAATATGAAAAGATTGTGCCTTGATCCACTGCCTCACTGGGCATTTTTAAGGAGCTCTGCACCTGCTACATGGTATCAGGCCTCCACTTCTCTCCATGACACCTTTAATCCTGGGACTTTTATTTTAACTAAGGCTGTATCTTTATGAGTGTTAGCATTCTGTCTAAACTCCACCCCACAATTTCCTGGCAATAGCCTGGTATACTCTTCCCCACAGTTACCTGGCAACAGCCAGGTAGGTCTGATGCACTATAAAAGGGGCCGCTTGCCCCTCTTCCCTCTCTTGGGCTCTTTTCCCTTCTTGCTCCCTGTCCTTCCCTCTTCTTCCTCCCTTTCCCCATCCCCTCCCCCCCTCCACATGTTCATAGCCAGCCTTTACTTCTCTACTCTTTTCCTCTCTCTGCCTTTCTCTGCCTCTACTACCCTCTTAATTCCCCTCCCCATGCCCAGAATAAACTCTATTCTATACTAAACCACCATGTGACTGGTCCCTCAAGGGGAAGGGATGCCTTGACTTGGGCTCCTTGAGACACCCCCTTCCCCATACCTCACCACACCCCTATAAAACATTTCTTCTCTCTTTATGTTTTTATAAACACATCATTTAGTGTTCTTTCATGGTCTTTCATAATGCCAAGCCTAAGGAGATGTCCTGATTTCTCATAAGGCTAAGCCTCAGTGCTATCCTTGATCCTATTCATGCCTTCAAAACTAGTATCACTTGGGACACATAATCTTTTGCCTCTTCTGAACCACAGTTTATGCATGCTGATGCTGAAGAAATACTTAACAGAAATTTTGCCTCAGTGATTCTGGCTTTTTCGGGGAGGGAGGAAACGGGAAAGGGGAAATGATTTGGAATGTAAATAAAAAAAACTTAGAAAATAAATAAAAAAAAAATAAACAGCCCAGCTGAACAGTTGTAATTGACAAAGCAAAATGATTTTAATTTAAAATATTGATTTCTCTAATAGAATAATTAAGGGACTCTCAGATCTTCCACTGAAACTTAACAAGTCAGGCTCCAGGATTCACATTGCTGTAAGCATCATCATATATGTTCCCATAATCACTCACTAATCTCAGAACACTCAAAGGACTTTTCTAGCCCATAGTCCTAAAGTCTTTTTTACCAACATTTCCAAAAGAACAAGACAATGTTCCTTGAACATTATACTAATGTTTGTCTTATTTATGGTTTCTCTCATGATAAAATACTATGAAAGCAAACAATTAGAAGGAAAGGATTTATTTCAATTTATAACACTCAGATACCACTCCATCGCTGATAGGAGACAGGGCAGGAACTCAGATCAGGAACCTGGAGATAGGAATTGAAGCAGAGATAACTGTGTTTTGCCTATTGGTTTGCATTTTATGGCTGGCTTAATATGCTTTCTTATATAACCCAAGACCACCATTCAGTAATGGCACTAAGATTCTATATTTCTAGATATATCTAGGTTCATATTAAGTTAACAAAAGCAAAGCAGTGCACTATTCTTTAAAATATTCACAATTAATGTATTTTAAATAACAATTAAAAAATTGAGGTCAGAGAAGAAAAGGTGAGTAATCTCCCTGGTAGCCAAACTGACCCACTCTCTAGACATAAAAACAGGTAAAGTAAACTGTTCAAGACCTGAAAATTGAAATAGAAGTAATAGAAAAAAATCACAAACTGAGGGAATTCTAAGAATGGAAATCTAGCTAAGCAAACAAGAACTACAGACACAGCATTATCAACAGAATGAAAGAGATGAAAGAATGACTCTCAGGGATTGAAGATATGATAGAAGGAATAGGTTCATCTGTGAAAGAAAATGTTAGATATATAAAGCTCATGATACAAGTCATGTAGGTTATCTGGGACAATATACAAACACCAAAACTAAGAATAATATGAGTAGAAGAAGATACCTATCTTACAGGCCAAGAAAATATTTTCAACAAAATCATTGAAGAAAAATTCCCAAAACTAAAAAAAGTAGATGCATATAAACATACAAGCAGCTCCTAGAACATCAAATATATTACACCAGAAAAGAAAGTTCCATACCATATAATAATCAAAATGCTAAATGTGTAGAAGAAAGAAAGAATATTGAAAGACGCAAGGAGAAAGGGGCAAGTTATATATAAGGGCAGACTTATAAGAAAAATACCCAACTTTTCATCAGAGATACTAAAAGCCAGAAGGACTTGGGTAAATACTTTGAAGACCCTAAAAGACCACAGATGCCAGGCCAGACTATTATACCCAGCAACACTTTCAATCTTCATAAATGGAGAATACAAATATTCCATGACATCAAAAAATTTAAACAGTATCTTTCCACAAATCCAACTCTGCAGAAGATACTAGAAGCAAAACTCAAAGAGAAGATTATCTATACAAAGAGAACAGCAGAAATAAATTCCATACCAGACAAACCAAAAGAAGAAAAGCAAACACACACATATAAACACACACACACTCACACACACACACACACACACACACAACTACTACTACTACTACTACTACTACTACTACTACTACTACTACTACTACTACTACTACTAGTACTCCTACTTCACCAACATGAAAATAGCATGACTTAAGAATTATTTTTCATTAGTATCTCTCAACAACAATGGACTCAATTCCCCAGTAAAAAGATACAGGCTAACTGACTGGGTCCACACGCAGAATCCATCATTTTGCTACATTCAAGAAATACACCTTAATATTAAAGGTAGATGTTGTCTCAGAGGAAAGGGTTGGAAAAAGAGTTTTCAAACAAATGGACACAAGAAGCAAGCTGCTATAGCCTTTCAAATATCTATAAAAAAAATAGAGTCTCAACCAAAAGTGTTCAAATGGGGAAGTACACTTCATACCCATCAAAGGAAAAATCAGCCAGATGACTTCTCAATTTTAAATATCTATACCTCAGATGCAAGGCCACCCACCTTCATAAAAGAAATATTGCTAAAACTTATATCACATATTGAATTTCATACATCAATAGTGGGGGATTTCAACACCCTACTCTCATCAAATGACAGGTCATCCAACTAGAAACTAAACAGAGGAATAATGAGACTAGCAATGCTATGATTCAAACAGATCTAACACATATCTACAGAACATTTCACCCAAACACAAAAGAATATGCCTTCTCAGGATCTCATGGAACCTCTCCAAAATCATCCATATACTTGGTAGGAAAGCAAGTCTCATCAATACAAGAAAATTGATGTAACTCCCTATATTTTATCAGATCACAATGGCTTAAGTCTGGGCTTCTACAATAACAGAAACAACAGAGAGGCTAACAAAACTCATGGATACTGAACAGCAGTCTACTCAAAGAACACCAGGTTAGGGAAGAAATAAAGACATGAAAGATCTCCTAGAACTCAATGATAACAAAGGCACAACATACTCAAACTTATGGGACACAATGAAAAGCTGTGTTAAGAGGATAGTTTATTACAATAAGTGCCTTCATAAAGAAATTGGAGAGACCACATGCTAGCAACTTAACACCATACCTGGAAGCTCTAGAACAAAAGGAAGCAAACAGACCCAAGAGGAGTAATGGCAGGAAAGAAACTTGTGACCCTGTATTCCTCTGCTGGTTGTTAGTCATTGGCCCTTTGAGGAGCAGGAGTCAAGGCGTTGGGTTTGGATTACATGAATAACAATGAACAATTGACTTAAGGGATCAGCTTCAATGAAACAGCTTAACTTCATTCAGGGTAAACTAGGCTTATATAGATCTTGGAGAGTGGATGAGTATTTCCAGGGTAAACATACAATATTGGCTAGGGTGTGAATGCTTCATTAACATGAATAGAAATTCCAAGAACCTTCTGGGCAGGTTCTTATCAGGAAAAAGGAAGTTGAACCTGAAATCTAGCCATAGGCTATGTGACTTTTCTCAAACGTTCTTTAGGGTTACATGCTGGAAGAGCTGATTGGTCATAACCCAGTACCTAATTATGGTAGGAAGGGCTAAATAAAACATATATGCTAAGTCATTTGAGATCTCTATCATTTAAATACAGTTTTATTCATTACTGTTCAGCATATAAAATTTAAGTGCCTCAACCTAGTATTTAAGAGAAATCTCACTGTTAAATAATTCAAAGGAAGTGATGAGGAAGCATGGCAGTTTGTTTTGTTCATCTTTTGAATCAGTGGCTCCCTTTTGCAGCTATAAAAACACTTAGCCAGATCTAAGATAGGATGCTCGAAATGCTTTATGTTTCTTTTTGGGGGAGAGATCATTTGCAGTTATTTAAAAATATTTATTTGATAGATTAATAGCTTTAATAATACAGTATTAGACTTTTAAATATATGTCTCTTAAAAAATGGAGAGTGAATTTACAAATGTGAGTGAAATAATTTTGTTTATTCATTTTATAGGTTAATATGCTGATATACACTCTGATTCTGTTTCCCTACTAGAGAAATCTTGTCTGTGTCCATATAATTGTTTACAGATAAATCTGTTATAGTATAGAATACATTGATCTCTACATTTTTGTATAGTCCTTCTAAATAATGTAGATGCTTTAAATTTTTAAATTGAGCCAGGCGGTGGTGGCGCACGCCTTTAATCCCAGCACTTGGGAGGCAGAGGCAGGAGGATTTCTGAGTTCGAGGCCGGCCTGGTCTACAGAGTGAGTTTCAGGCCAGCCAGGGCTACACAGAGAAACCCTGTCTCGAAAAACCAAAAAAAAAAAAAAAAAAAAAAAAAAAAAAAAACAAAAAAAAAATAAAATTTTTAAATTGATCTTGTTCAAAATTAAAACTCTTGACAGTTATTAAGCAAAAAATTAAACATTCTTTTACAAAGATTTTGTACAAATCTTTCCCATGAACCTAAATAACTATGGAACTTTAGTGATGCTCCAGGAATTTAAATATTCCTGTTACAACTTGACATTTTTTAATTCTAAAATTCAATAAGCTATCATGTCTCACTTCTTAAATTTCACCTACAAATTAAAAAGATAAAATAAATCCCAGTGTTTAGCACAATCACAACAAACAGTCAATCTTATCTTCAATTTCAGATTCTGAAAGCCTGTCTAATTTCCTACAGTCTATATTATACACTATAAGGACAACTGTCCCACTGTCAGAACACTTTAATTTTGGAGCAATGTACCACTGTTTATTGTAATAGTTAAAGAACTAGTTATTTATATGTAAAATTCATATATAATATTTATTATTTAATGGTAAACCATTATATGACATATGTTTCAAAGAGTAAATATGAAAAAATACGTTGCTATTAGTTATTTTATTTAATGACTTCATTATATATCATGTAAGATTTCTGTAAACACTTCTACATATAAGAGGCAATATCAACAAGAGTATTTACCTTAGTAAGGTTGCTGCCTTCCATTTTTTATAGTAGAAGTATATAATTTTGAGATTAGTTTCCTTAGATCTAGAAAAACAGACATACAATTATTTCTCCACAGCCAATGAGTTGCTAAGAATTTGACCCATTCTTTTATATGAATTCACATTGTCACACTTGCTCCTACATGTATATAGATGATTTCCTTCATAAATTTCTTATTGTTACTTTCATATCCCTCTGCTGGGCATCACACTTATGTCCTTCACCATACCAGGTAAGCACCATACAAAAGAAACATCATTTGCAGCAACTTCTAAAGTTCACATCTCATCTCTTGTTTTCCTGAAAATTAGTTTGACTATTCACATTCTCATTAATGGAGAATAAAGTTTATGCAGCATTTTTGTGAGTGTTTTCTTTTCTTAAACTTGTTTAGCTGCAAAGGCCAGATAAAAACTTTGAAGGAAAATCTCCTTATGACAGATGGAGATGAGAAAAGTCCCTCACCTGAGATCTTTGGAATGCACAAGTACAGAAACATCCAAACCATTCACCCAGTTTGGTTCTTGTGTATGTGTGGTTGTTTTTAGTTTTCTTTTCAATTGATAGTAAAAAGTCACTTTCAAAATGCTCTGACATCTGGAAAATAAAAAGCCTGTTCTTAGGTTTACATTAAAATATCGCTCTGTGTTTTGAAATCAAGTATGGTTGGCAAAACTAATTTTTTGAGCAAGCTGTATGCAAAAGACAACAACCAATCTTCTATCTAATATCCATCCAATGACTTAGATAAAAAAAAATATTCAAGAGATAGCACATGCTGGTTAGGATGTGGAATAAGTGAAACACTTCGTCATTGCTGGAGGGAGTACAAACTTGTACAACCATTTTGGAAATCAATTTCGTGGATTCTCAGAAAACTGGGAATAGTTCTACCTCAAGACTCAGCTAAACCAATCCTAGGCATATACCCAAAGTACACTCCAAAATCTCATAAAGACACTTGGTCAGCTATGTTCATAGCAGCTTTATTTCTAATAGCCCCGAACTGAAAATAACAAAGATGTCCCTCAACTGAAGAATGAATAAAGAAAATGTGGTACATCTAAAAACCATGGAATACTATTTATCTTTTAAAAGCAAAGACATCATGAGTTTTGCAGGCTAATGAATGTAACTTCAGAGTAAGTGAGGTAACCCAGATCCAAAATGGCATGCGTGCTACGTACTCACTTATAAGTAGATATTAGCCATGAAGTACAGGTACCATGTCACACCCCACAGACCCAAAAGAGCTAAACAAAGAAGAAGATCAAAGATAGGAAGTTTGGATTTCACTTAGAAGGGGGAATAAAATAGTCATAAGAGGCAGATGGAAGGAGGGAACTGGGAAGGAGGGTAGATGGGGAACAAAATGGGAAGTTCAAGATTAGGTGTGAGGAAGGACAAAAGGGATGGCTAAATGGCCTTTAACATGAATGGAAATGGGCAATTAATAGAGGTGAGTTGGTGGTAAGCATCCATAGGATGAGACCAAGACCTGGGATAAGGGAGGAACCCAAAAAATTAATAAGGATGACCTTACATGTTACTATATTGGGGATATGGGACATTTCAGTGTTTGTAAGCATTATCTTTTATGTTTACATTTTTATTTTCTGATTTATTTTTGTCTTAGAATTACCATTGCTGTGGTGAAGCACCATGATGAAAGATGTTTGGTGAGGAAAGAATGTATTTGACTTATATCAAACTACTGTTTATTATTGAAAGAGTCAGGGTCTAATCCTATAGGCATGAGCTGATGTAAGGCAATGAAGTAATGATACTTACTGCCTTGCTTGTCTTTGCTTGCTCAGCCTGTTTTCTTCTAGAACCCAGGATCACCAGCCCTGAGATGACACCAACCACAACAGTTTGGGCTTTCTCCCATCAATCACTAATTAATAAAGTTCCCGTCTACAGCCTGATCTTATGGAGGCACTATCTCAGTTGGGGTTCCCTCCTCTCTGAAAATTCCAGCTCGTGTCAAGTTGACATAAAATAGCCAGCAAACTTATTAAATTGATTATTCAGTTTACTCAAGATGATGGGAAACAGGGATATAGAGACAGGAGAAAAAGACTGGACCCAACTCTGAATCCCTATTGTGCTCAAAACCTAAAGTTAGATGGGAATATTCAGGCAACAGTGAATCTTTGTATGTCTTTTCTCTTGATCAATTTATTTTCCCCCAGCCCAGGATCTTTTGGGGTAAGAAATTATGTGGATTTATATTGTGTTTTAGTGAGAAGAGAAACATCTGGCATTTAAGAAACAAAATCAACTAAAATTCAGGTTATTGACAAGTGTCCTTGGTAATCAATTTTGAAGTAAAATTTAAACTCATCCACCATTAATAATGTCAAAGTCTCTACCTCTTCAGCATAATACTAAATAAGTGTTCTTTATGTCAGTAATGAAGGAACATATTGAGAAATTAAGAAAACAAATTAGTCAGCAGTTTACTTCGTGAAAGGCCCTTGATTTTCAAAATGCAGCTTCCTTGTGGTGTTTAAACTTCACTTCTTTCTCCTTAGTAAGTTGCCAGGTTCATTATCGGAGTATTTCTTGGTTACTTCCCTCACTCTTCAACATGCTGCTTCTCAGAGTTTTCTCTGTGGAATATCAATGATAAATGATTTGGCATATTTACTTATACTCTGCATTGTAATATTGCTTCACGTGTTTAATTATTTTCCAATCTCTTCTTACATCATTTATTTTCTGATGCAGCACCGTGCATACAATTCTCTCTTTAGTATCTCAACACATACCCATGTTTCTGATATTTTTTGTTGCAAACTCTTGGGTGTCTCCCAAATGATGCTTCCCCAATTTTTTTTCAGCATGTGTATATGGGTTTTTATGTATTTATAATTAGTCTTTTATATTCTTGTGGAGTTCCTATTCCCTCAGGGTCCCTCAATCCTTCCCCTAACTCTTCTACAAGACACTCAAGTTCCATCTATTATGTGGCTCTATGTCCCTGAATCTGTTTCAGTCAGCTTCAGGGTGGAGCCTCTCAGAGGACAGTTAAGGCTAGGCTCATGCCTTTGTTGTGCTAGGGAAATGTTAGTGATCTCCAAAAACGCAAACAGGAACCGATCTGATGTAGTTCACAACAGGATCTTTATTCTATGCTGTTTGAGGTAGCTTGGTTCCACCCCCCCCCCCCCACACACACACACACTGCTCTGCCTCCTTGCTTCCTAACTAACCCACTCCTGCTTTCCTGTCCAGGCATTCCCCTACATTGGGGCATCAAACATTCACAGTACCAAGGGTTTCTTCTCTCACTGATGTCCACCAAGGTCAATTTCTGCTACATATGTGGCTGGAGCCATGGGTTCCTCCTTGTGTACTCTTCGGTTGGTGGTTTAGACCCTGGGAGCTCTGGGGGTACTGGTTGATTCCTATTGTTGTTCCTTCTATGGGGATAAAAACCCCTTCCCTCTCTCCTCTCTCTTTTTCTCTGTATGTGTGTTGTAGTACTGTGTGAGCATGCATGAATTGGAAGACTCTGTTAAAAATAGACTTTACATTTTACAAAACAGATTACCCTGAGGATCAATAAGCTAAGTTTCTTAAGCTAAATGCAAAATATTAATTAAATTAATTAATTAATTAAAATGTGGGTTTTAATAACACAGATGCTTACCACTATATAAATAGCTTAAGATGATAATTTTGGTGTTCTATATTTTTGCCACAACTTTAGCTGTACAAAATCCATTAGAAAACATTGGGGTTTGTTTCTTTTACTGAAATGGGCTTGCACATCTTCCAGTGGCTCATAGTAAACTTCTATCCTGGAGAGTGCTGAGACTACAGTTGTTGCCAACTTACTTATGTGACACATCATGTTCTTAAAGCTTTTGATAATTTGAATTTCCATTCCAGATTTACTATTTTCTGTGATAATTTTACAGATTGTATCCAATTCGAATAAAGACTTCAATATTCAGAAAAAAATAGCTATGTTTCCTATATAACATATATACGCATATATATATATATATATATATATATATATATTAACACTAAATTACATTTTTGTTGTGGAAATAGCTTTGGAAAATAATTTTACTTTTTCTGTCTTCTTCCTAATGCATCCTGTTCAGCAAGTGTCATAAAAAGATTTTATAACCTATGTGAATCACAACTAGATGGCAGTGCCTCCCTGCTGCCACCCTATGATTGGTAGATATGACTTATCTACCTACCTATGTTTTGACTCAAATATATTTTGGTTTCTCTTTTTGATTTTTCATGCTCTGTGCATTATACTCCAAAGAGATTCTTTGTCCTCAGATTGTACTTCTCCATTTCTTATTGAAATCATTATGTCTACATACATGCCAGCCTTTCCACCGCCAGTAAAATGTTCAGTTTAGCAAGAGTAATAAGTAACACGAAGTCATTATTTTTAGAATTGCTGAACAAATAGGATTAATTCTGTATAAAACTAAGACTGGAAGCAGAATCTGACATGTGCTACAATAGTGAACCTGTTTCATTTTAAAACTAAATTTTGTCAATCTGATCCAAAGTTTAGGAAATGGAGCTATAACCTTATATATTCTGCAGGGGTACTCTAAAGTTAAAACTTATTATAAGAGTATTCACATGAATAAGGTAATATATCACATGATTATCATTAAAAGTATTATAAATTTAATGGATAAAGCAATACTATTTGTTGAAATAATTTTCACTAAGTATATCATGGAACAATTAGACTACTAATTAAGCAATTCATTACTAAGGTATGCAAGGCTCATTGGCTGATATTTATTATATTAATTTACTTGATTTACAATTTCAACCTCCTGCTTCACCCTAGACTGTTAATTGGGTATTTGAATCTAAATGTTTGCTGCATGATTCTTGAATGCTGACAAAATGTAAATTAAAGATGATATATTTGAAACTCATTTTTAGCAGAATGATTTATTAAATTTCATCATTTTTCAGTATTTTAAATAGCATAGCCTTAGTAGATATTTATAGATTTGTACAATTCAATGTTAATTTTCTGTATAGATTCTCAGGATATCAAAGGTGAAAAAAACACTTAACAGCAATAAAACCCCAGGTTTATTAAAAATCTCATTTCTGTATGCATTAAAGTTAGTATCACATTTTCTTTTTTTTATTTTCTATATTTTTTTATTTACATTCCAAATGATTTCCCCTTCCAGTTTCCTCCCTCCCCGAAAGTCCGATAAGCCCTCTTTCCTCCCCCTCTTCCCCATTCAACCCCCCTCTCGCTTCTCTGTCCTGGTATTCCCCTACATCCAGTCTTTCCAGGACCAGGGGTCTCTCCTTCCATCTTCGTGGAAATCTATTGATATGTAAATTGTGTCTAGGGTATTCCGAGATTCTGGGTTAATATCCCCTTATCAGTGACTGCATACCAAGTGTGTTCTCTTGTGATTGGGTTACCTCACTAAGATTGATATTTTCCAGTTCTGACTATTTGCCTAAGAATTTCATGAATTCATTGTTTTTAATTGTATTCAATTTTGTAAATATACCACATCTTCTGAATCCATTCCAATGCTGAGGGTATACCCAGAGGCTTCCCCTGCATGCAATAAGGACACATGCTCAACTATGTTCATAGCAGCCTTATTTATAATAGCCAGAAGCTGGAAAGAACCCAGATGTCCCTCAATGGAGTATCACATTTTCTAATCAATATGTTGGTGTTTCATAGCTCATGTTTATATCCCTCTTTGCTCTTTTTCAAACTCATGACCTCGAGCCTTCCTGTTTCTTTCTCTGACTGGGGACCATCCTCTGCCAGAAAGTGCCATATCCAGGTGGCACAAGGAGGTAGATGACCACCCATGAGTGCAGAGAGGCCTGGTAGCGTAGGTAGAACCACCCCTGCTACTCAGAGGAACCTGCCCTGAACCCTCAGGTGAGAGTCTTTGGGTTTCTGTCTCCAGTTAGCGACCATCCTCTGCCATAGTGCGCCATATCCAGGTGGTACAGAGAGATAACTAACTATCCAGGAGTATGGAGAGGCCTGAGAGTGCAGGTAGGACTACTTCTGCTGCTCAGAGGAAGTTGTCCAGAACCCTGAGGACAAAAGAGCCCAGGAACAGCAGGGACAGGTGTATTCCGAATTCTGTCTGCACCCAGAGGTGATCCTGGGCCACAGAGTTACATACAAAAATACCATCACAAGTTAGCTGGTCTCCCAGGAGTGCCTACATATCTGTGTGCACAGGTAAGAGCAACACCTCTCTTCAAATTCCTGACTCAAGAGAGACCTGCCTAGAGCCATAAGGACACAGGAACCAAGAATCATCTGAGGACAGGATACTTCTGGTGTCTGTTTGCACACCTGAGCTGACCCTGTATCATAGCTCTCCATATCTAAATTTCTCCCAGAGTGAACAGGTCTCCCAGGAGTACAGATACACAGGCTTGCAGGACAGATAAGCCACAGTCAGAGACAGCAAGACCAGCTAACACCAGAGATAACCAGGTGACAAAAGGCAAATGCAAGAACATTACCAACAGAAACCAAGGCAACATGGCACCCTCTGCACTCAGTTCTCCCTCAACAGCAAGTCCTGGATACTCCAACACACTGGAAAAGCAAGATCTGGATTTAAAATCACGTTTCTTGATGCTGATAGAGGACTTCAAGAAGGACATAAATAACTCCCTTAAAGAAATATAGTAGAACATGGGTAAACAAGTTGAAGCTCTTAAAGAAGAAACACAAAAAAAAAAATCCCTTAGAGAAATACAGGAGAACATGGGTCAACAGGTAGAAGCACTTAAAGAGGAAACACAAAAAACTCTTAAAGAAATACAAGAGAACATGGGTGAACAGGTAGAAGCACTTAAAGAGGAAACAACAACAAAAAAAAATCCCTTAAAGAATTACAGGAAAATACAAACAAACAAGTGAAGGAACTAAACAAAATCATCCAGGATTTTAAAAAGGAAGCAGAAACAATAAAAAAATCACAAAGGGAGACAACTCTGGGTATGGAAAACCTTGGAAAGAAATCAGGAGTCATAGATGCAGCATCAACAACAGAACACAAGAGTTAGAAGAAAGGATCTCAGGTGCTGAAGATATCATAAAAAACATTGACTCAACAGTAAAAGAAAATGCAAAATGCAAAAAGGTTTGACCCAAAACATTCAGGAAATCCAGGACAAAAATGAGAAAACCACACCCAAGGACTGTAGATATTGAAGAGAGCAAGGAGTTACAAATTAAAAGGTCAGTAAATATCTTCAATAGATTTAGAGAAGAAAACTTCCCTAACCTAAAGAAAGAGATTCCCATGAACATACAAGAAGTCTACAGAACTCCAAACAGACTGGACCAGCACAGAAATTCCTGCTGTCACATAATAATCAAAACACCAAATGCACTAAACAAGGAAAGAATATTAAAAGCAGTAAGGGGAAAAGATCAAGTAACATAAAAAGGCAGACCTATAAGAATTATAATAGACTTCTCAGTAGAGACTGTGAAAGCTGGAAGATCCTGGGCAGATCTCATACAGACCGTAAGAAAACACAAATGCCAGCCCAGACTATTATACCCAGTAAAACATTCAATCACCATAGATGGAGAAAACAAGGTATTCCCTGAAAAAACAAAATTTATATAATATCTTTCCACAAATCCAGCCCTACAAAGTATAATAGATGGAAAATGCCAACACAGGAGAAAAACTACGCTGTAGTAAAAGTAAGAAAGTAATATTCTTTCAACAAACTCAAAAGAAGCTAACCACACAAACATAAAAATAACATCAAAAATAAAAGGAAGCAACCATCACTATTCCTTAATATCTCTTAATATCAATGGACTCAGTTCCCCAATAAAAACACGTAGACTGAAAGACTGGACACATAAACAGGATCCAGAATCTTGCTCTATAGAGGAAATGCACCTCATTGTCAAAGACAAACACTACCTCAGAGTAAAAGGCTGGAAAACAACTTTCCAAGAAAATGGTCACAAGAAACAAGCTAGAATAGGCATTCTAAAATCAGATAAAATCAACTTTCAACCAAAAGTCATCTAAAAATATACAGAAGGGGAAGGACACTTCATATTCATCAAAGAAAAAAATCTACCAAGATGAACTCTCAAATGTGAACATCTATGCTCAAAATGCAAGAGCACCCACATTCATAAAAGAAAGTTTACTAAAGCTCAAAGCACACATTACACCTCACACAATTATTGTGGGTGACTTAAAAACCCTGCTCTCATCAAAGGACAGATCAGGGAAACACAAACTAAACAGAGAAACAGTGAAACTAACAGAAGTTATGGACCAAGTAGATTTAACAGATATCTATAGAACATTTCATCATAAATCAAAAGAATGTACCTTCTCAGCACCTCATGTTACCTTCTCCAAAATTGACCATATAATTTATCACAAAACAGACATCAACAGATATAAGAAGACTGAAACAATCCCATGCTTCCTATGAGATAACTATGGATTAATGATAGACTTCAATGGCAATAAAAACAACAGAAAGTCATATATACATGGAAGGTGAACAGATTTCTACTCAAAGGTATCTTGGTCAAGGAAAAAATAAGGAAATAAATCAAAGACTTTTTAGAATTTAATAAAAATGAAGGCACAACATACCCAAATTTATGGGACAAAATGAATGCAGCAGCGCTAAAAGAAAAACTCATTCTTCTGCATGTTGACCTCCAGTTGAGTCAGCACCATTTGTTGAAAAGGCTATCTTATTTCCACTGGATGGTTTTAGTTCCTTTGTCAAAGACCAAGTGACCATAGAAGTGTGGATTCATTTCTGGGTCTTCAGTTCTGTTCCATTGATCTACATGCCTGTCACTGTACCAATACCATGCAGTTTTTAACACTATTGCTTTGTAGTACAGCTTGAGGTCCGGGATATTGATTCCCCCAGAAGTTCTTTTACTCTTGAGAATAGTTTTAGCTATCCTGGGTTTTCTGTTATTCCAGATGAATTTTTGAATTGCTCTTTCTAACTCTATGAAGAATTGAGTTGGGATTTTGATGGGGATTGCATTGAATCTGTATATTGCTTTTGGCAAGATGGTCATTTTTACTATATTGATCCTGCCAATCCATAAGCATGGAAGATTTTTCCATCTTCCGAGGTCTTCTTCAATTTCTTTCTTCAGAGACTTGAAGTTCTTGTCATACATATCTTTCACTTGTTTGGTTAGAGTCACACCAAGATACTTTATATTGTTTGTGGCTATCGTGAAGGGTATCATTTCTCTTATTTCTTTCTCAGTCTGTTTATCCTTTGAGTATAGGAAGACTACTGACTGGCTTGAGTTGATTTTATATGCGGCCACTTTGCTGAAGTTGCTTATCAGCTGTAGGAGTTCTCTGGTGGAGTTCTTTGGGTCGCTTAAGTATACTATCATATCGTCTGCAAATAGTGATAGTTTGACTTCTTCCTTTCGAATTTGTATCCCTTTGACCTCCTTTTATTGTCTAATTGCTCTAGCTAGAACTTCAAGTACTATATTGAAAAGATATGGAGAGAAAGGGCAGCCTTGTCTAGTCCCTGATTTTAGTGGGATTGCTTCAAGTTTCTCTCCATTTAGTTTGATGTTGGCTACCAGTTTGCTGTAAATTGCTTTTACTATGTTTAGATATGGGCCTGGGCATATACCCAGAGGCTTTACCTGCATGCAATAAGGGCGCATGCTCCACTATGTTCATAGCAGCCTTATTTATAATAGCCAGAAGCTGGAAAGAACCCAGATGTCCCTCAACGGAGGAATGGATTCAGAAGATGTGGTATATTTACACAATGGAATACTACTCTGCAACTAAAAACAATGAATTCACAAAATTCTTAGGCAAATGGTCAGAATTGGAAAATATCATCCTTAGTGAGGTAACCCAATCACAAAAGAACACACATGGTATGCAGTCACTGATAAGGGGATATTAACCCAGAATCTCGGAATACCCTAGATAAAATTTGCATATCAATAGATTTCCAAGAAGATGGAAGGAGAGACCCCTGGTCCTGGAAAGACTGGATGTAGGGGAAAAGAGGGAGGGAAGGGGGCTTATGAGACTTTCGGGGAGGGAGGAAACAGGAAAGGGGGAAATGATTTGGAATGTAAATAAAAAAACTTAGAAAATAAAAAAAAGAAAGAAAAACTCAGCTCTCAGTGACTGTAAAGAGAAAATGGAGGATGCATACACTAGCAGCTTAACGGCACACCTGAAAGTTCCAGAACAGAACAAATTTAATATACCCAAGAGTTGTACACAGCAGGAAATTATAAAACTCAGGACTGAAATCAACTAAGTAGAAGCAACAGGAACTATACAATAAATCAACAACACCAGGAGCTGGTTCTTTGAGAAAATCTACAAGATAGATAAGCCCTTACCCAGACTAACCAGAGGGCACAGAGATAGTATGCAAATTAACAAAATCAGACATGAAAAGGGAGGCCTAGAGTGGTTTTCCAGCTTTCAATCCCACCAGCAGTGGAGGAGTATTCCTCTTTCTCCATATCCTCTCCAGCACCTACTGTCTCTTGAGTTTTGATCTTAGCCATTCTGACTGGTGTGAGGTGAAATCTCAGGGTTGTTTTGATTTGCATTTCCCTGATGACTAAGGATGTTGAACATTTCTTTAGGTGCTTCTCAGACATTCGATATTCTTCAGGTGAAAATTCTTTGTTTAGCTCTGTACCCCATTTTTAATAGGGTTATTTGGTTCTCTGGAGTCTACCTTCTTGAGTTCTTTGTATATCTTGGATTTTAGCCCTTTGTCAAATTTAGGGTTAGTAAAGATCTTTTCCCAATTTGATAGTTGCCCTTTTGTCCTTTGACAGTGTTCTATGCTTTACAGAAACTTTGTAATTTTATGAGGTCCTATTTATCAATTCTTGATCTTAGAGCATAAGCTATTGGTGTTCTTTTCAGGAAATGGTCCCCTGTGCCCATGTGCTCAAGGTTCTTCCCCAGTTTCTTAGGTGTTTCCTCAGAAAACTGGGCATAATACTACCAGATGACCCTGCTAAACCACTCCTTGTCATACACCCAGTGGATTCTCCAGCAGGTAATGAGGACACATGCTCCACTATGTTCATAGCAGTCATATTTATAATAGCTAGAAGCAGGAAAGAACCCAGATGTCCCTCAATGGAGGAATGGATACAGAAATGTGGTATATTTACACTATGACATAATACTCAGCTATTTAACAATGAATTCATGAAATTCTTAGGCAAGTGGGTGGAACTGGAGAATGTCATCCTGAGTGAGGTGACCCAATTACAAAAGAACACATATGGTATGCACTCACTGATAAGCAGATATTATCCCGGAAGCTTAGAAATGTAAATAAAGAATATATCTAATAAAAAAATCATGACCTCATTTTTGACCAATTGTTTTAACAATATTCCTAAGTATAAAAGTATAATCTGTCCAATTTTTATATTATTGATATTCTTTTTATTTTTAAATTATTTTATTTATACATATTCCAGATATTGCCTCCCTTCCTTGTCTCCCCTTCCCAAATTCTTCATCCCATCACCCCTTGCCTTTGCTTCTGAGATGATGCCCCCCCAACCAAGCACTGCTACCCTACCCCACCCCACTAGCATCCCCCTACCCTGGGACATCAAATTTCTTTATGATTAAGTGTGGGACCTTAATGAGACGTGTGGCCACGCCCCAGGTTCTAGCCTGACTCCGCCTAGGCAGTCACCTGCCTGCAGCCACACCGTCCCCGCCTCCTGGTTACCTGACCACCCAACTCACTATAAATAACACCCCTCAGCGCATGCTCTCTCTCTCCCTGCTTGTTCTCTCCCAACCCTCTTCTTTGTCTATCTCTCTGTCTCCATTTCCTCTCCTTTCCACGTGGTTATGGCTTCTCTTATCTATTTTCTCCTCTTTCTTTATCTTTCTATCTCTTTTCTCTTTCTATTTTCTTAATAATAAAACATCAAAGCTATGGGCCACCTCTTATTAAACTCGCCACACGGAGCTAGCTGGTACTCGCCATCTGAGACTCTGGGATTCAGTCACGCGGACAGTCTGAGCACAGGTAATGTGCAGAGAGACCCACCCCAGAATGCCTTCTGTGTGGCATTTCTCAGCTCTCCTGTGCACCACGCGCGGGACCGGCCAGTGGTGTGACCGCCCGCTCCCCGTTGGGCTGAGGCACGTGTGCATCTTGCCTGCTCCCCACCCCACCCCCTCTCAGAACTTCTGTGTCCGCCTGCGTCCTCTGCATATGTGCACTACTTTGGCCATAGAGCCAGGCCTGCACGCCGCTGGCCCCCCCTGGCATGTGCCCCTGTGTCCGTGCACGCCAGGCCCTGCGCCTTTTCTTTTTTTTCCCACAATTAAGTGCATCCTCTCCCACTGAGGCCAGACAAGTCTGTCCTCTGCTTCATATGTGCCTGAGGCCACAGACCAACCAATCAATGTATGCTATTTGGTTGGTGGTTTATATTATGGGGGCTCTGAGTTGTCCAGTTTATTTGATAACTGTTGTTCTTCCTATGGTGTTGCAATCCTTTTCAGCTCCTTCAGTCCTTCCCTTTGCTTTTCATAGGGGTCCTGAGCTCAGTTCAATGGTTATTTATTTATAAGTATTTATGTATGTATGTATGTATGTATGTATGTATGTATGTATGTATGTATATCTGCATCTGTCTCAGTCAGATGTTGGTAGAGTCTATCAGAAGACAGCCATGCTAGGCTACAGTCTGTAAGCAAAACTTAGCATCAGTAGGTTTCAGGGTTTTGTGACTGTACATGGGATGGATCACTAATTGGGCCACTGAGGGGCCCTAAGTGCTTTTTCCAGTCCCACACCCTCCTTATAGTTTCCCTCTCCTACCTGGGGCCAAGGCTAGGCCAAGTTTCATTCTCCATCCCAGGAACATTCTTGAGTAAAAACGTTCTCAGAATATTCTGAATGATAGTTATCTGATCCTCTGGAAATTCCCAGGTAGAGTACAAAGGTGTGTTTTGCTTTCTAACCAATAGATTTAAAGTTCAATATGCTTAGTCAATAAGTTTGAACTGTAATCTTGCTGATGTAACCTGTGCCCCTAACAAATATAAAAACTGCTTGTAAAGGCCATTCTGGGTCACCTTCTAGTCACTTGCTTTGAGAGACTAATTGAAGGTCGAACCTGAAAATAAACCTCTGTCTTTTGCATCAATCTGCATTTCAGTGGCTCACTGGGGGCATCTCAAAATAAGTACCAGTGACCGAGGCTCGGGGTCTTACAGTATGTAGTCACTAATAAGTGAATATTAGCCAAAAAGTTTAGAATACCCATGATACAGCTCACAGACCATATGAACTTTAATAACAACATAAGTATGTATATATATCCATCCAACCATTGGACTGAGCTCGGGATCCCTATGAAAGAGTAAAGGGAAGGACTGAAGAAGCTGAAAAGGATTGCAATCCCTTAGGGTCCCTGAATACCATTCACATACTTTCGGGTCTGGGTTACCTTACTCAGAATGTTATTTTCTAGTTCCATCCATTTGCCTGCAAAATTCATGATGTCCTAGCTTTTCTTAGCTGAATAGTATTCCAACTGA
Source organism: Tokudaia tokunoshimensis (assembly GCA_036184795.1). Taxonomy (NCBI): domain Eukaryota; kingdom Metazoa; phylum Chordata; class Mammalia; order Rodentia; family Muridae; genus Tokudaia; species Tokudaia tokunoshimensis. The sequence goes on along the minus strand of BTHU01000001.1, from coordinate 61,021,988 downwards.
TATTTTTGTGTACTACAATAATTTTAAATATATCCATGAGATTTATTTTTCTGTGAACTTTTAGTTTGTTGGCAATATTCATGTCTTCACAGAAGTATAGCTTTATTAATATTGCTTTTAGCCTCATATTACAGAGAATTATAAATGGTTGACTCATGTATCTGGGACATACATTCATTAATCTTTTAGACAGACCTTTGTATAAGTGAGAAATAATTATTCTATAGTCTAATATCACTTTAAAATTATTTTGGATAATTTTGGGAGCTGGAGAGATGGCTCAGCTGTTAAGAGCACTGACTGCTCTTCCGAAGGTCCTGAGTTCAAATCCCAGCAACCACATGATGGCTCACAACCATCTGTACAGCTACAGTGTACTCACATACATAAAATAAATGAATAAATCTTTAAAAAAAAATAAAATTATTTTGGAGTGTGTGAAAATATTGTAATTTGTTTATTTTAAATGTAGATTCTACAGAAATACTTTCTTTCATACAGACCATGTACTTTGCAATTCATCCCAGTCTAATTCACTATCCTCAGGATCCTGCTCCCTTAGCCTTCTCCCAAGAGCCTACTTCATTCTACCAATGCCCCTTCTGATTTTTATGTGCTTTAAGGATTTGAGGGCATACAAATTAGAGACAACATGTATATACCTTATATTATAGAATATGATAATTTATAGCTGCATCTATTTTTCTAAAAAAAAAAACAGTGCAATCTCATTTTTCTTGGTAGCTAAATAAAATCCTATTGTGTATAATACCACTTCAATTCCCAGTAATTCATTGATCAATATCCAAGACAGAGATAAAAATGTTAATTTGTGTCTAGATGCAGAAGACCTACAATGGTTCTAGTAAAACAAAACCCAGATTCTAAAAAAAGGAGTAGACACAATATTTCACCTCTAATCAAGGACATATTTGCAACTTATGTCTATTCAGAAAGAGAAGAACAATTTTCTCTAATGGGGAGTCACTGGTGATATCAAGCATGCTCCAGTACAGGCCCCCGGCTGAAGAATAGTTGGCTAAAACAAACAGACTCCATGTTTTGTTTTTGTTTTTGTTTGTTTGTTTTGATTTTTTTATTATTTATTTTATTTTATTTTTTTAATTTACATTCCAAATCATTTCCCCTTTCCCGTTTCCTCCCTCCCCGAAAGTCCCATAAGCCCCTTCCCTCCCTCTTTTCTCCATTCAACCCCCTCTCGTTTCTCTGTCCTGGCGTTCCCCTACATCCAGTCTTTCCAGAACCAGGGGTCTCTCCTTCCATCTTCTTAGAAATCTATTGATATGCGGATTGTGTCTAGGGTATTCCGAGATTCTGGGTCAATATCCCCTTATCAGTGACTGCATACCATGTGTGTTCTTTTGTGATTGGGTTACCTCACTAAGGATGATATTTTTCAAGATCTGACCATTTGCCTAGGAATTTCGTGAACTCATTGTTTTTAATTGCAGAGTAGTATTCCATTGTGTAGATATACCACATCTTCTGAATCCATTCCTCCGTTGAGGAACATCTGGGTTCTTTCCAGCTTCTGGCTATTATAAATAAGGCTGCTATGAACATAGTGGAGCATGTGTCCTTATTTCATGCAGGTAAAGCCTCTGGGTATATGCCCAGGAGTGGTATAGCCGGATCCTCTGGGAGTGTCATGCCCAGTTTTCTGAGGAACCGCCAGACTGCTTTCCAGAGTGGTTGTACCAGCTTGCAATTCCACCAGCAGTGGAGGAGTGTTCCTCTTTCTCCACATCCTCACCAACAACTGCTGTCTCCTGTGTTTTTGATCTTAGCCATCCTGACTGGTGTGAGATGGAATCTCAGGGTTGTTTTGATTTGCATTTCCCTAATGACTAAGGATGATGAACATCTCTTTAGGTGCTTCTCAGCCATTAGATATTCTTCAGGTGAAAACTCTTTGTTTAGCTCTGTACCCCATTTTTAATAGGGTTACTTGCCTCTCTGGAGTTTAACTTCTTGAGTTCTTTGTATATATTGGATATTAGCCCTCTGTCGGATGTAAGGTTGGTAAAGATCATTTCCCAGTTAGTTGGTTGCCGCTTTGTCTTTTTGACAGTGTCTTTTGCCTTGCAAAAACTTTGTAATTTAATGAGGTCCCATTTGTCTATTCTTGATCTTAGAGCATAAGCTATTGGAGTTCTGTTCAGGAAATTCTCCCCTGTGCCCATATGTTCAAGGTTCTTCCCTAGTTTCCCTTCTATTAGTTTCAGTGTGTCTGGTTTTATGTGGAGATCTTTGATCCACTTAGAATTGAGCTTAGTGCAAGGAGATAAGAATGGGTCAATTTGCATTCTTTTGCATGTTGACCTCCAGCTGAGCCAGCACCATTTGTTGAAAAGGCTATCTTTTTTCCACTGGTTGGTTTTAGCTCCTTTGTCAAAGATGAAGTGACCATAGGAGTGTGGATTCATTTCTGGGTCTTCAATTCTGTTCCATTGATCTACATGCCTGTTAGAATATATTCCTAAGAAAGTTAATTAAAATACACTGGATAAAAAGCTCCCAAACCAAAACAGTCAGAAAATTCAGGATACAATGAAAAGAACAAACCTAAGAAAGACTGGAATAGGAGAGAGCAAAGATTCTGAGGGATCTTTGTACGAGAAAATATCTTCAACAAAATCATAGAAGAAAACTTCCCAACCTAAAGAGATGACTATAAATATACAAGATGCTACAGAATACCAAACAGAGAAGAAAATCGTCGTCACATAAAAATTAAAACACCAAATACCCAGAACAAAGAAAGAATGTGAAAAGGTGTAAGGGAAAAAAGCCAAGTATGATATAAAAATAGACCTATCAGAATTAGACCAGACTTCTCGACAGAGACCCTAAAAGCCGTAAGATCCTAGAAAAATGTGATGCAGAAACTTAAGAGAACACAAATGCCAGTGCAGGCTGCTATACCCAGCAAAACTCTCAATCATCATAGATGGAGAAACAAAAATAATCCATGATAAAAGCAAATTGGAATACATATCTAACAATCCAGCCCCACAGAGAACACTAGAAGGAAAACTGCATTACAAGGAGGGTATCCACATCAAAGAAAAACAAGAAATTAATCATATAACAACAAATCCAAAAGGAGAAAGTCACATACACATAAAGCCACCTCCAACAACAAACATATCAAGAAATGACAATCATGTCTATAGTATTGTTCAACAACAATGGACTAAATTCCCAAACAATAGAACATACGTTAACAGATTGGATAAGCAAGCAAGATTCAGCATTTGCTGCATACAAGAAACACACCTCAATGACAAAGAGAGAACTACCTGAGAGTATCCTGGAATGCATTTTCTAAGAAAATGGTCCCAAGAAACAAGCTGGAGTAACCATTCTAATATCCAATAAAATATACTAGTAACCAAAAATTAGCAAAAGAGATGGGGAGAGACAATTTATACTCATCAAAAGATAAAAGCACCCAGACGAAGTCTCAGTTCTGAACATCTATGCCCCAAATGCTAGGGCACCCATATTCATAAAAGAAACTTTAATAAAGCTCAAAACACACTTAACCTCACACAATAATAGTGGGAGATTTCAACAACCCACTCTTTCCAATGGACAGATCATGGAAACAGAAACTAAACAGAGACAAAGTAAAACTAACAGAAGTTATAAATCAAATGGATTTAACAAATATATACAGAACATTGCACTCTAAAACAAAATAATATACCTCCTTCTCAGCAGCTCATGATTCCCTTTCCAAAACTAACCATATAATCAGTCACAAAATAAGCCTTAACAGATAAAAGGACATTGAAATAATCCCATGCATCCTATCAGACTACCACAGACTAACGGAAGACTTCAATAACAACCAAAACAACAGAAAGCTCACATACCCATAGAATACTCAATAAAATCTTAGCAAACAGAAAACAAGAACACATAAAAAAACATCATTTATTATGATCAAGCAGGCTTCATCCCATGGATACAGGAATGGTTCAAAAAAAGAATATCCATTACCATAATCCACTACATAAACAAACTCAAAGAAAAAGTCACATACCTCAGATCAAATACCCAACAGTGGGGAGAGGGAAATGGAAGAGTTTGCCACCAGTAGATAGATAGGACTGCAAGTGGAGGGACAATGTTGGTAACCCACAGTCAAAATTTCTGACCCATAACTGTTCCTGTTTAAAACAACTGCAAGGACAAAAATGGAGAAGAGACAAAGGGACGACTGTCCACTGACAGGCCCAACTTGGGATCCATCTCATGGGTGCTCATCAAGGCCTTGACACTATTATTCATTCTATGGTGTTCTTATAGACAAGTTTCTAGCATGGCTGTCCTCTGTGAGGCTCAACCACCAGCTGAGTGAGACAGATGCAGATACTTACACCCAAACATTATACTGAAGTCGTGGACCCCTAAGGTTGAATTAGGGGAAGGATGGAAGAAGCTGAAGGAAGGTGAACCCATTGGAAGACCAGCAGTCAAGGCTAACCTGGACCCCTGGGAGCTCCCAGACACTGAGTCACCAACCAGGCAGCATACATGAATTGCTCTGAGGTCCCTGACACATATATAGCAGAGGGCTAACTGATCTGGCCTCAGTGGGAGAAGACCTGCCTAATTCTTGAGAGACTTGAGGACCCTAGGTGGGATAAGGTCTGATGGGTGGGAATCCTCTCAGTGACAAGCATAAAGAGGAATGGTATGAGGAACTGTGGGGGATATTGATGAGGGTAATGGATGAATTGTAAATAAATATAATAATAGTAATAGTAATAGTAAAATTGGAGGGGACAAGTCCACAGGATGCTGATATGAATGGCCCCTCAGGAGAGCTTTAAACTAAAAGCATACCAAGAGCCCTCAAGGAAGAGACAGATCCTAGCTGAGTGAGAATTACTATGAAGAAGCCATGCCTACAAAGACTGATTGATTTATTAGAACTTCTGTGATACAGAGAGGTTGGAGGATGGCAGGTCCAGATGTTAATTACCTTATGCTGGGCTAGCTTCGGCACCCTGAATAACCTTTGCTTGTTTACTTCTTTGCTGAAATGAACATCCCATGACCAGTAGATAAAAACCTTTTTGAATTTACTAAGTTAACAAACATTCAATTTCACCAAACAAAAAGCAAAGAGTCATTAGAAAACATCTGAGGCATATAGAAAACCTTCCTCATCCTCCTGTAGTCACTTCTCTGATGTACCTGAAGTGTATGTTAAACTTGTCTTGATGTATGAATTTCTTTGTTCTCTAAAACCATAAAAGTGCTTCTATACTGGAACATGAAATTTGGACTAACCCAAATCTGTATTCCCAGGCAATGGCTCACTCAAATAAATGGGTTTTTTTTTCCTTCCCTTTAAGGTAACAAAGAAAAAAAAAAGAGAAAACATTAATTGTTTAGAAGCAAAATAGTCTAAGAAGAGTTGAAGAAAGCAGACATGATAAAGACAGAAATTCAACAACAAAGGAATGGCAAGTGGTGTGATAGCTACAGTTATTTTTTTTTTATTTTCCTTGAAATAGTCAGATGTGTTGAATGTTTTATTTTGGAAACCTCAAATTCTAAGAACATGAAATGCAGGAAAATTAAAAAAAAATTTGCTTAGTTACATTAGCTAATGAACATCAATTGCTTTTAATCCTTATTTGTACCACTTTATTCTATTTAAAAAATGATAGTAAACTGTTTTGTCAAGATGCAAAGAGAGAACAATATTCTCCCAAACATATTTGCATGGCATTTATTAAATAGATCAAAATGTTGGGACTATATTTGACAGATATTCATCAAGATCACAGAACCACAGTAAAGTGTGGAGTAAAATTAAAACATGAAACTCAAAGCATACAACACCTAACAAATTGCTGGATGAATTTTCAATTTGGAAAGAATAATTGGGAATCAGATAAGGAAACAGCATACATTGCATTTCTTGATAATGGCTGCAGTATGCTGCAGTAAAGGAAGGCTTGTCACTTACAAAGGTCAATGATAGCAATGTCAGAAATTTAAAAACCATTTTATTTGGGAATGGGGAAAGTAAAGGATAGTATTGTGTGAAACTCCACAGGTGATTGAGCAGCTAGATGTTTACAAGGTTTCTCCTAAATGCATATTATAAATTGCCCATTTCTATGCAGAGAGTTTAAAAACTGGTATTATTTATATAGTATAAATATAGAAACAACATTGGAAGATAAATGACAATATATTAAATAGAACAAATGTACAAAGTGTGATTGCAGGGTTTTTTTTTATTATTTTGAAACCACAGGCGTGAACACTTAGTACCAAAATGATCTAGCAGAAATATAATCAAAATTTACCTCAAAAGTATCATGAAAAGTGTGCACCAAGTATTCTGTAGCAATAAAATTCATTAATTCTTTAATAGTTGAGAAGACACCTGCCTTCTGTCTGGCATCCATTGGCAGAAACATGGATAGTCCTGGAGAATAATATACGGAGTGAAGCAAACATGGTATATCACATGTTCAGCAAAGTTAAGTTTTAGCAAGTTAAAGGAATAATCAAATAACCTAAAATTTCTTTCTATAAATTTCAAAATGAACTAGAACTTAAAAAAGGGAAAAACATGAATTTCTATCAATTTCATCATTATTATATATTAAAGAAGAAATCAAAGACAATTTAAAAATATAACAAGTCAAAGGGGTAGAGTATAATGACTATTGTAGTCAGCATGTTTATCACTAAAGGAGAGTGATTAACAAAAACAAATATTTAAAATCAGATAGTATTCAAATAAAAATTAGAAATATTTTGACTAAAGGTGTTTCTTTATATCAAGAAACAAAAAGTAAAACCACAAACTAAACCCCAAATTAACAAAATATGAAAAACAATTTGAGAAGAAAAACAAGATGGAGCTTTGAAAAAAGAATGTAAAGTCAATAAACTACTATCAAATAATTTAGAGCTATTAAGTTATATAAATAAAATATAAAAAGGTATATCAAAATGATGTTACAGTAATTAATGGCTACTGAGAACAGGACATTAGTTGGTCCTAAAGACAAACCATCTCACTATTTACACAATATAGAGTATATGGTCCTGAGACCACATACACAGAAATAAATAAACAAACAAAATACAAACAAAATACATGGACTCTTCAGGTTGTCTTTATATATTTGCACATACACATATATGGAATAATAAGAATCAAGCAGAGAAGCGAGAGGGGGTTGAATGGGGAAAAGAGGGAGGGAAGGGGGCTTATGGGACTTTCGGGGAGGGAGGAAACAGGAAAGGGGAAATGATTTTGAATGTAAATAAAAAAAACTTAGAAAATAAAAAAAAAACAAACAAAAGAATCAGGCAGAAAGAAGACATCAGTTTTATAGTAGGGTAAAATACTGTGGTTTGGAGGGGGGATGCATGTAAGTACCTAGAAGGATAAAGGGTAATGGGTTAATAGTGTGATAATATTTTAATTAAGATTTATTAAAAAAATAAACACAATTGATGCCACAATAGGGAAAAGAGTTAGGATTAATACCTGCATACCTATGAGTTAATAATCAGATATGAATTAATTTCTAGAAACATGCAACTTATATAGATTTAACTTTTACAAGAAATCAGAGCACATAGGTGACAAATATGGATGGTAGTTAGTATTTTATTGCCACTTAGAATAAAATAGTACAGGAACAGACAGTTCCATGGATAAAGGCTATAAATTTGAAGACAATTTTGTTTCTAAAGTGATAAGCACTCATAAAGTAATTTTAATAAATTTATCAAGACCTACATACCAAAGCAAGAAAAAGTCACTACAGTAAAATGAAGGCTGGTGAAAAATGTATATGAAATTTAAAATATAAAGCAAATAGTTGTAGATCTTATATGTTAATCCATGAAATATATCAACATTTGGTCAAGTATAATTTCTCATCACATTAGAGAAAATTTTAGCATAAGTAGTTAATAATTTTTACAGAATTATTGATGCAAGGATAAAAATCAGAAGTCAATCTCACAGGGAAATTTCATAATATTTGGTAAAATTCATGTATTATATTTCAAATCATATATAAAATGGAATATTTGTATTGTGAAAAAATTGCTTAAGGTTTTATACAAGGCAAAACTGACACTCCAATCTCATCACTTCTACTGAACATATTAATCAGTAATTCTTTCCAATACATGTGAACAGAAAAAAAATTTAAAAATTAAGACACCTGCACTACCTGTCTGGACTCGGTTTGATTTTTTCTTGTTGATTGTTCATTTTCATTTTTGTTTTCAGATTATAACATTTCTTCCTTACTTTTTATCCTCCCAAATTCTCTCATAAATCCCTCACTGTTTTTACTCAAATCCATGACCTCTTTTTTACATTTTCCCTTTTGTTATTGCATTCATAAATACATATGTACATACAAAAATATTCCTCTTTCTCCACATCCTCGCCAACAACTGATGTCTCCTGTGTTTTTGATCTTAGCCATCCTGACTGGTGTGAGATGGAATCTCAGGGTTGTTTTGATTTGCATTTCCCTAATGACTAAGGATGATGAACATCTCTTTAGGTGCTTCTCAGCCATTAGATATTCTTCAGGTGAGAACTCTTTGTTTAGCTCTGTACCCCATTTTTTAATAGGGTTACTTGCCTCTCTGGAGTTTAACTTCTTGAGTTCTTTGTATATATTGGATATTAGCCCTCTGTCGGATGTAAGGTTGGTAAAGATCATTTCCCAGTTAGTTGGTTGCCGCTTTGTCTTTTTGACAGTGTCTTTTGCCTTGCAAAAACTTTGTAATTTAATGAGGTCCCATTTGTCTATTCTTGATCTTAGAGCATAAGCTATTGGAGTTCTGTTCAGGAAATTCTCCCCTGTGCCCATATGTTCAAGGTTCTTCCCTAGTTTCCCTTCTATTAGTTTCAGTGTGTCTGGTTTTATGTGGAGATCTTTGATCCACTTAGAATTGAGCTTAGTGCAAGGAGATAAGAATGGGTCAATTTGCATTCTTCTGCATGTTGACCTCCAGCTGAGCCAGCACCATTTGTTGAAAAGGCTATCTTTTTTCCACTGGAAGGTTTTAGCTCCTTTGTCAAAGATCAAGTGACCATAGGAATGTGGATTCATTTCTGGGTCTTCAATTCTGATCCATTGATCTACATGTCTGTTGCAATTGCAGGCTGGTACAACCACTCTGGAAAGCAGTCTAGCGGTTCCTCAGAAAACTGGGCATGACACTCCCGGAGGATCCGGCTATACCACTCCTGGGCATATACCCAGAGGCTTTACCTGCATGAAATAAGGACACATGCTCCACTATGTTCATAGCAGCCTTATTTATAATAGCCAGAAGCTGGAAAGAACACAGATGTCCCTCAACGGAGGAATGGATTCAGAAGATGTGGTATATCTACACAATGGAATACTACTCTGCAATTAAAAACAATGAATTCACGAAATTCCTAGGCAAATGGTCAGATCTTGAAAATATCATCCTTAGTGAGGTAACCCAATCACAAAAGAACACACATGGTATGCAGTCACTGATAAGGGGATATTGACCCAGAATCTCGGAATAACCTAGACACAATCCGCATATCAATAGATTTCTAAGAAGATGGAAGGAGAGACCCCTGGTCCTGGAAAGACTGGATGTAGGGGAACGCCAGGACAGAGAAACGAGAGGGGGTTGAATGGAGAAAAGAGGGAGGGAAGAGGGCTTATGGGACTTTCGGGGATGGAGGAAATGGGAAAGGGGAAGTGATTTGGAATGTAAATTAAAAAAATAAAATAAAATAAATAATAATAAAAAAAAAGAAATGAAGAAAAAAATGTTCCTAAATAATCTTGCTCATTCTGTATATTATTTGTATCTGGGTTTTCAGAGATGAATGTTGGGCACTAGACAACCTATTTAACTCTTAGTAGGTTCTTTTTTTTTTTCTTTTTTTTTGGTTTTTTGAGACAGGGTTTCTCTGTGTATGCCTGGCTGTCCTGGAACTCACTGTGTAGACCAGGCTGGCCTCGAACTCAGAAATCCTCCTGCCTCTGCCTCCCAAGTGCTGGGATTAAAGGCGTGCGCCACCATTGCCCGGCTAGTAGGTTCTTTAAAAATGATAATCATTAGTAGAATTTAAAAATAATAGCTCATGAGTTTCAAAGTTAAATATCCATGTTTAAAGAAAATATGACACTATTTTTATTTCTGCCAAAATATGAAAGTAAATTTATTACATTCTGAGGTATTGGATGTCTCCCAAGGCTGAATATTTATATTTGCACATTTTTAGGAGTGGTATACAAATACACATTCATTTAATAACATTCCTTTATTCAAATTATTAAAAAACTTGAAAAAATATTCAAAACTATTGAGTTAACATCATATGTATCAAGGAACATTAATTGCATAGGACACATTTCACTTTTTGATTAAACATGATAAGCTTCTTATAAACCCAGAGAAAGAATGAATCCTCTGGAAAAAAGATACAACTTTATAAACAGAAAATTTTTATCTCTAAATGTAAATTTAAACTTCTATGAGATTTGAACACAGGATTTAACTCATTCTTAAGGGTGACCAACTAATGTTTATGAATAGTAAATATATTTAATGGTTTTATATGTTTTATAAATATACCTTAAATTTTATTACTTTGACTTTAAAATATTAAAGGATTTTATTCTTGGTTTAATGCTGAAAGCATGTACAGTTGAAATGGAATTTAGAGAGTGAAGTTTAACAGGAATGAATATTCTTTTCACCAGGAAAGTAATTTTTGGAGTTATTCCATATAATTGACACATTAAACATCATTTATCTCTTTTAAAATAACTGTTTATGGTTTCTATATATTAAAAATATATTACTAGTGAAATAAAAACATGAAAATTTACTAAGGAAAGTCTTCAAGGTTCATCAGGGAAAAACTTTATAAAACATTGGTAGAGGGACTAAAGAGTTGGCATATGCAAGTTAAGCAGAATTAAATTCACATTCCAGTACCCATGTGATAGCTCACAACTGTCCAGAACTTCAGTTCTAGGATATCCAACACTCTTATAGCCTCCTCTAAGAATACTGTGTACAGGTAGTATGCACACATCAATGTAGGCAAAACATCTATGCACATGCATTTGTGAATAAAAATGCATATATAATACACACATATATACGTATCCATATACATGTAATATCAATTAACAAAAAAACACCAAAAATAAGAGGGATTTGTGGGGGTTGGAGGGAGGTTAAAAAAAGTGAGAACTAATATATACATAATTATAATTTCAATAAAACCAGTTAAATGAAGGACTTCTTTAAAATGTTTTCAGCAGTTTGCAAGATTTTTTTCACTATGCACATATGCACCTCCTATATGTCTATACATATAAAAACATATTACTTTTTATATAAATATAGTATAAATTTAAAATATATATTATATAATGTTATAATCCTATGTCATTTCTGAAAATTGTTTAGATACAGTTGTGCACATTTTGTAAATATTTACTAAATAAGGGGAGGTCATAAGTACAATATATTAGCTAAGAGGCATAGAAGCACCATGATTAGCATTTTTGTTTTATGTATGACAGTTTAGTGTACCATGCTTAAGGATATTGCTGTCACATTGGAAGTGAATCTTCTGTAAAAATTACAATATTTTTCTGATTGTTTTTCTTTTTAAGTAATGGATGCTCTCTTTACATGTTTTCTTAATGAAATTACTGATTGTTTCTCCCGTGAAAAGTATACATTTTTTCTTCAAATATTCAGTACTTGTAATTAGAATTCCTTTTCCTTCCTAAACCTTTCAAACTGAATGAAGCAAAGAATTACTGGGAAATTCCACTCTAAATAAACCTAGAAGATGTATTATCGCAGGTGACTTACCAGGGTATTGTTCATCATTCAAAAATAAAAATAAATTTAAAAATATGAAAATGAAGCTTTTCTAAATCAAAGACTTACAGATGTTCACACTATCTATAATAAGTTTAAGGAAGCCTCCAGATGAGTTAAGAACACCAGTCTTGCCTTTCAAAATTGAGTGGTCTTGTTCTCTTTTCTCTTAAATGTGGACATCCTCCTGAGTGCAAAGGCTCTGAGAATAGAAACATTAATTGGACAAAATGCCCAGAGGTAATTTAGGTAGATGATTATTTCCAGACAACTGCAAAAGTACTTCTAATTAAAATTCAGAAATAAACACAGGCTGGAGGACCAGAAAAGGTGTCATCTGAGTCACCTGAATGAGTAGGGATGATGATGGAGATAAAACACTGAAGGAAACATACAGATAACATCCATCATCTCAAGTGTGTGCCTGGAACTTGCAGGGAGCTCAGGACAATATCCTATGTGGTTTTAGCATCTCACACCAAGCAGAATTATGTCAACAGGTAAATTATGGATCACACTCAAATATTTTTTAAAAATAAAAACTATTATACAACTTTGCAGCCCACTATCTATAAAATCTTATGGGATAGGAATATCAGAGTTTACCTCTTGGTTCCTACAGTATTGGACACAGGCAAGTGAAACATCTTCAGATCTGACATTCTCATTTATGTATGAATAATAGAAGTTTCAGTAACCCAATACCATTATTTGAGTCTGTAGTACAGAAGCTACATACAACCAGGAAGTGAGAATTCATGTTATGTCACCAGTTCTTTCTTCACAGAGGAATGCCAATATTTTTACATTTTTGTTTCATTTTTAAGGTTGTTAAAACATTATATTAATTATTGACTTTACATTTTAATTAAGATATAACTGCATAACTTCTCTCCTGACTTTCCTTTTCTCCAGCCCCATTTAGGTCTTAATGATACTTGGAAGTGGACGGTAGGAGAAATTTGGGAGATTGGAACTTTGAGCCATAAAAAGCTATAGAATTCTGATTATAGCTAGCTATGGGAAATTCTGATGGGAAGTAATAAGACCAGAGTACCAAGAGAAATGTGAACATTAGATGTCCATTTCAAGAGGTTTAAAGAGAAAACAATACTTGTGAGACCCATTTTAGCTGGTATTTATACTGTGTTCTGTGTACTACCTGGCTGTGTCCATGTGTTCTAAACACTGGAGTGAGACAGGATTCAAAAGTAATATACTAAGTTGTTTGATGGGGAAAGTTCCAATACCAATATAACATTAAGGTTGGACATGGTAAGTTATCCATTGTGTCTACTGGGGTTTATAATGAGAATTTAAATTAAAAAATGTGTAGCTTAGGAAGAAAAGAACATGAGAAATGTTATGGAGAAGAAGGGTGCAGAGGAAAAAAACCACTAATTTTTATTTCTATTTTTTGAGTTTTTTAAAATTAATTAACCATTTTTTTACACACCAGATTTTATTCCTCCCCCTTTCCCAGTCCAGACTCTGACTGTTCCACATTCCCTCCTCTATACTCCCTGTCTCCACAAGGATGTTCCCACCCTGACCCCCCCACTCCACCTAACCTCTAAACTCCCTGGGACCTTCAGTCTCTTGAGGGTTAGGTATATCATCTCTGAATGAGCACAGAACTGGCAGTTCTCTACTTTATGTGTGTTGGGAACCTTATATCAGCTGGTATATACTGCCTGTTTGGTGGTCCACTGTTTGAGAGATCTCAGGGGTCCAAATTAATTGAGATTGCTAGTCCTCCTAAAGGATTGCCCTTCTCCTCAGCTTCTTTCAGCCTTTCCCTAATTCCACCACAGGGGTCAGCAGCTTCTGCCATTTTTTTTTAAAGATTTTATTTTTATTATGTGTAAGTACACTGTAACTGTCTTCAGACACTCAAGGAGAGTCAGATCTTGTTAAAGATGGTTGTGAGCCACCATGTGGTTGCTGGGATTTGAACTCAGGACCTCTGGAAGAGCAGTCAGTGCTCTTAACCACTGAGCCATCTCTCCAGCCCAAGCTTCTGCCATTGATAGGGTGCAAATATCTGCATCTACTCTTTCAGCTTCTTGTTGGGTCTAGTGGAGTACAGTCATGGCAGGTCACTTTTTGTGAGCACTCCATAGCCTCAGTAATAGTGTCAGGCCTTGGGACCTCTTCTTGAGCTGGATCCCACTTTTGGCCTGTCATTGGACCTTCTTTTCTTCAGGCTCCTCTCCATTTCCATCCCTGTTGTTCTTTCAGACAGGAACAGTTATGGGTGAGAGTTTTGACTGTGAGATGGCAACCCTATCCCTCATTTGATGTCCTGTCTTCCTGCTGGAGGTGGGTTCTATGAGTTCCCTCTCCCTACTGTCAGGCATTTCATCTAAGGTTCCTCTCTTTGAATCCTGAGAATCTCTCACCTTCCAATTCTCTGATACATTCTGTAGGGTCCCCTCAACCTCCAACCTCCCAAGGATGCCTCTTTCCTTTCTTTCTGCTGGCCCTCAGGGCTTCAGTTCTTTTCCTTCACCCAATACCAAAACAGGTCGCCCTCTCTCCCTCCACTACCCTGCCCCTGTCCACTGTCTACTTTCCCTCCCAGATCTCTCCCTCCCTCCCTCCCTCCTTATGGTTGCTTTCTTCTCCCTCCCAAGTGGGACAGAGGCATCCTCACTTGGGCTCTTCAGCTTATTGACATTTTTGATTTCTGTGGACACTATTTTGGGTATTCTGTACTTTTTTATTTTTGGATAATAGCCACTTATAGTGAGTATATACCATGCATGTCCTTTTGGGTTGTTCTTTTGGGTCTGAGTTACCTCACTCAGGATGATATTTTCTAGTTCCATCCATTTGCCTGCAAAACTCAGGATGCCGTTGTTCTAATAGTTGAGTAATATTCCATTGTGTAAAGGAACCAATTTCATGAACATGATTGGACTTTTTTAAAATTTCATTTCATTCCTCACTTGTTCACTTTACATTCTGTTTACTACCATTTCCAGTCACTCACTACGACAATCCTTCCCCCATCCTCCCTTTCCTTCTCCTCTGAGTAGGTGTCCCTATACCTGGGTATCCCTACACCTTGGCACTTCAAGTCTCTGCAAGGCTAAGCAATTCCTCTCCCACTGAGGCCAGAAAATGTAGCCCAGCAAGAACATATATGTGTACAGGCAACAGCTTTTAAGATTAGCATAACTAAGAAGAAATCTCATACCATGCATAGATTCAATAGGGAAGTTGATAGAAAGAAAATACTACATATCAAATATTTCAGATTATAGACATTCAGATTTATTCAAAATGAGGGTAAAAACAGTGAGAATGCTACTAAAAGAGTCTCTGCTCCAAAGTACCATCTTGCAAGCATTCTCTCAATTTCCATAAGTAATGCCCATAGAGGCCACTTTGTCTATGAGATGAGGCCAGGTTTTACTTCAAGTTGATATAATAATCCCAAATATATCAACCACATGAGGCTGGGAAATGTCAGTTTTGGGCAGTGGAAGATTACACCAAAGTTCAAGAAAGTCATTAAATTCAGGCAATGAAAATCAGGATTGCATTCATTCATAGTAGCCATTGGCATCCTTGATTCAAAGCTTTGAAGATAAAGGTCAACTTAGAGTGGAGACTTTAAGAAATAGAAGATGCTAGGACAATGAGATGTATGTCTAGGAAACCTTTATCTGTACTGATCAACTAAAAGAGGACATGTTTGATACAATCAGCAGACACAGAATAGTGAAACTCTATAAGTCTTATGGAGTTCAAAGGATGCCACTGAAATGTTGCAGATATAGACATGGAGCTGAAGCATTTGTGGTTTGCCTCTTTGGGTCTTGAGTTTTCATTTTTCTGGTCTTTTAATGTTTTCTTTTCATTTACTCTTTTGGAATGTGAATGGTTATTCTGAAACATTTATGTATAAGAAATACATGTTTTACACCTTCTTCTGTAGTTCTGCTTCTGGCTATTTTGTTCTTTGAACTAAAACAGTATGTTCATCTAGGATATATTTTTTCTTTCTTTCTTTCTTTCTTTCTTTTTTTTTTTGCCTAAAATCTCACCCTGAAAAAGGTACAGGGTGACAGTAAGAACCCTGAATACCCAGTGTAGTCTCTGGCTGGCTGATAAAGACTTTCTATTGGTTTAAAGCCCTGTTCAAGAAATCTCTGGTGGATGCTGCAAAATACTGCAAGTCTTGAGTGACCATGGTGAAGGATTATGAGTTAAAGACATGTGCTTGGTTTTCAGATATACAAGTGCTTGGCAATATACTTTTGGAAACCAAATTAGCTGAGATACTATAGTGACTTCTAGATATAGGGTAATGATAACTGGGGATGTAAGAGTTTGTATTAGAAGTAAGGAGCAAGACTCAAAGTTCCTGGTTTGAGATTCCATCCACGAAACCCTCTGTCCCCTTGCGTCTCATGTTCTTTGGTTAAATGAATTACCATATAGAATTACTCTATGGAAGATTAACCAATGTGGAACTCCATAACACAGATTTAACAAGGTTTTTACTCATTATAGGCTGAAACTCTTTGGTTACAGAACTGTTTTAGCTAATTCCCACTCCTGTGAGTAACCCCTTAACAGTTGCTATAGAGTTGTGCCAATGAAATAATTCTCCCACCATGTTGTAGTTGAGTTGAATCCTTCCATTCATCTGTTATTGGTTCACTAGCTGATGAAGAGATGTTTGGCAAAATAAACCAGACGCAGAAATACAAATATAATGTGTTCATTTGAATGTGTAGGATCTAGCAAAAAATAATTAGATGGAGAAGAGAGAATACAAAATTAGTGTAAGAAAAAGAAGTGGGCCAATATGGCCCTGTATAAAAATGTCTTAATTCTATTATTGTATATGGTTGATACTCAGCAATAAAATTTTCACAAAATGAAATGTCTTATGGTTTCACTTTCTACACCTGAAATATATAAAGCAATGGTTTGTTGCTATACAACAAAAATAATGTTTAAAGAGTAAAAATGTTTTGTTGAAGAATTTGAATAATTGCAATGTCAAACTTATTTTCTTTCTTTCTCACGAAACTCAGTATTTACCCAATAAGATTGTAATATTACTCTAACACCAATCTTACGAGCTGTGCATGGTCTCTGTGTATGCTGGTATGTATCCTTTTTGTGAAATTTCCCAGACTTTCCTTCTACTGCAGGATATCTCTTTTCTTTTATACTACCAAATCCTTAAATTTCATAAATGATACCAACACAGTATTGTTATTTTTGTTTTGTAATGCTCAGATTACAGATTAAGTATTTTTATACTGATCTAATTTATTCTCTAATATGTTAAAATTTATGGTTTTAGAGAAAAATAATACTGAAAGAACAAGGGCTATATTTCTGTAACCATAATTTAGAGACCAGATCATAAGTGGTGGCAGCTAATGAAGTCATTTGGGATACCATTATTAGTTCCTGTGGAGAAATGGCTGATGCTGTGAAGAATCTCTTCTCTTTTCTAGTCCACTTGGCAAAGCATTTGACCTACAATAAAGGGAATTCCTAGGGGAATGTATTTGGAAGCCTCAAGGCTATGTGCTGATGAAATCATTATTTCTCTCAGAGCAGTTCTCTGAACACACATTTTCTTGTAACCTGGCCATTGCAGAAAAAAGCAACTGAGAAAGAAGAAAGACTGTGGTGCTACCAAGTACACAGAGACTGCATCATGACCAGAATTGCGAGGAGGAAATGCCTCATTCCCTTTAAGTTTACTGAGAAGTGTGTTTGCTATACATCTTTGTTCAAAAGGAATATTCAGAGAGTACATAACTGATAAGATTATGTTTGTGGAAAATAGAAAAGCAGAACATTCAAAGTAAGTATAGTAAGAGAGAAATTGTACATTTCATTCCTCAGTTTTCTTCAGGTAATACAGGGCTCATCCAAATAACTGTCAGTAGGACTCCGGTGATTTGACAATGTTATTAAAGCAAGGCTATATTCTTTATCACATATGCATTTTATACAAAGGGTGAATGATTCTATTCTATACATAAACTGTATATGATTGGCTTTTTTTATTTGAGTATTACTTTAATGAAAAACTGCACTGATTTTGAATTCATTTTCTCTGTGTTCAAGTTCCATTTTGTCCTTACTTCAGCTGAAGAATGTGCTATCCTTTCAATCTCAAGGGCAGAGATGAAATCTTTTAATAAAATAACATGGTCTTTGGAAGGGAATGACATCAGTCTAATTTCATTTGCAAGCTTTAGTTATTTGTTTTTAAAATAATTACTGTATATTTTGACCTTAATTGTAAACTAAAGATATGCAATACCTTTCTCCTAAAAACAATAAAAATCACTTTGGAATCTGGCTTTTTATAAAGACAATGATTTTTATTCCTAAAGAACAAGATTTAAAAATATATTTAAACATTTAAAAATTAGTGCAAGTTATTTTTTTATAAAAAGTTTTCATGAATTACAATTTTGTTTAATTTTCAAATTATCATTATTGAATTTATAGACTTAAAAGTAAATTTTTCTAATAGAACTGAGGCAACAACAAATATCTTCCCATAAAAATTCTCTTCCACATAAGTAACAAAATCAGAGTAATAAACTTACAGCCTGAAGCATTCATATAGTATTTTAATCGAGTTTTATAACTGAAACTTACAGAAGGGTTTGGAATAAGTACCTGCACATAGACACCAAAGTGACCTTATTTCAGTTCTACAATTGGTTTGCTTGTTATAAGGTGTATTTATTATAAAGAGTTAATAAATTTAAAAATGACATAAGAATATTTATTATGGTTGTGAAATTATTTTACCTATGGACCACGATTAGATATATGTAGAAGTATAATATATCATATACATGAATATTCCATGTGAAACCCTATTCAATCTAATGATAAGAATTCTCACTTTCATCAGCTTTGTTCTGATCAATGTCAAGATGTAGAAAGATTCAAAGATGCTAAATATAAATATTCCGGAGATCAGGAACATTAAATAGATGTTTATAAACAAATGCCTGTTTTAATTCAGGTTCCTGTCTTTCTCCAACTCATTTCTAAATAAGGACCATAATTTTAAAAGTGTGGGTAGTTCTTTCTATTAACAAGTTGTCCTATACAGTTGTGAAGGTTTTACTAGCAACTGTATCATCTATTGATTTCTCTATTTTGCATTAAGCAATGACCTAATTGGGGTAAGGCAGTGCCATGTTCTTCCTTGGTTTTCAGTAAAGTTATTAGGACTTTATCCCTGCCCTACAATCTGTGTGATACAATGATAAGTATGTTACCTATTTACTTTGTTTTTCATTTTGAAGCATTAGATGGTTAAATTCTGTATATTAGATATTTATTTTCAATATGAAGTGAGATGACCCATGTATATTGTATGTAAAATGTCTGTTATGTTTCCAACAGTCTTCATTTTCTCTGGTTGCTATGCATTATTTATTACCACTATGGAAATGACTAGTTTGTTACATTCCTGATTACCACTCACCTAAGATCACCTGGATGCTGTTGATCCCTTTCAGGGCTGAGAAGAAGAAATATGAATGTAACAAACAGAACAGCAGTAACTGAGTTTATTTTTCTAGGGTTTCCAGGTTCCTTCTCACTGCAGCTCCCATTGTTTATGATTTTTCTCACTGTATATTTGCTGTCTCTCATGGGAAACACCCTCATTATTTTCCTTATTCTTATGGATTCCACACTACAGACACCCATGTACATTTTCTTAGGAAATCTATCGTTCCTGGAGATCTGGTACACTACAGCCACGGTGCCTAAGTTGCTGGCTACATGTATCACAAAGGTTGTCACCATTCCTGTTGCAGGCTGCATCACTCAGTACTATTTTTTCTTCTCTCTGGGAGCCACTGAGTGCATCTTGCTAGCAGTTATGGCTTATGACCGGCACGTGGCTGTATGCCGTCCTCTACATTACTCACTTCTCATGAGTGTTCACGTTTGCCTGCGGTTTTCAGCGGCATCGTGGATTGGAGGCTTCATTGCCCCTCTGCTACCTACCATACTCATCTCTCAGCTGAACTTTTGTGGTCCACAGAAAATCAACCATTTTTTTTGTGACTCTGACCCCATCTTTAAACTCTCTTGCTCAGACACATTCTTGGTGGAGGCCTTGGGTTACACCTGCAGTTCTGTGGTGATTCTCAGTTCTTTTCTTCTCACAATGAGCTCCTATGGCAACATCGTGGTCACAATAATCAGGTTGTCTTCCCGGGAAGCAAGAAAGAAAACATTCTCAACATGTGCCTCTCATCTCACAGTAGTGACCATCTACTATGGCACCATAATCTTCGCCTATGTCCGACCTCCAGCCAAGTACAACTTCACAATTGGCAAAGTGGTCTCAGTGTTCTACTGCGTGATCACCCCTTTAGTAAACCCTCTCATATATACCCTGAGAAACAAAGATGTGATAAAAGCTTTCCAGAAATTTCTATCCCAAAAGAGGTTTTTATTGGGCAAAAACATGAATGGACTTTGAGAAAGCGACAATTACACTCTGGAGGGTAGTCTCAGACCTCATTTAATCATGGTAAG
This sequence comes from Tokudaia tokunoshimensis, assembly GCA_036184795.1. Taxonomy (NCBI): domain Eukaryota; kingdom Metazoa; phylum Chordata; class Mammalia; order Rodentia; family Muridae; genus Tokudaia; species Tokudaia tokunoshimensis. Next base: position 61,001,489 of record BTHU01000001.1, on the reverse strand, counting down.
AATTTGTATTTGGTTTTAAAAATGAACTGACGCGACGACTTCTGCACACTCCATACTTTTCTTTGACGGCTACTGAAAAGCTATGTTATAGCTATTCTGTTTATGATATTTAGTGGGGCAGCAAAGTGATAGAGTAAACAATGAAAACATTTTTCCTGTAAGATTTCCCATAATTGGTTTACCCCAAATAAACAGTTTTAAAGAAACCATAATTTATAAAGTTTGTAATAAGTGAAGCAGTGTTCCTCCATGTAAGAGTGTAATGGACATCTAACCAAAAGACCTCAAAAGTAAATTGGTTCAATAAACATTTACTCTACCAATGGTGAAGTAGACACAATTTTTAAGATTTTACAATTATTTGTCAACGTAGATGTAGCTGCATGACTTTTCAACACAAACATGATTTTTTTGGATAATGTAAAATTGCAAATTAACGAATAGGAATTAGAATATTAGCAAAGTTACCACGATTATAACATTTTGAAATGCTTGGAATGAGATAATATAAGAATTAGGTTTCTAAAAAAAAATTTAAAAAATGAAGAATTGGGTTTCTAACATGTTTAAGTAATCATGAAATTTAATTGTGGGTACATACCTACAATTTTAACTTCTAAGGATACTGAGCTAGAAGGATGATTCTGGGCTGAAGAGATGGCTCAGCAGTTAAGAGCACTAACTGCTCTTGCAGAAGTCCTGAGTTCAAATCCCAGCAACCACATGGTGGCTCACAACCATCCATAATGAGATCCGATGTACTCTTCTGGTGTGTATCTGAAGACAGCTATGGTGTACTCATGTAAATAAAAATAAATAAATCTTTAAAAAAGAATAATGCTTCTATGCAACATAGCAAGTACTTCTTTCAAGAATAAAGAAAAATAATAAGGCACTGAACGTTTTCCATTGCTTTATATTGGAAATTAAGAATCTTTATGTTTTGTATTTATTTTAGTGCATTTTAGGAACAGAAGAGATGGAAAGGAAGAGTAAATCACAATATCTTACTGGTGAGTGTTTATGTGGCTACCTCTATAGTGCTCTCCCTTCTAAGTGTGAGAGTGAGTGCCATCAGAAAGACTTAGGGAATCCGCAATACCACCATAGACACAGAGTGAGAATCTGCAGTGCGACCAATCACCAGATGACTGCTGCCCAGAGTGCATCTTGAGAATCACTATATGGGATAATTAAGAGACTATAATAAAATAAGAGATTTGTGCACAAGCTCATGCTTGAAATTTTTCTTTAACTGTAACATCTTACTGGAATACATAAAAATTATAAGAATAATTATTTTGCTACTTAAAATTAATTTATTCATTAAAATTTTCATACAGGTTGTAATAATCTGGTTACGCTAACCCCTTCCCACATGCCTTATTGTTTCCACATCCCCAACAAAGCCCTCTGTGCTGAAAAAGTCCCCACTCCACTTTTATGTCTACCTGCTTTATGAGCATGCTTATCAAGGGACTTTGTGTGGGCATGGGTGTGGTGCTATCCACTGGAACATGGATCAGTGGCTACAAAATTGAAGATGATGACTTTCACTTTGCCTACAACCATCAGCTGTCAATAGTTTCCCTGGGAAGTTTCAGTCCTCATGATCCCACCCCAATCTATGAATATTAACTTGTTCAGTCTAGAGTATGCCTTGAGGAAGCAAGAGCAGATGTGAGTTCACAAATGCCATTTTCTTTTCATGCTCTTATATTCTTTCCACCACCTCTTTCACAGTGTTTCCTAAGTTTGTAAGCAAGTTATGGGTAGCCCCATTAAGGCAGGAGACTCAATAGTAACTTGTTCTCAACCCCTTAACTAGACCTGAATCTCATTAACATTTTACTTCATAATATCAAGGCTCCGGCAATCATGAATCTGGTTATGAATGTAAATATTTAGGAGCCAGTTTGAAAAATCCATTTAGCAAAATAAAATTACTGTTCCCAAATAGGATCTATTATCTCCTCAGTCATGTGTATTTGATCAGCAATGATTGGGAGAGGAGGCCATTGGTCCTATGGAGCATCTATGCCCCAACATGTGATAATGTTACGGTGGTGAGGCAGGAGTGGGTAGGTATGTGTGTTGGGGGTGAGCTCCCTTATAGAAGCACGGGGGAGAGGGGTTGTGATAGGGGGTTGTGGAGGGAAAACTGGAAAGGGGGATGACATTTGAAATGTAAATAAATAAAATAACCAATAATAATTAAAAAAGAAAGTTCAAGACATCAACTTGCCTCTATGGAGTTGACCTCAGATGCAAACATAAAATGCTTAACTTCATATGGGCAATACCATTATTTTATCCAGTGAGCACATACATTTTGATTTGAGAATTTGTATTTAAGTAAGCAAAGTCTATAACTAATAAATACTGTAGTTAACATTTCCTTAGATTTTATATTTAAAGATATAATAAATAAAATAAATAAATATAAAAAATATAAAAATATAGAAAATATAAAATAAATAAATAAATAAAGATTTTATATTTAAAGATATAAGTATGATATTTATATTTAAAGATATAAGTATGAAATTTGGGCCAAAAAATACCATACTGTGCTCTAAAATTTAATTTTTCCATAAAATATAACAAAGTTATGTAGAAATAATCTCAGGAAGGCATTCTAACTGATAAAAGGTATTTCTGTATGGTGTCTTATTTATGGTGATTTTCTCATATCATTGATGATAGTTATTTATTTCTATACCCAGAGTCTATGAAGGATTTTTAATTATATATTGGAATATAGGCTTTGAAATTTCCCTGGTTTTGGTAATTCACTTAGTATTTTCATCAATATGTTTGGAAATATATCTTGGTTTGTAAGTTTATTTTCTTCTGTAACTATATAACTTCATGGAAGTGCTTACATTTCTTAGGAAGCTCTTTGATCTAATGACTGCATTGTGTGTTAACACACTTATACAAGCAATAGCAGGTGAAAAGTGGTTATTTGTGATATGTACATATTTATTTAACTCCCTAATTAAAAATTGTTTTAAATACTTCATTTGTTTAGCAGAATATTCTCCTATTGTGCACTTTTGCAAAAATAAATAATATCAATATTTTCATGTTTACTTTTGTGAAGCATTCATGCACTGAATTTTCATTTAAACATGTTCCAGTATCTCCTGTATATTAGTGAAGTGTGAACTTTATCTATAAAAGATAAAATTCTGAACTGAGTTATTTCCTTCAACTTTAGGAAAAATAAAACCATCTATCTTATAAAAATAAAAGTATAAATCCTGAGAATTCACTACTGCTATTTCTAGTATTTAATAATAGGACTGAAATAGGAAAATTATATGAGATATATATATATATGAGTGTGTGTGTCTGTGTGTGTGTGTATGTGTGTGTGTGTATAAGACATAAGATACATGGGTCAAGAGAGAGAGAGAGAGAGAGAGAGAGAGAGAGAGAGAGAGAGAGAGAGAAAGAGAGAGAGAGAGAGAGAGAGAGAGAGAGAGAGAGAGAGAGAGAGGAGGGAGGCAGGGAGGGAGACAGTAAGATTTTCAAAATCTATTGCTTGTCTAAAAGACATACATTAAAATCCCGATAAGAGACTGACAGGGTGGGTCTAATGGAAAGAATATTTGCTTACAGGCATGAGTATCTGAGTTTGGATCTCCAACACTCATGTAAAAAGCTGGACATGGCCGTATATGCTTAGAGTCTTAACCTGTGTCTCTTCTACTTCATAATTACAGGTACAATGTGACCTCAGGCCTTCCCTGCCATCATGAATTTGTATCCTCAAAACATGAGACCAAATAAGTTGTGGTTTTCTTTTTTGTTGTTGCTGTTGTTATTTTGTTGTTGATGTTAATAATTGTTTAGTTTGGTTTTTTCATGTACTTTGTTGCAACAATGATAAAAAATAACTAATAAGATATCACTAGAATCCTTAGGCAAATTTATATATTCTAATATTTAATAACAACTATACTAACATAACTTTATGCTCAATATAATTTAGAATATATGTATTTAGTTTAATATACTCTGGGGGAAGATGAAAGTCATATTCTTGATGCATTCTAGATTATTTTCTGGGAACTGATCAGTCCCTCTTTCAAAAACACCAAGAATATCACAATGGTCTAAAGTGAAAGGTTAAATATGAGGAAGGTTACTCAGAAAGACTTTCTTTGGGGATTTTTAAAATTAATTGATTAATTAATTTTAATTAATCACTGAGACACTACCCTGTCTTCATTTTTTTTTTTTTTGAGAGGACGGGATATTTCCTGTGTATCCTCCCATGCTGAAATATCAAGTCACTGCCAGATTAGGTGCATCCTCTTCTTCTGAGGCCAGAAATGGCAACATTGTTGAAGACTGGATGCCACAATCTGGTTACAGCTTTAGGAAGTGCTTCTGCTCCAGTTGTTGGGGGTTCCACTTGGAGAGTGAGCTGAACATCTGGTACATATGTGTCAGGGACCTTGTTCAAGCCCATGTGTGTTCTTTCATTCATGGCTCAGTTTCTGAGAGCTCCCAGAGGTCCATGTGAGTTCCTTTGGGGAATTTTAAGACAATAGCCAAGTGAGATAAAAAGATGTGTTAGAGACATCTAACTATTTCAAAGGATATCTTACCAAGATTTATAAGGAGGTAAATGATATTCCTGTTTATATTTACTTTATTCTATTTTAACAAAAGATTAAAGTTTAGCACAGAATTTTGAATGCTCTCAGAGGCCTAAATTGTAACTATATGTCATGACTAGAGAGGTTACAAACTTTTTGGTGATCCACCAATAATTGAATGTTAATATGTAGGAAAATAATTCCTCAATTTGACCTGTTGGAAGATCTTCCTACATATGTCTGATGACTAATATGTTTTCCAGGAATCTGAGGAATCTGAATTGTTTTAAATTACAGATTCAAATTTCTGTTGATAAAATATTAAAATAGTCTGTTCCAAAACATATATTTAAATCAAGAGATATTTTGAAAATTAGGGAGTTAGTGTAGATTCCAAAACAAGGCAAGTTTTGAGTGATTTCTTCAACCATTTTGTATGTTTTTTATTTCTTCATCTGGATGATTATGATGGCCTGATAAAAGTCAGCACTATTCTCATTGCCCTGACATATTTTTCTCCTGATCACAGCTGCCTGTCCTAAAGCTGTTCAATTGTTCATTTGTTCTATGCATTTGCTGTGAGCTGAAGGCCTTATTTCATTAAGCAGTCACATAGCTAATCTCTAAACTAAGACTTAATCATTTCACTCTCTTAGGATTCATTTCTTTTATATTAAAGTGCCTATATTTTGTGCTTCCTCGGGAGCACAAGCTTTCCACTGTCCCACAAAACACTTCATTTTTGTCATTATCATTTAGTCCCATGTCTAATATATCTGTTACATTATATTACTTTTCAATAAACAGTAAGTCAATGCCTAAACCTAGTAACCAGCAATGCAACTAAAGACAGAACTTGACTATACACAAGATATCAGAATATGTGGCTCTTAATAAAAATTAAACAGGCTATGTGAAATACGGAGGAACAAGTGGAGGATGTACTTTGGTGCGGTAGTCTCTTAAGATTCCTTTATGAACAAAATATCAGGAAATCCTAACATGTTTAACTACAAATGTTTGTAGTTGAACAATTCAAAATTTTTCTAAATAAATCTCTTTTTAAATACATATTTATTATTTTTATTTTGTGTGTATCTGTGTTTTTCTTCATTTGTGGTTGTGTGCATTGTGCCTGACTAGGACTTATAGATAGTAGAAATAGGCATTAGATTCCTTGGAAATGGAGTTACAGAAAACTATGAACCACCAAATCGATTTTAGAAACTGACATTGTCTCCAAAAGCAACATGTGTTTTTTAACTGCTGAGCTGAGTCTCCAGCTACTCACTTCTTTCCTTCTTTCATTTTTCTCCTTTCTTTTCATTTGTATTTTTGAGAATATAATTTAGTGGCGACATTTCTCTTTTCCCTCACCTCAAACTAAATCCTCCCATATTCTTTTCCTCTCTCCTTCAAACTCCTGTTCCCTTATTTGTTTTTGTTTCTGTTTCTTACTAACAGAGACTGAGAATTTACAATTATTATACATCACTTTTTTACACATAGATGAAAAATGATTTTTACAAAAAGATTATTTTAATTGCTTTGTTAGGAAAACTATTCCTAGGGAAGTTTGGCTATAGAGATTTTATACAAATCAGAAAAAGGTTAATCATCAGAGAAAACAAAAAACCCAACAATTTTTAACAGTTGGGGAAGGAGTTTGATAAGTGTAAAAATATAAGGTAACTATGTATTTGAAAATAGTGAGACAAACTCATGAATTATTAGGAAAGAAGGATAAGAGCTATGGATTCTCATGCACTCCTGGTAAAGTATAGCCTGGCTGATCATTATCTCAGTTCTGGACATATAGAATCTTATCAATCCCCATTTGGTTCAGAGAAAACTGTTTGTGATATAAAAGGGAACCTTCATTTGCATTGAAAATAAATAGGTATTTATCTATCAGAAGTATAATCAGTACAGTAGACATATTGTTGCTTAGGAAATGATAATTCCTGTTTCAGGGATATCATAATGAAAGCGTTTGCATGAAAGAAGCTTCTCCTCAAGAAAGATAGTATATAATAAATGAAAATATCCAGTGCCAATCAAAGGGTGCCAAATATATGATCAATGGTGGCAATTGTCAATCATTTGAAAATATTGTAGGTTTTCAGGTCTTCAGAAACTGAAGTAAGGCACTTACAAATGTCAGGTGAAGGCCCTTTGAATGGTAAATATGGCTATGCAAAATTGTTTAGTGCTTTGACCCAAGATTAGGTCAAAGGAAATTAAACAGTGAAGGGAATGAGACTAGGGTTTTATTCCACAGTTTGTTGCTCACTAGACAATTGCAGTTTCATGGAAAGAGTAATTGAATTAGGAAAAGCAGCATACAGGTCTGTTATGATATTCTAATAATTTGTAACAAAGCATAGTACAATAAATTGTCATAAATGATAAATTAGTGTAACTTATGTATCCAGAGAAAGTAATACCTTCCAGAAAGATAAAGTAGAGGCTTTAACAATTCAGAAGCACCTATGTAGTTTCCTGGGCTCATTCCCACAGAGCGCTTATGCATATCAGTGTAACTATTTGAAACTATATCAGTTTTTTCATTTCTCCCACCTGGCAGACCATGGGAAAAAACAAGAATGACCAATGTCACTAGAATAGCAGGATTCATCCTTATGGGATTCTCTGCTGCTCCTGGGCTACAGACTGTATGTGGGCTGTTCTTCCTGGTAATGTACCTAGCAGTCATAATGAGTAACTTCCTCATCATCACTCTCATCACTTTGGATCTGAAACTCCAAACACCCATGTACTTTTTCCTGAAGAATTTGTCCCTGTTGGATATCTTCCTTGTGTCCATCCCAATTCCAAAGTTCATCATCAATAGCCTAACTCACAACAATTATATTTCCTTTCTGGGTTGTGCCTTTCAGATACTTTTAATGACTTCCTTTTCAGCAGGTGAGATATTTGTACTGACTGCAATGTCTTATGACCGCTATGTTGCCATTTGCTCTCCTTTGCATTATGAGACCACCATGAGTAGTGGGAACTGTGTGCTGATGGTGAGTGTTTCCTGGGCTATTGGAGTACTCTTTGGAGCCATATATACAGCTGGCACATTTTCCATGTCTTTCTGTGGCTCCATTGTGATCCCACAGTTTTTCTGTGATGTTCCCTCATTACTAAGGATTTCCTGTTCTGGATCAATCATGATCATTTATCTAAGTCTTGGGATTGGTATGTGTTTATGCATGTCTTGCTTTATCTGTGTCGTTATATCCTACTTTTACATTATCTCCACTGTACTGAAGGTTCCTACCACTAAAGGTCAGTCCAAAGCATTTGCCACCTGCATCCCCCACCTCACTATTTTCAGTGTTTTTATTGCCACTGCTTGTTTTGTCTATCTGAAGCCACCCTCAGGTGTACCATCAATTTCAGACAGGCTGTTTTCTGTGCTATACACTGTGCTGCCTCCAGCACTTAATCCTGTGATCTACAGTCTGAGGAACAGTGATGTCAAGTGTGCTCTGAGGAGGCTGCAGCAAAATCTCTGCCCAAGGGATCCACATTACTCAACAGTTTAGTGTTTTTATCAGTGTTATAGAGCCTCACAAGTTACAAGCAAGTTTTTTAATTTTTGAATTTCAAAAGGCAACAGTATCTACTCTGCTATGTCAAAGTTGTTCACTTTGGGGACATATAACTTTCTAAAAGGATTGGTCATTTTCCTTTAATGGTAAGGTTCAATAACAGACTATTGATAACACATTTTCTTATTCATTTAGAAATAAAAGCAAAACAAAATTAACAACAGTACAATTAAATATGAGAAGAGAATAATCAGGGTAAATTCATGTTAGATTTCTATGCTACTGTTTCTAGTAATTAGAAAGAACAGGCAAAAAACTAACACAGTAGGCCTAGTTTCTACTTGGCCCAATCCTTAAAACAGTATCAAATACTTAAAGCAAAGACAAGCCTGGAGGAAGTTCATATGATACAAGTTATAAAAGATAAATAGTAGACACTCAGGTTGAGTGTATTATTAGAAATACACTAGAGAGTTGGACGTTTGTGTGATTGTTCTTCTATAGTTTCCCCTGAATCCATTACTGACATGTGAATGAAGGCAGGCTCATAAGTCTAAGTGATGAGTCGAAATAATCTTAAAAATTTGAAAGAATTTATAAAACACAAAATCTCTTTCCATATTATAAAAGTTTTAAACTGCTGCTAGGGAGAGGATACTCTCTGAATACCATACCATCCTGGAAAGGGGTCCTCTGTTGGTGAATCTATATAAACTTTGCTCATTGAACAACAAGCTAACAGCTACTGTGAACTGTCACTACTACTGGGCAGGGAAGATTTTGGTTACTGTGAATGTCTTTGTGTCCTCTATGCCCCTGTAAGGAAATACTCTTTTAAATATATTGGTTCACCAAGTTGAACTTAGGTGTAATTTCCTTAATTTTTCTTTGGTTCTTTATCTGATGTGAGAAGGTTTTGTTTCTCCACAAAGAATATTAAGGTAACAGTTAGCTATGCTTGTTCTTCGGCCTGCCTGGAGTGCAGGAAAGTATCATCTTTTAATACATGAATACATATGTACTCCTCAGAGTATAGAAAGAATATATGGAACATACTACAATTGCAGACTAAAGAACTTTTTATTTAAAGATTTGTTTTGAGCTGAATTCACCATTATCTTCAAATAAGTAAGATATACTTGCTATCTATGAATTCTCTGGAGATTCTATACATTTTCACAATAATTATTTGTCTTTTATTTTTAAATAGTTTCCATTTATATAAAGATACACTGTTTGCAATAAGGCTTTCATAAGATATATGAACAGTCAATTATATTAACAAAGTTTCACAGTCAATTTGACTAAAGGTTACTTGGTGATAGTCATAGTTTGAAACAATGTGCATCTACCTTATATCCTATCTCTTCATAGATATACATATTGAAACAAATCACTTCTCTCAATCCTCAAGTCAGAAAACAAATGTATTTACCATTCTGGGATACACTATACTAAACCATTGCCAATAACAAATCCACTAAGACATCTACATTTCCCTTAAACATTCATCCAGCCACCAGTATATTAATTTACACTAATGAAAATTAGTGTTAATAAACACAACTTATAAAAAAAATGACCCAACTCAGCTTGACAATAATTCAAAGGATAGATGCACATAATTTGGATTGACTAAACATCAATATAATCTCAAGACATAAGCTACAACAAAGAAAGGAGACATATTATATCACCCTAGAGACTCCCATTAACATTAGCTGACACATAAACAAAACAATTCCCCCCTCCTACACTTTATCTCCATATTTACCCCTGTGATTATTTTGCTCCCCTTCTCAGTAGAACCAAAGCACCTACACTTTGGACTTCTTTCTTCTTGAGCTTCATGTGATCTGTGAATTGTATCTTGGAAATTCTGAGCTTTTGGGCTAATATCCATTTAACAGCGGGTACATACCATGTGTGTTCTTTGCAATTGGGTTACCTCACTCAGAATGATATTTTCTATTTCCATCCATTTGCATAAGAATTTCAGGCATTCATCATTTTTGATAGCAGAGTAGTACTCCATTGTGTAAATGTACCAAATTTTCTGCATGCATTCCTCTGTTGAAGGACATCTGGGTTCTTTCCAGCTTCTGGCTATTATAAATAAGGCTGCTATGAACATAGTGGAATATGTGTCCTTATTACATGTTGGAACATCTTCTGGGTATATGCCCAGGAGTGGTATTGCTGGGTTCTTGGGTAGTACTATGTCCAATTTTCAGGGGAGCCTCCAATCTGATTTCCAGAGTGGATGAACCAGCATGTAATTCCACCAGCAATGGAGGAGTGTTCTTCTTTCTCCACATCCTTGAACCATTCTGATGTCCTTGTACCAAGTTCAAGTCCAAGTGGATCAAAGACTTCCACATAAAGCCAGATACACTGATACTTTTAGAGGAGAAAGTAGGGAAGAGCCTCAAACACATGGGCACAGGGAAAATTTTCCTGACCAGAACACCAATGGCTTATGCTCTAAGATCAAGAATCAACAAATGGGACCCCATAAAATTACAAAATTTCTGTAAGGCAAAGGACATTGTCAATAGGACAAAATGGGAACCAACAGATTGGGAAAAGATCTTTACCAATCCTACATCCAATAGAGAGTTAATATCCAATATATACAAAGAACTCAAGACTTTAGACTTCAGAGAATCAAATAACCCTTTTAAAAATGGGGTACAGAACTAAACAAAGAACTTTCACCAGAGAAATATTGAATGGCCAAGAAGCACTGAAAGAAATGTTCAACATCCTTAGTCATCAGAGAAATGCAAATCAAAACAATCCTGAGATTATACTTCAAACCAGTCAAAATGGCTAAGATCAAAAACTCAGGTGACAGCAAGTTCTGACAAGGATGTGGAGAAAGAGGAACACTCTTCCATTCTGGTGGAATGACAAGTTGGTACAACCAGTCTGGAAATCAGTCGGGCAGTTCCTCAGAAAATTGGACATACTATTACCTCATGTCCCAGCTATACCATTCCTGGGCATATATACCCAAAAGATGCTCCAACATATAACAAGGACACATGTTCCACTATGTTCATAGCAGTCTTATTTATAATAGCCAGAAGCTGGAAAGAACCCAGATGTCCTTCAACAGAGGAATGGATACAGAAAATGTGATACAATTACACAATGGAGTACTACTCAGTTATTAAAAATGATGAATTCAGCTGGGCGGTGGTGGCGCATGCCTTTAATCCCAGCACTTGGGAGGCAGAGGCAGGAGGATTTCTGAGTTCGAGGCCAGCCTGGTCTACAAAGTGAGTTCCAGGACAGCCAGGACTACACAGAGAAACCCTGTCTCGAAAAACCAAAAAAAAAAAAAAATGATGAATTCATGAAATTCTTAGGCAAATGGATATAAATAGAAAATAACATCCTGAGTGAGGTAATTGAATAACAGAAAAAAACACATGTGGTATGCATTTACTGATAGGTTGATATTAGCCAAAAAGCTCCAAACACCCAAGATACAATTCCCAGACCACATGAAGCTCAAGAAGAAAGAAGACCAAAGTTTAGGTTCTTTGGTCCTTCTTAGAAAGAGGAACAAAATACTCACAGGAGCAAATGTGGAAACAAAGTGTAGAGAAGAGACTGAAAAAAGATCATCCAGAGACTGTCCCACCTGTGGATTCGTCCCATATGCAGTCAACAAACCCTGACAGTATTGTGGATGCCAAGAAATGCTTACTGAAAGGAACCTGATATGGCTGCCTCCTCCGAGGCCCTGACAGAGTCTTGCAAATACGGAGGCAAATTCTCACAGACAATAGTAGGACTGAGCCCTGGTTCCCCCAAAGACTGAAGGAGCTGAAGGGGTTTGCAACCTCATAGGAAGAACAACAATATCAACCAACCAGAACCTCCCAGAGCTCCCAGGGACTAAGCCATCAACCATGGAGTACACACGGTTCCAGCTGCATATGTAGCAGAGGATTGCCTTGTCAGGCATCAATGGGAGGAGAGGTCCTTGGTCCTAGGAAGGCTTGATAGATGCCCCAGAGTGGGGATTTGAGGGCAGGGAGGTGGGAGTGGGATGGATAGAGGAACACCTTCATAGAAGCAAGGGTAGGGAGGATGGGATAGTGGGTTTCAGTGAGGCTGGGGGAACCAGAAACGGGGATAACATTTGAAATGTAAATAAAGAAAATATCCAATAAAAAAAATGGGTTGATTTGCATTCTTCTACATGCTGACCGCCAGTTGAACAACCACCATTTGTTAAAAATGCTATCTTTTTTCCATTGGATGGTTTTAGCTCTTTTGTCAAAGATCAAGTGACCATAGGAGTGTGGGTTTATTTCTCTGTCTTTGATTCTATTCCATTGATCTTCCTGCCTGTCTCTGTATTCATATCATACAGCTTAATGTCAGTAATGGTCAGAAGTTCTTTTATTGTTGAGAATAGTTTTCACTATCCTGGGTTTTATCTTTTTTCCAAATGAGTTTGAAAATTGCTCTTTTTAACTCTATGAAGAATTGATTTGGAATTTTGATGAGGATTGCATTGAATCTGTAGATTGCTTTTAGCAAGATGGCCGCATTTACTATTTTAATCTTCCAGTCCATAAGCATGGTGATCTTTCTATCTTCTGAGATCTTTTAATTCTTTCTTCAGAGATTGAGGTTCTTGTCATACAGATCTTTCACTTGCTTGATTAGGATCATACTAAGGTATTTTATATTGTTTGTGACTATTGTATAAGGTGTTCTTTTTCTAATTTCTTTCTCAGCCTGTATATCCTTTGAGTACAGGAAGGCTACTGATTTGTTTGAGTTAATTTTAAATCCAGCCACTTTGCTGAAGTTGTTTATGACCTTTAGGAGTTCTCTCCTGGAATTTTTGTGATCACTTAACTTTATAATCATATCATCTGCAAATAGTGATATATTGACTTCTTCCTTTCCAAATTGTATCCCTTTGATCTCATTTGTTGTCTGATTGTTCTAGCTAGAACTTCAAGTACTATTTTGAATAGATAGGGAGAGAGTGGGTAGCCTTGTCTAGTCCCTGATTTTAGTGGGATTGCTACAAGTTTCTCTCCATTTACTTTAATGTTGACTACTGGTTTGCTGTATGTTTCTTTTACTGTATTTAGGTATGGGTCTTGAATTCCTGATTATTCTAAGATTTTTAACATGAAGGGATGCTTTATTTTGTCAAATGTTTTTTTCAGCATCTAATGAAATGACCATGTGGTTTTTTTTCCCTTTGGGTTTGTTTATGTAGTGGGTTACATTGATGAATTTCTGTATATTGAACTATCCTTGCATCCCTGGGATGAAGTCTATTTGATTTTTATGAATGATCGCTTTGATGTGCTCTTGTATTCAGTTAGCAAGAAATTTATTGAGTATTTTTGCATCAATGTTCACAAGGGAAATTGGTCTGAAGTTCTCTTTCTTTATTTGGTCTTTGTGTGGTTTAGGTATAAGCATAATTGTGGCCTCATAGAATGAATTATGTAGAGTTCAATCTGTTTATATTTTTGTGGAATAGTTTGAAGAATGTTGATATTAGGTCTTTTTTGAAGGTCTGATAGAATTCTCCACTAATCCCATCTGTTCCTGGGCTTTTCTTCTTCTTTTTATTTGGGATACTATTAATGACAGCTTCTATTTCTTTAGGTGTTATGGGACTGTTTAGATGGTTTATCTGATCCTGTTTTAACTTTGACGCTCAGTATGTTTCTAGAAGATTGGCCATTTCATCCAGATATTCAAATTTTGTTGAGTATATGTTTTTTTTTTTAATTTCTTCAGATTCTGTAGTTAGGCCTCCATTTTCATTTCTGATTTTATTAATTTTTGATCTATCTCTGTGCCCTCTGGTTAGTCTGGATAAGGGTTTATCTATCTTATTGATTTTTCCAAAGAACCAGCTCCTTGGTTTTTTTTTTTTTTTTGGTTTTTTTTTTGTTTGTTTTTGTTTTTTGATTCTTTGTATAGTTCATTTTGTTTCTCCTTGATTGTTTTCATCCCTGAGTTTGATTATTTCCTGTTGTCTACTCCTCTTGGGTGCATTTGCTTCTTTTGTTCTAGAGATTTCAGGTGTGCTGTCAAGCTGCTAGTGTATGCTCTTTCCATTTTCTTTTGGGAGGTACTTAGAGCTATGAGTTTTTCTCTTAGCACTGCTTTCATTGTGTCCCATAAGTTTGGGTATGATGCATTTTCATTTTCATAAAAATCTAACAAGTCTTTAATTTCTTTCTTTCTTTCTTCCTTCACCAAGTAACCATTGAGTAGAGCATTGTTCAGCTTCCATGTGTATGTGCGCTTTCCATTGTTTTTGTTAGTATTAAAGATCAATCCTATTCCTAGTGATCTGATAGGATTCTTTGGATTTATTTCAGTCTTTCTTTATCTGTTGAGACCTGTTTTGTAAACAGTTATATGGTCAGTTTTGAAGAAAGTACCATGAGGTGCTGAGAAGAAGGGTTATTCTTTTGCTTTAGGATGAAATTTTCTATATCTGTTAGATCCATTTGGTTCATAACTTCTTTTACTTTCACTGTGTCTCTGTTTAGTTTCTGTTTCCATGATTGGTCCATTGATGAGAGTGGGGTATTAAAGTCTCCCACTATTATTATGTGGGGTGCTATGTATACTTTGAGCTTTAGTAAATTTTCTTTATGAATATGAGTGTCCTTGCGTTTGGAGCAGAGGTTTTGAGAATTGAGAATTCATCTTAGTAGATTTTTCCTTTGATCAATATGAAGTGTCCTTCCTTACCTTTTTTTTTTTTTGGTGACTTTAGGTCAAATTTGATTTTATATGATATTAGAACGGCTACTACAGCTTGTTTCCTGGCACCATTTGCTTGGTAAATTGTTTTCCAGTCTTTTGCTCCAAGGTAGTGTCTGTCCTTGTAACTGAGGTGTGTTTCCTGTATGCAGCAAAATTCTGAGTCCTGTTTACATAACCAATATGTTAGTCTATCTCTTTTTATTGATTAATTGAGTCCATTGATGTTAAGAGATAGTAAGGAAAAGTAATTGTTACTTCCTGTTATTTTTGTTGTTAGATGGAGAATTATGTTTGTGTGGTTATCTTTGTTTGGGTTTGTTGAAAGATTAATTTCTTGTTTTTTCTAGGGTGTAGTTTCCCTCCTTGTGTTGGAATTTTTCATCTGTTATCCTTTGTAGGACTGGATTTGTGGAAAGATATTGTGTAAATTTGGTTTTGTCATGGAATATCGTGTTTTCTCCATCTATGATATTTGAGAGTTTTGATGGATATAATAACCTGGGCTGACATTTGTGTTCTCTTAGGGTCTATATGACATCTGCCTAGGATCTTCTAGCTTTCTTAGTTGCTGGTGAGAAGTCTGTTGTAATTTTGATAGATCTGCCTTTATATGTTACTTGACCTTTTTCCCTACTGCTTTTTATTTTCATTTTTTTTAATTTTATTTTATTTTCTAAGTTTTTTTTATTTACATTCAAAATCATTTCCCCTTTCCCGTTTCCTCCCTCCCCGGAAGTCCCATAAGCCCCCTTCCCTCCCTCTTTTCCCCATTCAACCCCCTCTTGCTTCTCTGTCCTGGCATTCCCCTACATCCAGTTTTTCCAGGACCAGAGGTCTCTCCTTCCATCTTCTTGGAAATCTATTGATATGCGAATTGTGTCTAGGGTATTCCGAGATTCTGGGTTAATATCCCCTTATCAGTGACTGCATACCATGTGTGTTCTTTTGTGATTGGGTTACCTCACTAAGGATGATATTTTCAAGTTCTGACCATTTGCCTAGGAATTTCGTGACTTCATTGTTTTTAATTGCAGAGTAGTATTCCATTGTGTAGATATACCACATCTTCTGAATCCATTCCTCTGTTGAGGGACATCTGGATTCTTCCCAGCTTCTGGCTATTATAAATAAGGCTGCTATGAACATAGTGGAGCATGTGTCCTTATTGCATGCAGGGGAAGCCTCTGAGTATATGCCTAGGAGTGGTATAGCCGGATGCTCCGGGAGTGTCATGCCCAGATTTCTGAGGAACCGCAGACAGCTTTCCAGAGTGGTTGTACCAGCTTGCTATCCCACCAGCAGTGGAGGAGTGTTCCTCTTTCTCCACATCCTCACCAACAACTGCTGTTTCCTGTGTTTTTGATCTTAGCCATTCTGACTGGTGGAGATGGAATCTCAGGGTTGTTTTGATTTGCATTTCCCTAATGACTAAGGATGATGAACATCTCTTTAGGTGCTTCTCAGCCATTAGATATTCTTCAGGTGAGAACTCTTTGTTTAGCTCTCTACCCCATTTTTTAATAGGGTTACTTGCCTCTCTGGAGTTTAACTTCTTGAATCCTTTGTATATCTTGGATATTAGCCCTCTGTCGGATGTAGGGTTGGTAAAGATCATTTCCCAGTTAGTTGGTTGCTGCTTTGTCTTTTTGACAGTGTCTTTTGCCTTGCAAAACTTTGTAATTTAATGAGGTCCCATTTGTCAATTCTTGATCTTAGAGCATAAGCTATTGGAATTCTATTCAGGAAATTCTCCCCTGTGTCCATATGATCAAGGTTCTTCCCTAGTTTCCTTTCTATTAGTTTCAGTGTGTCTGGTTTTATGTGGAGATCCTTGATCCACTTGGAATTGAGCTTAGTGCAAGGAGATAAGAATGGGTCAATTTGCATTCTTCTGCATGTTGACCTCCAGTTGAGCCAGCACCATTTGTTGAAAAGGCTATCTTTTTTCCACTGGATGGTTTTAGCTCCTTTGTCAAAGATCAAGTGACCAATCCAGGAGTGTGGATTCATTTCTGGGTCTTCAATTCTGTTCCATTGATCTACATGCCTGTCACTGTACCAATACCATGCAGTTTTTAACACTATTGCTCTGTAGTACAGCTTGAGGTCCGGGATACTGATTCCCCCAGAGGTTCTTTTACTCTTTTAATCTTCTTTCTTTGTTTTGTGCATTTGGTGTTTTGATTATTTTGTGAGGGGAGCAATTTCTTTTCTGGTTCAGTCTATTTGGAGTTCTGTGGGCTTCTCGTATGTTCACGGACATCTCTTTCTTTAGGTTAGGGATGTTTTCTTCTGTAGTTTTGTTGAAGATATTTACTGGTGCTTTAAGTTGGGAATCTTCATACCTATTATCCTTAGGTTTGGTCTTCTCATTGTGTCCTGGATTTTCTGGATGTTTTGGGTTAGGAGCTTTTTGCCTTTTGCATTTTCTTTGACTGTTACGTCAGTGTTTTCTATGGTATCTTCTGTACCTTCTATCTCTTGTTTTCGGGTAGTGATGCTTGTGTCTCTGACTCCTGATCTCTTTCCTAAGTTTTCTAACTCCATGGTTGTCTTCCTTTTAGATTTCTTTATTGTTTCTATTTCCCTTTTTAGATCCTGGATGGTTTTGTTCATTTCTTTTGCCTGTTTGATTGTGTTTTCCTATAATTCTTTAAGTGATATTTGGGTTTCTTCTTTAAGGGCTTCTACCTGTTTACCTGTGTCCTCCTGCATTTCTCTAAGGGAGTTATTTATGTCCTTCTTAAAGTCCTCCATATTCATCATGAGAATTGATTTTGTATCTGAATCTTGCTTCTCTGGTGTGATGGTGTATCCAGGACTTGCTGTGTTGGGAGAATTGGGGTCTGATAATGGTAAGTAACCTTGGTTTCTGTTTCTTATGTTTGCCTCCCACCATCTGGTTATTTCTAGTGCTCTCTCTTTATCTGATTGGAGCCTGTACTTCCTGTGATCTTGGTTGTTTCAGAACTCCTCAGAGTCCAGTTCTCTCTGTTGTCCTGTGATTCTTGGATTCTGTGATCCTGTGATCCTTGGTACCTCAGAGCTTCTGGGAGTCAAGCTGCCTCTGGAACCCAGAGATTATAATGTGATCAAGCTCCTGGGATCCTGGGATTCTGGGCATGTTAGAGTGCCTGGGTATGGAGCTTCCTCTGATTCTTGTAGGACTTGCTGAGATCTAGTTTCTTAAGTTCTTTATACATGTTGAATATTAACCCTATATTGGATATGAATATGTGAAAAATGTTTTTCCATTCAACAGGCTTCTACTTAGTTTGAGTGAAGATATCCTTTGCTATGCTGATGCTCCTAAGTTTCATGAGATCCTAGTTATTATTACTGTTCTTAGATCATGGACTAATGGTGTTCTGTTAAGAAAGTGTTTTTCTATGTCAATGAGTTCAACTCTATTCACCACTTTCTTCCTATCAGTTTCCAGTGTATATTGTTTTATGTTGAGGTCTTTGATTCATTTGTAGTTGAGTCTAGCTCAGGGATATATGGATCTGTTTATATTCCTCTTTTACATGTAGTCATCCAGCTATAGGACCAGCACCATTTGGTGAAATGCTGTCTTGTTTGTAGTGTGGATTTCTGGCTTTTTATCAAAAATCAGGGTTTTTGTTTGTTTTTTGCTTTTTGTTTTTTTTCCTATTCTGGGGTCTTCATACAAGATGTCACAAGAGTAAAGCTTTCTTAAATTCATTCATTCTGCCATTAGATCTTTTTTTACTTAACACAAAGTGGTTCTAAGGTAGATTCTTGTTTAGCCAGTTTATAAAGTCATGCTTCCTCACCTTTTTTTTAAATTAAATAACCTAGCTCATTTCCTTCACCATGTCTCAAAAATGTTATATTTAACACTTGTACCATAGGTTAACAGATTTCAGAAAAAAAAAAACATCATGGATTAAAATATCTACAAGATTAACATCAGTCAGGACAAATAATAAGCATGATGTAAAGGTGGACATACTGAGTTTGAAAAAAATGACTCAGCAATTAAAAGATGTACTGCTCTTTCAGAAGACATGGACTCCCTTCCCAGCACCTTTGGGACTGGTAGGCTGTCCAACTGGGGAAGTATGTCATTAGCAAGAATGAGATTGAGAAATATTCAAATCCCCAAAATCTTATCCTGAGACCAGCAAGAGTAGGACTGCTCTCTCCCTGCATAAGACCTGCATAACTAGCCTTTGCACCTTCACCACTGCCTTCCATGAAGTAGTCATATAGACTGGTGACTAGGTTACAGGTTAAACTTTCTCTCTCCTTCTAAGGACATGTCCAGTAAGCTCTTGGAATCCTTTTCAAGAAAATGAAGCATTCCCAGTACCTCAGTCCCAGTCAATGATGTTTGCTTACCCTGTGACCAAGTCAGTTCTGTCAATTAACAGGATCTCAATGGAGGGAGTGAGAATTGAAAAGAAAAAGACAATTAGACAACATTATAACATGACTCCAGCCAGTATTGTCTAAGGCACCTTTATTTTTTCCAAGTCTGCTTTTATATCAGTCTAGGTACATGCACAGAATATGGTCAGTTCTTAGATCAAAGAAAA
This sequence comes from Tokudaia tokunoshimensis, assembly GCA_036184795.1. Lineage (NCBI taxonomy): Eukaryota > Metazoa > Chordata > Mammalia > Rodentia > Muridae > Tokudaia > Tokudaia tokunoshimensis. The sequence goes on along the minus strand of BTHU01000001.1, from coordinate 60,981,977 downwards.
AGTAATCAAGCAAGGCAATAAGCAAAGAGATCACTCCTAGTAGTAATCAAGCAAAGCAGTAAACAAAGCCCCATGGTCACAGTTTCTAGGAACTTATCAGAATGACCAAGTTAAAAGGAATGCTACACATTCCTCAACTGAGTTTACCTTGAGCTTCCCATATCCCAAATGTAAATACTCTTATCTGAGCCTTCTTCCTCTTCCAAGCTCAGTGACAAATGCTTGCCAAATTTCTAGAAGCTAGAATTCAAAAATTCTCCACAAACCTGAAAACCCCTACCCACTCTTCAAGGTTTATATAAACTTTGTTCCCAACCATCAATAAAGAGACCTGTTTTACTGAGGAAAAAAACAACAACAAACAAACAAACAACAAAAAAAAAACACAACCAGGATTTGTTAGTTGTGTGCATTTGTGCTTGGATTGTCAATTTAATTTCATTGATTAATGAGTCTTTTTCATGCCAGTAACATGCTTTTCCACCATATATCTGTAGTACATTTTAGAGTTGTCAATGGTGATATCTCCAGCAGTTCTTTCATTATTCATAGTTATTTTAACTATCTTGTGTGGCTTGATTTGTGTATGTATCCCTCTGTGTTTGTGTGTGTGTGTGTGTGTGTGTGTGTATGTGTGTTTCCATACTAAGCTAAATTTTGTACTTTTAAAGTTTGTGAAGAGTTGTGCTGGAATTTTGATATGAATTCCATTGAGTTTGTAGATTGATTTTGCAGAAGCATCATTTTTATCATATTAATTCTACCAATCAATGAGCATGTAAGATTTGTCCATCTTCTGATAACTTCTTCACTTTCTTCTTCTTCTTGTTCTTGTTATTATTATTATTATTATTATTATTATTATTATTATTATTATTATTATCGTTTAATCATTTTAAAGTTCAGCTCATTATCCCCCTCCTGGTCTTACCTCTGACAGTTCTTTTATCTCATTTCTCCTTCCCCCTTCACCATGAAGATATCCCCACCCTTCAATCCCACCCCACCCTATGAGGCCTTCCTATTCTCTGGGGACTGAAGTCTTTCCAGGGTTAGGTACATTTTCTGTCACTGTGGCAAGATCAGGCAGTTTTCTACTCTATATATGCCAGGGGCCTATTACCAGCTAGTGTATGCTGGTTGGATGATTTCTCAGTGTCTGAGATATCTCAGGGGTTCCAGGTTAGTTGAGACTGCTGGTCTTCCTATGGGCTTGCCTTCCTCTTCAACTCCTTTCAGCCTTTCCCTAATTCAACCATAGGGTTTCCCAGTTTCAGTCCATTGGTTGGGTATAAGTACATGAATCTAACTCTTTCAGCTGTTTGTTGGGCCTTTTGAGGGGCAGCCTTGCTAGGTTCCTGCCTGGAAGCACCCCATAAGATCAGTAATAGTGTCAGACTTTGGAGCATTCCTGTACTATCTGGTATTGTGTGTCAAGTTAACACAGCTGGAGTTATCACAGAGAAAGGGACATGCCTCCCTTGAGAAAATGCCTCCATGAAATCCAACTGTAAGGTATTTTCTCAATTAGTTATCAAGAGGGAAGGGCCCAGCCCATTGTGGATGGTGCCATCCCTGGGCTGGTAGTCCTGGGTCCTATAAAAAAGCAAGTTGAGCAAGCCAGGGGAAAGCAATCCAGTAAGCAGCACCCCTCCCAGGTCTCTGCATCAGATCTTGCCTCCATGTTCCTCCCTATGTGAATTCCTATCCTGACTTCCTTTGGTTATGAACAGCAATGTGGAAGTGTAAACTGAATAAACCCTTTCCTCCCCAACTTGCTTCTTGGTCATGATGTTTTGTGTAGGAATACAAATCCTGACTAAAACACTTCCCTTGAGCTGGATCCCTATTTGGGCTGGTCACAGGACCTCTTTTCCCTAAAACTCTTTTTCATTTTGGTCTTTGCAGTTCTTTTAGACAGGAACAATACTGGGTCAGAGTTTTTGACTGTGGGATGTCAACCCCAGCCCTCTACTTGATGCCATGTTTTTTGACTGGAAGTGGACTCTACAAGTTCCCTTTCTCCATGATTGGGCACTTCATCTAAGGTCTCTCCCTTTGTGTTCTGAGAACTTCTCACCTCCCAGGTCTCTAGTACATTTTACAGGATCCCCCCCCCCCACACACACACCACCTCCTACCATGTGAGGTTGCCTGTTTCCATTCTTTCTGCTGGACCTCAGGGCTTCACTCTTGACCCCCTTTCCCTCCCCCTTCCCTATTCAATGCAAATCCCTCCATCCCTTTGTCCCTGTTATTTTTCTTCTACTTCCCTGGTGGGATTGAAGCATCCTCACTTGAGCCCTTTGCCTTGTTAACTTTCTTGAGTTCTGTGGATTGTATTGTGGGTATTCTATACTTTTTTAACTAGTATCCACTTATTAGTGACTACATACCATGCATGTCGTTTTGGGTCTGAGTTACCTTACTCAGGATATTTTCTAGCTCCATTCATTTGCCTGTAAAACTCATGATATCCTTGTCAATAATAGCTGAGTGGTATTTCATTGTTTAAATGAACCACATTTTCTGTATCCATTAATTAATTCATTAATTAATTCCAGGACAGCCAGGGCTATACAAAGAAACCCTGTCTCAAAAAACAAAACAAAAACAAACAAACAAACAAAAAGATGAGGAGTTTAGTTTCTGGTCTCAGAGGAACTCAGACAGGAGGGACAACCTCCTATGCAACATAACATAGAATCAAGATAGATATACAATATTAGTATAATAAAAACAACTTTAGTATCTCCAAGACCAATCCTTCCTTCCACCAATGTTTCCCCCTAGGCTACCCTCAAGAAAGAACCAGAAATTAGAGCAGCTATATCACAAAGCTAGATCTTTTGCAGTCTTTATTAGGATAAAAACTAAAAGGCCTGGCAGTGCCTCTAGGTGTGTCTTTGTACTACTCTGGAACTGGTGAGCTGAACAGTTATTTGCTATTTTTCTCAACTTTCTAGTCTTTATAACTCACAAAAGAAGCTACTCAATATGACCTGAAGTATTTTAGTGCTTTATCTCAAAACTTCCATCCACAGGCTAGTCCCAAAGGACAATAAGCCACAGTGAGATTGTCACAGCAAAAATCCACTATCGGTTCAAGTTTCCAGTACTAATTTGCTATGACAATATTCCTCACAAAATAAGGAAGGCATATATTTTGTCTTTCAGTTTATTAGTATAATCTACTATGCTGGGAAGACATAGCAGCAGAACTATGAGGCAGCTAAGCATATTGCATCCATAATCAGACAACAGAGAGATGAATACTGGTGATTCAATTATAGTATCTTTTTTTTCCCATCCAGACCCTGCATCATGCCATGTTGCCACCTACTCTAAATGTGTGTGAAGAGGTCAGCTCAGGAACTTTGGAAAATTCCACCAGGACCCCCTCTCCTGTAAGAGAATAGTCACAGAGCACATAGGTACCCCTCCCCCTGGAAGGCAATGGCTAACTACACCCTCAGACCACAGGGGTGGGAAGAGACCAACCATTGGACCACTGGCCACCTGCTAGTGGGGAAGGGCCAGAGCACATAGACACCTACAGACAAGGGAAGTCCTTGCCTTCCCTAAAGACCAGTAAGTTTAAAAGTCATACATTTCTGTCAATCACATTGTACCTAATGACTGATGCTCTGAAAACTGTATAAAAACTCGCCAACTGGGCTGCACAGGGTGGATCTCTCTTTACTTCATGTACAGGGCTACCCAAGCATGCTGGAACAATAAAATTCCTCTTGTTTTTGCTTCAATTCCCACTTCTGCATAGTTCACTCAGGGGTCCCCTATAACGCTTGCCAGAGTCTTACATGTGTATTCCCAATTTGGTTAAATATTTTTTTTAATTTTTTAAATTTTATTAGATGTATTCTTTATTTACATTTCAAATGTCCCCTTTCCTGGTCTCCCACTCCCTGAAAATCTCCTAACTCATCTCCCCTCCTCCTGCTCACGAATCCACCTACTTCAGTTTCCCTGTCCTGGCATTCTCCTCTACTAGGACATCTAGCCTTCTCATGACCAAGGGACTCTCCTCCCTTTAATGTCCAACAAGGCCATCCTCTGCTGCATATGCATCTGGAGTCATGGGTCCATCCATGTGTTCTCTTTGGTTCATGGTTTAGTTCCTGGGGAGCTCTGGGGGTACTGGGTGGTTCATATTGTTGTTTCTCCTATGGTGCTGCAAACCCCTTCAGCTCCTTTGGTCCTTTCTCTAGCTCCTCCATTGGGAACCCTGTGCTCAGTTCAATGGCTATTATGGATGCTAACAAGTGCTTGCTGTCAAGAGCATGACATAGCTGTCACCTGGGAGGCTCTGCCAGTGCATGGTTAAATATTTCTGTTAACAACATCATATCCAGAGGTTTGTCTTTAGGTGATTCTAAATCTCAATACATTGATTATAGCATTAACCATCATAGCCTCAAACAATTCAAAAATGATTTGGAGGAAAAGAATAATGCTGGAAGTATCATAGTACTTGATTTCAAGCTATAATACAGATATCAAGTAATAGAAAAAGAATGTGCCATAGACGAGCATATAAATTGTTTGTTAAAAAGCATCTAATTTCTGGAAAGATCACACTAGACCAACACAGCCCCATGATAAGAGGCATATTTGGGGGAGAAAGAAGAAAAGAAGGATAAAAGGGCCAAGGGGTTGGGGGTCTCTGCCTTTTATCATGCATACCACCATGAAAAAGTGAGGTGCACACCAGGAGTGTGTGGTGGTTGCCATGGCAACAGACATAAGAGGGTCCTTGTAGCCTAGGGGGTGACAACATTGCTGGATTCGGAGACTGACTGTATACTGTTTCTGATGCCAACATAAAAAAATTGAAGAGCAGGGATCACGTAGAAATAAATCTTTCCATTTGCTAGATATTAACAATATTCTCAAAGGGGAAAACTCTCTCTTAAATAAGTAGTGTTTGATAAACTCTATAAAAGAGTAAAATTACATCTCTGTATCTCACCCCATACCACAATCATTTCATAATAAATCAAAGAACATAATTTAAGACATGAAACTCAGATAATGCTCTAGAAAACATAGGAAAAATAAGTCAAGATGTAGGTGTTGATATAGACAAGGCCTTTTTTAAAGACCCCAATTACTAACAAATAATTCCAAATATTGACAAATGTGATATAATGAAATTTTAACTGTTCTGTGGAGTAAAGCGAGCAAAAAAGTGAATGCCAATAAAATTGGAGAAAAAAAGTCTTTGCTAGTAAAATATCTGAGGAATGATTGAAATCTAACCTATATAAATAATAAATTTATTAAATTTCAAAACTTTAAACAACTCAGGAAATATATGGGCTAATGAAATAAACCCACTCTTATCAAAAGATAAAGCACAAATATCCAATAAATATGTAAAAGTATTCAACATACTAATTATCAGAGAAATTTAAATTAAAACCACAATGAGATTCTATCTCTCCCAGTAATTAACAAACAAGAACAAATGCTGATTAGGATGTTGGGAGATGGGGAAACATATAGGGTAATGTTTGAGGTGTACCTAGTCTATTTTGTACATCAAGAAATCTAGAAACAGCTATCATATGACTCAGCTATCCTACGACTCAGCTATCCTACGTCTGGATGTATACCTGAAGGGCTCTCGACATATCACAGAGATAGCAGTGTATTGTGCTGAGCAATTAACACAAGTATTAGAATCATGTATCTAAGCATGTATATGCTGTGCTCTCTTACTTTTGTAGTTTCTCCACTGTGCTGAAGATTACTAGTGCTGATGGTCAGTTCAAAGCAAATGCCACCTGCCTCCCTCACTTCACTGTTTTCATTGGTACTGCTTTCTTTGTCTTGAGAAGCCAAATCTACTTCATTCAGGACTAGCCTCCATTTTAAAAGAAAAAGGGTCTGAGAACTTGACTTTCAGCTAAACCCAAGCTGCACCAGGAAGAACCACATAGGTTGTCTCGGCCCATAGCCCAGAGTTTTTCCCCTCGCTACTTCCTTTTTTTTCTATATTTTTTATTTACATTCCCAATGGTTTCCCCTTTCCAGGTTCCCCCCTCTCCGAAAGTCCCATAAGCCCTCTTCCCTCCCTCTGTTCCCCAGTCAACCCCCTCTCGCTTCTCTGTCCTGAGATCAAGAATTGACAAATGGGACCTCATAAAATTACAAGTTTCTGTAAGGCAAAGGACACACACTGTCAAAAGAACAAAGCGGCAACCAACAAATTAGGAAAAGATCTTTACCCTAGCTACTTCTTAGCAATAGCTAATCAGGATTAGTGTGGTAGTCCAAGATGTATTTTCAGACCATTTGTGATAATTCTTGGATTTACTTCAGTACACTCAACTGTTTTCTTATAATAGACATTCAATTATATGATTGCCAGGCTAGAAACCCTCTCATCTGTTTGCCATTTTCAATAAAACCATGGCCCACTGAAAGGCTTGGGGCTTCACCCTCCCATCCTGCTGCATCAGTGACTGCAATGAGCCCAAGCTCAAACTTGAATAAAAACACTAGTGTGGTCTGTGAGTTGTATCTTGGGTATTCTGAGCTTTTGGGCTAATATCCAATTATCAGTAAGTGCATACCATTTGTGTTCTTTTGTGATTGGGTAACCTCACTCAGGATGATATTTTCTATTTCCATACATTTGCCTAAGAATTTCATGAATTCATCATTTTTAATAGCTGAGTAGTACTCTATTGTGTAAAGGTATTACATTTTCTGTATCCATCCCTCTGTTGAAGACATCTAGGTTCTTTCCAGTTTCTAGATATTATAAATAAGATGGGTATGAACATAATGGAGCATATGTCCTTATTACATGTTGAAGAATATTCAGGGTATATGCCAAGAGTGGTATAGCTGGGTCCTCCAGTAGTACTATGACTAATTTTCTGAGGAACCACCAAACTTATTTTCAGAGTGTTTTGCAATCCCACCAGCAGAGGAGGAGTGTTCCTCTTTCTCTACATCCTTGCCAGCACATGCTGCCACGTGTTTTTGATCTTAGCCATTCTGACTGGTGTGAGGTGGAATCTCAAAGTTGTTTTGATTTGCATTTCCCTAATGACTAAGGATGTTGAACATTTCTTTAGGTGCTTCTCAGCCATTCTGTATTCCTCAGTTGAGAATTCTTTGTTTAGCTCTGTAGCCCATTTTTTGATAGGGTTATTTGCTTCTCTGGAGTCAAACTTCTTGAGTTATTTGTATATATTGGATATTAGACCTATATCAGATGTAGCATTGGTAATGATCTTTTCCCAATCTGTTAGCTGCTGCTTTGTCCTGTTAAAATGTCCTTTGCCTAACAGAAGCTTTGTAATTTTATGAGGTCCCATTTGTCAATTCTTGATCTTAGAGCATAAGCTATTGGTATTCTAATCATGAAATTTTCCCCTGTGCCCATGTGTTTGAGGTTGTTCCTCACTTTCTTTTCTATTATTTTCAGTGTATCTGGTTTTATGTGGAGGTTCTTTATACACTTGGACTTGAGCTTTGTACAAGGAGATAAGAATAGATCGATTTGCATTCTTCTGCATGCTAACTACCTGTTGAACCAGCACCATTTGTTGAAAAGGCTTTCTTTTTTCCACTGGATGGTTTTAGCTCCTTTGTAAAAGATCAAGTGACCTTAGGTGGGTGGGTTCCTTTCTGGGTCTTCAATTCTATTCCATTGAACTACCTGTACCAATACCATGCAAATTTTTAATTAAATAAAGCTCAAGAAGAAGGAAGATAAAACTGTGGATATTTTGGTCCTTCTTAGAAGGGGGAACAAAATACCCATGGGAGGAGATACAGAGATAAAGTATGAAGTAGAGACTGAAGGAAATGCCATCTAAAGACTGTTCCGCCTGGGGAATCTATCCCATGTACAATCACCACACCCAGACACTACTGTGGATGCCAACAAGTGTTTGTTGACATGAACCTGATTTAGTTGTCTCCTGAGAGGCTCTGCCAGTACCTGACAAATACAGAGTTGGATGCTCTCAGCCAACCATTGGAAAAAGCACAAGATCTCCAATGGAGGAACTAGAGAAAGGGCCAAAGGAGCTTAATAAGCTTGCAGCACCATAGGAGGAACAGCAATATGAACCAACCAGTAACCCCAGCGCAACCAGGGCCTAAACCACCAACCAAAGAGTTCACATGGGGGAACCCATGACTCCAACTGCATATGTGGCAGAGGATTGCCTTGTTGGACATCAAAGGGAGGAGAGGCCCTTAGTCCTGAGAAGGCTCAATGCCCCAGAATAGGGGAATGCCAGGACAAGGAATGGGGAGTGGGTGGATTGATGAGCAGGTGGTAGGGGGATGGGATAAGGTGTTTTAGGAGGGGAAACCAGGAAAGGTGATAACATTTGAAATATAAATAAAGAAAATATCTAATAAGAAAAACAACATAGTGTCATTGCATCAGAATTGGCTCCTTAGTGATCTTTTGGGGTTCAAGTTTGATTACTGAATGGACACAAGAGTTTATATGAAGCCAACCTCAGTAGCATCATTAATTACAGTCAGGCTCTTTTCTATGTTATATACTGTGTTGCCTCCAGCACTTAATCCTGTGATCTACAGCCTGAGAAAAACTGATGTTAAATGTAATCTGAGGAGGTTCCTGTGAAATCTATGTTCAAGGGACTCACATTACTTATCAGATCGAGGTTTCTCTCATTGTTATTGTGTCTCACAAGTTACAAACAAGTTTTTTTTTTTGAATTTTTTAATTTCAAGATACAATAGTTTCTGCACTTCTATAATAAAACTGTTCTCTTTGGAGAATATAACCTTCTAAAGTACTGATTATTTTCTTTTTGTGGTAAAGTTCAATATCTGGTTATTGATAACACTTTTTCCTATTAATTTATAAATAAAAATAACAACTGCACAATTAGATATGAGAAGAAAATAATTAAGGTAAATTCAGGTTAGGTTTCTATGCTAGTCTTTCCTTTTATATTGGTTATTTTTTCTATTTGCATTTCAAATGTTGTTCCCCTTCCCTGTTTCCCCTCTGCAAGCCCCTTATTCCATCTTCCTCTCCCCTCTTTTATGAGGGTGTTCCCCCATCCACCCACCTATCCACTCCAGCCTCACCACTCTGGCATCCCCATAAGCTGGGGCATCCAGCCTCCATAGGACCAAGGACTTCCCCTCCCACTGATGTTAGATAAGCAATCCTCTGCTACATATGCATCTGGAGCCATGGGTCCCTCCATGTATACACTTTGGTGGGTGATTTAGTCCCTGGAAGCTCTGGGGGGTCTGGTAAGTTGATATTGTTGTTCTTCCTATGGGGTTGCAAACCCCTTCAACTCCTTCAATTCTTCCCCTAACTCCTCCATTGGGGTCCCTGTGCTCAGTGTGATGGTTGGCTGCAAGTATCTGCATTTGTATTTGTCAAGCTCTGGCAGAGCCTCTCAGGGAACAGCTATACCAGTCTCCTGTCAGCAAGTACCTCTTGACATCAGCAATAGTGTCTGGGTTTGGTGTCTGCAGATGGGATGGACCCCTAGGTGGGGCAGTCTCTGAATGGCCTTTCCTTCAGACTCTACTCTACTCTTTGTCCCTATATTTCCTTTAGATAGGAGCAATTAGCTAACACAGTAGGCCTAGTGTCTACTTGGCCCTATTTCTTTATTTTATTTTAGTATTTTTATTGGATATTTTATTTGTTTACTTTTCAAATGTTATCCCCTTTCCTGGTTTCCCATCCAAAAACCCCCTATCCTATCTCCCCCTGCTTCTGAAGGTGCTTCCCTACCCACCTACTCTCACCTCCCTGTCCTGGGATTCCCCTACACTGGGGCATTGATCCTTTACTGGACCAAGGCCCTCTCCTTCCTCTCCTTCCTTTAAGAGAAATTTGTTTATCCAGTCAGACTCCCTTGGAAAAAACTAATCTTATATTTGAAAGTGATTATTAATTAGAGTCTACTTCTCATTTTAGCTCTAGTATGCTGTATGGTGAGAACTATATAAAACAATGCATGCTAACTCACTCTCTGTGAATTCACTTGTGCATAGATCATGGTGATGTAGAAGAGGTCATTTTATTTGCATCTTCTATCACCCCTGGCTCTTGTACTATTTTTTTTCTTCCTCTTGCATAGGACTTCTTGATCCCAGAGAAAAGATTTTGACAGAAACATGCGCTGTAAACTGATAGTTCCATGATCTGTCACTCTTTGCATAATATCTAGCTGTGAGTTGGTGTATTTGCTCCCATATGCTCCAGGAAGAAATTTCTGATGATGGCTGAGCAAGGCACAGATTTATGTAAAGCAAATTTTCATAAGGAGTCATTTTATTGTTATGCTTTTCAATTTTAATTTAATTAAATAATTTGTAACAGTAATATCTTGTTTTATTGTACATCTCAGAACTATTTAGTTGCCGGTTCTTGGTTAGCCAGGCATGGGGAGTATGGAGTCCATCTCATAGAAATAACCTTAAGTCAAATCAGACATTGGTTGTTATTCTCACAAATTTTGTGTTTCCATAACCCTAGTAAATATTGCAGGTGGGACACCATTTTATACCAAAGGATTTGTGACTACGTTGGTGTTTACATTTCTGCTTTGCTAATACAGAAGTTATTTTTCTGTAACAAATGCACTACGGTGCAGGAGTTACAGTACTTTGTAGGCACAAGCTTAACATTTCCACATTCAATGAGATGTACTGTATGTTTTTCATAAATAAGTCACCATTGACTTTTACTTAATGAGCTAAAAGAAGGGCTATGAATAATAGTGAATTAATTTATGGAGTTTTAAGTGCTTGGAGATGCTATAAAATAAAAGGTTATGGGTGCAAAATCAATAAAAACTATATCAAAACCACAAGGGCTAAATGATGTGCTATGGACTATTTATGTATAAAATGTGTGGGGCAAAATTCATGAGGAAAAATTTTTGAATTTTTCATCCACTGATTTATCAATCTGCTCAGTTACTAACTGACAAATAATTATGTTCTTAGATTTGATGATATCATGTTTAGAAATAGCAATTAATCATTGCCTAAGGGCTTAGTAGTTTATCTTATTGTATTTTCAGAAACATTATAAATGCTCATGTGTCCAGTATGAATAATATTAAGAGAATTATAAAATTATTATAGCAGAAGCCATACAATTTGTAAATTTCTTTTATTATAATTCCAGAAGTGAAAATACTAAATTTTTGGTTACTGTTTTGAGTTAAAATAACATATATGGAATAGTTTTATTTATTCACTACAACTTATGAAATATTTTAAAGATTTATTTGTTTTACTTTTATCATGTGTATATTAATATTTTGTCTATATGTATTTTTAGGTTCCATATATATTCAGTACCTCCTGAGGTCAGAAGACATTGATTCTTCTGCTACTGGAATTACATGGAGATTGTTTTTCAGTTACACATGGATGCTGAGTTGTGAACCAGGTCTTCAGCAAGAGCAGCAATTAATTGATGAAGCTTCCATAAATATATGGAAGCTGCAAGTGGGCTGAAAGAGATGATGAGAACATTAATTTTTTTAGGCCTTCAAGGTAAATCAGTAAGATAAAACTCTCACACACTGTCTGTATCTCAGGGATTTCAGAGAAATCAGAAGAATGAATCTTGTAGCTGCAGTGATACTGGGAATACTAGATTCTCTTCACAGCCTGTCACCAGTTAAAGAATAATGAGTAAAAATTCATAGTGTCCTAAATAACTACACTGATGTACAGACATGCTCAATATAAAGGGTCAAGAAACAAGCTAAAATACTACTATATTTGTATAAAAATGCCCTTTCTTTCTCCCTTCCCCCCTCTCATATGCTTACCCTCTTCATTCTGTGCATTCCCTATATGTCTTTCTCTCCTCTTTGTTGTTGCTCACTGTCTTCTAACATTCCTATCCCTGCCAACCCTGTCTCTTTCTCCCTCTCTCTTTCCCAGACTCAAGTTTTCCTTAAGGGACTATACATGTTATGTAAGTTTTTAAAAATTGAGATATGAAACCTTAACTTGGCATTATTTTAAAATAACATCTGATTAGTATGAACAATTTGTGATATAAATCTTCTGTCTTGTTTTGATTCTAGGATATTTTCATAAAAATATTAAAGAAAAAGAATTCAATGATTTTATTAGTTCTTTCCATTTATATACTGATGGATTGCCATTTTATGGATATTGCCTATATTAAAGTTAACTTTAGAAACTATTTTGAAAGTTTGGATAGTAGAAGCATTGTAGACAACTAAAAAGATAGTCATAAAAAGAACTTTGATATGATTATTACCTAATTTACACATGTATCTAAGGAGCACTTCACAGTATATCATGTACAACTAATATGCATCAATAACCATAAAAAATGAATGCAAAGTAAAGGTAAAATACAAAAAAATTTTAAAAGCTGTAAGAGATTTATTTCATCCTGTACACTAAACCTTGTGTTTGTGTAATATGGCTATGAGTAGTGGTTTCCAAACTTCCTAATCTGTAAGACTTTAAATAAGTTTCTCATGTTGTGGTGACCCCCATCCATAAAATTTTCATTGTACTTTATAACTGTAAATATGTTACTGTGATGAATTATAATGTAAATAGTTTTGAATATACAAGTTTGCCATAGTGGTTAGAACCCACAGGTTGAGAACCATTGGCTATAAGTTTGGACAGCAGAAGTTGGTCCTATCGACTGAACATTTGTGTCAGTTCTTTTCTTAACAGGTTTCATCAAGAAATTTTAAGAAAGTATAATAATGATTTAGATACTTAAAACCACTTCAAAGTCCAATGTAAAGCTAAAAGCAAGATAAAATTTGGATATATCTCCCATTATTTTCTTTGTGTTTGATTGTCTTAAACTTTTTATAATTTTTTGTTCAACTCTGAGGGCAATCATGGTGTCTAACTCAACCCAGCCAGTAATGATCTCCTACAAGGCTGAAGAAAAGATAAATTTTTTAAGATATTTCCAATCTTATTACTGCTGTATTTTACATCATCTATTATAGACTAAAAGTTATCACTGAGAAGTCTTTATTTTTTGGATAAGCATTGCTTGAATATTAGAGGTTTTTAGGTAGATGATTCACTCATGAGGCTTACCCCATGAGAAGATGTGATAACCACCTATGAAACATATTTCCCCTCTTCCAAATGATACATCTGACTTGTAAATACACTGAAAAGTAAATAAAGGTAACTTATCTTGACAACATTTCTCTTTACAATAATCAAGGATAATCTCTTTAAGTAGGGTCAACTGCCACCTTGACATTGCTAATAATTGGAACTGACTGAAAAATCCACCAGACCACAGTCTGAGCCAGAATGTTCAATGATGGTGATTCTTGTGCTCTTCCTCTGTTCAATCTTGGCATTCTTGTTAAGACTTCTGAAGACATTTCTCTCCAATAAAATTTTATTTATTAAATTTCTCTCCAACCTTTTATCATAAAGTTCCTGTTTGATTTATGTAGATATTAACATTTGTGTTTCTGGTTTGATTTATGTAGAGATTAACTATTTTTAATTTGCTGTTAATTACTAATGCCATGGTATCTTTGAAGAAGATGTTCATATTTCCCCAGAAACAGTAATCAAGTTTTTCCTAATTATATAGTACATATAATTGGAGATATTGTAGTTTAAAAAATTTTTTCAAAATAGAAAATTAGGAACTCTGAACAAAGACTCCTAAAATACTTCCATTATTAATCATGTTTTTCCTGGCTATGTCAAATATATAGAAAAAAGGCAACACTAGAAACCAAGGATTGATTATAATTCACTTTGGTAGGTACAGTTCAAACAACAAAGAAAGCTTAATTACAGGATCATGAAAGAGCTGGTTACAGTGTGCCTATATTCAGAAAGCAGAAAATGAAACTATCACTCTCTTATGGTATTCTACTCAGATTCTTTATTTCTAAGCAGGTTGCCAATCCAGAAAATAATGTTACCCACAGCCAGGCTACATCTTTCAATCAAGGACAATTCTTTCTGGAAATGTCCTCAAAGATATACTCATACTAAAACATTCATTTTTCTTAGTTGATACTATAATTAATGAAATTTAGAACAAACCATAGTCATTACATATCACCCTATTTTCAACTTGATCCCTAAATGTATCACTTTTAAGCATAACATTACACAAATGTGTTTAGTACATGGCAAAAATCTCTAGTCCTAATACTTCTAACATCAACATCGCTCAAATGTCTGTGGTGCCTTGGAGAGATGAGTCAGTTGTTAAGAGCAGGTACTGATCTTGCTGAGGATAAAGGTTTTGTTTCCACCATTCACATTAGGTTATCCAGAACTACCCATCATTTTTGCCCCAATGAACTGTTCTGGCTTTGATGTCATATATACTCACCATCTCAAATATGTACAATGACATAATTTAAAATAAAAGAAATAGTTTTTTAAGTTCATGATTCAATTTTCTCCTGAAATGTAAAGCAAGAGTGTTTGACCTTTAAAAAAAAAAGAAAAAGATGTACTTTATATGTTCAATGGCAACCAGCAAACCTTTCCATTCTAAAAACAGAATAAAGAATGAACAACAAAGAAAGATTAAGTCAATCCAGCGAGAAATATTCAAAACATTTAGCTTTTTGTCTAGCACTTGGGATTTATCATGGGATCATCTGCATTCAAATAACATTAGCCCAGCAGCCCACATTCATCCAGTTCTGCAGCTTTTAGCTCAGATGACACAATAAGTTCTGCTCAATGTCTGAAGGTCAGAAAGCTTCACAGGTCAGAGAGCTCTATCCAGGCTCCTAGGATAGTCACAGAGCCTCCTCTCCCCAGTATTTTATTTTTAATTAATTTGGTAATATGAGCAAGGATCTTGTGTTTTTAAAACTCTTCAGAATTTGTAAGGTTATTTAGACTCATTCCTTAGACTTGTAAGCTGTTTTCTCTCATGTATAAGTAATGTTGCTATTCAAGACAAAGTGCCTAAAAGTAGACACACAAATATCCAGCTTTCCAGTGTCTCTCTGATAATAGGCTCAGTCTGGGTAACTACTATTTGTCTTCTAGAATTCGGCTAATATGGTCTTCTTCCAATCTTATCTTTGCCTAAAGAATTTGATACTTCTTCAAGAATTGAGCCTACTGCAATCTAGGCCTAGTGGGTTGTTTCTTGTTTATTATTTTTAATTATTAGAAAATCAGCACAGAAATCATATGTGAGAGAGAAAAGGAATACGTTTGGTGGATGTGCAGTCAGGTGTGGGGGAAGGGGGTATCTGTGCTGCACTTGCTAAAACATCCCTTCCCCCTGAAGGAGCAGCCACAGGACAGACAGTATAGTATAGAATAGAGTTTATTCAGGGCATAGGGAGGGGAGTTGAGAGAGTAGTAGTAGTAGAGAAAGAGAGAGAGAGAGAGAGAGAGAGAGAGAGAGAGAGAGAGAGAGAGAGAGAGAGAGAGAGAGAGAAAGAGAGAATATAGTAGAAGCCTGCCATGAGCAAGTGGAGAGAGAGGGGGAGGGGAATGGGGAGAGAGGGAGAGCAGGACGAGAGGGCTAACACTCATTTATAGTGAGCCAGACATATTTGGCTATTGCCAGGTAACTGTGGAGTGAGGTCTAGACAAAATGCTAACAATTGTTATTTTGTTTTGCTTGTAAAGGAAGTAGATAAAGAGTTATCAACTAACCAGATATTCATTCAAACTTACCATTAAAAGAAATTTAGCAATCCTTTTAGAAAGGTATACTCCCCAAATGAAAAAGTCTTTATCATACAAGAGCAGAAATTGGTATTGTAACTTTATAGGTTAGTCTGATAATTTTCAGATCTTTGATCATATCAGCCTTCATCTGAGTGTTTTTAATTTCTCAAGACAAAAATGAGTATCTACATATTTTTGAGAGTCAATAATTACAAAACTTGCTTGTAAAATGTGAGACAGTATACCATGGACAGATACTTTGAACTGTTATACGAAGTGAACCCCTTGGGCAGAGATTTTATTACAAACTTCTCAATCCACAATTGATATCAGTATTTCTCAGGCTGCAACTCAAAGGATGAAGTGCTGGGGGCAACACAATATACAGCACAGAAAATAGTCTGTCTGTTATTGATGCTGTATTTGAGGGTGGCTTCAGATAGACAAAGCAAGAAGTAGTAAGGAAAACACTGAAAATAGTGAGGTGAGGGAGGCAGATGGCAAATGCTTTGGACTGACCTTTAGTGGTAGGAATTTCCAGCACAGTGGAGAAAATGTAAAAGTAAGAGAGCACAGCACAGATGATACATACCATGCCCAGACAAAGACAATTCCAAGACTTGTATAAATAACTGCAAGTGTATCAGAGCAGGAAATCCTTAACAATGAGGGAACATCACAGAAAAACTTTGGATCACAAGGGCCACAGAAAGGCATGGAAAACATGCCAGCTATGTATAAAGCTCCAAAGAGTACCCCAGTATCCCAGGAAACACCCACCATCAGCACAACACTACTCATGATGGCCTCATAGTGAAGGGGAGAGCAGATGGCAACATAGCGGTCATATGACATTGCTGTTAGGACAATTACTTCCCCAGATGCAAAAGAGGCCATTAAAAATACTTAGAGCACACAACCCAGGATAGAAATTGAATTATTACAAGTTATGCTATTGATAAATAAATTTGGAATTGGAAAAGAAATAAAGAAGACATCCAACAGGGACAAATTCTTCAGGAATAAGTACATGGATGTTTGCGTGTTCAGATCCAGAGTAATGAGAGTGATAATGAGGAGGTTACTCATTGTGACTGCTAGGTACATTACAAGGAAGAACAGCCCACATACAGTCTGTAGTTCAGGAACATCTGAGAATCCCATAAGGATGAACCCTGTTATTTAAGTGACATTGGGCATGCTAGAGTCTTCCACATCCTATAAGGTATGAAAAGTAAGCAAAAATTAACACATTGGTGCACAGGAACGCTAGGTGGAAATGGACTCAGGATACTACCTAGATAATACAAAATTGTTACAGTCCCCATTTTATCATTCTATAAGGTACAACTTTTATTGGACACATAAGTTGTACTAATTTACCATTTATAACTATTGTACCATGTTTTAATATAAATTTTTAGAAAAATTATGAATTATATGTCATCTTTTCTTAATTGAATTGACTCTTTCCTTGTTATTACAGTCATTCAGTGGGCCACAAACAGCAGAATAAAACCTTCAAGTCTCTCCCTACACTATTTTATTTCCTTTGTCTTAGTCTTGGTTCAGAGCACTGATGTGCTTTGTATGGTCACACTTATCACTTAACAAGAGTTTGTCTAATGTTAATAATTGTCTGTTTTATACCTGCAATGTTTTCAAAATATTGCTCATTGCCACATTTTATCGTGTTTTCTGGACCCTTTAAGTAGAACCTAGATTTCTTCTTTTGTTGGCTCAATTTTGCTCGGACAAAAGCTTTTTTCACATATATTTCTCAGTGATGAGCCTGTGCCCCTAAGCAGAATAATCATTACCTAGGTATCAATGTGTCTGCTTCCAGACTAATATCTAAAAGATAAAAACCTTGCTGTGCTAAAGATCATTCCACTTCCTTGCAGAAACAGTTTTCTCTAGATTTATCCCTGTTCATCCTTAGCAATTTTAATCTTACTGATAAGATTCATTATATTCAGAACAGTGCTAACAGTCAACAAAGTCAGTTTGACCAGGAATGGGTGAGATAAATAGCTCTTATCCTTTTTTATAATCATCTATGACTTTTTCTTCCCACTTCCAAATACATAGTTATATTTCTACATTTACCAAATTCCTTCCCTGACTTTTACATTTGTTTTTTATTTATTTGTGTGATCATTGACCACTTCTAATTAACTGGATCTCTCTAAAATCTGTGCCATAAGATTTCCAATACAAAACAATTTAAATTCCCTTGCTTAAGAATATAATACTATCCATCACTTTAAATTTATATGTAAAATAAGCATGTTTTGTAATTGTAAACTCTCAGTTGTAGTTATAGTTATATTAAATATTTAAGCATTTACAAATAAGTATCTCTGCCATCATGAATGTAAACAAGGTAAAAAAGCATAAATTTTTTTGTTTAACATTTATATCATCTTAAATTTATAAATTCTTAAAATATTGAAGATATCAATGAGTTTGCTAAGAGATGAGAGTGGAAGCATCCTTGGAAATGGGAGTTATGAATTTTCTCTGTGAAGAGCATTTGCATGTGTGTGTGTGTGTGTGTCTGTGTGTGTGTGTGTGTGTGTTAAAATCTGTTTCCCCTTCTAGCTCCTGCTTCCAGAATGACAATTCTGTTATTAATTATTTATTATTAAATGCCTAGGCCATAAGATTTAGCTCATTCCCTGGTTAACTCATAATTTTTTTTTTGGCTGCCCTCTCTCTCCATATCTTTTCAATATAGTACTTGAAGTTCTAGCTAGAGCAATTAGACAACAAAAAGAGGTCAAAGGGATACAAATTGGAAAGGAAGAAGTCAAACTATCACTATTTGCAGACGATATGATAGTATACTTAAGCGACCAAAGAACTCCACCAGAGAACTCCTACAGCTGATAAACGACTTCAGCAAAGTGGCCGGATATAAAATCAACTCAAGCAAGTCAGAAGCCTTCCTATACTCAAAGGATAAGCAGGCTGAGAAAGAAGTAAGAGAAATAATACCCTTCACAATAGCCAAAAACCATATTAAGTATCTTGGCGTGACTCTAACCAAACAAGTGAAAGATCTGTATGACAAGAACTTCAAGTCTCTGAAGAGAGAAATTGAAGAAGACCTCAGAAGATGGAAAAATCTGCCATGCTCATGGATTGGCAGGATTAATATAGTAAAAATGAGCATCTTACCAAAAGTAATACACAGATTCAATGCAATCCCCATCAAAATCCCAACTCAATTCTTCATAGAGTTAGAAAGAGCAATTCAAAAATTCATCTGGAATAACAGAAAACCCAGAATAGCTAAAACTATTCTCAAGAGTAAAAGAACCTCTGGGGGAATCAGTATCCCGGACCTCAAGCTGTACTACAGAGCAATAGTGTTAAAAACCGCATGGTATTGGTACAGTGACAGACATGTAGATCAATGGAACAGAACTGAAGACCCAGAAATGAATCCACACTCCTATGGTCACTTGATCTTTGACAAAGGAGCTAAAACCATCCAGTGGAAAAAAGATAGCCTTTTCAACAAATGGTGCTGGCTCAGCTGGAGGTCAACATGCAGAAGAATGCAAATTGACCCATTCTTATCTCCTTGTACTAAGCTCAATTCTAAGTGGATCAAAGATCTCCACATAAAACCAGACACACTGAAACTAATAGAAGGGAAACTAGGGAAGAACCTTGAACATATGGGCACAGGGGAGAATTTCCTGAACAGAATTCCAATAGCTTATGCTCTAAGATCAAGAATAGACAAATGGGACCTCATTAAATTACAAAGTTTTTGCAAGGCAAAAGACACTGTCAAAAAGACAAAACGGCAACCAACTAACTGGGAAATGATCTTTACCAACCTTACATCCGACAGAGGGCTAATATCCAATATATACAAAGAACGCAAGAAGTTAAACTCCAGAGAGGCAAGTAACCCTATTAAAAAATGGGGTACAGAGCTAAACAAAGTGTTCTCACCTGAAGAATATCTAATGGCTGAGAAGCACCTAAAGAGATGTTCATCATCCTTAGTCATTAGGGAAATGCAAATCAAAACAACCCTGAGACTCCATCTCACACCAGTCAGGATGGCTAAGATCAAAAACACAGGAGACAGCAGTTGTTGGCAAGGATGTAGAGAAAGAGGAACACTCCTCCAGTGCTGGTGGAATTGCAGGCTGGTACAACCACTCTGGAAAGCAGTCTGGCGGTTCCTCAGAAAACTGGGCATGACACTCCCGGAGGATCCAGCTATACCACTCCTGGGCATATACCCAGAGGCTTTACCTGCATGCAATAAGGACACATGCTCCACTATGTTCATAGCAGCCTTATTTATAATAGCCAGAAGCTGGAAAGAACCCAGATGTCCCTCAACGGAGGAATGGATTCAGAAGATGTGGTATATCTACACAATGGAATACTACTCTGCAATTAAAAACAATGAATTCACGAAATTCCTAGGCAAATGGTCAGATCTTGAAAATATCATCCTTAGTGAGGTAACCCAATCACAAAAGAACACACATGGTATGCAGTCACTGATAAGCGGATATTGACCCAGAATCTCGGAATACCCTAGACACAATCCGCATATCAATAGATTTCTAAGAAGATGGAAGGAGAGACCCCTGGTCCTGGAAAGACTGAATGTAGGGGAACGCCAGGACAGAGTAACGAGAGGGGGTTGAATGGAGAAAAGAGGGAGGGAAGGGGGCTTATGGGACCTTCGGGGAGGGAGGAAACGGGAAAGGGGAAATGATTTGGAATGTAAATTAAAAAAAATGTTTTACTAATAAAAAAAATTTATTTAACCCATTCAAACTACTCTGTATCTACCACTTAGCTCCATCTCTCTCAGTTCCAGCCTTCTTCCTTGGATTCTCCCTCAAGGTCCCCTCCAGCATCTCCTTTGAATTTATCTCAAATCTTCTCGCATCTCCTTTTATTATCTCACTGTCTCAGAATCCTCTGTCTTCCTTTCAGTGTCCCACCTCCTATTTTCTGTCTCAGTTCATTAGCCATAAACTTTTTTTATTGACAGGTGGTACTTATAAGAGATTTTCTCTACATGTGTATACATGTACACTTATACAGATACATGTATGTAATAAATTAATAAACCAAAACAACAACAGAAAGTAGGCACTATATTTGAAAGAGAGAGGACAGGTATATGGGGTGGGGTTTAAAGTGTGGTATGGAAATGGAAAAATATTTTAATTAAATCATATCCTCAAAGAAGGTTTTGTAAAGAGAAAAGAGAAAAAAATGGTGAGTGGCTGGAGTCTTGGCTTACAAGAAGCACTTATTACTCTTGGAGACAATGTAAGTTCGTTTTCCAAAAGCTACACGATGGCTCACAATTATCTTGGACTCCCATTCCAAGGGATGTAACACCTATTTCTGGCTTTTATAGGCACCTGGCATGTACAGTGTACACAATCATAAATGCATAAAAACCACAAATATACATGAAATTAAAATAAGAAATATGTCTTCAAGAAAGAAAATACTTAAATTAGGAAACTTTTTGAGTCACATACATGCATTTGAAGTATGGACATGTCAAAATTTCTTTGTGTTATCGTTGTAAAGAGACCACCATATCAAAATATATCATATAATCGCACTTTCATATTTCTCCTTAACATACAATCTTATGATCACTTGTGGGTAAGATCCAACATATGCTGATATCCTGCTGATTCAAACTCTATCTGTAAGTACATTACTGGTTACTACATTTAGGTTTCGATTTACTCCTTATTGAAAATGAATACAATGTTAAATTAATTCAGAATTCTCAAATACCGGGAACATGGATTAGTCATCAGACGTGTAAAAAGGACTTCCAACAGATACAGCTAAAAAGGAAAAAATAATCATAAACATTAGCATTCAGATTACTGAAGGATCATATAAAAGTTTTTAAAGTTTATAATTATGACCTGATAATTTTAGCCTTTGATAAGACTCAAACATAGGTGTTAAACTTTACCATTTCTTAATATACCGTAAAGCAAATACAAATAAGAAAATCATTTATCATGTTTTAAATTACGTTTATGTTTTCCTTTGAAACACCATGTAATCCACAGGTCTGTAATAGCCCTTTTTAAGGCATCTGAGTACAACCTTAAAACCCGCCAAAGGAGAATCTTTCTTAATAACCTTCTGTATTATTTACTTTTCTTTTAAGATACTTAGTTTTAAGATAATTGGCATTTTCTGTAGGAAGGAATGATCATTCCCCAGAAAATAGAAAAGTCATGGAGAAATTGGCTCACCCTTTCCCCAGGATCATATTAAACTAAATACATATTATTTGGCTCATGATTTAAGCATAGGAATCATGCACCTGGCATAGAAAGAAGTGTTGTCCATACTAAGTGTCACATTCAATCTGAAATTACGAAGACACATGCCAAGACAATGCTGATAACCTGCTCACCCTTTCCTCTTTATTCAGTTAAGGACCATATTCAACACAGTGGTAACCTGACACTCAAAGTCTACTTTTAAGGTCATTCACTGGAATTTAAAGACCATCATGAATATGTCAAGAAGTTTCTTTCTTATGCCATTTTATATCACATTCAGTTGAAAATTACTGTAAATCTTGATGCTTCATTTTTTGCCAACTTGATACCCAAATGTATAATGCTTGCACAATATCATACCACTCCTGGTGTATAAACTTTCATATTCATTTCACAATGCAAAATTCACTTTGTCTTTTAAGGTCTGTAAAGTTTTATCAGCATGATTGTTCTTCAGGAGTCTTCTTTTCAAATTTCATTTGAAACTTAGGATGACCCATGAACTCTGAGCCTTTTTAAAATCAAAATATAAATTATAAATTGTAAATACACAATTGCACAGTATAAGCATTTCCACTAAAAGGTATGGTATTTCATAGCACAAGAAGAAAATAGTTTGAAACAAAACTAAAACATTAAAAAAACATCAAATGCTGCAACTCCATGTCTGATATTTGAGATTTATGATGGTATCATGTGGGCTTCAATAACCTTAGGCAGCTCCACAGCTCTACTGCTGCCTCCCCCTCACTGCCATCCTTATTGAAGCTGGACCATCTCTGCACTGACAGCTTTCTATGGTAGATGATCCAGAGTCCTGGCATCACCAAAATTATAAAGTTCCCACTGCAACTTGGGATTCATTTCCTTATTGCATGCAATGACCAATCAGGGGCTTCTTGTGGGAAATTTTACCCTGCCACACATTCTCTAGTTTCAGCAGCCTGTAAGAACTTTGGTGTCAGCCTCTATATTTCCTTCAATATAGAATATTTGCTGACTGCAAAACCAGTTCCACATGGTTGAGTCTTCCAAGTTAGCCTAGCATGTGATCAAGATGTAGCCAACAATCTTAGATGACAGTTATAGTACGAGTCTAGGGTATTGATGATAACCTCTTCGAAAAACTTTCCTCGATGGCTATGTGTGAGCAGGGAGCCCATTAGCATTCTTACTTTTAGTTGTTACATTTGAAGGGAGTTTGCATTTAAATAATTTGGAGACTTTGATAAGAAGGTTTTGTCATTGGATCAATCTTCCTGTTGTCTGGGTTGCAACTTGTGCTCCTTCCTTAGTTAGAGTCATTTATTAAGGAATTATAAACTATTTGTCTATATGACATTTATCTAAAACTTTTACCTTGTTTATAATTCTTTCCTAAATAAACTGTTCATTGGCCAGAATTTCAGAAGATTAAATGAATAGCCATCTAATCATGTGAAAAGTATGAACTATTTAATTCTTCAAGGTCAACTGGCCAGTACCTGGTTATCACACAGAGGTGATTGGCACTTTGAGCATTCCTGTGATGTGAGGGGCATTTAGGAAAATGACATGAGGAGTGATTCTTAAAGAAGTACATCCAAGCTCTTATGCATGCATAGAAGAGGAGAGGGTTTTTTGGCATAAGCATGAGGAGTATATGCAATTACTAGTGTGGAGAAAAACATGACCAGTGCATGAGGACAGTATTCTCCAGAGCAAGTTTACTTAGGTGAGTAAAGGAAAAAGTTTAGTACTGTGGTTTGCACCTATAATTATAGCTCCTGGAAAGCTGAGGTAAAGTAATTGCCACCCTGGGATATACAGAGAGTTCTAGGACAGCCATGGCTACAATGCAGGAATTTTGTTTGAAACAATAATAGTGGTAGTACGGGCAGTGGTGGCGCACACCTTTAATCCCAGCACTTGGGAGGCAGAGGCAGGAGGATTTCTGAGTTCGAGGCCGGCCTGGCCTACAGAGTGAGTTCCAGGACAGCCAGGGCTACACAGAGAAACCCTGTCTCAAAAAAAAAAAACCAAAAAAAAAAAAATAATAGTGGTAGTAGCAGTTGTTCTAGTAGTAGTAGTAGTAGTAGTAGTAGTAGTAGTAGTAGTAGTAGTTGTAGTGGTGGTCCTAATAAAATATCTGTTAACTTATTACAGTTTTTCTAGGTCATAAACAGAATTTTGGTTTACATTATTATAAAAATACTGATATTTGAGCTTTAAATGAGGAAAAAAATGTTTTAAATGTTATTATGTAATTTTCTTTCTGGTTGTGGTGTAGAGCACACTTTGGAAAAAGATTCTAGAGGAAAGAAAATCACCCCTGAGGAAAATGTTTTTACCTAAATTGTAGACACGAAAACTTCACATTCTAGCATTCTTGTAATAATGGAGATACAATAGAAAAGAGTATGGTAGTAAAATCAGAATTAGTTTTTCTTGTATATTAATAGTGACTCAATGATAATAAGAACTTGATAGCTTTACTTTTCTTAAGGGGAATGGAAATAAATGAGTTTAGAAATTAAGTTTGTATAGCCCACAATTCAAGTTTCAAGATAAAACTGAGGATATTGGCACATGTTTAAATTGAAATTCAGCACACTAGTGCTTCAAAAAACAGATGCCAACAAATGTATTAATCAAAATAGAAATAGTATTATTGATTTTGGCAAATGAACATGTCTTAGGGTTTCCTTTGCTGTGAAAAGACACGATGAATAAAGATGACCAAAGCAACTTTTTTTTTGTAATTCTGTAAAATATATATTGCATTTATATACAATAATTATACAACATAATTATATATGTTAATATTATAATACATGAAATAGTACATATAATATATGTTACACTATATATTAGGGGAAGAAGATAAAGTTAAGAAGTTTGGGGGAAATTTTTTCTTTTGTTTATTTGGTTATTTTATTTATTGACATTTCAAATGTTATCCCCATTCCCAGTTTCCCTTCCACAAACACTCTATCCACTCACCCCCCCACTTTCCTCTATGAGGGTGCTCCCCCACCCACCCACCCACTCCTACCTAAGCGCCCTAGCATTTCCCTACCCTGGGTCATTGAGCATCCACGGGACCAAGGTGCTCTTCTCCCAGTCATGCCCGATAAGGTAATCCTATGCTACATATCCAGCTGGAGCCATGGGTCCCCTCACATGTGCTCTGTTTAATAGTTTATTCCCTGGGAGATTTTGGGGGTCTGGTTGGTTCTTGTTGTTGTTTTTCCTATGGGGTTGCAAACCCTTCAGCTACCTCAGTCCTTGCCCTCTCTATTGGTGTCAGCGCACTAAGTCCAATGTTTGGCTTTTTTTCTAAACATTTATTATATATATATGAGTATGCTGTAGCTGTCTTCAGACATCAGAAAAGGCCATCATATTCCATTACAGATTGCAAGCCAGTATGTGGTTGCAGGGAATTGGAAGAGTAGTCAGTGCTTTTAACGATGAAGCCATCTTTCCAACCCTCCAAGGAACCTTTTATAAAAGAAAAGATTTACAATGTCTGAGGTTCAATCTATTATCACTATGGTGGGAATCATAGCAGCATGCAGGTAGACATTGTCCTGGAGGAGCAAAGAATTCTATATTATTATCCAAAGGCAGAAAGAAGGAGTCTGCCATCCGCCATCAGATAGGAAATGGTCTTTACACTGGGCAGAACTTGAGCATAGAACCTCATAATCCATACCCACAGTGACACACTTTCTGAAATAAGGCCAAAGCTACTCCAACAAGGCCCATACTTTTGAATAGTGCCACTTCCATGGCTCAAACATATTCAAGCCACCACGATACACAACAGGAGAATATACTACTAATAATGTATTTACATCATTTAATTAGGAAGTTACATAAATATTTACAAATGGTAAACATAACCACATTTCACTTGGTTTTGTCTATACAAATGAGTCAACAGAGAACGCAGACCTAACATCGAAGGGAATAAATGACATATTATACTTCAGTCAAATATGAATGTCCATGCCTTAGAACATGGAATCAGGCTATCTCATATATATAAGTCATTCTGTGAAGTTAAACAGTTACAGAAGAAAATACAGTTGCAAATAAAATCATGTTTCCAAAATATGTTCATGGAAATTCTAGTTAAGCGAGTTACAGAAAAACAGGGAGATTTCAAATTTCCAATATATAATTAGATGTCATCTATAGAAGTGGGTTATAGAAGATAATCACTACAATCAATAAAATAAGTAAATTTCTCTTAAATGGGATAGCATGCAGAGATAACTTTGAATATTTCAGAATGTATTATCAAGATGGTTTGCATATAACTGTCATATTTTTCTGAATAATTAAATGTTTGAAAACCTAATAGTACTTTTTGGCTCAATGATCACACTTACATGTAAAGATTATTTTGACAAAAGTTGACACAAATATATGAATATTTAGTAGGCATGGATACTTACTGTAAAGATTTAGGCCTGGTTGATCAAATACAAGTAACTGTTGGCACTTCAGCCTTAAAGGTGGTATTCAGAACATGCCTACAAGGATCAGGAAACACTGAAAGAGGTGATGGAAAGAATGTAAGAGCCAAGATATAAGGAAGAGGCCATGGGATTCTCTCTTATGAGTATGAAAAAAAAATGGCATTCATGATCTCAGCATATTCTGTTGCTTGTACAAAGCATACCCAATATTCAACCTCTAAATATTCACAAACTAGGGAAGGGTTTATGAGGGCTGAAAACTCCCAAGAAAGCTATTGACAGTTGAGAGCTGAAAGGAAAAGGATTGTCATTGTCATTAGTTGAGTAGCCACTGTTCCATGTCTCAGTGAAAAGTTCCATATCCATGTTCAGAAAGAGGTCCTGAATTATCCCACTGGGTCACAGAGCAAAAAGACATGAAATGGAGACTTTCTCAGTCAAGGGATGGGTAAGGGATAAGATGTATGGATGAGAGTGTGAATGTTAGCAGATATATTATACACATTTATAAAATGATAATGAATAAAAACAAAGCAGAAACCATTTTTCTTGTAATTTCTATGTATCCCACATTGAGTTTATATTTGAGTTCAAGAAAAATCTCAAACATTATCATGTGGAACAAGCTGTCAATTCATTACATTCTATCAGTTGCCTAAAATTGTGGCTTTCAAGAATCACTCTGAATAAGCAGTCAACAAGTGAATTGTTACACTATACTTTCTCACTCTTTGTCTAGACTGGTAATGTTCATTCTATGTTATGATGTTGCTCAGTGAAGATTCTCTCAGTTAGAAGCTACAACACTAGGGGAGGCATTTCACATAAACACTAACTATAAGGATAATTGTGATTTACTTCTTCTATCACCTTTCTATCTCTTTTATTCCTAAAAACCACTAAAATAAATTAAAACCATAAAGCTTCTTAATTTAAAAAGAAGAGTCAAATAAAATAACACAAAACTTTCAGCCCCTTTTTTATCCCTTTTAGAATCAGATTGGGTTTTTTTTTCTTTTTATTTTGAGAAAGAAGTATGCTATGTTGCATGAAGTCATGACTCTCTTTCCTCAGTATACTGAGAACCTAATACTGAGGATATCTAACACTTGATTCAATTTTAACTGCACTTATTATCCATTTGAATATTGTGTAAGAATCTAAGAGATTTAATGGTTACTTAACTTTGTTAAATATAACATTCTTTAATTATCTCATTCTAAACATGTTGGATGTTGTAATCGTGGTACTGTTGTATTTTAAGCTCTATTCATTTATTTACAATTTCACATTACCCAGAAATATCTCATGCTTATTTAATAATAATAATGTAGTAAAAATATAATTGTATAAATATCTACTATTGTAGTAATCTCAGTTGTGGGTTTTTTACCCTGTCTTTGATCATTCTGTTCCCAGATAATAGATACAAAACTTTTATATTTATGACAAGACTTTAAAGCACTAGACCTGAGCAGATATCTACCATCTAAATTACTAGTATCTATTTCCCTATCAATAACCCCAACTTATAACTTGCTATGTGCCATTTGGGTCCCTCCTTTCTAAAATTGGTCAGTGCTCATGGCCAGGATTTTATAACTCACCTACTCCATGGTGTCGTCTTCTTGCCTTAGATTCCAAGCATGTGAACCAAAATTCTGCCTACCTCTCTTCTGCTCAGCTATGAGCTATAGCCATCTTCATTCAACCAATAATTTTAAATTAAAAAGCACAGTTGCATAGCATCACTTGTTCTACTTTTTTTTAAAGATTTATTTATTTATTATATGCAAGTACACTGTAGCTGTCTTCAGACACTCCAAAAGAGGGCATCAGATCTCTTATATAGATGGTTGTGAACCACCATGTGGTTGCTGGGACTTGAACTCATGACCTTTGGAAGAGCAGTCAGTTCTCTTAACCGCTGAGCCATCTCTCCAGCCCCCACTTGTTCTACTTGAATATTTCCTTATTCTTGGGAACAACCAGATCTGGGTGCCAGTATTTAGCATTACAGTATGCTACAACAGAGCAAACTTCAATAATTCTCATGTTTATCTTAATAAAAAGTTATTTTCTTACAATAATAAAAACATACAGTAGGAACAACTATGAAACAATTATGAAAATTATAAGGTATTACTTAAACTTAAAGCTTAAACTCTGTATTTGACAATTCAAAAGAGATTATTTTATTATCACTCTTATCCTGATAAGTTCAGAGTTCTGCATCTAAGTCAATTTTTATTCTAATTTGCTTTATTAACTTAAAAATATTTTCTTGTGACAAAACATTATTACTATTATTATTATTATTAAATCTTTTTATTATAGTCCAGTCATTATCCCCTTCCCTGTCTGCCTTCCAACTGTTCCTGATCCCATACCTTCTCCCCTGTCTCCTAGAGGATGTTCCCACCCCCATACCCTCACTGCACCAGACCTTCCCAATCCCTGGGGCCTAAAGTCTCCTGAGGGTTAGGTGCACCTTCTTTCACCGAGGCCAGACCAGGCAGTCTTCTGCTGTATATGTGTAAGGGGCCTCATAGCACCTGGTGTATGCTGTTTGGTTTGTGGCTCAGTGTCAGAGATCTGGGGACCCAGGTTAGTTGAGACTGCTGGTCTTATAGGGTCGCCCTCCTCCTCAGATTCTTCCAGGTTTTCCTAATTCTGTCACAGGGGGCCCAGCTTCTGTCCTTTGGTTGGGTGTAAGTATCTGCATCTGACTCTTTCAGTTGTATGTTGGGTCTGTTGGAAGGCAGCCATGGTAGGATCCTGTCTGAAAGCATACCATTGCATCAGTAATAGTGTCAGGCCTTGGAGCTTCCCCTTGGAGCCATGGATAACACCATGCATACTCTCTGGTTGGTGTTTTTGTCCCCGGGAGCTCTGGAAGTACGGGGTAGCTCATATTGTTGTTCCTCCTATGATGCTGCAAACTCCTTCAGATCCTTGGGTCCTTTCTCTAGCTCCCCCATTGGAGACCCTGTGCTCAGTTCAATGGCTGGCTGAGAGTGTCCCCCTCTGTATTTGTCATGCACTAGCAGAACCACCCAGGTGACAGCTATATCTGGCTCCAGTCAGCAAGTACTTGTTGGCATAGATAATAGTGTCTGGGTTTTGTAACTGTATATGGGATGGATCACTAGGTGGGGCAGTCTCTGGATGGTCTTTCCCTCAGACTCTGTTCCCACTTTGTCTCTGTATCTCCTCCTGTGGGTATTTTGTTCCCCCTTCTAAGAAGGACCAGAGTATCTATACTTTATTCTTCCTTCTTCTTGGGCATCATTTGATATTTGTGTCTTGAGTATTTCGAGTTTCTGGGCTAATATCCACTTATCAGTGAGTGTATACCATGTGTGTTCTTTTGTGACTGTGTTACCTCACTTAGGATGATATTTTCCAGTTCCTCCTATCTGCCTAAGAATTTCATGAAATCATTGCTTTCAATGGCTGAGTAGTATTCTATTGTGTAAATATACTACTTTTTCTGTATCCGTTCTGTAACCATTTCTTAATATAGAATAAAGCAAATACAAATAAGAAAATCATTCACCATGTTTTAAATTACATTTAGATTTTTGTTGAAACATTATGTAATCTAAAACTTTATAAAAGACCTTTTTAAGGCCTTTGGCTGTAACCTTAATACTTCCCAAAGGAAAAATCTTTCTTAATAGCCTTCCTTATTATTTACTTTTCTCTTAAGACAATTAGTGTTACAATAATTGGTACTTTCTGTAGGAAGGGCTGATCATTACCCAGAAAATACATAGAAAACAATCATGAAGAAATGGCTCACAATTTCCCCAGGATCATGTTAAACTAAATATATATTCTCTTTATTAAGGGTCAAAATGCTTGGCCCTGTGGACAGTAGAAGAGCAGAGATTTTCACAACATAGGAACTAAGATTGTTGTTCCAAATAACTTTATTAATTGCCAATGCTATTGTCAGGGCTCTTTAATTTATGGCTACAGAAATGCAGCCTTAGATATTTCAGCCTGAACAATTTTTTTCTCTAAAAACCAAAAACATTAACTTACAAACTATAAATTAGAACAGTATGGAAAAGCCTTAGTCTGTTGTCTAAGAACTACAAAACAGAAATAAAAAGAATACTGGCTTGGTATCATATAAAAATTAAAGTATTTGATAGAATAAAAGAAAAGAGATAGGCTTCAGTAGAAAGAAATTCTGGCAGTTTCATGAAAGGAGTAGATACCAGCAGAAAGCAGAAAGCATGCACAGTTGGTAAGATTTGTGTCAGAAGAGGGTTATAATTTGTTTAGTGAATACTGAGTTGATAATTATGTTTAATGAGAAAGAAACAGAAATAGGGTTGACATTCAACAAAACATATTGACCCTTTAAACATTATTTTTGTTGTTTAGCAAGAAATCATTGTTTCATATATTTTGAGGAAGATAATGAAACCATGAGCTCTTTTTTAATTTTGTGAAAGATGTATTGCTATATATCAATCACAATGCTTACTTTTCCCTACTTCTTTTTCCCACAGAGCTACTCTCTAGAATTCTGCCTTTTCTTTCTATTATTTTTCTTTCTAAAATTCACACATTTGAGGGAACAGTGATAAATGTATTTATTCTCCCTTTGACTTACTTTGTCAAACATGTCTTTATCAGCCAGAAGACCAATAACAGACTCAATAGAGGATCCAATTCAAGTCTAATTTGGTGAGCCAATGAATATGCTAAGACAACAAGAGGACAACTGTTGAGGCATTACTTTTTTATGTATGGATTAATTAAAACTATTGCATCATCAAATCATCCCAAACTAGAATAACTAAAAAACTTCACTAATGAGGTGTTATGGAGTCCCACATTTGATTAACCTTTCACCCCCTGTATGGTAGGCACTTTGCCTAAGACCATGAGAAGCAAAGGGTCAGAGGGCATCATGGATGGAATCCCACATTACAAACTTTGATTTCTCTGCCCCCTCTTTCTTCTAGAAAGTGTTAATAACACTATTACCAATACCTAGACCTAGAAGTCACTATATTAGCTCAGATAAATTTGTTGCCAAGGCCAAAATGACAATCAATATGTAAGTCACCACAATATGCTCTGTTTGATAGTGGTTGGTAAACATATCAAAATCTGATGAAACTGTGTTGTGGATGGGTCTGGTGCTGTTCTTGTGAACCCATCCCCTAAAGAATAAAGGAGCCAATCACAGGGGGAGTAGGCAGGACTTCCAGGTTGGACAGGGATAGCGAGGAAGAAGAGGGGAGTTCCTTTTGGAACCAGGACAGCAGAGGGAAAAGATGTAGCTGTTAGAGTTTCCTGGTATCATGGAGGATCTGCAAGGATTTGCCACTGAAAGAATCAGATTTTAATAAGGCTTACAAGATAAGGTTTTAGTTGTTTCACTCAGAGATTGAGTTACCATTGTTTTGGAACTAAACTTGTGTTGCATTTTCCTTCATGCGGTGGCTCATCTGGGTTCAAGAGAGAAAAGTATAGCAACAAAGCATGGGTTTGTCAGTTGTACACTACAAAGGCCATGGGTATTTGAAGAACAGCAATGGCATGGTAGTGCTGCAACAGATGGTAAACCAATGTGCTGGCTGGGCATGAATCCACTAGAAATTTAAGATTATTAGCCTGAGTGTTAGAGTTTTATTTTATTTCCTTTTTTTAAGTGAGTAGCTGGGTAGCACTGAGATGAGTCACATGGGGATTAAATTATAGAAAACAGGTTCTGAGGTCCCTTGTTGTGGGGAATGCTGGCTGCACTAGGCAGAGAGCTTAACGAGTAAAAAGTACCTGCTTCCTTTATAGGCAGATATTAGTGAAAGTTTGAATTAATTGCTTTAAAGATGTTATAAAGATATATTGCTCTAATACTCTTACAGGATACTTAAATTCAGTCTAACATTGGCTCCATGGGAATTCTGGGAAAAGATGTAAAGCAGGTTTAAATCCTGCTTTGAATAGCTGCCTGCTTATACTTAGATATAGATAGATATGTGAATCAATTGTGTTAAGATGGTATAAAGATATAGTACTCTAATACTCCTCACAGGACACTCATATTCTGTCTAATGTGGGCTCCACGTCAATATGTGTTTTATATCCTCTTGGCAACATAGGAAATGCCTATGTATAAGCATATAAAGTATTTTAGTTTACTTCATTTGTTACAGATTTTTCACCTGTGGTTTGGAACTAGGATAGGGAAAATTAGTCACAGACTTCAAGTAGAAATGGCAGTGAACAGGTATTAATAAAATAAATGTCTGTGGCTTCAGGCAGAAAGTTGAACAGATAGATGGTATAACAAGTTGGCTGCTCTAGACAGAGATCCGAACCATAAGGTGGTATAAGATTGCTTTACTTGCCTTTCGGGATACTCATATTCTGTCCAATGTGGGCTCAACATCAATATATATATTTTATATTCTCTAGGCAACATATGAAAGGCCTAAGATAGGCACATACAGTATTTTAGTTTACTTCATTTGTTTTGGATTGTTTTAATTTGGACTATGATAGGGGATATTAGTCACTGACTCCAGAGTAGAGACTGCAGTGATAATTATTGCTGGCTTTGAATGGGTATTAATTATCTATGTCTGTGGCTCTAGGTAGAGTTCAACAGACAGATATTATACAGGTATTAATAAACTATGTCTATGACTCTGGGCAGAGAGCAAATGCGAAGGTGATATATATGGTTTAACCAGCTACAGAAAGCTCATATTCTGCTAATGTGGTCTTAACGGGAAGAATGTCTTCTCTGCTTGGCAAGATAGGAAAGGTTTAGTATAAACACATACAGTATCTTAGTTTACTTAATTTGCTTTAGATTGTTTTAATTTTCAAAATGGGTATGAAGTTGAGCTTTGTGGTTATATTATTCCTCTTGTCATAATGAAAGTTCTTTAGGTTACTGGGTCAAGGATATGCTGATTTGGGAAAAAGTGTTTGTCTTTGTGTTTTTAGAAAAGGTGATTAAGGTATTTACATCTTCCAGAGTTAAATGGATCAGATTTGACAGAGGGAGACCCCCTGAAGAAGTAGATTCCATAGAATCAAACAAAAATGGTTATCTTGATGATATTAAAAGACTGTTTTGAGATTTGTATATTGCAGGATATATAGCCTTGGTGAAGATCCCCTTGAACTCCAGATGTCTTAGACTTTCGGTTGGGTCCAGTCAAGACACAGACATCATTGACTAAATCAATCAATGGTGTAGCCTTCTTAAGATCAACCAACTCAATTTTCCCTCCCCTCCCCCATACCTTAAAAAGATCTCAATGCCCATATTCTGCTTGAAGAACTTATAAAGAATCATTGTCCCAGTTCCCTGGGCTTTGGGGCTGGAGAAGGTTATTAATTGGTGTTCTTTCTAGGGAATGTAGAAGTGATAATATTGCAATAGGGAGGAATAGCTAGAATTGATTCCATAGCCATAATCTCATTTGGTAGAAATCTCTTTAATTGTTACTAAGATAAAGTCATAATTTCTTAAATGGTACATAATTTATTTTGATGCAAAGTCATTGGTATGTATTTCTTCTATTAACACAAAAATTTGTAAGTACCAGAATTAGACCCATTCCTTTTATCTGTTATTTCAACCTGATCTGAGATGTTTAAGCCTGTGAGTTTAGGGCCAAATAGCAAATTCATGGCTTTGAGTTAATTGTTAGGGTGTTTTCAAGATTTTAATTAGAAATAGCTGAGAATACTTAATTGATGACAGTCCAGATTACTTTACACAGATAGTTGGTTTTCAAAAATGTCAGAAATCCACAGAATGTGACATTTAATGTCATTTATTCACTTGTTGATGAGACTAGTCTGCTCCTGACAGCTTTCCCTGTCTTGGACTCAAAGAAGATATTGAGCATCTAATGCATTACTCCAGTTGTGATGAGACAGTCACTAGGAAAGAATTGCCTCTTTTCATCTACAGACATAATACTGTCCAAAGGAAGGACACAATTACAGGTTTAGGACAGCTTGGTTGTGTCGAGACAGAATAGGCTAGTCCTTAATATTTCTGTATCTCTAAGGTCTGTCAGATGATTCTGGCAAGAAGGCTGAAGGCTGATGCTCCAATGTTTTGGACAGGACATGGACTGTCCTGGTGATCAGTGACCTCTATAATTTGGCTAGGTTTTGGAAGCTGTGTTTGACTTCCTATATATTTTCAGTTTATCTCAGTCATTCTTGAATTTCTGATGCGGTTGAAGACTGGTAGTCTCATATCCAACACAAGTTGTTTAGCATTGAGAAAGATGATATAGATTTGAGAGGATGGTTTTCAAATGGCTTAGAATCTAAAGCCAGGACATGAGTCAAGTGTAGAATGATAAGTCATTTAATTTAGGATAGATGACAATGTTCTATCTTAATGACAATATTGATGGACTGTGTGTTAGGTTTTTCTATACCTTATAAATTACTAAATGGTAATAGTTGTGCTCTATGTTGAGAGAAAACTTTGTTTTTTATTAGAACAGAGAGGGGAAGTGTTCAGATGGGCCTAGTGCTGTTCTTGTGAACCCATCCCCTGAAGAGTAAAGAAGCCAATCACTGGGCAAGTAGGCAGGACTTCCAGGTTGGACAGAGGAAGAGAGGAAGCAGGGAAGAGTGAGTTCCTTTTGGAACCAGGACAGCAGAGGGGTAGGATGTAGCTGCTAGAGTTTCCTGATATCATGGCGGATCTGCAAGGATTTGCCAACGAAAAAATCAGATTTTAATAAGACTTATAAAATTAGGTTTTAGTTGTTATGCCCAGAGATTGAGTTACCATTGTTTTTTAACTAAGTTTGTGTTTCATTTTCCTTCATGCAGTGGCTCATTGGGTTCAAGAGAGAAAGGTATGTCTGCAAAGGATAGGTTTGCCAGATGTGCACCACACAGGGCATGGAGGATTTGAAGCAAAGGGTTGGCATGGTGGTGACCTGTCACTGGGAACCTAGCAAGATGAGTGGAGAGTTTCTGGAGCTCCGGGCCAGTGAATCTCCATGAGATAAAAACAGGTAGGCTATTTCCCTCCAGTGTATGGCCAGCCAGGTTGCTGGATCAGAGGCACAAGTGTGGGCATGTGCCGGTTCAACTTTTTAATATTTTCTGCAACAAACCTGCCCTATGTCAACATGCCAAAAATGTCCAATCCCTCAGTTTCACAATGGTAACAAAAAGGAAAGCATATTGTTTTATTATTATTATTATTATTATTATTATTACTATTACTATTATTATTACTCTTTATTATTATTATTACTCTTATTATTAATAATTTTTATTTGGCTATTTTATTTATTTACATTTCAGATGTTATAGCCTTTCCTGGTTTCCTATCTGCAAACCCCCATCTCATCCCCCTCCTCCTGCTTCTATGAGGGTGCTTCACCACCCACACATCCACTCCCACCTCACCATCCTAGCATTCCCCTACACTGGTGCATCTAGTCTTCACAGGACCAAGAGCCTCTTCTCCCATGATGCCAGATAAGGTCATCCTCTGCTACATATGCAGTTGTAGCCATGTGTCCCTTCAAGTGTATTCTTTGCTTGGTGGTATAATCCCTGGGAGCTCTGGGGTGTCTGGATGGTTGATATTGCTGTTCTTCCTATGGGATTGCAAACCCCTTCATGTCCTTCCATACTTCCTCTAACTCCTCTATTGGGGTCCCTGTTCTCAGTCCAATGGCTAGCTGCATGCATCCGGATCTGTATTGGTCAGGCTCTGGCAAAGCCTTTTAGGAGACAGCTATACCAGGCTCCTGTCACCAAGCACTTCTTGGCATCTGCAATAGTGTCTGGGTTTGGAGTCTATATATGGGATGGATCATCATGTAGGGCAGTCTCAGAATTTTCTTTCCTTCAGTCTCTGCTCCACACTTTGTCCCCATATTTTCTATAGCGAGGAGCAATTCTAGGTTAAATATTTGGAGATGAGTGGGTGGCCCAACCAGGGGGCTTGCCTAAACTCTGGATAAGTTTCTACAGGTTCTACCTCACATTTGTTGGGCATTTCAGCTAATCATGTCCCCTTTGGATCATAGAAGCCTCTTGCTTTCCTGGCATCTTGGACTTTCTGGTGGCTACCCCCAATCCCCCAGTGCTAAACATATCTATTCAATTTCCTGTCCCTCTGTATATCATACCTGTCTCCTCCCGTACTTGATTCTGCCCCCCTTTTTTCCCTACCCTTCCTCTTTTCCTCCCAAGTCCTACCCAACATCTACCTCCTGTGAGTATTTTGTTCCCTTATCTAAGAAGTACTGAAGAATCCACACTTTGGTCTTCCTTGGTCTTGTGCTCCATATAATCTGTAAATTGCATCCTGGGTATTCTGAGCTTTTGGGTTTATATTCACTTATACTCAGTACGTATCCTATGGGGTTTTTGTTGTTGTTGTTATTGTTGTTGTTGATTTGTGACTGGGTTACATCACTCAGGATGATATTTTCTTGTTCCATCCATTTACCTAGAATTTTTCCCCAGAATTCTGAGAATTGTATACACAATGAAATGTTATATCTATGTGTAAATATTTAAATACTAATGGAGAAATTTGGGCTATGAGCATCAGTCCATTGCTGGACCCCATTGTAGTGAGATGTCAAGTGAGGAGACCAGTTCCTGAAGAATTTTTTAAGTTACTATTTGAGAATTTCAGTTCATGTTGAAATGCTTATATACTTCTTGAAATTGTTTATAAAGATTATCAAATATTCATAACTTTCCTTTGCAGGCTGAACCTCAGTAAGGGCAGTTTCCTCAAGTTCTCTAGAGTGTTGAGCTCTCTTTCAGACCCCTGCATGAATAAGGGCTCTCTGTTTTGGATGGATTCGAGCATCAACCTGGAATCTGGCTGAGACATCTCATGTCAGGTTGACCAGTCTATGTGTGTCATACCATACTTTGATCTGAGCAAACCAGAAAGTTTTGTAGACCCAGATAAGTAGTTTGGTGGAAATTTATCTGCAGAGGTGACAGACCAGGCAACATTGTAATATTTTGCCTCCAGGATGTAGGTTTCAGATTCTTCTGAAGCATTAGGCAGTGATTGTTCAAAAGGAGTCCAGGGAACCTGGAATATCTCATGTGTACTCCTTGAAACCCCTCAATCACTGCACTCTTCCCCACTGTTTGTGGCT
The DNA here is from genome assembly GCA_036184795.1 of Tokudaia tokunoshimensis. Lineage (NCBI taxonomy): Eukaryota > Metazoa > Chordata > Mammalia > Rodentia > Muridae > Tokudaia > Tokudaia tokunoshimensis. The sequence goes on along the minus strand of BTHU01000001.1, from coordinate 60,944,330 downwards.
CTGAGAGGCCATATATCTTCAGTTCCTTTTCTTGGAATTTCACTGTGGCCTCCAGAAATGTTGTGGGGGATCTATCAGAGAATAGTACTTATACACAGATTTAATCCAATAGAAATTCTTTATTTGTCATGCAGAGACACTATACTGGATATTCTGAATCCCAGTGTGTATCTTTTAGACATTTTGGAGGTCTTTTAAGCACAAATACCATAATTTAGATGGACATACTTTAGTCAGCAAGAACAGTTAGCCAGAAGCAGAAGTACTGAAGCCAAAAAACAAGGTTAGTACATTTATAAACTTTCCGAGAAATAAGAACTTTGATAGATTATGTATTTATTTTTGTATGTAGGCAAGTGGTGGTGCCTACATGCTGAGTTTTATGGTCTGATTTTTACTTACATCATGGAGGCAGTTGTGCTAAGGTCCGGAATTCTGTTAGAACACAATGGTCATCAAAATGCTAAATACATTTATCCCTTCTATAAAACCCCAAAATCTCAACTATTTTAACATGTTCCAAAGCACATAAAGTCTACTTTAAATCTCAAAACACTCTTAAATATGAATACTTGTAATTTAAAAAAAATCAATAAACTATCATACAACATAACCATTCCCATTTCAAAAGGGGAAGGAGGAGATAAACTATGATAGACAAAAGAAAACTCAAATCCCAAACAGAAAACACCAAATCAATGGGGTCCACATCTACATCTGGAGCACTTTAGTGGCATCCTTAGAACTCCATGAGGCTTGGAGGTTCTAGAACTCTACTTCTAGTACTTGTAGCAAATATGTTCTCTATGAGGGTGGCTTCACACTCTAGCCACAGGATTCTTAGGCAAATATTTCACTGTGTTGGCATCTCCATTGTCCTAAAATCTCAACTGAAACCTGGGCTTTTTCTTCACAGTTTCCTATGAAGATCTCCTAGTGCTACATTCAAGAAAGAAATGCAATTCTGAGACTCATCCCTGACCTCATTGATGTTCATAGACTTTGTATACTCTTCCTATGCCCAAAACTCTGACATTTTGCATGCCCATAAATTAAGCATTGGATTTATTCTACCAACTTAATATATAACCTGGCCTTATTTGCCATAGATAAAGTGGATTCTGAGTGTCTTAGTAATGGAACCTGGGAAAATATTCACTAAGAGGTTGATTTGACTGGGGAATCTCTTACTTGCATTCTTAGTCCTGTTATATTTTTAAAATAAATCTGAATTTTTATAAAATACAACCATTGTTAAATAGGAATTGATTTTTAATATACTTTTGTTGTTGTATCAGTGAAAAGTTTATGTTTCAATTACTTTTGCTTATTTGTTAAACAACTACAGATTCTTTCTGTACACTCACTTCTCTATAACTTTAATGTTACACGTTTCTCTCTCTCTCTCTCTCTCTCTCTCTCTCTCTCTCTCTCTCTCTCTCTCTCTCTCTCTGTCTCTCTCTTATAATTTGCATCCACGTTAGAAAACTCAGTAGACTGAATTTTTCTCCATCAAACAACTTTGCTCATTTCTATGAATTTTGTCCCACTTAAGGGGCTGCATGGACACAAACAGATTCTCCTTCAGTACACAAAACATTTTGCTGCAAAAATTATCCCATCAAATAAATGTTTGTGTTTCTTTCTAAAATCTCTTGCAATAGACTTCTACTTTTCAAATTTTCTCTTGGTACTCCTGGTATTCTCAACTCCCACTGGAATGGCCCTTTAAACTCTAATTATAGCATGCTAGACCTTTCTGGTTCAAAATTCCAAATTCTCCCACATTCCTCCCACAAACCACTTCCAATATTTAATCAATTAATATCAAAATGGATCTGCAGAGCATAAAAGGGAGGGGCAGAAATAATATGATTATATTTTATTTAAAACTTAAACTAAATATTAAAATAAAATAACGTTTTCCAAATCTTTTTTTTTTAATTTTATTTTATTTTTTTTATTTACATTCCAAATCACTTCCCCTTTCCCGTTTCCTCCCTCCCCGAAAGTCCCATAAGCCCCCTTCCCTCCCTCTTTTCTCCATTCAACCCCCTCTCGTTACTCTGTCCTGGCGTTCCCCTACATCCAGTCTTTCCAGGACCAGGGGTCTCTCCTTCCATCTTTTTAGAAATCTATTGATATGCTGATTGTGTCTAGGGTATTCCGAGATTCTGGGTCAATATCCCCTTATCAGTGACTGCATACCATGTGTGTTCTTTTGTGATTGGGTTACCTCACTAAGGATGATATTTTCAAGTTCTGACCATTTGCCTAGGAATTTCGTGAATTCATTGTTTTTAATTGCAGAGTAGTATTCCATTGTGTAAATATACCACATCTTCTGAATCCATTCCTCCGTTGAGGGACATCTGGGTTCTTTCCAGCTTCTGGCTATTATAAATAAGGCTGCTATGAATATAGTGGAGCATGTGTCCTTATTGCATGCAGGTAAAGCCTCTGGGTATATGCTCAGGAGTGGTATAGCTGGATCCTCCGGGAGTGTCATGCCCAGTTTTCTGAGGAACCGCCAGACTGCTTTCCAGAGTGGTTGTACCAGCCTGCAATTCCACCAGCAGTGGAGGAGTGTTCCTCTTTCTCCACATCCTCGCCAACAACTGCTGTCTCCTGTGTTTTTGATCTTAGCCATCCTGACTGGTGTGAGATGGAATCTCAGGGTTGTTTTGATTTGCATTTCCCTAATGACTAAGGATGATGAACATCTCTTTAGGTGCTTCTCAGCCATTAGATATTCTTCAGGTGAGAACTCTTTGTGTAGCTCTGTACCCCATTTTTTAATAGGGTTACTTGCCTCTCTGGAGTTTAACTTCTTGAGTTCTTTGTATATCTTGGATATTAGCCCTCTGTCGGATGTAAGGTTGGTAAAGATCATTTCCCAGTTAGTTGGTTGCCTCTTTGTCTTTTTCCTATGGTCACTTGATCTTTGACAAAGGAGCTAAAACCATCCAGTGGAAAAAAGATAGCCTTTTCAACAAATGGTGCTGGCTCAGCTGGAGGTCAACATGCAGAAGAATGCAAATTGACCCATCCTTATCTCCTTGCACTAAGCTCAATTCTAAGTGGATCAAAGATCTCCACATAAAACCAGACACACTGAAACTAATAGAAGGGAAACTAGGGAAGAATCTTGAACATATGGGCACAGGGGAGAATTTCCTGAACAGAACTCCAATAGCTTATGCTCTAAGATCAAGAATAGACAAATGGGACCTCATTAAATTACAAAGTTTTTGCAAGGCAAAAGACACCGTCAAAAAGACAAAGAGGTTTCCAAATCTTAAAAATGAAGCAAAGCAAGATAAATTCAGGCTTCCCACTGTGAAGAAAGAACTAGAAATATTCCTTGCATTCAGTCTACCTGTTTCAGACTCAAACTGTGGTACTGGATTTGTTATAAATTCTAATCTTTATGCTAAATGGCAATGTAAGATTTAAAAATATTTTACTTCCCAGTATCCAACATTGTATGAACCAGATACAAAAAGTCTAATATTCATACCTCTTAAAATTTTATGAGTATGGAGGCACAGTGTTGTAAAATATTTTGTAATTTTAAAATTATTTGAGTGTGATCATAATTTACATTTTAACATACTTTTTATAAATCGACAAAAAATAAGAAAAGTAATTGAAAGGCTTAATATGATTCTATACAGTCATGAAACTGAAAGGTGATATTTGGATTTGAAAGTAGGTATTGAAGAAAGCATGTTGCTATCAGTCTCTATGTTGTGATAATTAATGTATGTTCAAATTCTTTCATCATTGTGTTAATTTTTTGGAATCAAAATTTACTTTTTTTCTTTTGTTTTTAAAGAGGATAGTGACCATTGTGTTCTTTTTTTGTCTCTCATTAATTACTATATCATCTTGAAGAGAAGAGAGAATGAGAGATTGAATATCTGCTTTGCATGAGTTGTGAAAGCTATAGAAAATTTTTGTCCTGAGCTCCATACAGGTGCCAAACATATTACTTCAGATGATGGACATTTTCCATATATTTCATGAGGTACTTCATTATCTCCATGATCATCTCCATACTTTCAGGTGACTCAGGTGGCACATTGTCTGGTCCTTCAGTCTGTGGTCTAATACTGAATTTTAATTGGGTCCATTCTTATCAGTTCTGTGTAAACCATTACCTATCTAAATTACATCTGGGCATTTTGTCCCAATTAAGGGCTGTGTTCTAAGACTTTTGTACTCAGGAGGATGCCAATGACTTAGATAAAAGAGAACAAGACTAGTGATTTTTTAAAAGGCAGGACTGGTATTTTGCTAGAATGAAGACTTGTGTAACCCATTATACATAGGAATATTTGACCAAAATATCTGTAAGATTTTGATTTGGAAAAATGAACAACACAGAGCTTCATTTTCATTTTTGAACGAAGAACAATGCCTGGGTAAGTGTACTGAGACCATGGTTGTTACCTTGAACTTCCCCTCTTATTTATAGGGGATTTCCCCAACAATCCCTTGCTTCAGTTTGAAAGGTTTAAGAAGAAAAAGAAATTCCATCTACAAGTAAAAAGCATATTTCACCTGAGATACAACCAGTAATTTCCTGAACAGAATATGTGAAGACAAAATCTATTACTTTAAGAGAAAAAGCAATCTTAGAAAAATCTTGCTATTTCATTGAAGATTCATTTTAAGTGTGACAGAAATCTCATGGAGTATAGGATCAAACATAATTTATAACAGCTGATCATTGTGTTTCTGTGCCACTTGATGAACACTTCATACATACAAATTTCTTTTCATAATTCCATAGTTACAAAATGTGTACAAATGTAAACCAATACTAATTATTTATATTTTAAATTTATATCATATTATAATATTAATATATTTATATATAGTGCACAAGTAAAGTAGATACATATTACCTTGTGTAGAAATTATGTTAAACTGCTTTCTCAACATTTAAAAAAAATTGTTTTGTTTTTGAAATTATAATAAAAGTATGTTCTTTCAGAATTCCCCTTCCTACCTCCAAAGCATCCCATATACCCTCCTTGCTTTCCTTCAATTTTGTGATCTCTTTTTTTCATTAATACATGCTACACACACACACACACACACACACACACACACACACACACACACACGCATATATGTTCCTAATACAAATATATGGATGTTTTGCTGGCATGGATGTGTGCGTATCACTTTTATGCAGTGCCCTTTGTGCCCATAAAAGAATGTTATATCCCCTAGAACTGGAGTTATGAATGATGGGAGCCTCCATGTGCATGCTGGAATCTAAACCCAGTTCCTTTGCATGACCAGTAAATATCCCTAACAAGCTTGTTCTCTAGTTCCTCTCTCAATGGCTGTAAAGACTTTTTTGGCAGGGGGCTGAATCAAGAAATCTTTACTTAGCTTATTTTAATATTTTATTTTGCTAGAAATATATATTTAATATATGGAAATCATATAGTTTCTTTTTTGAAGAGATAAATGATGCTTAATGTATCAAGCATACAAAAACATTCTTATAAATACTGATATAGTGAATGTTTATTCTTATTAAACTCATGTTTTAAAATTCCATTTCAACTATACATGGATTTCAGCAGAAACTCAAGATTTTTTTTACACTTGATCTTAGCCAAAAGGCCGAGAAGCGATAAGATTTTTTTTAACAATTTAAAATAAAAGTAATAAAATTTAAAGTAAATTGATAAAAACCATTTATAAATTTGAACTATAACTCATAAACATGAAATGATCAGCTTTAAGAATAACTTAAAACCTGTCATCAGTTTTAACCATAAGTTTAAAAATTACATTTATGGATGGGATGATAGCTTGTTTTAAATGTGTCTATTTTTGATTATAAGAATTGTTAGTACATTCATTACTCCAGAGAATTCATTCTTTTCTCTATAAAGAACTTGATATGTAAAAGTAGATAATTTTTTTCTGTTTCAATCAGTGTATCCTCCATCATTTGCTAATACGCATGATGTTGCCCACATATATTTGGTTTGTATATTTTTTACAAGTTTTTACTAGTTTGAGCAAAAATGTTAAATGCATCTATGTTGTACCAGTCCTACAGGTATGCAAATATCAATATCCATTACTGAAAGAAACATTCAGACCATCAGAATATAATAAATTTACTTAAATATTTCTATGGGAATTAACAGAATGCCAGCATATTTTTTTAAACATGGAAATTTAATTTTGACAATTAAACACTGGAAATTGTTGAATTTTATTAATGCTAACTGGCTTTTATTGAAACCTTGTAAACATACTATATTGGTTGTCTAATGCTAAATGGCTATTCCTGAAAACCATTATACAAGAAATATATAGACTGTAGAAGCTTACTAAGAATATGTGTGTGCAAATGATTTATGCATGCAATAACAGTTTATAATTTTTTTCCTATTTTAGCATTGATTTCTAATTAATTTTGGATTTGGAAAAAGAATGTGGAGTAATTTGATTTGTCTTTTAACTTAAGACTCATTTTGCTTCTACATATAGTGTATGAAACTTATTTTGCTTCTTCATATAATGTATGAAACTTATTTCACTCATTGTAATATTTTCTAGGACCACCCATGCTCTTCCAGACAAAAGAAAGATGATATGCAGGTGATTACCAGGCTAAACAACTGGTGAATTTTATTATGAGGGAATGCTGTGTGTGCATTTATTCTGATACTTTTTAGGAAATTTTTTCATACATTTCTCTTAGATTCTTTTTGCTATGCAGTGTTCACACTTAAGACTTTTAAATTAGATTTCAGTAGGATTGAAGGCTGAATATTAAAATCTTTTAAATATTTTCATTGGGATATTTACTAAAAATCCATTTGCTTTTATAATCAGATGCTCAGATGTTGAACGCACAGATACCTATAATTTCAGTTGGTTCTTTTTGGTGCCTTTTCATTTGGTAAAGATCTTTGACTCTAGTAATAACTTTTTATCTTAAGTTCTATGCTGTCATAGAGCAATTGTAAAGGACCTCCCAAGCACAGTACTATCATAAATCTAGTCAGGCTCTTTGTGGCCACTTACCTCAGTGGCTGTTGTATAATTCCTTTGTAAATGCAGTACAAACTTCTCAAAGACCTAATGTAAAACCACTTTGTGCATTCTTTCTGCTTGCTATATAGTCATTATTATATAGTAAGTTTATAAATAGAGTTTTAAAATCTTTGCATTGATATTGAAAATTTACAATATTCATGCAGATGACACCTTGTAAAAGTAGCTAGATCTAGCTTTACAATATCCTATGGGGTTTAAACACATATTACCCTATACTTTGTCCCAAAACTGGTGTTACAAAATCATCCTGACATGTCATCATGGACCTTTGTAAAAGGATACTCTTTGTAGGTGATGTCTACCCTTCTTTTTTGTAGCATACTGCATGTATGATCAAAATGTGGTGGATGATGCTTCCTGATTTGATCCCTAGTTACTTTTTCCAAATTATAAATTTACCCCGCTGCTACAGATAACTCAGAACATATCAACAGGTTTCTAAACACTTTCAAGGAAGTTCTTCTACTGACAAAACCTGTATTTATTGTCTTTTGTACTACAACTAGAAATGTGTTAGATGATGTATTCTTTAATTTAGTTTTACATGTTAATTATACTGCTCACTTTACCAAAATTATCAACTAATTTGTTGGCATTTTTGACTATAATCTTCATGGATATCTGTCAAATACAGTATAACACAGATATGGTGATCTATTCAATAGATGCCTTATTAATATATCTATTGGGAAGAATATTTTTGCCCTCTTCATTTCACAAAACATTTTCTTGTCATTTTTAGATATGATAGATTATTCAAATAATTAATGTTCATGTGCTAACTTCACTAAGTGATGTTTTCTTTAATCTTTGTGAATTTCATTCTGTTAGAATTTTGAAGTTTCCAAAATCAATTAGTCAATTCATGTAACTCCTTCAAGGAAAAAGAGTAACTGTCGCTATCTCATCACTTTCCACTGCTTTGTTACTTTCATCTATCTATTTCATAGATGCTTTGTCCAACTCTTTTTTTTAATTTTTATTGGTTATTTTATTTGTTTATATTTCAAATGTTATTTCCCTTCCCTGCTTCTGTGAAGGTGCTTCCCCACCCACCCACTCACCCACCACTCATGCCTCACCACACTAGCATTCTCCAACACTGAGGCACCAATCCTTTATAGTGCCAAGTACTTCCAGTTCCATTGATGCCGTTCTCTGCAACATATATAGCTGGAGCTTGGATTCCACCATGAGTATACTTTGGTTGGTGGTTTAGTCCCTGGGAGCTCTGGGGGGGGGTCTGGTTGATTGATATTGTTGTTCTTCCTATGGGGTTGCAAAACCCTTCAGCTACTTCAGTGCTTTCTCTAACTCCTTCATTGGGGACCCCATGATCCGTCCAATGGTTGGCTATGAGCATCCACCTCTGTATATGTCAGGCTATAGCAGATCCTCTCAGGAGACAGCTATATAATGCTCCTGTCAGCAAGCACTTCGTGGCATCAGCAATAATGACAGTGTTTGGTGGCTGCATCTGAGGTGGATCCCCAGGTGTGGCAGGCTCTGGATTGTCTTTTTTTTTTTAAGTTTCTGCTACAATCTTTATCCCTCTATTTCCTTTAGACAGTAGCAATTCTGAATTAAATTTTTTGATAAGGGTCAGTGGTGCCATCCTTCAAATGGGGGACATACCTTACATCTGGATATGGCCTGTACAGGTTCTCTGTCTCCTTTGTTGGGAATTTTAGCTAGTGACATCGCTGTTTGGTACTGAGACAACCTTGCTTTCCTGGTGTCTGAGACTTTCTGTTGGATACTCCAGGTTCACCATCCTTGAATGCTACACATCTTTTTTTCAATTTCTTTACCTTCTCTACATCTTCCCCAACTCCTCCAACACCTAATTCTGCCCCCAGTTTTTTCCTGTCCCGCTCCTTTCTTCCTCCCAAGTTCCCCTACTACCTTCCATGATAATCTTGTTCTCCCTTCTAAGTAGGACTGAAGCATCCACAGTTTGATCTTCATTATTCTTAAGCTTCATATGATCTGTAAGTTGTATCATAGGTATGTGGAGCTTTTTTCCTAATATACCCTTACGAGTGAGCACATACCATGTGTGTTCTTTTGTGACTGGGTTACCTCACTCAAGGTGATATTTTCTAGTTTCATCCATTTCCCTAAGCAGTTCATGAAGTCATTGTTTTTAATAGATGAGTAGTATTCCACTGTGTAAAAGTACCCCATTTTCTGTATCCATTACACTGTTGAAGGACATCTGGGATCTTTCTAGCTTCTAGATATTATAAATATGTTGCAATGAATGTAGTGGAGCATGTGTCCTTGTTATATGTTGGAGCATCTTTTGGATATATGTTTAGGAGTAGTATAGATGGATACCCAGATAGTACTGTATCCATTTTTCTGAGGAACCACCACACTGATTTCCAGAATGGTTGTTCTAGCTAGTAATCCCACCAACAATGGAGGAGTATTTCTCTTTCTCCACATCCTCACCAGTATCTGGTGTCACCTGAGATTTTGATCTTAGCCATTCTGACTGCTGTGAGGTGGAATCTCAGTGTCCTTTTGATTTGCATTTCCCTGATGACGATGTTTAAAATTTCTTCAGGGGATTCTTGGCCATTCGAGATTCCTCAGTTGAGAATTCTTGGTTTTGATCTGTACCGCATTTTAAAATAGGGTTATTTGGTTCACTGGAGTTTAACTTCTTGAGTTCTTTGGGTATATTGGATATTAGCCTTCTATCAGATATAGGAATGGTAAAGATCTTTTCCTAATCTGTAGGTTGCTGTTTTGTCCTGATAACGGTGTCCTTTTCCTAACAGAAATTTTTCAATTTTATGAGGTCCCATTTATTGATTGTTGATGTAAGAGCATGAGCCACTGGTGTTCTGTTCAGGAAAATTTTCCTGTACTGATGTATTCAAGACTCTTTCCAAATTTCTCTTCTAAGAGATTCAATGCATCTGTTTTTACATGGTGGTCTTTGATCTACTTGGACTTGAGTTTTGTACAAGGAGATAAGAATGCCTCAATTTGCACTGTTCTACATGGTGACTGTCACTTAAGCCACTACCATTTGTTGAATTCACTGTCTTTTATCCACTGGATGGTTTTGGTTTCTTTCTCAAAGATTAATTGACCATAGTTGTGTGGGTTCATTTCTGAAGCTTCAATTCTATTCCGTTGATCTACCTGTCTGTCTCTGTACCAATACCATGAAGTTTTTATCACTATTGTTAAGTAGTAGAACTTGACTTCAGGGATGGTGATTCCCCAAGAAGTTTTCTAATTGTGGGGAACAGCTTTTGATATCCTGGGTGTTTTGTTATTCCAGATGAAGTTGAGTATTACTATTTCTATCTCTCTGAAGAATTGAGTTGATATTTTGATGGGAATTGCATTGAATCCGTAGATTGCTTTTGGTAAGATGACCATTTTTACTATGTTAGTTCTGGCGATTTCTATGAGCACAAGAGATCTTTCCAATTTCTGAGGTATTCTTCAAGTTCTTTCTCAAGAGACTTGAAGTTCTTATTATAAAGATCTTTCACTTGTTTGGTTAGAGTCACCTGAAGACATTTTATATTATTTGTGGTTATTGTGAAGGGTGTCATTTTCCTAATTTCTTTCTTAGCCTGTTTATTCTTTGAGCAGAGAAAGGCTACTCCCTTGAGTTAATTTTTTTTATTTTATTTTCTATATTTTTTCTATTTACATTCCAAATGATTTGCCCTTTCCTGTTTCCTCCCTCCCCGAAAGTCCCATAAGGCCCCTTCCCTCCCCCTGTTCTCCATTCAATCCTCTCTCACTTCTCTGTCCTGGTATTCCCCTACATCCGGTCTTTCCAGGACCAGGGGTCTCTCCTTCCATCTTCTTGGAAATCTATTGATATGTGAATTGTGTCTTGGGTATTCCAAGATTCTGGGTTAATATCCCCTTATCAGTGACTGCATATCATGTGTGTTCTTTTGTGATTGGGTTACCTCACTAAGGATGATATTTTCCAGTTCTGACCATTTGCCTAAGAATTTCATGAATTCGTTGTTTTTAATTGCAGAGTAGTATTCCATTGTTTGATTTAATTTTACATCCTGTTATTTTGCTGAAGTTCTTTATCAGCTGAAGGAGTTTTCTGGTAGAATTTTTGAGGAAACTTAAGTATATTTTCATATCATCTGCAAATAGTGATATTTTGACTTCTTCCTTTCCAGTGTTTATCCTTTTGACATCCTTTTGTTGTCTAATTGCTCCGGCTAGGACTTCAAGTACTATATTGAATAGATACAGAGAGAGTGGGTAGCCTTGTCTAATCCCTGATTTTAGCTGGATTGCTTCAAATTTCCCTTAATTGAGTTTGATGTTGACTACTAGTTTGCTGAATATTTCTTTTGCTATGTTTAGGTATGGGCCTTGAATCCTGTACTTTCCAAGACTTTTAACATGAAGAGCTGTTTAATTTTATCAAATGCTTCTCAGCATCTAATGAGATGTTCATGTGATTTTTTTTCCCTTTGAGTTTGTTTAAATAGGGGATTACTTTGATGGATGTCCATATATTGAACCATCCCAGCATCCCTGGGATGAAGCCTACTTGATCATGATGAATGTTTATTTTGTTGGGTGCTTGGGTTCAGTTTTCAATAATTTTATTGAGTATTTCCCCATAAATATTCATGAGAAAATTTGATCTGAAGTTCTCTTTCTTTGTTACATTTTTGTGTGGAATTTTTATGAGCATAACTATGCTTCATAAAAGAAATTAGATTGTGATCCTTCTGTTTCTACTTTGTGGAATAATTTGAAAAGTATTGGTAGTAGGTCTTATTTGAAGGTCCTACAGAATTCTGGATTAACACCATCTAGTCCTGGGCATTTTTTTTTTTTGGTTGTGAGATACTTTTTTATTAGTTATTTTCTTTATTTACATTTCAAATGTTATCCCCTTTCCTCATTTCCCCTCTGAAAACCCCCTATCCTATCTACCCTAACTCTGCCCACCAACTGACCCCCTCCTGCTTCCCTGTTCTGACATTCCTCTACACTTGGGCATCAAGCTTTCACAGGATCAAGGGTCTTTCCTCTCACTGATGTCCTACAAGGCCATCCTCTGCTACATATGTGGCTGGAGCCATGGGTCCCACCAGGTTTACTCTTTGGTTGGTGGTTTAGTCCCTAGGAGCTGTGGGGGTACTGGTTGATTCATATTGTTGTTCCTCCTATGGGATTGCAAACCCCTTCAGCTCCTTGGATCCTTTCTCTAGTTCCTCCATTTAGAATCCTGTGCTCAGTCCATTGGTTGACTGTGAGCATCCATTTCTGTATTTGTCAGGCACTGGCAGAGCCTCACAGTGATATCAGGCTCCTGTCAGCAAGCACTTGCTGGCATCCATAATAGTGTCTGGGTTTGGTAACTATATATGGGATAGATCCCCATGTGGGGCAGTCCCTGGATGGTCTTTCCTTCAGTCTCTGCTCCACATTTTGTTTCTGTATCACCTCCCTTGGGTATTTTGATCCCCCTTCTCAAAAGGACCTAAGTATCCACACTTTGGTATTCCTTCTACTTGAACCTCATATGGTATGTGAATTGTATCTTGTACATTCCAAACTTCTGGTCTAATATCCACTTATCAGTGAGTGCATTCCATGTGTGTTCTTTTGTGAATGGGTTACCTCACTCAGGATGATATTTTCAAGTTTCATCTATTTGCCAGAGAATTTCATGAGTTACCTGTATCCATTCCTCTGATGAGGGGCAACTGGGTTTTCCAGGGTCTAGCTATTATAAATATGGCTGCTATGAATATAGTGGAGCATATGTCCTTATTACATGTTGGAGCATCTTCTGAGTATTTTCCCAGGAGTTGTATGACTGCATCCTCAGGTAGTATTATGCCTGATTTTCTGAGGATTACCAGACTGATTTCCAGAGTGGTTACACGATCTTGCAATCCCACCAACAATGGAGGAGTGTTCCTCTTTCTCCACATCCTCACCAGCATCTGCTGTCACCTGAGTTTTGGATCTTAGCCATTCTGACTGGTATCAGGTGGAATCTTAGGGTTGTTTTAATTTGCATTTCCCTGATCAGTAAGGATGTTGAACATTTCTTTAGGTGCTTCTCAGCCATTCAGTATTCCTCAGTTGAGAATTCTCTGTTTAGCTCTGTACCCAATTTTTAGTAGCTTTATTTGATTATCTGGAGTTTAACTTCTTAAGTTCTTTAAATGTATTGGATATTAGCCCTTTATTGGATGTAGGATTGGCGAAGAGCTTTTTCCAATCTGTTGGTTTGCCCTTTTGTCTTAATCACAGTGTTCTTTGCCTTACAGAAACTTTTCAGTTTTATAAAGACACATTTGTCAATTCTTGATCTTAGATCAGAAGCTATTGGTGTTCTGTTCAGGAAGTTTTCCCCTATGCCTATGTGCTCAAGGCTCTTCCCTACTTTCTTTTGTATTTGTTTCAGTGTATCTGGTTTTATGTGTAGGTCCGTGATCCACTTGAACTTGAGTTTTGTGTAAGGAGGTAAGAATGGATCAATTTGCATTCTTCCACATGCTGACTGCCAATTGAACCAGAAACATTTGTTGAAAATGCTTTTTTTCCCACTGGATGGTTTTATCTCCTTTGTCAGAGATCATGTGACCATATGTGTGTGAATTCATTTCTGGGTCTTCAATTTTATTCCATTGATAAACCTGCCTGTCACTGTACCAATATCATGCAGATTTTATCTGCACTGAAACCATCTGATCCAGGGCTCCTTTCTGTTGGGAGACATTTAATGACTGCTTCTTTTTCTTTAGGACTTATGGAACTGTTTAGATGGTTTATCTGATGCAGATTTAACTTTCCTACCTGGTATCTGTCTATAGAAATATCCATTTCATTAAGATTTTCTAGTTTTATTGAGTGTAGGCTTTTGTAGTAGAATCTGATGATTTTTGGATTTAATTGGTTTCTGTTGTTACGTCTTTCTTTTCACATCTGATTTTGATAATTTGGATACTGTTTCTGTGCCCTCTGTTTAGTCTGGCTAAGGGTTTATCTATCATGTTCATTTTCTCAAAGAACTAGCTCCTGATTTTGCTGATTCTTTGAATAGTTCTTTTTGTTTCTCTTTGGTTGATTTCAGCCCTGAGTTTGATTATTTCCTGCTAACTACTCCTTTTAGGTGCATTTGCTTCTTTTTGCTCTAGAGCCCTCAGATGTGCTTTTAAGCTGCTAGTGTATGCTCTCTCCAATTTCTTTATGGAGGTACTAAGAGCTATGAGTTTTCCTCTTAGCACTGCTCTCATTGTGAATCACAAGTTCATGTATGTTGTGCCTTCATTTTCATTAAATTCTAAAAATTCGTTAATATCTTTCTTTATGTATTCCTGACCAAATTATCACTAAGTAGAAACTTATTCAGCTTCCATGTGTATGTATGTTTTCTGTTGTTTTTGTTGTTGTTGTTGTTGAAGACCAGCCTTAGTCTGTGGTGATCTGATAAGACATATGGGATTATTTCAATTTTCTTGTATCTGCTGTTTTTTGAATGATTATATGGTCAATTATGGAGAAGTTACCACAAAGTGCTGAGAAGAATGTATATTCCTTTGTTTTAGGATGAAGTGTTCTATAGATATCTTTTAAATCTATTGGTTTCATAACTTATGTTAGTTTTACTGTGTCTCTGTTTAGCTTCTGTTTCCAAAATCTGTCCATTGGTGAGAGTAGGATATTGAAGACTCCCAATATTATTGTGTGAGGTTCTATGTACACTTTAAGCTTTAGCAGTTTCTTTTATGAATGTGGGTGCCCTAGCATTTGGGGCTTGATGTTCAGAATTGAGAGTTCATCTTGGTAGATTTTTCCTTTGAGAAGTATGAAATGTCTTTCATCATCTTTTTTGATAGCTTTTAATTGAAATTCAATATTATTCTACATTAAAATGGCTACTCCTAGCTTGTTTCTTGGGACAATTTGCCTGGAAAAAATCTTTTCCAGCCTTTTGCTCTGAGGTCTATTGATGTTAAGAGACAGTAAAGATCAGTGATTGTTGTTTCCTGTTATTTTTCTTGTTAGAGTTAGATTTATGCTTGTGCAGCTATCTTCTTTTGGATTTGTTGAAAGAAGATTAATTTCTTGCTTTTTCTTGAGTGTAATTTCCTCTATTTTGTTAGAGTTTTCCATATATTATCCATTGTAGGGATGGAATTGTGGAAAAATATTATTTAAATTTGTTTTGTCATAGAATATCTTGGTTTCAGCATGTATGGTAAATGAGAGCATTAACTGGGTATAGTAGACTAGGCTTGCATTTGTGTTCTCTCGGGTTTTGTATGACATCTGCCCAGGATTGTCTGGCTTTTAGAGTCTCTGTTGAAAAGTCTGGTATAATTCTGAAAAGTCTATCTTTATATGTTACTTGACCTTTTTCCTTTACTGATTCTTTCACTGTTTTGTGCATTTGGTGTTTTGATTATTATGTGACATGAGGAATTTCTTCTATAACATAATCTACTTGGGATTCTGTAAGCTTCTCGAATGTTTATGGTCATCTCTTTCTTTATGTTAGGGAAATTTTCTTCTATAATTTTTAAGGATGTTTACTGGCCCTTTCATTTGGGAGTCTTCACTCTCTTCTATGCCTATTTAAATCAATATCTTGCTTTTCAGGTATCTTAGAGTATACAGAGCTTGCTGTGGTGGGAAAACTGTGTTCTGAAGATTCCAAGTAGCCTTTTTGTTTTTGTTTTTGGTTTTTTTTGCTTATGTTTTTGTGCTTGATTCTTGCCAACTGGTTATCTGGTGAGTTGGTCTTGCTCACTCTGACTGGAGGTTGTCCCTCCTGTGAGCCTGTAAGCCTGTGGTCTTAGGTGTGTCAGTGCTCCTGGAAGACAACATCTTTCTCTGTGATCTTGGGTGTGTGAACACTCCTGGGAGTCCAAACTCTCTCTGGGCAGGATGGGGAGCAGATAGTTGTGATACAGTGTCAGCGCCTGGTGCAGATGTAAACCTGAAGTTTCATGTCCCTGGCTGCTCCAAGATTGCTGGGTCCTGTGGGTTATTAGTAAGTCTCACTTGGGCCTGGTATTGTGGCAGGAGTGTTGATCTCACCTATGATCTAAGGTGTGTCAACACTCCTGGGAGACCAGCTGGGAGACCAGACAGGATTGGGGTGTAGAGAGTTTGTGTTGTTCAACTCTTAAGCTGTTTTGTTTCTAATTAATTTTATCACATTTTATAACATTTATAATATATAAAATTTTATACTATTAATGTTTTATAGAATCTTTAATTGTTGCCATGAGGATTTGAGAGAAAGTACTACCTTATTTCATTAAGCTAATGGGAATTTACCTTTAATTTCATGCAGTTTGAATTCTTCATATTAACACCCCTATACTTGATCATAAATTGTGGAACTTTCTGTTTCTATACCATGTATTACTCAGGGAACTTGACAGTTGTTCACTACAAGGAAAAGATGGTGTGGGATTCCATAGTGTACTGTGATATCAGCTATATTTGACTCAAACTGGTAAAAACATTAAAGCTGTCATGCACAGGATCATGT
The DNA here is from genome assembly GCA_036184795.1 of Tokudaia tokunoshimensis. Classification (NCBI taxonomy): domain Eukaryota; kingdom Metazoa; phylum Chordata; class Mammalia; order Rodentia; family Muridae; genus Tokudaia; species Tokudaia tokunoshimensis. The sequence goes on along the minus strand of BTHU01000001.1, from coordinate 60,927,694 downwards.
TTAGCGTTGAGTACAATGTTGTCTTTGTTTCAAGATTCAACTAGCAAGGCAATACTTCTGGTGTTACTATGGATATGTATGAATATACAATTCATATACTCAAACAATAAGTTTAAAAAAATTGAAATCATCATCTATATAGTGTGAGTAAATTTCTAGAAAATGCAAGGCTTCTCCAAAAAGAGAATATTCTGCTTCAACCATATGATGTTAACTCTGCACTGGTTACAGGAAAATGTCCTAATCTGAAAGTCTCACACACTCATTTCTATCTTGATTATATTTATACCTCTTTCCCAAGTTGTCTTTTATGTCCATGTGTCTCACATTCTCTCCTTTCCCCCATACTTCCCAATGTGGATATACATAAATATGTATAAATGAAATAATCATACAACATAAATGCATTTCATATGCAAATGCACATATAAATACATAATCAGTATTTTTCTCACATTGGCTGTTTTATTTATTCACATTTCCAATGATATCCCCATTTCCAGTTTTCCCTCCACAAAACCCAACCCCTTTCCCCAACCCCTGCTTCTATAAAGGTACTCCCCCACCCATCTACACACTCCCACTTAAGCACCCAGTCTTTCCCTCTGCTGGGTCATCGATTCTCCACAGGATCAAGGGGCTCCCCTCCCATTGATGCCAGATAAGTCCATCATCTGCTACATATGCAGCTGAAGCCATGGGTCCCTCCATGTGTACTCTGTGTTTGGTGGTTTAATCCCTGGGAACTTTGTGGCATCTTGTTGATTGACGTTGTTGTTCTTTCTGTGGGGTTGCAAACCCTTTCCGCTCCTTCAGTCCTTTCTCTAATACCTACAACGGGTCCCAGTACTAAGTCCAATGTTTGGTTGTGAAACTCCATATCACATCTGTACTGGTCAGGCACTGGCAAAACCTCTCAGGGGACAGTTATACCAGGTTCCTGTGAGCAAGCTCTTCTTGGCATAAGCAATAGTGTCTGGAACAATGTCTGCAAATGGGATAGATTCCTAAGTGGGACAGTCTCTAGATGGCCTTTCCTTCAGAATCTATTCCACTCATTTTCCCTACATTTCCTTTGATAGGAGGAATTCTGCATTATTACTTTTCATGAATGGGTTGTCCAGAGACTGTGCCCATCCACTGGATATGGTCTCTACATGTTCTGTCTCTGCTTTGTTGGGTATTTTGGCTAATGATTTATCTATAGGGTCCTGGAAACCTCTTGGGTCCCTGGCATCTGAGACTTACTAGTAGCTGTTCCCAGTTTCCCCTCACCTACTTCTATATCCTTCCTTTCAAATTCCAAAAACTCTGTACTTCTCCCCAATCTCCTCCCATATCTGAACCAGAACCCTGTTTCCTTCCCCCTTCTCTTTTCCTCCCAGATTGCTCTCTCCTTCTACTTCCCGAGATTGTTTTCTTCCCACTTTGTGTAGTGATGTAGCATCCACAGTTTGGTGTGGTCTTCCTTTGCTGGGGTTTCATAAGATCTGTGTGTGGTATTGTTGGTATGTTGAGCCATTTTTATTTATTTATTTATTTATTTATTTATTTATTTATTTATTTTTGGCTAATATCCACTTCTCGATGAGTACATATCATGTGTATTCTTTTGTGACTAGATTACCTCACTCAGGATAATATTTTCTAGTTCTATCCATCTGCATGCAAATTTTATGAAGTCACTGTTTTTAATAATTGAGTAGTATTCTATTGTGCAAATGTGACAAATTTTCTGTACCCATTCATCTCTTGATGAATATCTGGGTTGTTTCCAAGCTTCTGGGTTATAAATAAGGCTGCTTTGAACATGGTGGAGCATGTGTTCTTGTTATATGTTGGAGTATCTCTTGGGTATATGCCCAGGAGTGGTATAGCTGGGTCCTCAGGTAGAACTATTTTCAATTTTCTGAGGAACTGTCAGACTGACTTCTAGAGTGGTTGTACCAGCTTGCAATCCCACCACCAAGTCCTGAATACCTCAACACACCTGAAAAGCAAAATCCAGACCTAAAATCCCATCTCATGAATATGATAGAGCACTTTCAGAAGGACATAAAAAACTCCCTTAAAGAAATACAGGAGAACACAGGTAAACAAGTAGAAAACCTTAAAGAGGAAACAAATAAATCTCTTAAAGAAATATAGGAAAACACAATCAAACTGGACATGGAATTGAACAAAAATATCAAGGATTTAAAAATGGACGGGCAGTGGTGGCGCACGCCTTTAATCCCAGCACTTGGGAGGCAGAGGCAGGCGGATTTCTGAGTTCGAGGCCAGCCTGGTCTACAAAGTGAGTTCCAGGACAGCCAGGGCTATACAGAGAAACCCTGCCTCGAAAAAAACAAAAACAAAAAAAAACAAAAAAAAAAAACCAAACAAACAAACAAAAATAAAAATGGAAATAGAAGCATTAAAAAAGACAACCCTGAAGATGGAAAACCTAGGAAAGAGATCAGGAGTCACAGATGTAAGCCTCACCAACAGAATATAAGAGATAGAGAGAGTACATTGACACAACAGTCAAAGAAAATATGAAAAGCAAAATGATCCTAACCCAAAACATTCAAGAAAACCAGAAAAGACCAAACCTAAGAAAAATAGGTTTGGTGAGGGTGAAGACTCCCAACTCAAAGGGCCAGTATACATAAAAATTTTAAAAATATATTCCACATTTTAAATGTCTCTGGGCTTTCCTAATTGATGCAGGTAGTTTACTTAGAAGAGGAACTTACCATATTATATAAATTTATATTAAACAACTAATATTTATTAAGATAATAGTATTCATGTGACAGCTATTATTATGGAAATTAATTCTAAATTCTTAACATCATGCCATACAGTTTGACAGACAACCATATATGTCTATTAACAACTAAGCATAATAAAAACATAAGCAAACCAAGAAAAAAATACTTGATTTTTTCATACATAAAGGCCAGTTTTAGAGAACAAAAACAGTTTCAAGAGCAATGCTAATGATCTATAATATAATTTAAGCTATTCTCAGGTGCTTCTTTCTCTTTCAGATGAACTTGTACCTTGAGACTATGGTCAACTCCACTCTGGTGACTGAGTTCCTCCTGGAAGTTTTTGCTGAGACTTGGGAGCTCAGGATCCTGCTCAGTGTGCTGTTCCTGCTGGTGTACCTGGGCAGTCTGTTGGGAAATCTTATAATCATAATTGCTACTATGGTTGACCATACTCTGAATACACCCATGTACTTCTTTCTCAGGAATCTTTCTATTTTAGACATGGGGTATGTATCTGTTACTCTGCCCAATGCTTGTATCAACTCTCTCACTGATCACAGGAACATTTCTGTGGCTGGGTGTGCAACACAGATCTTTTTATTCTTCTTTTGTGCATGTGTAGAGATTCAGTTTCTCACCATTATGTCCCAGGACCGCTATGTGGCCATCTGCAAGCCCCTGCTCTACCCTATGATTATGAACCATCAATTCTGTGTTCAGATGACACTGGCTTCCCTACTTACCTCTCTTATCCTTGCAAGTGTGCACACTTTCAAAACTTTCCAACTATCCTTTTGTCACTCTAATGTGGTCCCTCAGTTCTTCTGTGATATCCCCTATTTGCTGAGGCTTTCTTGCTCTGACACCTTTACCAACAAGCTTTTTCTTCTTCTGTCTGCCATTGGGCTCAGTGGTAGCTGCTTTACCTTCATTGTCATATCATATGTTCACATATTATCAACTGTGTTGAAAGTTCCTGTCAAAGGAGAGAGAGGGAAAGCCTTTTCCACCTGTGTCCCTCACGTTATTGTAGTCTCTGTCTTTTTTAGTTCTGCTGCATATGTGTATCTAAGACCTCCAGTAGTAACATTAGAAGTAGTTCAGGAGACGACACTTGCTGTGTTTTATACTGTTGTTCCACCATTCTTAAATCCTATCATCTATAGTCTTAGAAACAAACAGATAAAAGATGCTGTGAAGAAAGTAATATTAAGAATTACTTTCATATTTGAATATAAAAGGAATGAGTACTTGTCAGAGTTTTCAAAAGGAAGAAAACTGACGAAATGAAAAGAAATACTTATATGCAAACAGAGATACAAACACACACACATACACACACAGAGCAAATATAGAATCAGACCTGTTTGCTCAAACACTGAAGAAGCTCATAAAAGCACTAAAATGAAAGCAGTAACACATATACATATATACACATGACTTGTAGACAGATAAGATAGAGAAATATGCACGGATATACACTCACATACTCTCTCTCTCTCTCTCTCTCTCTCTCTCTCTCTCTCTCTCTCTCTCACACACACACACACACACACACACATATATATATGATAAAACAATAAATAAACTCAGACAAGAAATATGAGGTAAGAAATCTCTAAGGATACCTGTAAGTTTGTTTTCTACTGGCCATCTATTGATGCCCTATCTCTTCAAACTGTATCAAATGCTTAAAGCAAAGACAAACCTGGAGAAAGTCCATATGATACAAGTTATAAAAGATGAATTACAGGTACTCAGGTCAAGTGTATAATTAGAAATACATTAGAGAGTTGGAAATTCATATGATTATTCTTCTACAGTTTGTCCAGAATATATGACTTACATATGAGGAAAAGGAGGGTCACATGTCTAAGGAATGAGTCTAAATAACATTAATATTTGAGAGAGTTTAAAAAACAACAAGTTTAAAAGACCCTTTTACGTACTACAAAAATGTTAAACTACTTCTAGGACTAGGAGACTCTGACTATCCTAGAAGGCTGAAAAGGGTCTCTCTGATAAGTAAAGTTAATTGACCTTCATGCATTGAACAGCAAGGTTACAGATACTGTAAGCTGTCTTTAACACTTGAATGGAGGCTTTAGGATGTTATGGATGCCTTTGTGTCCTCTATACTACTGTAAGAAAATAGTCTTCTTAAACATATTGATATCATAAAGCACTTAGTAGTAGTCCTATTATAAAAGATCCTAATTAATAACATGATTTTTGGAATCCTTATAGAATCATAATTAAAAATTAAGGAATCATCTATTTATCTATATTCCATCATTATAAGACAGTACATCTCCCTTGTTCTGCAGAGATCTGCTCAAAATGTTTGGCTAATACCTAGACTGTTTTATATATTTAATAATAACAGGAAATATTAATGTCATGAATCTTTCCTAAAATGTAATCATCTTGGTCTTCCCTAAAAAAGAGAATTCATCATAGACTTACAATTCATGGCAGAACCATCTCAGGAAGGTCACCTGCTTGTTTTTAGCTTCTCCTAGATGACTCCTGGCAGGATTCCATCTCTCCCTAGTGACTAACAAATGAGAACAAATGCTGGTGAGGATGTTGGGAAAGAGAGAAAACTTATAAGGTAATGGTTGTGGTGCATCTATTCTTTTTACTATAGAGATTATGATACCTCAAGAAATCTATACATAGAACTACCATATGACTCAGCAGTTCCAATTCTGTATGAAAGACTCTCTGCCTGTCATAGAGACAGGAGTGTATCTATGATCATTTTAGCACTATTCATTAAAGTCAATTTATAGAACCACCCCAGATATTGATCAATGAATTAGTAGACAAGAAAGTAGTATATATGCACAATGGAGTTTCATTCAGTCACTAAGAGGAATTAAAATATTCTGTTTGCTAGAAACTTGGAAGCAACTAGAAGTCATCATTTTAAATTAAAACTCTGCCAGGCAGTCGTGATGCATGCCTTTAATCCGAGCACTTGGGAGTCAGAAGCAGAAGAATTTCTGAGTTCGAGGCCAGCCTGGCCTACAGAGTGAGTTATAGGACATCCAGGGCTATACAAAAAAACCCTGTCTCAAAAAACAAAAACAAACAAACAAACAAAAAACTAAAAATAAAAAAGCCACACACAGAAGGACAAACACATATTCTCTCTAATATGTGTGTTCTAGATTTCTTAAATATAAGCCAATCTTAAGGAACAATGGAAGAATGGAGTAAGGTAATGGGAGAGGGACAAAGGAACATGGCACTGAGGGCAACAAATGAAACTGGGATGAAGAAGGCAATTACATGGTATGTTTGGAAGAAAGTATTTATATAGAATCTAATTTTCTATCTTTAATGAGTTTACATCACTAAAATGTTAAAATATTTTAAGTATTAAAGGTAAACCAAATAAAATATTTTACCTACTACAAAATAATTGTAAAGTTATATCAGACTATAGAATGATTTTCTTCACCTGTAAAAGAGCCTGCCTGTTAACCCTAATGGATCAATGAATGCACATTCCAGATACATCAGTGGATCATTCATAATTTTTTGTAATATTGAGCTAAAAGGAATTTAATAAAGTTATACCTTATTGAAAATATGAACACTGCCTTGCAAACTAAAAGTCCACACCAAAATAAACCCCACTGATTAATCTTAAATTATTGTACCATGCAAATTAAGAATACGAGTAACATTATACAAACTAAACAGGTTGTACTTATCTATTTAGAAATATTGAAACAACAATTAGTGAAAAATGAGATCATGAATTTTAAAAAGAGCAAAGAGGAATGTGGAATGTTTGAGAAGAGGAATAGAAGGGTAGAAATGATGTAATTGTTTTTTTTTTTGTTGCTGTTGTTTGTTTTTATTTTTTGCTTTTTGTTTTTTGAGACAGGGTTTCTCTGAATAGCCCTGGCTGTCCTGGAACTCACTCTGTAGACCAGGCTGGGCTCAAACTCAGAAATCCACCTGCCTCTGTCTCCCAAGTGCTGGGAGTAAAGGCATGTGCCCCCACTGACTGGCATGAAATGATGTAATTTTATAGTGAGATAACTATCAATACTTTTACCTTTTTCAAGAAATAAAATTAATCAAGATATTTAGGGACTGGAAAGATAACTCAGAGATTAAGACCACTGGCTGTTTTTCCTGGAGCCTTGAATTCAGTTTCCAAGGACTATATGGCAGATGATAATCATCTACAATGGGATCTGATGCCCTTCACTGGCTTTCAGGTATACATGCTGGTAAAGCACACATCTTCATAAAACAAATAAATAAACAAGATATTTAAACAAAATCGTCTAATAGAAGTATTATAAATGAAAAACTCAATGTATCTCATAAAAAGAACATGGAAAGTACTGTCAGGAGATGCAAACAAATGAGGATATATCAATCACAAAGGCAAGCATGCTTTAAAAAAAATTCAAAGACCTTTATGGAGAACTCTATATGTTGAAAATGCTAGAGAAAGCACTTTAAGGTAGAGGAATAGGTAAATAGTTTTCTTTGGATTTATTATTCACACTTATTTTAATTTCAAATATGAGTACTGTATTTCCGTTATGCCACTACATGTTTTCTTTCCTTCACCTCCTCCATATTGACCCAGACTTCCTTTGAGATATATGGATATATGTCCTCTTTTCTAAAACTATTTTTATCATACACACAAACACACTCAGACACACAGACACACACATACACACACACACACACACAGAGAGAGAGAGAGAGAGAGAGAGAGAGAGAGAGAGAGAGAGAGAGAGAGAGAGAGAGAGAGAGGCCACCACCAGAATAACCATGACCACCAGCACACTAAATTATTTTCCAGCTGTGATATAATGGCAAATAGGTGGATGTTTCCCTATCTGATTTCCATCCAGTGGTATCTTATTTGTAATAAATTGAGGAGTAAAGACTTAAACACTTGAGATAGAGGATGTTAAGTACTTTACATAAGGAGAAACCACATATAGAATTTCATATTCAGAAATGAAATATAGTATTAAGTGCTGCTGTGCAGACTGAGCAATAGGGTAATAAAAAGAGAGGTATTACATTATTCAAAGTACATATATATATATATACTTTGAATGAACCTTTGTTATCAAGTTACTAAAATACATCATCACAGGTGTAGAACTGCAATAAGGAGAAAATATAAAGAAATCTTCAGCTGCTATATGGAGTGTGCTTCCAGGGTTAGTGTGATCACATAAATTTGAAAACTTTCCTATGCCTACTTTGGGATTGGACAAGTAAGGAATTGTTTACTATTTCTGGGTATTCAGGATTTCTGGAATGAAGTATGGAATAAACCAACAGTAGATACAAAATAAGCCTGTGATATTTCATATTTGTATTTTTTGTGGCAGTAAATACCTGACAGCAAGAACTTAAGGAAGAAAAGATTCAGAGTGGCCTCTCATTTTAGGGGGTATTAGTTCAAATAGCAAAAAAGGGTTTGTACCTAGAGAGGCTTGACCATGTTGGGAGGAATGTGCAGTGAGCCTCTTCACAAACTGATTGACAAGAAGGCAGATAGCACTAGAAGAAGGGCCAATAGCTAAGCCTTAAAATCTTTACATACTTTTCTCCATCCATATGCTTGGCCTACTTGCTTAATATTTCCAGAGCCTGCAAAAACAACTTGATCATCTGAGGATAAAGTGTGATAACATCTGAGTCTGTGAGTGATTCTTCCAAATGCTACAAGATAATTGATAGCAAAATGTCAGTATGAACTCCTGATATGAATTTCATACACCTGTTTCAAGCAGATAGCCACAAGGCAAAAGTCAAGGCTCAAGCAAAAATTTACAGATAAAAGTTTTCTTTTGATAATTCAGAGGCCCTTGTTGTCCTACTAACTGTCATCACCTGTGGCTTTTAAACTCTTTATGTGTCCTCTTCCTCAGGTTCCCTGAACTCTTGGGGTAGTATTTGATGCAGACAACCTGTTTAATGTATGTGTAATGTATATCTGTTATACTTAGCATCTGTTCCCATCTGCTGCTGCAAGTAGCTTCTCTGATGAAGATTGAATACTCCACTGATATATGAATATAGCAAAATATCATTGGGAGTCCTTTTATTGTTACTTACAAATACTTTTTAGACCAGAAGTGTCTACACTTTTACTATAGGTCTCTGTGCTTTCTACTCTGGTTCTGGGGCACTCAAGCAATGGCAGGTACTAGCTTCATCTCATGGAGTGGATCTTAAATTAAATCAGATATGGATAGGCTAATTTGCTTCATTATTACCCTTGCATTTCTTGCAGCAGAACTAATTGTAGGTAGTGATAGTGGCTCATATGCAAGAATCATATGAACTCACAGTGACTAAAACAGAAAATACAAGGTCAACAGGGGTCTGCATCCTCTGTATGTATAATCAGGAGTCTACCTTGGTTAAAAAAAAGATGGCTGGTTCGGGCTCCATATCCTCAAATACTAAGAGTTCTTGCTAGAGCCAACATCATACATCCACAAAATTTCTACTGCATTAGATTTTCATACTGCCCCTAAAGGCCCAACTACTTCAGGTGGCTCTCTTCATACTCTCTTCCTCCATTCCTACCTCCCCAACTTCATTCCTCCTCTTTCCATCTCCATATTCCCACATACCATCCCCAAAAATCTATTCTATTGTCCCTTGCCAGAGATCTATTTGCCCACTGTAGCTGTTGTAGGTATTCTTCTATCTACCAGAAAAGACTTCAAACCAAGACCAATAAGAAAAGAAAGAGAAAGATACTTCATACTAATCAAAAGAAAAAATCCAACTAGATCATGCATCAATTCTTAACATATATACCTCCATACACAAGAATATTCACATTTGTAAAAGAAACATCACTAAAGCTAAAATCATGCATCGACCCTCACACATTAATAGTGGAATACTTCAGTTCCACACTCTAATCAATGGGCAAGTGAACCGGACAAAAATTAAACAGAGAAATACTACAGCTAAGGGATAAACTAAATGAATGTACCAGATATTAATAGAACATTTTACCCAAACACAACATATACTTTCTTTTCAGCATCTTGTGGAAATTTGTCCAAAATTGACCACATACTTAACCACAAAGCAAATCTTAACAGATACAAGAATATTGACATAACACCCTGCATCCTGTGAGACTTCCACAGACTAAAGCTAAACTTCAACAACAACAGAAACAACACAATGGACACTATCTAACTCTTTACTGGATGACTACGGGCTCAAGGCAGAAATAGAGACAGAAATTAAAAACATCATAGAATTCAATGAAAATGAATCTACAATATACTCAACTTATGGTACACAAAGAAAGCTGTGCTTGAAGGAATGTTTCTAATACCAAGGGCCTACATAAAGAAATTGGCGATATCTCAAAATATAAACTTAACAGAACACCAGAAAGCTATTGGACAACAACAAAAACATCAGCAAGAAAAGAAGCACACACAAGAGGAATAGACATAGAGAACATGAAATAAACTGAGGGCTGAAAGCAGTAAAATAGAAAGAAAGAGAACAATACAGAGAATCAGTGAAACAAAGACTTGGTTCTTTGCTAAATCATCAAGATAGACAAGCCCCTATCCAAACTAACTAAAAGATGAAGAGAATATACCCAAATTAACAAAATCAGAAACAAAAAGGGAACATAACAACAGATATGAAGGAAATCCAGGGTCATTATACCATACTTTAAAAACCTGTACTCCACAAAATTGGAAAACCGAAAGGAAATGAATAAGTTTCTCAATAGCTACCCCATAACAAATTTTATTCAGGTGCATATAAAGAAATTAAATAGATCTATAACACATAAGGAAATAGAAGCAGTCTTTAAAATCTCCTAACCAAAAAAAAGGGGGAACAAATTCTACCAGACATTTAAGGAAGAATTAATCCCCACAGTCCCCAAGTTATCCCATAAAATAGAAACAGAAAGAAAATTGATCAATTAATTTTATGAGGCTAAAACCATTCTGATACCTAAACCACACAAAGATTCAACAAAGGAGAATTGTATTATTAAAGCTTTTAGCTTAGAAGGTTTTTAATTTATTATAAGTACAATAATAAGAATTATTATTATTGTCCTTATTATTATATATATATATATTTTTTTGGTTTTTCGAGGCAGGGTTTCTCTGTGTAGCCCTGGCTATCCTGGCACTGACTCTGTAGACCAGGCTGGCCTCGAACTCAGAAATCTGCCTGCCTCTGCCTCCCAAGTGCTGGGATTAAAGGCGTGCGCCACCACCGCCCGAGCTTAGAAGGTTTTTGGTATTCCTAAGGGTGAGATCAAGTGAGTCTCTGATTCTTACACCTGCACTTGGGATTGTTTTCCTTCTATTTGCTTGACTAGTAAAATTTCAATATTATGGGTTTTGTTTTATCTTATATTTTATTTTGTAATGTTTAGTTGTTATCTCTTAGAAGAAACAGAAAGAGGATGGATCTTACAAAGAAGAACTTGGAGGATTAGAAGGTAGGGGAACTATAATCAGAATATATTATATGAAAAAAATATTTTCAATATTGGGAGAATAGGGAACATGCAATAATGAACCCGGGGGAGAGGAGAATATTCTTTAGTTATAATTTTCTTACTGTCTTGTCATGTGGATATAATTTTACTTTTCTCATATTCTCCTCTACTACCCTCTTTTCCTTCTCTTGCAATGGTCTACTTATTCTTTTTCCTTTTATCTGCAGTTGGTAAGAATATTTTGCAACTACACTTTCATATAAGCAAATGCTTACAGAGGCCACAAACAGAACAAAATAGTATTTACACAGAACAGTGTAAAATAGTAATGGTTCACAGGTAACTAAAATAGTAAAGACAAGCTGATATGGGGTGGCTGTGAAGATAATTCTTTTATATCATGTGGACCAGGCATGTGAGAATAGATACAATTTTGATAAAAGACTAGAGCCTCCAAAATGATGCAATATATTCTTAAATAGCTAGTTTGAGTTCTTCAAATGTACAAAAGCCTGGAATGGTAAATCTGAACCTAATAACTACTTCAAGTTACAGAAAAACAAAGCATACATGGCTATTATCCAACATATCTGAACCCTTAAACACATCAATAAATATTAGACATGATGTTATGACATACAAAGTACACTTATTAATGTACATGAACAAGAAAATGAATAAGGAAAAGAACTAGACATAATTACTATACTAGTATTCAATTTTGAATTTTTATGTTAAAATAATTCATATTATCCTTACAATTTTTTTCAAAAAATTGAATGAATTCAAAAGCTATAAACTAAGATATCTTAGAATTGAACATGATTATAACAAATAAACTACTTAATTTGTTTACTAATTTCAAATATTACACATTCATATTTGATGCTGTTAAGATGCATACAAGTTAGAAAAATCACTACTTTATTTCAATGTATTGAGACTTTATTGTTACCAAATAAAAAGTTACAATATGTAACATACAACATACACTTGATTCTTGCCTCAAATTTACTCCCTCCCCCCTAAAATTTTTCCAGGTGTCTGATCAGTAAAAATGCAAAAATTAAATAATATTAACAGAATAATAGTTGCATAGCAATGAAAATGTTTATTAAGGACAACATTTAGTTCTTTGTTTCTTATTATACCATAGATAATGCACATGAAATAAATCAAACTGTATTAATTTGAAGGCCTTATGATAAATGTGTAATTTAATATGGGCATTTCACAAAGTTTATGCTTCTATGACATTTATAAATTTATTACAATTTAGTTCTTTGAGAGTTTGGAATTTTTTACAGGTTTTGTTTTGATTAAACTCTTACCCCAACTTGTTCAGAGACATCCAACGTCACTATCTGCATAAATTTGTGTGTGTGTGTGTGTGTGTGTGTGTGTGTGTGTGTGTGTGTGTATGTGTGTGTGTGTGTGTCTGTGTCTGTGTCTGTGTGTCTGTGTGTTTTCTCTTCAAGATCAATTTGTGCTTTGCAAACTTACTTGTATGTTTTATAGTGAGAGTGGTATCCTAACAGGGGCAACTCTCTTTCAGAAAATGGAAACTTAGTTTCTCAGCAGCTAAGAGTTTCTAATACTTCTGATAGGAGAGGAATTATGTGCTAAGCATCCCTTTCCATTATGGAATTAGAGTCGTTTTGAAATTCAGAACATGTGTATATGTTGCCAGAAACTCTAAGTTCATATGCACAGCTAATTTTCTCTTTCCAGAAGATATTTTCATATAGTACTTTCACAACAACTAGCCCTTTCACTTTTCCCATCCCCTCTTTATCAGTGATCCAGAGTATTGAGGGCTGGGATACAGAATATATGTTCCCTTTAGGACTAAGCATTCTTTAGATTCTTATTCTCTTCACTGGGACATGTTTGGCCTTTCTGTGTTAATCACGATTTGTTGAAATAGAAGATTCTTGTATGATTTCTGAGAGATGAATTGACCTTTAGGAATAGCCATAAGTCATTATTCATTATTTTTAACACAAAATCAACATATAATCATCCTAGTAAAAGGCTTTCCTATCGGATATATGACCTGTTTTACCAGAAGTTCTTACTGTTTGTGGAAGTGAACTCTTCTTTGAAGAGCACAGCTAAAAATATTTGTGATAGCCAGAAGCTGCAAACAACCCAGATGTCCCACAACAGAAGAATGGATACAGAAAATGTGGTTCATTTACACAATGGAATACTACTCAGCTATTAAGAACGAGTACATAGTGAGTTTTGCAGGCAAATGGATGGAACTAGAAAATATAATCCTGATTGAGGTAACAGAGACTCAAAAGACATGCATGGTATGTACTCACTAATAAGTGGATATTAGCCAAAAAGAGTACAGAATACCCAAGATACAGTCCACAGAACTCAAAAAAGTTAACAGACCAAAGGGCCCAAGTGAGGACATCTCTATGCCACATGGGAGGGAGAAGAAAGCAATCACAGAAGTGGGAAGGGAGAGATCTGGATCTAGAAGAAAGAGGAGAAATTTGAATTCATCACTGTCAGATTTCAACATGCCTGTCATTTTCATCCCAGTAGGGTGACAAAGACAGTTGGTAATTGTAGGCTATTTTCTGTTCCTCACTCTGAAAAAAGTCTATGTCAAATTAATCTAATTTCATAGTTATTCCTAGGAAAGACAGGTACTGGAAGAAATGCAAGAAAACGTAAATGAACAAAAAGAGCATATCAGGTTTTTAAGACAATTCACTGTTTTCAGGACCAAGATATGATGAGCATAAAAAGAAGCCAAATGAAAACACATGGGAAAAATTATAGAGATAAAATGGTAGGCCTAAAATTATTCCTAAGTTGATTGAAAGTGAGAAATAGTCAATCTTTTTTTTTTTTTTTTTTTTTTTTTGGTTTTTCGAGACAGGGTTTCTCTGTGTAGCCTTGGCTGTCCTGGAACTCACTTTGTAGACCAGGCTAGCCTCGAACTCAGAAATCCTCCTGTCTCTGCCTCCCAAGTGCTGGGATTAAAGGCGTGCGCCACCACCGCCCGGCTTGAGAAATAGTCAATCTTAAAGTGTTTTTCTATATATTTCTTCAATTTTATCAGAGATATTTTCCATGTATATTTACACAATGGAATACTACTCAGCAATTAAAAACAATGAATTCATGAAATTCTTAGGCAAATGGGGAACATGGGAGGGAAGAGGGCTAATGGGACTTTTGGGGAGGGGGGAAACCGGGAAAGGGGAAATCATTTGGAATGTAAATAAAGAATATAGATAATAATAATAATAATAATAATAATAATAATAATAATAATAGAACGTTTAATAACCAATGGCCAAATAAGAAAGGAAAAAAAGAAAGCATATGGGATGGGGGTGATCAGTTTGATTGCCAAACATCCTTTTCTAATATTAAAATAAAAAAAGAAAGCATCCTCCCAGCCAGGACCATTGGCATTATTGAATAATCTTAATGGATTTACAACATATTTCATTATGCTTGCCTGAGATTTACCAAGAGTCAGGAGTTATCATAAATCAACCAAATTACAAGAAATACCAATGTGTATGATTAAAAAATTAAAAAATGAAAAAAAATGTTTTAAACAGCACTTTTAAAACAATTTATTGGGAACAAAATAACCAAACAATGAATGGCTTTTATGATGTGCATTCCATGCTAACTGACTTTAATGACTGAGCAAATTTTATCAGATCATCCTATTAATCTATACTACTAAATATTTATATAGATTAATATCATGACCTTTACATAAAGTTTCAAAATTATTAAGTTTTTAAATTGAAAATATATAAGGAATACTTGTGATGGTGATTATTGGTAAGAAACTTCAGAAAATTTAAAATCACATATGAAACAACACTCTGAGTACATTTTTAGAGCTTTGGCTGAGGTGAAAATATTCATCTAGTTTTACATGGGTCTTAATTCTAAGGTCTAACTTCTCTTACTGAAACAATGGTAGAGGGGTAAGCAGGGTGAGAGAATTAATTTCTCTTTGCTTCTTAACCACAGAGACAATGTGACTATACATACTTCATGCTACTGTTAGAATCCCTTCCCCATCATGATGGACTATATAATTAAACCATGAGTTAAATAAGCAATTACTTCATTAAACTTCTTGTTTAAATATTTCATTACAGCAATAAAAAATGTAACAAATACTGAACATTGATATGGGGAAGTGGAGACCTTGCTTTGATGTACCTGATTATGTGTTTCTATATGGATCCATATGAGAAAATGGTAGTATTTAGAGTGGAAGTATGCTAAGTCAATCTTATGTAATCTTCATTGTTCAGAATACAAAAAGAAAAATAAAACAGGGGATATTTGACTCAACAGGCTTCATAATGGAAACATGGGTTCTATGTGTATTACCAATTGGATACAAAGTCATTTTAACTGTATTTTAACTGTGAATCTGGCTGCAGTGTGTCTATATCCTGAAATTTGGAGTAGGCTGAGTTAAAAATATTAGACTAATTAATTTACTGTACATAGAACCTTTCTAAAAGCATTTAGGCAATAGACCAGAAGACTCTAATAACTTCATACCTACATATAGTTGGGCATCAAGTTGACAATGAATAGAGTGGTTATGACTAATATTTATTTATTTATTTATTTTTTAACTTTTTTTTTTTTTTTTTTTTTGGTTTTTCGAGACAGGATTTCTCTGTGTAGCCCTGGCTGTCCTGGAACTCACTTTGTAGACCAGGCTGGCCTCGAACTCGGAAATCCTCCTGCCGCCTCCCAAGTGCTGGGATTAAAGGCGTGCGCCACCACCGCCCCATATTTATTTTTAATAAGGCTGACAATCATCTAAGAAAATAATTTGGGTATGCCTCTAAGGGCATTTCCAGATAGGCTTTACCTTGCTAGCTGTATGTACCCTAGCTATAGATGGTTCTGTTTTCTGGATTGACTATATGGACAGTAAAGGAGAAGATAAGATAGAGTAATATTAGAATGAAATAGTCAGTTTGTGCTTTTTCTGACTATAGGTAAAATATGACTATCTCTTTTATCATCCTGAGACAAACTTCTCTCTTATAATGGCTTAACTTTCAAATCGAGAGCTAAAAATCTATCTAACATTTGTTCAAAACTACATTTCCAACTCTATGTAATGTATAACTAAGAAATTTCATAATAAATTTAAATCTATTATAACTAAAAACATTTTCTTTATGATGTACTCCAGTGTATATTTTTGGGACATAAGTAGTAGCATATGGTCCATAGAAAGCACTGATTATTTTGATACTAATTATCTTAAGACGTGATATCATAATAAAGCTATTACAAATTTGCCTTTAGGGAATACAAGGGAGTAGCCAAATGACTTACAATGGTCTGTTATTTATGTTTCATTTACATGAGGTTTCAAATGAATCCATATCATAGTTTATAAAAAGGTAAAATATTTTTCTTGTTGCTTATATTGACATACTTATGATGAAACATGGTAATAGTTTAGGTCAGAGCTCTGAGTTTTCTCGCGACTATAAAGTCACAACACTGCTACGAGTTTTTAGTTTTCAAAAGAGAGCCAAATGTTCTATTTTGCTTTCAGGTTATTTATTGCTAAACTGAATTCTAAAGATTGTAAGAAAAGTTCCCTTCTCAAGTTGACCTGCTGGAAAGTCTTCCTACATTTAGCTGAAGAGTCACCCTTTTATAGGATTGTGAAGATTCTAAATTGTGTTCAGGTGCAAATGGAAATTGGTAACATATTAAAATATTGTCTCTAAAACCATTTTTAAAAAGATATTATAGACACTTAGGGAATTAAGACATGTATGAAAACTAATGTAATTTAGCAGTGATTTATTCACCCTTACGTCTCCTTTTTATCCTATTTCTATATTATTCCAGCTTGATGGTTTGAATAGCTGGGTAAATGTAATAAATTTCAACCAACTAAAACATATTCTTGTTTGGTACTGCAGACTTCTTTTCTTTAAATTGCCCAAATGAGACCTATTTTTCTGTTGTATTAAAATTGGAGTTTCTAAAATGCCACCTCCAAATATCCTGTATATATATCTGAAACAGTAAGTTGACTAGTGTGTAAACCAAGACATTTTATTTCCCTAAAACATCATCTAAAGTTATTTTTATTTAGTAGAATTTTTGTACATGCTTATCTTTGCCTATTTCAATAGAGAATATGATGCCCCACACTCTCTCTGTTAGTCTATATCACTTGCTCTTATAACACACACACACACACACACACACACACAAGGAAAGAAAGAGAGTGAGAGAGAAAGAGAATTTTCTTTCAATAATTAGGTAAAACTTTTATCTACTAGTCAACAGTATAGGTTGAACAGAATAAATGCATCAGAACATATGAAATAATACCAAAAAAAGAATTTACTAAAATATGATTCAATAAAATATAGTATTCATGATTAAAAGGAAATATGTTATTAGAGCTACTTTAATGGAATTCTATGACACGGGGTTCCTGACATTAGAATTTCATATCAAATTAATCATAACCTATCTCGTAGTACAAAAGTAGTAAAGATAATGATGAAACCTATGGAAGGAATTTAATCATTATAATGCATTGAAAAGTCATGTTTTCAGAATATTGGCAAGAACTCCAAGGGTTAGGGTTAGGGTTAGGGTTAGGGTTAGGGTTAGAATGGGAAAGGAGCTTAAGAACTAGTATTGTCAAGCAGTCTAGGTCAGAATGTTGTCGGTTGATTATATCTTTCAAAGTTATGACAGTTGAATCTGCTTAGAGATGCAATCCCTACTGAATTTAAAGATATGTGTTGTTAAGATGAGGAGTTTTTAGTTGATTTCCAGGTTAGTTACATGTCATATGTATCATTTGGAGGAAGGAAAATTTGCTCCCTATTTGATGATCACATCTTCTTAGAGGGCTAGCCTCATCAGTGATTCATCTGCAGACAAACTTCAACTGTTAATGCATGGGTTATAGCACTTAATAAAGACTTCTTGATAGTCCTCTGTAGTTTGGAATGAACTATGTAAAAAAAAAAACAGTAGTTTGTAAAATTGAAAATGTCTTAGTTAATTTATCTTTTCTTCAGCTTTGAAGGGAGATCATTATTGGCTTAAGTTAGATACCATTGTCGAGGTTAGAGTTGAGTAACAATTTGTCTCAAAGTTTCAAACAATCAAAAACGAAGGAAATAGTGGGTGATAGGTCAAGCTTTTCTCCTAACCTTAGAAATTCATTGGACAATTTAGTGATCTTAGTAAATGCAGCATCTATATCGCTGTTACAGTTTTCTTAATGGAACCTGTTATGAAAACAGTTGATACAAAAGGTCAGTAAATTGTTCCAACTTCTTTGTTCTCCAAATTCATAGGCATCTAATAAAATCAAAGTCAAGGCAGAGACTGTAAACTAAGTGAAAATCTTGCATTTTTTTTATATATCTTCAATTTTGCTTTTCAGCATTTTTCTGTATTCATAACTCACTGAGTAGACCAAAACTCATGCTAAAACCATGAAAATTTCTTGCTAAACTTATTATGACTGTCTAGAAAAATAAAACAAGACTAACATATCATATAGTGTTCTTGCTAATTAGTCTTTATTTTAAAAATGTTTGAGTTAAGTTTGTATACCTCAGTTGCAGAAAACCTGCTCAGCTGCTTAAGAAGTACAAAGGCCTAAGGTGGAGAAATAAGGATTAGAGAAAAAGAAAATAGGGAGGGAACTGAGGAAGACAGAGAGGGCAAGAAAAGAGAGGAAGACACATACAGACAGAGACAGACACAGAGAGAGAGAGAGAGAGAGAGAGAGAGAGAGAGAGGAAGAAGGAAAGGATACAAGAGTGAGGGCAGAAAAAATGATCCATTTATGAAAATGTAGTAGTAATTTAGGTAGTTTCCTGACTCTTTACCACTTAGTGTTTTTATACATTGGTGTATGTATTTGGGACTTTGCCAATTGTAATTTATTTTTCTTCATCTGACAGGAAGTGTGAATAATCTATTATGCCCAATGTCACTGCAATAACTGGATTCATCCTTATGGGTTTCTCTGATATCCATGAGCCACAGACTCTATGTGGAGTGTTATTTCTAGTGATACACCTGGAAATTTTAATGAGTAACCTCCTCATCGTGGTTCTCATCACTGTGGATCTGAAGCTCCAAATACCCATGTACTTCTTCTTGAAGAATTTATCTCTTTTGGATGTCTTTCGTGTGTCTCTTACAATTCCAAATTACATTGTCAATAGCCTTACTCACAAAAATCCTGTTTCCATGCTTGGATGTGCATTTCAGGTATTTCTCATGACTTTTCTGGGATCAGGAGAAGTATTTGTTCTTACTACAGTGTCATACGACTGCTGTGTTGCCATTTGCAGTTCCCTACACTGTGAGGTCATTATGCGTAGTGTTACCTGTGTAGTGATGATGAGTGTTTCCTGGGGCACTAGATTACTCTTTGGAAGCATGTACACAGCTGGCGTATTTTCCATGCTTTTCTGTGGCTCTAATGTGATCTCACAGATTTTCTGTGATGTTCCATCACTTTTAAGGATTTCCTGCTCTGGATCACTCATGATCATTTATATAAGTCTTCGAATTGGTGTTTTGCTAGGCATGTCTTGTTTTATCTGTGTTGTAATTTCCTACATTTACATTATCTCCACTGTGTTGAAGATTCCTACCACTAAAGGTCAGTCCAAAGTATTTGCCACCTGCCTCCCTCACCTTACTGTTTTTATTGCTATTGCTTGCTTTGTCTGTCTGAAGCCACCCTTAAAATCAACATCACTTACATATAGACTGTTTTCTGTATTGTACACAGTTCTACCACCAGCACTTAATCCTGTGATCTACAGCTTAAGAAACAATGATATTGATAATGCTCTGAAAAACGGCTTCAAAATCTCTACTCAAGAGACTTCCTTCACATAATACATCAAAATGTTTGAGAGTGACATAGTACATCAGAGATAATAGAGACATTTTATGATTTTTACATATAAAAATGTGAGAAATTTCTATACTTAGTCATTTGTAGTTCATTTCATTTGAAGCAACTTAGTATGGAGAGCGCATGAATTAACAAGCAAGATTCATCCTGATTTCTATGAGATTCTGCCAAGTGGTAAGAGAAAATAAATGACAGAGAATATAACAAATTAAGTGGCTTACTGGATATTTACCTTGGTGTATAATGCAACAGAGGTGATAGAGGAATATAATGTATTTGCAGAAAGGTGTGTTTCCATTCTGTGCTTGTATGATCATAATGTATCTTATTGTTTATAATCTGCAATCCAGAAATTTTCACTTCTGACTCTATGAAGGCAGATGCTTTTTATCTGAGGTTGTAAAAAGGTGGTGGAATCTATAACTTGGCTTTTACTGATTTCTTATGTTGTTGTTGTTTGTTTTTTCAGTGTCTCTCTGATTGAAAAGACTTCTCTTTACTGGGTATAGTCTTCTGGAGATTTTGATTTATCAAAATGAGATTTACACATAAAACAAAAATTCAGTTTTCTATGAGTTTTCCATGATGCTACTCTCACTTCCATCTCTGTTAAGAATAGTTATAGTTAGTTTGACCATATATTACAATTGGGAAATGATGCATGCATCAGGTCAGTCAGTGTTTAGCTCTCATTTTGTCTAGTATATAACACAATAACAAGAACAAAAGCTATTATTAGTTACAAAATAAAGGGTCCCCATCTCTACTACATGGTCTGATGCTATCATACTATTATTATTCTTGCTCCCCTGAGCAATATAAAATTCTCTGAAGCCTCCTTAAACCACCAGGACATCACCTTCTACTGGTGGAATCTGAACAGTAAGCACACATTTTGGAAAATAATTGACCCACTGTTCCAACTCATGTTTTCAACCACTATGTGTATATTACTTTGGTTAACTCAACTTCACTGCAAACTATAAGTCTAATTTAGAGCAAAATAAGTAAATGCTATTACACTGGAGATACTCCTTAAACAATACCTGCTAACCTACGAAATAACAAAATATACCTTTGAAAGAGTAATTCTCACTTACAATTTCACCTGTTCTTTCATTTGTTCATTTCAGGTGTACTTTAATTTCTTAAATAACTTTTGCTTACTCACTTTTATGACTTTTTATGAATTATTAAAGCTTAAAGTATTAAATGTAAGACCAAAAACTTTGAAACTGATAGAAAAAAACACTTTAAGATATGGGCATAGAAAAATAGTTCTTTTTTCAGATTTTTTCCTATTGATTTGAATTTTCTAAAATTTCACTCATGATTACTGTATTTTATTCCCACTATATACTCATCTTCTTACAGCACACTCCATGACCTCCCTGAATTTATTTCAAATTCATCTGTTCTTTTTAAAAATTATCGTTTTACACACATACAATAACAACAACAACAACTACTACTACTACTACTACTACTACTACTACTACTACTACCACCACACTGAACTATTTTTCAGATGTGGTATAAAGGAAATTGAAGAGAGTATTACAGCCTGATTAATATCTAGTGGTTTATTTCATGTATTAATTTAAATTAAGGAGGTAAACATATGAGTTAGTAGCAAGCTTCAGAAGAAATGACCTGTGAATTTTCTCATTCAGAAACAACACACATAAATAGTAAAACTATACAAATAATGCTATGTACATGAAGAATTAGAGTGAAAAGTTAGGTATGTATTGTTTTTAATATTATTATGTACCTTTTTCTTTGAATAAATATTTGCTTTCTAAATTGTGAAAAACGTGTCTTCAAAGGTTGAGTATAAAAGGTTGATTAAATTGATGTGAATTATATTAAATGAAATATATGCTTCAAATGAAACATATAACCAAACCAAAGATAAAAGGAAACCAGTAAAAATAACTTTTTAGCAAGATTCTTGGCATATATACTGTCTAAGAGTTGTGTGTGAGAAAAACCCAGGATATCGAAAACTATTCTCAACAATAAAAGAACTGGCGGAATCAACACTCCTGACCTCAAGCTATACTACAGAGCAATAGTGAAAAAAAACCCTGCATGGTATTGTTACAATGACAGGCTGGTAGATCAATGGAATAGAATTGAAGACCCATAAACAATCCACATACCTATGGTTGTTTGATCTTTGACAAAGGAGCTAAAACCATTCAGTGGGAAAAAAAGACAGCGTTTTCAACAAATGGTGCTGCATCAGCTGGCAGTCAAAATGTAGAAGGATGCAAACTGATCCATTCTTATCTCCCTGTGCAAAGCTCAAGTCTATGTGGATCAAGGACCTACACATAAACCAGACATACTGAAACTAATAGAAGAGAAACTGGGGAAGAACCTGGAGCACATGGGCACAGGGGAAAATTTCCTGAATAGAACACCAATAGCTTATGGTCTAAAATCAAGAACTGACAAATGGGACCTCACAAAATTGCAAAGCTACAGTAAGGCAAAGGACACTGTCAATAGGACAAAACTGCAGCCAACAGGTTGGGAAAAGATTTTTATTAATCCTACATTTGATAGAGAGCTAATATCCAATATATACAAAGAACTCAAGAAATTAGACTCCAGAAAACCAAGTAACCCTATTAAAAATGGGGTACAGAGCTAAACCTGGAATTCTCAACTGATGAATACTGCATGACTGAGAAACACCTAAAGAAATGTTCAACATCCTTAATCATCAGGGAAATGCAAATCAAAACAGCCCTGAGATTCCACCTTACATAAGTCAGAAGGGCCCAGATCAAAAACTCAGGGGACAGCAGATACTAGAGAGGATGTGGAGAAAGAGGAACACTCCTCCATTGCAAGTGGTAAAACCACTCTGGAAATCAGTTTGGCGGTTCCTCAGAAAATTGAACATAGCACTATCTGAGGACCCAACTACACCCCTCCTGGGCATATAGCCAGAAGATTCACTGGGGCTGGCAATCTCTATAGCCAGCAGAAAACTGAACTCTTTTAACTCTTAAGGGCTGGTGAGAAGGAACAGGAATGAAAGGAAATTAATACACACATACACACATACACACACACACACACACACAATGATTGGATGAAGCAAAAGACAGACTTTAATAACTTCATACATATAAATACATACATACATACATACATGTACACACACACATATATATGTATATATATGCATACATATGGATAGACATATACATGTTCATTCATTGAAGAGATGGTAAATAGGCTCTAAGAATGTTTCACACACACAGACACACACACACACACACACACACACACACACCCCTGGTGTGTGGATGGAAAGTTTACACATATACATCCAGAAAGAATTGATGGATGGAACAAAGTTCCAACAGCTTTATTTATTCTCCCATAGCTTATATGTCACAGAAATATCTTTCAAGCAGTATAAATTTACAATGTGGTTACATTCTAGTTTTCTTCTAGTAAATAATTATAAAACATACATTCTGTAATACCTTTATGAAAATAATATTATGTAATACAGATAAAGTAAATAAATTATTCCAAAACACCCATATACATTCATAGCAGCCTTATTTATAATAGCCAGAAGCTGGAAAGAACCCAGATTTCCCTCAATGGAGGAATGGATTCAGAAGATGTGGTATATCTACACAATGGAATACTACTCTGCAATTAAAAACAATGAATTCACGAAATTCCTAGGCAAATGGTCAGAACTAGAAAATATCTTCCTTAGTGAGGTAACCCAATCACAAAAGAACACACAAGGTATGCAGTAACTGATAAGGGAATATTAACCCAGAATCTCGGAATACCCTAGACATAATTTGCATATAAATAGATTTCCAAGAAGATGAAAGGAGAGACCCCTGGTCCTGGAAAGACTGGATGTAGGAGAATGCCAGGACAGAGAAGAGAGAGGGGGTTGAATGGGGAACAGAGGGAGGGAAGGGGGCTTATGGGACTTTCGGGGAGAGAGGAAACAGGAAAGGGCAAATCATTTGGAATGTAAATAAAAAAAACTTTGAAAAAAAAGACAGCAGAAGCTAATCATTGGGCAAAGGTATAGAGGTGGGATTTCCCGGTTCCAGGAGGAAGAGAAGGAAAAGAGAGAGATGGGGGCTTTTTGACTAGTCTTTGTAACACATGGGAGTGGAAGACATGTAGGTCTCTTGGGGCACCTATAATATGTAACCTCCACCACCGGTAAAGGCCAAGAAGAATGTAAAACACTACTGGTAGATTAGGATAGGAAATTCTTTGCCCAGCCATTGAGATCTGGCTATCTGATGTTTTCCATCCTCAGTGATTAAGGTGGGCAAGAGAAATGGAGGTTCTTGGCAGAACTAGCTGTGAGGGGTTGGAGAAGCAATCCCAGCTCACTGGTGTCAGAGAACCAGCTGGCCATTGGCAGAGCTATGTCAAACATAGGACCAGTGGCCGGAAGTTCTTGAAGAAGAGTTGAGAGCATGACTCTGAGAAGTTGAAAGCATGGAGTTTTGAAATTACACAGAGCAGAAGCCTCCTCACATGGGCATTTCTGCTTGTTAGATTTCTTACTGTCTGTAAGTTGTATCTTATAGATTCTGTACTTGCTAGCTAATATTCACTCATCAGTGAGTATTCAGGATGATATTTTACAGTTCTTCCCATTGCCTGCAAAATTCATGATGTGCTAGATTTTAATAGCTGTATAGTATTCCATTATGTAAATGAACCACATTTTCTGTATCCTTCCTTCGGTTGAGGGACATCTAGGTTGTTTCCAGCTTTTAGCTCTTACAAATAAGGCTGCTATGAATTTGGTGAAGCACATGTCCTTGTGATACGGTAGGACATCTTTTGGATATATGCCCAAGAGTGATATAGCTTGGTCTTTAGGTACAACTGTTTCCAATATTGTGAGGAACCTCTAGGTTGATTTCCAGAGTGGTTGTACCAGTTTGCAATCCCACCAGCAATAGAGGAGTGTTCCTTTTTCTCTACATCCTCTCCAGCATGAGCTGTCACCTGAGGGTTTGATCTTAGCAATTCTGATTGGTGTAAAGTGTAATCTCAGGGTCATTTTGATTTGCTTTTCTCTGATCACTAGGGACTTTGAACATTTCTTTAGGTGCTTCTCAGCCATTCAAGATTTCTCTATTGTGAATTCTTGGTTTACTTCTATACACCATTTTTTGATTGGCATGTTTGGAATTTTTTTTTGGTTGGTGGTGGTTAATTTCTAGAGTTCTTTATATATTTTGGATATTAGCCTTCTATGGAATGTGGGGTAAGTGAAGATTTTTTTCCCAGTCTGTAGGTTGCCAATGTGTCCTATTGATGGTGTCTTTTACCTTAGAGAAGTTTTTCAGTTTCGTGAGGTCCCATTTATCAATTGTTGATATTAGAGCCTAAGTCATTTGTATTCTGTTCAGAAAATGAGTTTGAGCCTCTTTCGAACTTTCTCTTCTATTATATTCAGTGTATCCGGTTTTATGTTGTGGTCCTTGATACACTTGGACTTGAGCCATGTGCAAGTTGATAAATATGGTTCTATTTTAATTGTTCCACAAAAGACCACCAATTAGACCAGCACCATTTATTGAAGGTCCATTTTTATTCTACTGTATGTTTTTGATTTCTTTGTCAAAGATCAAATGTCCATTGGTGTATGGCTTTACTTGTGGGTCTTGAATTCTATTGATTGACCTGTCTCTGTACTAATAACACACATTTTTTTTTATCATTATTGGTTTGTAGTACAGCTTGAGGTCAGGGAAGATGATTCCTGTGGGAGGTCTTTTATTGTTGAGAATTGTTTTGGCTATCCAGGATTTTTTGTTTTTCCATATGAAGTTGAGAATTACCTTTTCAATATCTGTGAAGAATTGACTTAAAATTTTGATGGGAATTGCATTTAATCTGTAGGTTGCTTTTGGTAAGATGAACATTTTCACTATGTTAATCCTACCATCCCACAAACATGGGAGATCTTTTCATCATGTATTTGTATATCTTGAGGCTTGTTTTATGTTTGATTATATGGTCAAGTTTGGAGAAGATTCCATGAAGTCCTTAGAAAAAGGTATATTCCCTGGTTTTGGGGTGAAATGCTGTATAAATATCTGTTAAATTCATTTGGTAACTTCTATTAGTTTCACTGTATCTCTGTTTAGTTTCTGTTTCAATGACCTGTTCTTTGGTAAGAGTGGGATATTGAAGTCTCCCACTATTATTGTGTAGGATTCAATGTGTATTTTGAGCTTTAGTAAACTTTCTTTGAAGAATGTGGGTGCCCTCACATGAGGGTCATAGATGTTCAAGATTGAGACTTTCTCTTGGTGGATTTTTCCCTTGATGAATATGAAATGTCCTTATCCATCTTGTTTGATAACTTTTGGTTGAAAGTTTATTTTATTGTATATTAGAATGGCAATTCCAGCTTATTTCATGGGACTATTTGTTTGGAAAGTTTTTTTTAAAGCTTTTCATTCTGAGACTTTGTCACTGAGTTCGTTTTTGTCACTGATGTATCTTTCTTGTGTGCAGCATAATGTTGGATCCTGTTTATTTATCTAGTCTGTTAGATTGTGTGTTTTTATTGGGGGATTGAGCCAATTGGTCTCGAGAGGTATTAAAAACAGATAATTTTTCATTCCTGTTATTTTTGTTGTTTTCAGTGATATTATGTGTTTATGATTCTCTTCTTTTTGTGAACTGTTTAGCTTTTGTGTGAATTCTCGGGTGTAGTTACCCTCCTTGTGTTGGAGATTTCCTTCCAGAATCCTCTATAAGGCTGGATTGATAGATTTTGTTTAAATTTGGTTTGGTCATGGAATATCTTGATTTCTCCATTTATGGTAATTGAGAGTTTTGCTGGGTATAGTGTCCTGGGCTGGCATTTGTGTTCTCTTAGAGTCTGAATAACATTTGTCCAGAATCTTCTGGCTTTTAGAGTTTCTGTTGAAAAGTCTGGAATAATTCTGATATGTCTGTCTTTATATGTTACTTTATCTTTTTCCCTTACATTTCTAATATTCTTCCTTTGTTCTGTGCATTTGGTGTTTTGATTATTATGTGATGAGAGGATTTTCTTTTCTGTTCCAATCTCTTTGGTGTTCTATAGACTACTTGCATATTTATGCACATCTTTTTCTTTAGGTTTCTTTAGAGAAAATTTTTTCTGATTTTAACATTATGCCCATTAAGGAGTATCCTAATTAACTGCTTTCCAGTTTTACTAGTTTTTCTAGAACTTTTAAACTATATATCACAGCTAAAATTGCCCTTGGATGACATGCTTGTGTTTTCATTTTAGGGTATGCACTACATTTTATTTTGATATTCAATGGAAACATCTATGATGGTTTGAACTGGGACACATGCTAAGACACTTTTATTATATAAAAAAATGTGTGAGTCCTACTCATTCCCATGTGACAGCAACTGGGACCTGAATTCAGTGTTTTTCTGGGTAAATTTTTAGCTAGTGCTTTTTATTTTCCTAAGTTTTTTTTTTTGTTTACATTCCAAATGATTTCCCCTTTCCCGTTTCCTCCCTCCCCGAAAGTCCCATAAGCCCCCTTCCCTCCCTCTGTTCCCCATTCAACCCCCTCTCACTTCTCTGTCCTGGCATTCCCCTACATCCAGTCTTTCCAGGACCAGGGGTCTCTCCTTCCATCTTCTTGGAAATCTATTGATATGTGAATTGTGTCTTGGGTATTCCGAGATTCTGGGTTAATATCCCCTTATCAGTGACTGCATACCTTGTGTGTTCTTTTGTGATTGGGTTACCTCACTAAGGATGATGTTTTCAAGTTCTGACCATTTGCCTAGGAATTTCGTGAATTCATTGTTTTTAATTGCAGAGTAGTATTCCAATGTGTAAATATACCACATCTTCTGCTTTTTAAATCTATTAGAGTTCAAGTAATCAAACTGTGAATAAATATTATGACTAATTTTGCTTTTGGTGAGGACTAGTTTTAGTGATTGAGAAATTTTTTATCAAGGCATCATGAGTTTCCCTATTACCAATTATTTATTTGTATCAATATAAAAATCTTTACCTAAACCCTCCTTAGTCAAAGTAATTAAGATGAAAGTCACGAAGAAGAATTTTGACGTTATTATTGGTTAGTGACTTTACAAAATTTAGGAATACCTGAGACATGAACTCCTGAATACATTTTCATGGAGGCTCAACTGAGCTAGGGCGATTCATCCATTTATTGGGGGACAATATTCTGTGGTTTAGGATTCCATACCAAATAAAACGGAGGGAGTAAGTGGGGTGAGAGAATTTATATCTCTCTGATTCTTTCCCACACATGCATTTTGTCCATCTATGTCATGGTTCTGCTTTTCCCAAAAAGATAAATTTTTGACCAAACAATGCAGCAAAATTGCACTTCCTTAGTAAAACTGATGGTTTTTTGGCATTGAAATATGAAATATACCTAATAAAGAGTACTGGCATCAAGAAGTGGTTTTCTTCTTATGAAAAACTAGAATATGTGCTTCTTATTATTTGAGAATGTATTTACAGGAAGAAAGTGAGAAAATTTATAGCTTTGTGTTTGAGAAGCCTAATGATGCAGAGATTAGTGGGAGATTCTAGTAAAATCTTCATAGACAGCATTCCTAGAAAAATAAAACATTATAGATTTGGGTCATGAAGCTTCATAAAACAAACAAAGAATTTATTGGTAGTGTAGATTGGACTGAAATAATTTTTGTTGTATTCTAAGAGTGAACCTGCATGCAATTGATCAATATTCTAAAATGTTGAATCAGAATGAATTCAAAGTATTAGACTATTTTGTTTTTTGACATAGGGCATAACATGGTTACAATTCAGTGCTTTTCGTTATGCCTATTGTAAGAAATTTATGAAAGATAAGAAAACTGAGGAGTTAGTCTAAAGAAATTTAAAGTTGTAAACAGTGACAAGGTAGACAAAACAACCGCAATAGTGCCACTAATTCAATCCATTTCATACATGGAAAAGTAGGAAGGGTTTTTAAAATTTAAACCCATCTATCAAACTGTTAAAACATATATGTGTTGAAGGAAGAGAACCTCAACAAAGTATGCCTTACTGGTTCTCTTCTGAAAACACTTTACTTAGCAAAATACTTCCCATGGTACTGTCAAGGCATATAGAAGATACTGAAACTGTGGTCCAGGGTCCAGGTTAAATGTGACTTTACAGTAGAACTCCCCAGTGCCACAAATGTGATATTAGTTTGTTTTAATGAGTATATAACAATGAGAGGTTCAAGTAGACTCAAAGTAAGGTTTCAGCAAGCTTGCAAGAGCCAGAAAATATTTGGCAGTTTAACGTGGATTTTCTGCTAATAGGATTTGAGAGAAAACTGAGAAAGTCAAGCTTACAATGTCTTTTTATTTTTAAGGCAAGACAAGAAATTTCTCAGTTTCCAGATAAATTTGGATTATATACCTAAAAACTGTGTATTTTATTCTAAAGTATGTCATAGTTAGCATGTGAGGTGGTGAGTATATCTGAGTGAAAATGCCATTAGAATGTAGAATAGGTTATTTGAGGTGATGTTATAAGTTGTTTTGGGTAGCCTAATGTCAATGTTGAGAAACAAGCTAGAAGCCATAGTATGAGCAATACCAGCTCCCATTTACTGTGTTATCCTCCCAAACCATGGAAAGCAGATGTTTCAACATTTTTAAAACTTCTAAGACATCAATGATATTTATAAGTATGGTAAACATATTTGTCATTATGAAATGAACATAAGATTTCAAGAACCACTCTGTAGTGGTATGAATAAAAAGTAAAGCATTTGGGCATCAAGTTGACAAGTGATAGACTTGGTATGACTAAGATTTATTGCCCACTTGATGAGATATAGAATGCAGATTTAGGGATTTAGAGACATAGTGTCTCTAAAGACATTTCTAGAGAGGCTTGACCTTGGTAGGAAGATGTATCCCGTTTATCAGTGGCTCTATTTCCTGTATTTATACCTTGGGGAGAAAAAGAGAAGTTGGGCAGACTTCCTTTACAGA
Organism: Tokudaia tokunoshimensis; assembly: GCA_036184795.1. Taxonomy (NCBI): domain Eukaryota; kingdom Metazoa; phylum Chordata; class Mammalia; order Rodentia; family Muridae; genus Tokudaia; species Tokudaia tokunoshimensis. Next base: position 60,897,426 of record BTHU01000001.1, on the reverse strand, counting down.
GGTAGAGTTTTTCATTTTCTGCTTTCTGATTGTAAGCACATTACCAATTCTTTCATGCTCCTCCAAATATACTTTCTCTGCTCTGATGGACTGTATGTTCAAGCCATGATCTAAAGTCAATCCATCCTAATTCATGTTGCCATTTTTCCCATGTATTTTGAAACATACCTGAGAAATGTTATTTATACAGGTGGTAAGACAGGCATCTTTATGCACAGTACTTTATATGTGTATTTTGTAAAGCTTGTTTACAATCAAAACATTATTCCTAACTATATGCATTATGCAACTTATGGAATACATAATAAATTTAATTACTGGGAAAATAGGAGCAAGTTCTTCAGGATATATTCCAATGTATTCACTGGAGATTGATATAGCTTGTCTGTACAAAGCACCAATTATTTTAACACTCATTGTCTTAATACATGGGTCCTTAATAAAGCTATATAGAAAACAATATCTTTGGTGACTCCTACAGAGTTGCCAAGTTACAATAAAAGGTTTTTTAGAAATATTTTGATTATGTAAGGTTTCAAATCAACAAACACAAACAAGTTTATAAAATGAAAAAATATCTTTCTGATGCATATAATTGCATTATCAGGCTAAAATATAATTACAGTCTAGGTCAGAATTTTGAGTTTTCTAACAATTCTAAAGACAGGGCAATATAATATGATTTTAGAATTTCCCAATAACAGATACATGGTCTATTTTCTTTTCAGATGATCCACTGCTAATTCTCCTTCTCAAATTGGCCAGCTACAAAATTTGAAGAGTAACTCTTCTAGGAATGTAATGATACTGAATTATTCTAAATTACAAATTTCATATTTCCATTGATAATCACATAAAATATCCTCTCTAAAATAATTTTTTAAAGTATGAAAATTGAGGAAATTGAGAAATGTATTAAAAACAAGTAATTTAGCAATAACTTATTTAGTATTGCTTTTCCTGTGTGCCCTCTTTTTCTATTTCCCTAGTCAGAGTGTTGTAATACCCTAGCAAGGGTCGTGAATCTCAGCCCTCTACCACACATTCTTCTTGTTCACATGAACAGTTTCTCTCCAAATTATCCAATTGGGGTTTATTCATATGTTACATTAGAGCTGTGCTTTCTTAAATACCATCGCTAGAGAGTTCAGTCACATGACCTGTGAACTTTGGTAGAAATTCTTTAAGTTTATACAGCCAACTGACTAATCTATAAATCATGATCTTTTGATTCTTCAGTTGTTTAGTAGAATATTTTTCATGCCTTGAAATGTTTTTTTTCTCCTCCAGTAGAGAACAAGATGTCCACATATTCTATACATTAATCTCTATCATTTATTTATGTAACACACAGACAAATTCACACATACAAATGTGCATGTTCACACATATATAAACAAACAAAATCACTCACACACACATATACACACACACATACAAACACGCACACAAGCACACACACAACCACACACAGAAGTGTCTATTTGTATTTCAATAGTTATATAAATACTTTTGACCTAAAAACAAAAAAAAAAAATGTAGTTTGTACATTGAGCACTTGACTAGTATTAGCACTTGACTACATAACAAAGAAGTGAGGGAATATTTATATGTGATTACTTTAAAGGAATCCTATGAATAGGAATTCTGGCTTTAGAAAATTGTAACACGGGCTTGAGAGATGGCTCAGCAGCTAAGAGCACTGACTGCTCTTCTAGAGGTCCTGACTTCAATTCCCAGTAACCACATGGTGGCTCACAACCATCTGTAATGGGATCTGATGTCTTCTTTTGAAGACAGCTACAGTATACTCACATATATAAAATAAATAAATCTTTAAAAAACAAAACAAAAAACAAAATTCTGGCATTGGAGACATGGCTCAGCCATTAAGAGCACTGTCTGATCTTCTAGATGACCTGTGTTCAATTCCCAGCACCAACATGGCTGCTCAAAACTGTAACTCCTGTAGCAGGCATATACACATGCAGGGGAAATACAAATGCACATAAAAAATAAAAAAACAAAGAAAATCATAACACATTAGAAAAACCTTATCTCCACAGAAATCAAACATTAAGCTTAATAGTGAAAGAAAAAGATTTAGTAAATATAACTATTGAAAAACTTATCATCAGAAGTATTGACAAGAACTCCAAGATTAATAGAGAAAGAGCATAAGAACTACTGGTTCAGACTGTAGTCTGGTTGATTATCATCTCAGTTTCATCACATTGAGTCTTAACAGTGTGTAGATAATTACAGTTGACTATGATTAGAAAAGCAAGGCCTGTTTAATCTAATGGAAAGTGTTATGAATATGAACAATGTGTATTTGCTCTTGAAGAAGTGGTATTAGTTCCCAGTTGTTACTGCTTCACATGTCATTAGACTCATTAGTGAGTCTATACTCACTAGACTCCTCCACTCTTTAGTAAGATTTATCCCCAGGTGGGACAGTCTCTGGATGACCTTTCCTTCAGTTTCTACTCCACACTTTATCTCCACATTTACTCCTGTGAGTATTTTGTTCCTTTCTCAGAAGAAATGAAGCAGCCACTCTTTGGTCTTCCTTCTTCTTGAGTTTCATGTGGTCTGTGAATTGTATCGTATATTCGGAGCTTTTAGGCTAATATCCACTTATCAGTGAGTACATACCAAGTGTGTTCCTTTGTGATTTGGTTACCTCACTCAGGATGATATTTTCTCTTTCCATCTATTTGCCTAAAAATGTCATGTATTCATTTTTTAAATAGCTAAGTAGTACTCCATTGTATAAATATACCACATTTTTTGGATCCATTTCTGTGTGGAAGGACATCTGAGTTGTTTCCAGCTTCTGACTATTATAAATAAGGCTACTATGAACATAGTAGAACTTTATTACATGTTGGAGCATCTTTTGGGTATATGCCCAGGAGTGATATACCTGTGTCCTCAGGTAGTACTATGTACAATTTTCTGAGGAACCACCAGACTGGTTTCCAGAGTGGTTTTACCGGTTTACAATCCCTCCAGCAATGGAAGAGTTTTCCTCTTTCTCCATATCCTCACCAACATCTACTGTAACCTGAGTTTTTTATTTTAGCCATTCTGACTGATGTGAAGTGGAATCTCAGAGCTGTTTTGATTTGCATTTCCCTGATAACTAAGGATGCTGAACATTTCTTTAGGGACTTCTCAGCCATTTGACATTTACCAATTGAGTACTCTTTATTTACTTCTTCTGTACTCCATTTTTAATAGGGTTACTTGATTGTCTGGAGTCTAACTTCCTGAGTTCTTTGTATATATTGGATATAAACCCTCTATCAGATGGAAGATTGTTAAAGATCTTTTCCCAATCTGTTAGTTGCTCTTTTGTCCTATTGACAGTGTCCTTTGCCTTACAGAAGCTTTTTAATTTTATGAAGTCCCATATATCGATTCTTGATCTTAGAGCATAAGCCATTGGTGTTCTGTTCAAGAAATTTTCCCCTGTGCCCAATTGTTTAAGGTTGATTCATCTCTTTAATACCCTGGATAACTTGAACAATGTTAGAATTTTTCATACTTTAGGGATTAGAGGTATAATAAACACATTTGGCATTATGAAATGAACATGACATCTGAAAAAAAAAACATAGTGTAACGTTATGTTTTAACTCCCAACATACAATTCATAGGCCACATGAGGCTCAAGAAGGAAGACCAAAGTGTGGATACTTTGGTCCTTCTTAGAAGGGCAATCAAAATACCAATGGGAAGAGATACAGAGAAAAAGTAGGGAGCACAGACCAAAGGTAAGGCCATTTAGAGACTGCCCCAACCTAAGGATGCATCCCATATATAGTTATCAAACCCAGACACTATTGTAGATGCTAGCAAGTACTTGTTGACAAGCGCCTGTCTCCTGAGAGGTTCTGCCAGTGCCTGTCAAATACAGAAGTGGATGCTCACACCCAACCAATGGACTGAGCACAGGGTTCCCAATTCAGGAGCTAAAGAAAGGAGCTGAAGGGGTTTGCAGCCCCATAGAAGGAACAACAATATAAACCAACCAGTACCTCCAGAGCTCCCAGGGAATAAACCACCAACCAAAGAGTACACATGGAGGGACCCATGGCTCCACTTGCACATATAGCAGAGGATAGCCTTACTGGACATCAATGAGAGGAGAGGCCCTTGGTACTGTGAAGTCTTGATGCCCCAGTGTAGGGGAATGCCAGGACAGGGAAGCGGAAATGAGTGGGTTGGTGAGCAGGAGAGGGGGCACAGGATAGTGGGTTTTCAGAGGGGAAACAAGGAAAGGGGAATACATTTGAAATGTAGATAAAAAATATCTAATAAAAATTAAGGAACAGAAAAAATTCAAAATGATGTATCAACTTGAATTGGGCATCAAGCTGACAGGGAATAGAGTTGAAATGACTAATGTTTATTGTCAAGTTGATGAGATTTAGAATCATATAAGAAAACTATTTTTTCTCTAAGGGTATTTCCAGAAAGATTTGACTTTTGTAGGAGGACCTTCCCTGGGTATTGGTGACTCTACTTTCTGAATTTACATTCTATCTAGACAAGGATAAGCTGGGAAGAGCATAGTAAGTATGGCATAGTTTATCTTTATTTTTTGTGACTGTAGGTGGACTGCGACTCATTTTCTTCATGATCCTTCACCTATCCTTTCTCTGCCATGATAGAATGAGTCTTCAAACCATGAGGTCAAGTCAGTCTTTCTTTTCTCATGTTGTATTTTTTCCTATATATTTTGCCACAACCTTGAGAAAAATAATTAATACAGGTAATGTGGGAAGAGTTCACACTTGTGTGTGTATATGTGTGTGTGTTTTGTAAAACTTGTTTACAACTATGATTTGTCTCTTAACTCGTTGTACTGTATAACTAAGAACATATAATTATTTTAATTCTGGGGAAATATGAGCACATTCATGATCTATTCTAGTATATTTTCTGGAAACTGAATAACATGTTCTGGAAAATGCCAATTATTACAACACTAATTGTCTTAATAGATTTTTTTTAATGCGACTATTTAAAAAATTCACCTTTGGGAAATCTAAGGGAGTAGCCAATTCACATAAAAAGATATGCTAGAAATGTTATGATTATATAAGGTTTCAAATTAATCTACATCACACTTTATAAAATGCTAAAACATTTTTCTTGTTGCTCATATTGTATCCACATGCTAAGAATGATGAATTTTACATCAAAACTATGAGTCTTTTTATACCATTAAGACACAAAAATATTCCAGTTTCAGAGCTTTCAAAGAGAGTTCCATGTTCTGTTTTCCTTTCAGATGACCAACAGCTAAATTGAACTTTAAAGGATATGAAAACAATTTCCATCCTCAAGTGGACCTGAAGGAAAATCTTACATATATCAAAAAAATTACTCCTTTCTAGGTATGTAAGAATCTTAATTGTTCTAAGGTACAAATTGCAAAATTCCTGTAGCAAAATATTAAAATACACTGTCTAAACCAATTTTAAAATTGCTACAAATATAAATTTAGAAGGTTAATAAAAAGCAATTTAATTTAGCAATAATTTATTCACCTTTATTTCTTCTATTTGCCTATTTTCCTATATAATCATCACTCATAGGGTTGTAATATTTTGGCAAGTGTTACATTTTTACTTTCTACCACACCATATGTAGTTTCTTGACTCCATATGTAGTTTCTTGACTCCCATTCTACTGACTATGTCTCCATGTGAGTGTAATAATTTTGGATGATACCACTTTCTTATTTATTTCTCCTTATCTGCTAACAGTACATGAAAAAAAAATCGAGTATGTCTAATATCACTGCCTTAACTGAATTCATCCTGATGGGGTTCTCTGACACGCAGGAGCTACAGACTTTATGTGGAATATTCTTCCTTGGATTGTACATGGAAGCCCTAATGAGTAACCTCATCATCATTACTCTTATCACCCATGACCTGCGGCTCCAAACACCCATGTACTTCTTCCTGAAGAATTTGTCCCTGTTAGATGTCTTTTTTATTTCTGTCCCAATCCCAAATTTCATTGTTAATAGCCTAATTCATAATAATTCTATTTCCATTCTGGCTTGTGCTTTCCAAGTATTTTTAATGACTTCTTTCTCATCAGGAGATGTATTTCTCCTGACTGCGATGTCCTATGACCGCTATGTTGCCATTTGTTTTCCCCTGAACTATGATGCCATCATGAATAACTGCATCTGTGTGCTAATGGCGGGTATTTCTTGGGCCACTGGAATACTCTTTGGAGCCATATACACAGCTGGTACATTTTCCATGCCTTTCTGTGGTTCCAATGTGATCCCACAGTTTTTCTGTGATATTCCTTCATTGCTAAGAATTTCCTGTTCTGAAACACTTGAGGTCATTTACACAAGTCTTGGAATTGGTGTTTGTCTGGGCATGTCTTGTTTCATCTGTGTTGTGATTTCCTACTTTTACATTTTCTCCACTGTGCTGAGGATTCCTACCACTAAAGGTCAGTCCAAAGCATTTGCCACCTGCATTCCCCACCTCACTGTTTTCAGTGTTTTCCTTGTTACTTCTTGCTTTGTCTATTTGAAGCCATTCACAAATACACCATCAATTTCAGACAGGCTGTTTTCTGTGCTATACACTGTGTTGCCTCCAGCACTTAATCCTTTGATATACAGCCTGAGGAACACTGATGTGAAAAGTGCTCTGAGGAGGTTGCAGAAAAATCTTTGCTTAAGAGGGTTACTCATTTAATACTCTAAAGCATTGGAGAATTGTATGCTATATATGTTACAGGAATATTTTAAGATTCCATTTTGGAAATATGGAAGTGATTATTTTATTCGCTTGATGGTTCATATTTTTTTTTTCTTTTATAGAAGGCAACAAAGCTATTGAAGTGATTAAATGAGTCAGCAAGTTGGAAAGCATACTCACTATTGGTGTCTTTGAAATTCTAGCTAGTTGTGAGGTAGAAGAGCACTGATAAAGCAATATCCTAAATCCAGCACATTCTGGAGATTTACCTAAATCCATAGCATTGCATCAGAAGAGAGGTGTAGAGAAGTTCCAGATAGAAACATGGTTTTTTGTTTGTTTGTTTGTTTGTTTGTTTTGGGGTTTTTTTATAGTTTTGTCATTGAAGTGTTTTTCTTTGTTTAATGTCCAGAAACTATTAACCTCTATGTCAAGGCACATGCTTTTCCTTCGAAGTTATAAAGAGTCTTTGGAATGCATTTTTATTATAGCAGAAATCATTTTGACTGATTTTTCTTGCTTTATTCATTAATACCTTCTCTGGGATAGTATTCTTTACTGTTTGCTATATTTTGGAAACTCTGTTTTATCAAAACTGAGCCTTATATCTAAGAAACAATTCATGTTTTAATGAATTTTCTATGATTCCATGCTTATTTCCATTAATGATAAGTGATCCTATAGTCACTTTGACAAACTATTACTCTCAGGGAGTTATGCAGAGATAAGGTCAGTTACAAGCAATCTCATTATTCTGTCATATCTTTGTCTAGTACATAATGAGACAAAGCATGTATCAGAAAAGATAATGACCTTACCTCCCTTAACCATAATCAATGTAAAATTTTATAAGGCTTCTACCAATGACCAAGATACCACTTTCCACTGATGAGACTTTACTACTAAGCACACATTAAAAAAAAATTGTTTTCACTGTCCTGACTCAGGTTTTCAATGTCTGATTAACTCAATTTCAGTGAAATCTAGGTACCCAATTTTTAAAGAAACTTTATTACCCTGGAGATACCACTCAATCAACATTTGACCACACACACACACACACACACACACACACACACACACACACACACAAGCATGTCTTTGCATGGTTCTCCTTTGCAAGGTCACTGACTCCTCTATTTGTTCATTTCTCACATGCTTTCAGTTATTTCACTTTTTAAAGATTTATTTATTTTATATATATGAGTACACCGTTGATCTCTTCAGACACACCAGAAGAGGGCATCAGATCCCATTACAGATGGCTATGAGCTACCATGTGGTTGCTGGGAATTGAACTTAGGACTTGTGGAAGAATAGTTGGTGCTCTTAACCAATGAGCCATCTCTCCAGCCCATGTTTTCAGTTCTTAAATTAACTTTTGCTCACTCAAATCTGTGTCCTTCTATAAATTATGTCATCATTAAAAGCAAGAATGGAGAAAAGAATATGGCCTAATATTCTACATATCTTGGCAAGTTATCAAGTACTCTTGACTAAAATACATCGTCTGCTAGATGACTAGGTGCCACCTTTTTGAAAATGTGTGGTATGTTGTCTGTAAGTCAACTTCTGTCTACTGATTTTGCTATGTTTCTCTGACTCTTTGAGTTTTTTATTACTGCTACTTGTTATTGATTGCTACTTTTGAAATCACTTTCAACACATTATTGCAAGTATAAGTCAAGTGTGAGAAAAAACACATTAATCTTTCCAATTTGAGGAGAAAATAGGATGGAGAAGGAGGTTCTAAAAGAATGTGGAACAAAATATGAAAGTATTAGGTGACAAAGAATGACTACAAAGACTCTTGTCCATAGATTCTATGTAACAAGCACAGCATACATAATAGAAAATGTGTAGTATATAAATGAGCCATAAAGAGGCCACAAGGTCCCAAGCACAGGAACACAGAGATTTTGACTGTTTTCCCAGATATAGCTCAATTCCATCCTCAAAGTGAATTTCCATCTTAATGAACAGTCATTTTTTCTACTTTTATGTATCTAGCCTTGATCCAATTTCTTCTTAAAGCTTATAGGATTCTGAAATTCCACTAGGCTTTCAGACCCTGATCTATGGCTTAAAGCAGTATCCTGAGCCAGTGGACAGGAGTGATTCATTACACTAATCTCTTCAAAACATTCTAATCAACCTATTGCTTCCTTTACCTACACATTTCATTTCCTCTTGAGCACTTGTTATGCAAATTTCTAAAGGAGGGATGAAAAATAGAGGCTGAGGACAACAAAATAAATGCATTTGATCCAACTTTCTCTTTGTCCTCTATACATTTTGTGGGGGATTTCAGTGTGTTCCACCTTTTAATTTTCCCTGAAAAATAACAAGGTCTATGAAAATTCAAAAAAGATAAGCAGGGAATCATACATCTATAAGAAACTAACCAGTTTACTATTCAAGAAGCAGTCATCCATTGCAAGAGGAAACAAACATAGGTTAGCAGAAAAAAACAAAAAAAACAAAAAACTAAAATTAAAGTGATAGCTTTACAGATTTCAAAGCAAACAAGAGAAAAAAGAGTGGGGCTCTAGGCCAATGTGGTAACCAAAAAAGATTATAGATCTATATGGGAAATAAATTGCTACTACTGTGGATATGAAATGAAGAATTATTGAAGTAGTACAGGACTCCTTCCAGTTGTAGGATACCTAATACTAAAGAATGAAACTTAACTATTCCTTTTTTTGTTTTTTAAATTTTTAGAAAAGGTTTTTTTTAATAAATTTTATTTTCTAAGGTTTTTTTTTATTTACATTCAGAATCATTTCCCCTTTCCCGTTTCCTCCCTCCCCGAAAGTCCCATAAGCCCCCTTCCCTCCCTCTTTTCCCCATTCAACCCCCTCTCGCTTCTCTGTCCTGGCATTCCCCTACATCCAGTCTTTCCAGGACCAGGGGTCTCTCCTTCCATCTTCTTAGAAACCTATTGATATGCGAATTGTGTCTAGGGTATTCCGAGATTCTGGGTTAATATCTCCTTATCAATGACTGCATACCATGTGTGTTCTTTTGTGATTGGGTTACCTCACTAAGGATGATATTTTCCAGTTCTGACCATTTGCCTAGGAATTTCATGAATTCATTGTTTTTAATTGCGGAATAGTATTCCATTGTGTAAATATACCACATCTTCTGAATCCATTCCTCCATTGAGGGACATCTGGGTTCTTAAATATTCCTAAGTAAATAAGTAACAAAGTAAAACATGTATATCACAGCTATACTCTAAGCAAATATAATAAGTTCAACTATTCTCATCCTATGCTAATACTTGAATGGATACAAATAAAAGACACCTATTCAACTGAGGACTGGAAAATAGAAATGACTTATATGTCTCAAATGCTGATTGGAAGCATCAGTTGATGTTTGCTGACACACTAATTAGTTGGGTAAATGTTTCCCCGACTAAGACTACAAAAACCACCAAAGTGACAATAGCCCGCCGAAAAGAAATCTTTGACCTCTCCCAATCACTACAGAGTGACAGTGAGCTAGTACTTAGATGACCAAGTTTGTATATACAGTTTTAGGAATAAGGTATTTTCTATACTCTACTTGGAGGTCAGAGTCCTTAGGCAAGAGTGAAAGATGAAATAGCATTAATATAGGTCTGACCATACTGTGCAAGGATACCTATAAACAATGAGTAAAGTTATTGCTTATTGTCCCATTGAGAATTAGAATTCAATACTAAGTTCAAGCCTGATATGAAACATTACAAGGAAGGCTGTTTTTAATATAAGATCTCATGATAGACATTGAGACCTTTTGGATGACACAATACATAGTAAATGTAGTTTACCCCCAGTAAAACTTCAAGAATTAGGACAATAAGGTTATATGCCCTTCCCAAGGATAGTATAAAAAAATGATGAGCTGTGGGAGCTGTAGCCTCCATAAAAATTTCAAAGAAAGACCCACAGATCATCTGGTTTCTTGATGGAAGGGACCTTACCCATTAGCCTTGAACCCCTCACCCTATGGCTGTTAAATTATTGGAAATATATTTGTTTATATCTGTGTGATAAGATGAGTGATGCACAGCCATGAAATCCCTCTAAAGGGCCCAAGGACAGCACTTTCAACTGTGAACCAGTCCACTTTAGGAAACAAAAGATAAATATTTCCATAATGATTGCTGCCAGAGACATTCTAAAACATGAATTGCTCTGGATCTTATTGATTTTTCACTATTGAATTATAAATATGAATGAAACTGTAAGAAATATTATGTTCCTGAAGAAGGAAATCACCTCATGCCAAAATCAAGGAACCTCAAATGTTAATTCTTGCTTCTATTTTTATTTCCTTTCCCTTATGAATAAAGTATATGCTTATTTCAATTTTAGAAGTGTGTTATATCTCATCAAATTCATCTGATTGATAGTTTTGTTCTAACCTACATTACTATGCTAGGACCAACTACTTCCAAGGTACTCTTATTCAGAATGGAGAAAATGGCATACTAGGCCTAGATATGAGAATTTTAAATATACTCCATTTAACAAGACCATTAACAGCAGAATGAGAGGTGTTCTTTTTTTTTTTTTTTACTCTTAACATTTTCTTTTTTTTAACATTTATTTTTTTATTAGATATTTACATTTTTTTATTTACATTCAAAATCATTTCCTCTTTCCCGTTTCCTCCCTCCCCGAAAGTCCCATAAGCCCCCTTCCCTCCCTCTTTTCCCCATTCAACCCCCTCTCGCTTCTCAATAAGATCCAGAGCAATTCATGTTTTAGAATGTCTCTGGCAGCAATCATTATGGAAATATTTATCTTTTGTTTCCTAAAGTGGACTGGTTCACAGTTGAAAGTGCTGTGCTTGGGCCCTTTAGAGGGATTTCATGGCTGTGCATCACTCATCTTATCACACAGATATAAACAAATATATTTCCAATAATTTAACAGCCATGTCCTGGCATTCCCCTACATCTAGTCTTTCCAGGACCAGGGGTCTCTCCTTCCATCTTCTTGTTCTAATACCTGAATACCCAACTTGAAATGCTGCTCTCTTGTGATAAATTTTCAAGCTAAAAGTACAGAAAAACTTGCCAGAAAAGAAATTTAAGTTATTTTTCTTCCTATTTTCATTGACTTAATTAATTTGTATGGTTTTACATGTGTCCTTATTTCTGTTAAAATGTTTTATCAAAAGGACACTACAAAAAAAAAAAAAAAAAAAAAAAGGACACTACAATTGTCATAGAGGTACAATAAGGATATCTCAATGCCTTTATCTATATAGTCTTGAAAATTACAGAATTTTAGCTATATTGATATTTAATGAAATGTATTTGACATGTATTCAATGGTTCCTAGAAAGATGAATAAAGGCTTAAAAATTTTTAAAAATATGATAAAGTATTATAACTTTAATTTTCACATTTATAGGTAATCATGACTGGGCTTTCTCATTGCATTTATGAAGTATTGATATCTGTTGTTCTTATACTTCTATTCTGTTTTTTGCTTTGAATTCTATCCTCTAAACATAAGAACTTGTTTTCCACATCTAGAGTTTAACGGTAATTACAAGAAAAAAATGATGTCACTATAAGGGTTCTTATGAGATATTTATTCAGAGATGTCTAGACCTTAAAGATAACCTCCATTAAAATAAATTAATAAACTTAGGCAGAAAGTTTTTGTTACCTTTTAGGAAGGGACTATACTCCACACTAGCATGAAAGAAGTTAGAGAAATGAAGGGCAATCACTACCTTTCAAGTTCCCTAAGACATTTCTGGTATGACTGCTTTCTGGGGAGTTAACGCATGTGAGTTAGAATGGAGAGGAAGGCTCAAGAGTTGTACATGAAAGAATGATAATGACAGAGAAAATTGGAAGCTCAAGTCACACCCATCTGAAGCTGCCTCTCTTTCTCTCCATGTGTCTCTTATGATTCTGTGAGTCTCCAATTCTCAGTTAAGAAGCTCTATTTCCAATCATTGTGATAAATTCTTCAACATCTGTTGCCATCCTGTGGCCACGGAGAACTGGGTATACCAGAGTGGGAGGCTGGGAATGATAGAGAATGGATGGGTGAGAGAAAATAACAAGCGAAGACAAAGTTCTTTCTGATCGAGGCTTAAAGTTTAATGATCAACTCTGAATATATATGGGAAAACCCATCTCCTGGTTCACCAAGATCTAGTCACAAAAAGCTCAGTTGCTCAGCAGGTAGTCAGTTTTTTACAGGAAGCTGTGGATGTAGCAGAACAATACATTTCTACCTAAATCAGAAGACTCTACCCAAGTCAGCAGAAGACCAATTGTAGCAGACAATTAAGGTGTGGTTAGCCAGCTCAAGGCTAGGGGAAGGTCACAAAAATCCCTGATAAACTTCTGGTGGTGTTAATCTCCCTATCTGACTTATACAAACAGATATTCTGACTGTCTTTCTAGGAAATGTAGCCTAATATATGTTGATATGACTCACATGGAAACATTTCTGGTGCCAATTGCCATCCTGGGATCACCTAACATTTGCTCCTGCTTATCCTAGCCCCAAAATGGCCTTGGGCCTCTACTGATTCTCTCTGGTTTGGGAATTACTTGACTCTGAACTGCTCAAGAAACTAAGTACTTGGGCTGGAGAGATGGCTCAGCGGCTAAGAGCACTGACTGCTCTTCCAGAGGTCCTGAGTTCAAATCCCAGCAACCACATGGTGACTCACAACCATCTGTAATGGGATCTGATGACCTCTTCTGGTGTCTCTGAAGACAGCCACAGTGTACTTACATTGGGGCCGGAGCAAGCAGAGGTCCTGAGTTCAATTCCCAGCAATCACATAGTGGCTCACAGTAACCGTGTACTCGTAAACATAAAATAAATAAAAAAAAAAAAAAAAAAAAAAAAAAAGAAAGAAACTAAGTACTAAACTGGATACTTAATTCGGACATTTTGAGTATTAATTCATTGCTTGTAACAGTTAAATGGAAGTGATTATATACCCTCAGGGTACTAGTTGTAACACTGATCATATATCCAAGAGGAAAGAAGAAGGTATACGGAAACTTGTTCTCCTGCTTATTCTTATCCACATGTCATGAAAATTTTATAATAGTTACAGAATTTTTCTGTCTCACCCATCCAATGAATCTCCAACTATATGCCCATTATGCAATTGTAAATCAGTTCATTCTGAGGGATAAGTTTAAATGAAGGGGATCTGATTATATATATCCTTTGACCCTACTGATGATGCTTCCTATCTATGCCCATTTACTACAAGGCCCAACTTTCCCAAAATTATTTCTTTATGGGTTCCACTACCACAGGACCAACATCTCATCTCTTTCTCTTTTTATTGGATACTGTATTTAATTACATTTCATCTCTTTCTAAACCTTTACTCCTGTTCTTTAATTAAATTTTATCTAGTACAGTCCATCTCTTTTCCCAATACCCCTATTCTCAACAAATCAAATTAAAACTAATTTCAAAATTCATCATAGACATTCTATCTCATACTAGCACTTACTACTTTAATAACCATTTTGATTCCTATATCCAGAGGCCCCTCTTTAGTTTGTCTAATAAATCATTTCATCCACATCAACATGTAGCATAACACACAAATTTATGTAGAATGTCATTATGATGTGCAGACACAAATACTATTTTCAGATTCAGACACTATGAAATAGAGAAAACTCCCAAACCAAAGATGAACCAGTTAAGAAGAAAGCAGCCGATATAAGAATATAACATCAGTCATCCACCATTTCTTTATTATAAAATCATCCTCCTGTTTTTCAGATATAAAAAGGCTAGAAAATCATATCTCAGTATAGCTGCTGCTGATGCCATGCCTACATGCAGCATCAAGAGCCCATGCATGGAGAGTTCATGGGCCCTAGAGGTATATCTATTATTATTTTGCTAAACAGTCAGAATCTTAAACTGATATTTAAATTCATCTGTATGTACCCATAGACTACTATAGACTCAGTTCTCATTGGAAAACTTTCTTTGTGCAGTGGTGGTTATTTACATAGAAACTCACAACTGTTGAAATTGCAGAGAATATGGAACATCTGTATCATATTTCTCAAACCTCAGAAAGAATAACAGAAGGGGCTAAGAAGATAATGAGATCTAGATCCCATCATGTATTTGAACTAAACATCATCAGAACATAATAAGACTGTTATATTCATGAAATCACAGCAGCTGCGATTGCTTGCATAAGATCTGTATAAGATCAAGGGGGTCAATAATCTCTCATGGAACATGTAGGTGCTTGTGAAGACATTCTGTCCCTGGTATGAGGAAGAACAGACAGTAGATAGATTTAAGGAAAAGAGAGAGTCAGTTTTCTTTAATCACATGGTACCTGATAGGTCAACAGTATTACAGTGGATGGATCCACATCCTTGAGTGTATGCACAATCTGTATTCATGGGGTATAAAAATATCCAGAAGACATGAAGTTAGGAGCAAGTGGGAGAGTAGGAGCTGGAGCATGAATTTAATCTAAACACATTGTCTTTTGTATTATTAATTTTTTAAAAAAATTAATAAAATATCATTAATCAGAAAATAGTCTCTCTACAGTATCATTTTCATATTTATAAACTACTCAACTCTTCACACATCTGTTTCTTCCTTATTTGTTCAGTCTCTTTCAGCATGCAGGCTGTACACAGCACCTCAGAGGCTTATTTATTCTCCATTCCCAACATATACCTTACTTTTTCACTTCAATATTTGTTTACTTAGTTTCTTTGGGAACTCTTGATATTCATGGGAATGTAGAAAAAATCATTCATGAAAACTTGCAATGCACCCCAATATGATCAATAGAAACTTGGTATTTGGTTGTCACCGCAACAGAAAAAGGATAAAAGGTGTCAGAGATACGTTTCTCAACTCTGAGTAATTCATCTAAAGTATCTATTTTTAAACCAAGATTACTTTTTTTTTTACCTCTGAGTCATTAACTTCCCTCAGAAAATTCCTGAACCTGGTCTGAGCTTTCTCTAGAGAAGGAAGAGTTAGCATTTTCTCAAGTCTGGTATCGGAATGGAAGCCATAAATGCAGAACAGTGATTACTACTTTCCCTCTTTGTAAAGAGTTTAGAGATAGAACAGGATTGTTTGGTCTGACATCTGTGATTACTCAGAAAAGCTTAGGTATTAGTTAAAAAAGTTGGTCACTCTGAGTTGTCTAGAATAATGTTTTCTACGCTTCTGTAAATCAAGTCTATCTCTCGATTTCTGTGAAATCTTGTCTAGAATAACAGCCATTAAATTATAATATCAGTAATTGCCAACTACAGGCTAACCACAAAAGTGATTTTTATCTATGACAGACAGAAGGAAAAATATTTTGAAGCCTAAAATAATCCTCCCCCTTATGTACCTTTTATCAATGAGATTAAAAGCTTGCATGGTTAAATGCAACTATGGATGGCTCACCAAATGACAGAAATGAACTCTCAAATGATAGAATCAAGCATTTCAAGTAATCCTGTCCAAATGCTATATAGATCCACATTATTATAACACCATTCCCCAACTATATTTGTTTACTTAAATATAGGAAACCTATATTGAGAGTTACATTTCCCAATTTGCATAGAATTAGAACAAACCATGGGTTTTTTAAAATCATGGCAATGGAAAATACTCAGTGTTTCAGGGGAATCCAAAGATCCCTCCAGTAATCTCTCCTGAGAGCTATTTCACGTTCAAGAGAAATTAGGCTCCAAGAATAAGAATATCTCCTTTACTATACAATTATGTACTGTAAAGTAAGTATCCAAGGAATTTTCTATACTACTTTCAAATATCTTACTTACTTCTAACTATGTTATTCAAAAGGTTACAGTAAGGAGCCTGAGAGTAGTATGTATAAATGCTTCATTTCATAAAATAGTTTACAAAACATAATTATTGAGAAGGAGGACGTTAAAGATTTAACTGTTATCTTTGACCAGGTTTAGAAAGACCTGTCATTGTTTCTCTCTTATAATAACTTGATCTAATTAAATGACCAGAAATTGTTGCTCTCTTTCCCTCATTCCCTCTCTTTCTTATTAAAGCACACTTAAAGCAAAAATTAAAGAAAAAACCTGATTGTGGAGTAGGCTTTGAGACCCTGATCCTAGTTCCGTGGAAGCCAGTCTTCACCTGTTTGCTTTCAGAACAAGATATAGAACTCTCAGATTCTCCTACACCATGCTCCTACCTTGAAAATAATGTACTGAACCTATGAACCTGCCCACCAGCCTAAGGATATTATCATTCACTGCAGAATGGGCCCTTTTCTATCAATCAATAATGAAGAAAATGTCTGCAGACATGTCCATGGGTCAATCTGATGAAGGAAGTTCTTCAATTGAGGTAGTCTTTCCCCAACTATTTCCTGGGACAAGATCCTTCTGGTTTCTGTCTGCACCCTGAGCTCATCCCGTGCCATAGCACTCCATACTCAAATACCATCAGGAGAGAGCTGGTCTCCCAGGAGTGTGTACACACCTGTGAGCATAGGTAAGACCACCACTTCTGCTCAAATTCCTGGCTTAAGAGGGACCCACTCAGAGCCATCAGGTTCAGGAACCAAAGAACAGCCAGGGACAGGATCCTTCCAGTTTCTCTCTGCACCCCAAAGTTGACCCTGTGCCACATATCTCCAGACCCAAATTAGTCCCAGAGAGAACTGGTCTCCCAGGAGTACTGACACACAGGCTTCCAGGAGGAACAAGCCACAGTCAGAGACAGCAAGACCAGCTAACACCAGAGATAACTAGATAGCAAAAGGCAAAAGAACATAAGCAACAGAAACTAAGGCTACATTGCATCATCAGAACTCAGTTCTCTCACTACAGCGAGCCCTGGATACACCAACAGAACAAGACTCAGATTTAAAGACACACCGCATGATGATGATAGAGGACTTTAAGAAGGACATAAATAACCCATTTGAAAGTGGACAGGGTTTCGGGGAGGGACGAAACGGGAAAGGGGAAATGATTTGGAATGTAAATAAAAAAAACTTAGAAAAGAAAAAAACAAAAGAAAGTGGACAGGGTGGGGCAAGGGAATAGAGGGTGAGTGGGGAACCTGATCTGGTATTGGGTGAGGGAAAAGGACTGAAGCCCTTAGAGCCAACAGAAAGAATGGAAACAGGCAAACTCAGGAGTAGGAGGTTTGGGGGACCTTCCAGAATTCACCAGAAACATGGGAGATGAGAGAGTCTCAGGACTCACAGTGAGAGACTTTAGACGAAATGCCTGACAATAGGGAGAGAGAACTTTTAGAGCCCACCTCTAGCTGGAAGACAGGTCATCAAATGAGGGAGTGGGGGGGCCATCCCACACTCACAACTCTGTCCCATAATTGTTCCTGTCTGAAGGAATTACAGGGATGGAAATGGAGAGGAGCCTAAAGAAAAGAAGATCCAGGGAGAGGCCCAAGGTAGAATCCAGCTCAAGAGGAGGTCCCAAGGCCTGACACTATTATTAAGGCTATGGAGAATTCACCAAAAGGGACAAAGCATGACTGCACTCCAGAACATCCAACAAGCAGCTGAAAGAGTCAGATGCAGATATTTGCACCAAACTAATGGAGAGAAACACCTGACCCCTATGGCTGAATTAGGGAAACACTGAAAGAAGCTGAGGAGAAGGGCAATCCTGTAGGAGGACTAGCAGTCTCAATTAATCTGGAACCCTGAGATCTCTCAAATACTGGACCACCAAACAGGCAGCATACACCAGCTATTATGAGGCCCCTAGCACACATAGAGTAGAGGACTGCCAGGTCGGTGTTCATTCACAGAGGATGCACCTAACACTCTGTCCCGAACCCACAGGACAGGTCACAGGGGTCCCAGAATCACCTGAGGAAGAATGGGGACAAGAGATACAGAAAAACGGACAGCAAGTCAAATATCCTGATCAAGGTGTCAAATTTTATTTTTCTCACACGGGGTTATAAAGGGTAGCGTGCAGGAAATGGGGAGGGGAGAGTGGCTTTAGAAGAATATGTTCTAACTTGTTCTTGATGCTCCAAGGGACCTAGCAACAGTTACAGAACATTGGGAGGGGGCAGACATTGTTTCAGGAGGGTTGCTATAACTTGTTCCCAGGACCTAAGAAGAAAGTTGGCTACAGCTGCAGGATATTGGCTACTAAAAAATCCAGGTGTATGTTGTATTGCTGTGCAACCCAACCGTTGGAGAGCTGTGTTTGTTCTGCAAGCATGTATCCTGTTTGGCTAAGACTTGTAGCAGTAATTTTCCAAATATGTAAATCAAGGTAAGGGGCTATGAGTTGCAAAGAGAGTGGTTCCTGGCAACACTCAAGCAATGTGGGGCCCCAAAAAGCTGAAGGAATTGAACAAAGCCATCCAGGATCTAAAAATGGAAAGATAAACAGTAAAGGAATCACAAAGGGAGACAACTCTGGAGACAGAAATCCTAGGAAATAGATCAGAAGTCATAGATGCAAGCATCACCATCATAATACAAGAGATGGAAGAGAGAAGCTCAGGCGCAGAAGATACCATAGAAAACATTGACACAACAGTCAAAGAAAATGCAAAATGCAAAAAGGTCCTAACCCAAAACATTCAGGAAATCCAGGACACAATAGAACACCAAACTTTAGAATAATATGTGTAGAAGAAAGTGAAGATTCCCAACTTAAAGGGCCAGTAAATATCTTCAACAAAATTATAGCATAAAACCCCCCTAACCTGAAGAAAGATATGCCCATAAATATACAAGAAGCCTAAAGAACTCCAAATAAATTGGACCAGAAAAGATATTCTTCCTGTCACATAATAGTCAGAACACCAAGTGCACAAAACAAAGAAAGAATGTTAAAAGCAGTAAGGAAAAAAAGGTCAAGTAACATATAAAGGCAGACCTGAAAGAATTACACCAGAGTTCTCACCAGAGACTTTGAAAGCTAGAAGATTCAGGGCAGATGTTATACAGACCCTAAGAGAACACAAATGCCAGCCCAGGATACTATATCCACCAAAACTCTAGGTAGCATAGATGAAGAAAGAAAGGTATTCCATGACAAATCCAAATTTACACAATATCTTTCCACAAATCCAGTCCTACAATGGATAATAGATTGAAAATGCCAACCAAAGGAGGGAAACTGCACCCTAGAAAAAGCAAGAAATTAATCCTCTTTCAACAAATGCAAAAGAAGATAGTCACACAAACATAAAACTAACATTAAAGATAACAGGAAGCAACAATCACTATTCCTTAATATCTCTTAATATCAATGGACTCAATTCCCAATAAAAAGAGTTAGAATAGCAGTCTGGATATGTAATCAGGACTCAGCATTTTGCTGCATGTAGGACATGCACATCAGTGCCAATGACAGATAATATCTCAGAGTAAAGGGCTAGAAAACAATTTACTAAGCTAATGGTCCAAATAAAAGAGCTGGAGTAGCCATACTAATATTGAATAAAATCAACTTTTAACCAAAAGTTATCAAAAAGAATATGGAAGGACACTTGACATTCATCAAAGGAAAAACTAACAAGAAATCTCAATTCTGAACACCTATGCTTCAAATGCAGGGATACCCACATTCATAAAAGAAACTTTACTAAAACTCAAAGCAGATATTGTACCTCACACAATAATAGTGGGAGGCTTCAACACCCCACTCTCTTCAATGGACTGATCATGGAAACAGAAACTAAACAGAGACACATTGAAACTAACAGAAGTTATGGACCAAATATATTTAACAGATATCTATATATAAATATATCTATTTCATCCTAAAAAAAAACAAAAACCAAAAAACAAAATGCACTTTCTTCTCAGCATCTCATGTTACCTTCTCCAAAATTGACCAGTCACAAAACAGGTCTCAACAAATACAAGAAGATTGAAATAATTCCATGCATCCTATCAGATAACCACAGACTAAAGCTGGTTTTCAATGGCAACAAAAACCACAGAAAGCACACATACACATGGAAGCTGCACAATGCTCTACTAAATGATAACTTGGTCAAGGAAGAAATAAAGAAAGAAATTAAAGACTTATTAGAAGTTAATGAAAATTAACACACATCATCCCCAAACTTATGGAACACAAAGAAAGCAGTCCTAAAAGGAAAACCAGCTCTCAGTATCTACAAAACGAAAATGGAGAATGCATACAGTACCAGCTTTATCAGCACACCTGAAAGCTCTAGAAAAAAAAGAAGCAAATATACCCAAGAGGAGTAGTCTGCAGGAACTAATTAATTTCAGAGATTAAATCAACAAAGTAGAAACAAGAACTATACAATGAATCTTCCAAACCAGAAGCTGGTTATTAGAGAAAATCAACAAGATAAACCCTTAGACAGACTAACCAGAGGGCACACAGAGAGAATTAAAATGAAAAAATCAGAAATTAAAATGGAGGCCTAACAATAGAATATGAAGAAATTTTAAAAAATCATCAGATTCTACTACAAAAGCTCATACTCAACCAAATTTGAAAATTCAGATGAAATGGACAATTTTCTAGACAGATACCAGGTGCCGAAGTTAAAACAGGATCAGATAAACCATGTAAACAATCGCATAACCCCTAAAGAAATAGAAGCAGTCATTAATAGTCCCCCAACAACAACAAAAAAAGGCCTAGGACCAGACGGGTTTAGTGGAGAATTCTATCAGGACTTCAAAGAAGACCTAAAACCAATACTCTTCAAACTATTCCACAAAATATAAACAGAACAAACACTACCTAATTTGTTCTATGAGGCCACAATTTCCCTTATACCTAAACCACACAAAGAGCAAATAAAGAAAGAGAATTTTAGATCAATTTCTCTTATAAACATTGATGCAAAAGTACTGAATAAAATACTTGCCAACTGAATCCAAGAACACATCAAAGCTGTCATTTACCATGATCAAGTAGTTTCATCCCTGGGATGCAGGGAAGGTTCAATATATGGAAATCCATCAACGTAATTCACTATATAAACAAACTCGAAGAAAAATAACCACATGATCATTTCATTAGATGCTGAAAAAGCATTTGATAAAATTCAGTATCCCTTTATGTTAAAAGTCTTGGAAAGATCAGGAATTCAAGGCCCATACCTAAACATAGTAAAAGCAATATAAAGGAAACCAGTAGCCAACATCAAACTAAATGGAAAGAAACTTGAAGCAATCCCACTAAGATCAGGGACTAGACAAGGCTGCCCACTCTCTCCCTCTCTATTTGATATAGTTCTTGAAGTTCTTGCTAGAGCAATTAGACAACAAAAGGAGGTCAAAAGGATACAAATTGGAAAGGAAGAAGTTAAAACATCACCATTTCCAGATGAAATGATCGTATACTTAAGTGACCTCAAAAATTCCACCAGAGAGCTCTTAAAACTGATTTAAAAAAACCTCAGCAAAGTGGCTGGATATTTAGTTAATTCAAACAAATCAGTATCCTTCCTCTACTTAAAGGATAAACAGGCTTAGAAAGAAATTAGGGAAACAACATCCTTCAAAATAGTCACAAATATTATTATGTACATTGGTGTGACTGTCCAATCAAGTGAAAGATTTATATGACAAGGAATTCAAGTCTCTTAGGAATGAAATGGAAGATCTTAGAAGATAGAAAGATCTCCCATGCTCATGGATCTGCAGGATTAATATAGTAAAAATGGCTCATCTTATCCATACCATCCCCATCAAAATTCCAAATCAATTCTTCTATGAGTTATAAAGAGATCCTTGAAAATTTATTTGGAATAACAAAAATCCCAGAAGAGTGAAAATTATTATCTACAATAAAAGAACTTCTGAGGGAATCACCATCCCTAATATCAAGTTGTATTACAGAGCAATAGTGATAAAAACTCTGGCATTGGTACAGAGACAGACAGGAAGATCAATGGAATTGAATTGAAGACCCAGAAAAGAACCCACACACCTATGATCACTTTATCTTTGACAAAGGAGCTAAAACCATCCAGTGGGGGGAAAAAAGAAGACGGCATTTTTAACAAATGGTGCTTGTTCAAATGGCAGTCAACATGTAGAAAATGCAAATCAACTCATTCTATCCTCCCTGTACTAAGCTCAAGTCCAAGTGGATCAAGGACCTTCACATAAAACCAAATACACTGAAATTTATAGAGGAGAAAGAGGGGAAAAGCCTCAAATACATGGGCACAGGGGAAAATTTCTTGAACAGATACCAATGGCCTATGCTATAAGATCAAGAATCAGCAAATGGAACCTCATAAAATTGCAAAACTTCTGTAAGACAAAGGACACTGTAAATAGGACAAAACAGCAACCAACAAGTTAGTAAGCTCTTTACCAATCCTACATATGATAGAGGGCTAATATGCAATATATATAAAGAACTCAAAAAGTTAGACTACTGAGAATCAACCTTATTAAAAAAAGAGGTACAGAGCTAAACAAAATATTTTCAACTGCGGAATATTGAATGACTGAGAAGCACTTAAAGAAATGTTCAACATCCTTAGTTATCAGAGAAATGCAAATCAAAACAAACTTGAGATTCTATCTCATACCAGTCCAAATGGCTAAAATCAAAATCTCAGGTGACAGCAGATGCTGGCAAGGATGTAGAGAAAGAGGAAGACTCCTCCATTTGTGGTGGGATTGCAAGCTGGTAAAACCACTCTGGAAATCAGTTTTTTTGCTTCTCATAAAATTGGACATAGTACTACCTGGCAACCCAGCTATACCACTCCTGGGCATATACCCAGAAGATGCTCCAATATGTAATAAGGACACATGCTCTACTATGTGCATAGCAACCTTATTTATAATAGCCAGTAGCTGGAAAGAACCCAGATTTCCTTCAATAGAGGAATGAATACAAAAAATGTGGTACATTTATACAATAGAGTACTACTCAGCTATTAAAAATGATGAATTCATGAAATTCTTAGGCAAATGTATGGAACTAGAAAATATCATCCTGAGTAAGTTAACCTAATCACAAAAGAACACACATGGTACGCATTCACTGATAAGTAGATATTAGCCTGAAATCTCGGAATACCCAAGATACAATTCATAGACCACATGAAGCTCAAGAAAGAAGAATACCAAAGTGTGGGTGCTTCAGTTATTCTGAGAAGGGGAACAAAATACT
The DNA here is from genome assembly GCA_036184795.1 of Tokudaia tokunoshimensis. NCBI lineage: Eukaryota > Metazoa > Chordata > Mammalia > Rodentia > Muridae > Tokudaia > Tokudaia tokunoshimensis. The sequence goes on along the minus strand of BTHU01000001.1, from coordinate 60,873,522 downwards.
CACAGGAGTAAATATGGAGATAAAGTGTAGAGCAGAGACTGAATGAAAGGTCATCCAGAGACTGTCCCACCTGGGGATTCATCCCATATACAGTCATCAAATCAGACACTATTGTGGATGCCAAGAAATTCTTCCTGAAAGGAGCCTGATATAGCTTTCTCCTGAGAGGCCCTGCCAGAGCCTTACAAATACAAAGGATGATGTTTGTAGCCAACCATTGGACTGAGTGTGGGGTCCCCAATGGAGGAGTTAGAATAAGGAATGAGGAGCTGAAAGAGTTTGCAACTTCATAGGAAGAACAACAATATCAATCAACCAGACCCCCCCAGAGCTCCCAGGGACTAAGCCACCAACCAAGGAGTACACATGGCTCTAGGTGCATATGTAGTAGAGGACAGACTTGTCAGGCATCAATGGAAGGAGAGGTCCTTGGTCTTATGAAGGCTTGATAGATGCCCTAGAGTAAGGGAATTGAGGACAGGGGTGTGAGAGTAGGTTTGATGGAGGAACACACTCATAGAAGCAGGGGGAGGGAGGATGGCATAGGGGGTTTCCAGGAGGGGGAAACTGGGAAAGGAGATAACATTTGAAATGTAAATAAAGACAATACCCAATTTAAAAAAAACATAAAAAATGTCTCCCCACAACCCCCCTCCAAAAAAAGCTCAGGATCAAATGGGTTTAGTGCAGAATTCTATCAAGACCTTCAAAGAAGACCTAATACCAATATTCTTCAAACTATTCCACAAAATAGAAACAGAACAAACACTATCCAATTCATTGTATGAAGCCACATTTACGCTGAGTATATTTGCTTGGAGATGGAATGTTTCTGTCTAATCAGGAACTGGTCCCAAATTCCTTTCATAGAGGATTTCATAAGAGATTTTTCTATTTCTAACATGTTTAATGTTCTAAATAGATATTAAAAACTGGTTTAATACATATTACTTTTAGCTTCAGAAGATACCGTGTTTAAAGAGGCATTTAACTATTATAAATTATTTTGATGACTTAAAAATGCCAATACTGAGTTGTATATTTTAAAATAAATTTTATTAATTTAATAAAAATAAAAATCAAAAAAGAAAAAGAGTAAAAACCTAATTTTTTAATTGTCTTTTTTAAAACAAAAGACAGCAAAAGAAAACCAAAAGATCATCTCCTCTCCCACACCATAAAAATCAAAACAAAACAAAACAAAACAAAAAAGTATTCAAAGCTAAACTAAAACACATTTTGTTTTAGCCAACTACTTCCTGAGCAAGTCTACCCTAGTGTAGTTTATAATATCCAGTGATAACTTATTGGAGAAAATTGAATTTCCCAGCAGGTATTGCTTGCAAATATCTTGGCTATCGGGAAAATTTTGTGTTCCCTTCTCCTTAAATACCAATGTTCCCAAGCTTGGAGAAACTAAGATTTACTTTTAAAGTATATATACTCATTATTACTGAGCAACTGATACTTTCTAGAACAGTTCACATCCCTTACTAGTTTATCTCTTTGATTTCCATGGTAAGTGGCTAGGTATGCCTATTAAGATATGGATTTTTATCACTAAATATTAGAGGCAGGACTGTGAACATGGATATTGATAAAATTGATGCTTAGTATTAGAATCCTTTGACTTAATCTCAACACACAATACTATGACCTTCTCTGTTTAAGAAAAGCTGAGAAAGTGCTCATTTTTACATATAAATATTTTATATATAAAAGTAGTAAGTTTTGTTGAACATCTTGTTATGCATTATTCTACAAATAAATATATAATTCTACAAATAAAATCTTTAAAAATATATCAATCTTACTGCCATACTAAATGAAGTTTATATTCTATTTTTGGTATATAATCCAAATGAGAAAACAAATGTGAAAAAACTGTGCTGAGTAAATATGAAAAATTATATCAAGATTTGGACACTTATTTTTAAGTGTACATGTAGACACATTGTCTTGTGCAAAGTCTAAAATATATTGCTTCATAAGAGTAGCTTAATTTTATTATTATTGTTAAGTTTGCAAAAAAGTTTTAAGAGTTTTAAGTGCTGAATTATTTTTCAGCAATTCAATAACCTAAGAAAAAATGGTGATAAAAAGCATTACTGATACTTTTGACCAGTGACTCCAATTGGTAGATAGTAAATTTGTCTGTTAATTTCAACTTGCTTCATTTGATTATTTTTCCTAAGGGGGTATTGCTGTTAATTTCAACCATAGTTCAAAATATCCTCTTATGAAAAGCAAAAGAGGCTTATTGTAGGTACTATCATTTCATTTTCAGACTTCATTTAATCATAGGGAGAAACTAAATTTAATGTTCCAGAAACTAGGGAAGCTGAAGACTTTCCAATAGTTGAACAGCTTATGCAATCCCTATCAAAATTCCAACACATTTTTTACAGAACTTGACAGAGCAATTCCTAACTTCATATAAAAAAAACAAAGTCCCAAGATAGTCAAAACAGTCCTGAACACTAAAAGATCTTGTGGAGAATCACCATCCTTGGCCTCAAGCTGTACTATATTGCAATTATGATAAAAAAATTCATACTATTGGTACAGAAACAGGTTGATACATGGAATAGAATTCAAGAAATAGAAATAAACCTACATAGCTATGGACAAACAAGTCATATAAGCAAAAAGCATACAATGGAAGAAAGAAAACTTTTCCAATAGTTGGTATTGGTCTAAATGGATGTCTGCATGTAGGAAAATGCACATATATCCATATTTGTCACCACACACAATACTCAAGTCAATGTAGATCAAGGACCTCAATATACAACCTAGTACACTAAACCTAATCAAAGAAAAGTGGCAAATAGGCTTGAATGTGTTGGTACAGGAGATAATTTCTTGAACAGAATGTCAATGACTCAGTTCCTAAAATCAACAATTAATAAATTGGACCTCATGAAAAGCTTCTGTAAGGCAAACGATGCTGACAGAACTAGAGTTAACAGATTAGGAAAGGATCTTTATTACCCCTACATCCTACAGAGGGCTAATATCCAAAATATGCAAAGATCTCAAGAAGTTAACCTCCAACAAACCAAATAACCCAATTTTTAAAAAACTAAATGGGATACAGAACTACACAGAGAATTCTCACCAGAGGAATTTTGAATGGTGCAGAAACAATTACAGATGTTCAATATTCCTTAGTTATCAGAGAAATGCAAATAAAAATGACCCTGACCAAGCAGAATGGCTAAGATCAAAATCTCAAGTGACAGCACACACTGGGGAAGATGTGGAGAAAGTGGTACACTCCTCCATTGCTAGTGGGATTGCAAACTTGTATAACCACTCTAGAACTCAGTCTGACAATTTCTTAGAGAACTAGAAATAGTTCTATCCGAAGACCTGGTATACTGGCTTGCGTGTGTGTGTGTGTGTGTGTGTGTGTGTGTGTGTGTGTGTGTGTGTGTGTGTGTGTAACTTTGACACAAGCTAGTTACCACAGAGAAATGAGCGTCCCTTGAGGAAATGCCTCCAGGAGATCCAGCTATAAGGCATTTTCTCAATTAGTGATCAAGGAGGGAGGGCCTAGTCTATTGTGGGTGGTGCCATCCCTGGGCTGGTAGTCTTGGGTTCTATAAGAAAGCAAGCTGAGCAAGCCAGAGGAAGCAAGCCAGTAAGTAATATCCCCCTATGGCCTCTGCATCAGCTCCTGCTTACTGACCTGCTTGAGTTCTAGTCCTTAGTTTCTTTGGTGATGAGCAGCAATGTGGAAGTGTTATCTGAATAAATCCTCTTCTACCCAACTTGTTTCTTGGTCATGATGTTTTGTGCAGGAATAGAAACCCTGATTAAGACACCCTGTTATTCTACTCCTGGGCATATACTCAAAAGATGCTCCACCATATTTCAAGGACAAATGTTTTACTATGCTCTTAGCAGCTTTATATGTAATAGCCAGAAACTGGAAATGATCTGGATGTCCTTCACATAAAATGGATACATAAAATGTGGGCCATTACACAATGGAATACTAATGAACTATTGACAATAAAGACATCATGAATTTTGCAGGCAAATAGATGGAACTAGAAAATATCATGAGTGAGGTAACCCAGACCCCCCAAAACATGCACAGTATGGACTAACTTATAAGTGGATATTAGTCATAAAGTACAGAATACCCATGACACAGCCAAAAGACAGACCCAAATAAGTTAAACAATAAGGAGAGTCAATGCAAGTATGCTTGAATCACACTTAGAATAATAGAATAATCATAGGAGACAGAGAGAGGGAGGGGAAAGGTGGAAAAGAGGAGGAGGAAGGGAATGGGAAGACAGGATTAGGTATAGAGAGAGACATAAGAGAGGGCCAAAGAGACCAAGAGAATCAATGAAAATCTGTAGCTGCTGGGATTTGGGGAAAGAGGAGCATCTCTAGGAAGTCCCAGAACCCTGGGAGAGGGAGGCTCCCAGGAGTCAATGCTGGGGGTCCATTAACACTGGAGAAATAGAACCTGAAGAGGGAACCTTCTGTAGCCAGGCAGAACCTTCAGGGGAGGGATAAGGACACCAATCCACCCACAAAATTTTCGACCCAAAACTCTTCTTGCCTAAAAGAAGTTTATGGATAGAGTAGAGACCAAAGAAAAGGCCAACCAATAACTAGCCTAACTGGTAAACCAAACACCAATTCCTCACATTATTGATGATATTCTTTTATTATGGCAGAAAAGAGACTATCATGACTGTCTTCTGAGAGTCTCTACCCAACAATGAACTGAAACAAATGTATAGCATCTTTTTGTACATACCCACAACTAAACATCAGGGACACTTTTGGAAGAGATTGGAGAAGAATCCAAGCCCTGGAAGTAGATGAGAACCTCACAGGAAGACCAAAAGAGTCAACGAACCTCAACCCCTGGAAACTCTGAGCCATTAACCAAAGGACATGCATGGCAGGAATGAGGCCCCTGGCACATATAATGTATTCAGCCAACTCAATCTATGGTTCCCTTATCTAGCATCAGTGGGTAGGATGAGCCTAAATAGGTTGAAAATGGATGTGCCAGAGTGGGAAGATGCCCTGGAGGGCCTGCCCATTCAGAGGAGAAAGAGATAGGAATGGTGGGGGATTCTGTGAAAGAGAAAGGAATGGGTAGTGACCAAGAGCAGGAACAGTGTTTGGGTTGTAAATTAATTAATAAAAAGTAAAATAAAGGAAGAAAAATAAGGAAAGGGTTGTCTGAGTCTATATATCTCAGGGAAAATCTGTAAGTAAACAGTCGTCTTAGTCCAGACATCTCTAGGACAACTTCTCCATCTTTTTTGAAGTGTCAAATTAAGTTCATCTTCTCAGGTCCAGGAACCTACTTCTACTCTGATGGATGAAAACTCCCTTGCCCAACTCCTTATGTCAAAATTTTATTGGACAATACCATAGCCCATCCAGCTTCCCTTCACTTTATGGTTTCCTCCTTAAAAATATTTACAACATCTCTTCAGGGTCATAGAGCAGCTCTCATTCTGTTCTGTGTCCCTGATAGATGAGTAGCAGCTTGATTACAATACATTGTTCTCATCTTCATTACCTGGTGTTTTAGTTATGTTGGATTTAAATGGAACCAACAATTCAAAATCATGTTTTATCACTGAACTATATCCTGATACAATTACTTTGATATTATTTTTTAAAAAATCATACAATAGAGTTTTACCATATTAATTCCCACCCCAACTTCCGAATTCCTCACAGATTCGCCCTCCCTGCCCACTCAACTTTTTTTCTTTCTCAGAAAACACACACAGAGAGAGAAAGAGAGAGAGAGAGAGAGAGAGAGAGAGAGAGAGAGAGAGAGACTATCCAACACAACAAAAATCTAAAAATCATATGCAAAATAGGTTTTCTATGACCTTCTAATCTGCGGTGTTTACTGAAGAAAAAAATACTACTTAAGTTTAGAAATTTTTGCAAATGATCAGTACATTAAAAAGTCAAAAAGTTTGAAGTTCCTATTTAGAAAGGTTTAGCCAGAGGCTACAGTTTTGGAAGTGGCCCTAAGTACCCAAGAGAGAAAATTAACTTCCTCTCAATAGTTTCATCTCTATATATACTGTTACTTTAGCAAATTAGTTTCAGTAGTAAGCTCATTATAGTAAAGTAAGGAAGAAGTCAAAGGACAAGTTGGAATTTTAACCAGAAAAAGATCAAAAAGAAACAAAGAAAATAAGGGGAGTTTCAAACACCAGGGAAGATGAAATTCACTTAACAGTAAATAAATAATGTGAAAAGAAATAAAGTATATCATACAATACAATAATCATTATTTTTGTAAGAAGGAAGGTACACACACACACACACACACACACACACACAGACATAGCAAAGAGAGAGAGGGAGGAAAAGGATCAGAATAAAATACAGTCCTTTATGTAAAGAACATCATAGAGTAACAACTTGAAAAAGGTGAGGTTGGAAGACAGCATTGTGGCCTTTATGACATTGATGGCAGAAAGAACAACTAGGTAAGCCAAAGGATTATATTGTATTCAATATTTTCTTTCCAAAATTATTTGTTTTACATTGTTAAATTTGGTATGTGATAGAGCCACTGCACATTTGATCAATACTTCAAATTTGGAAATCAGAAATATCACACACACATAGTTAGTTACCTTTGGTAAAAAGAAAAGAAAAACCTATTTTTATAAAATGTTATATATTCAAAATCTGAACATTCTACCCATAAGAAATATGAACTATTTTATACACTCAATAGTTCTTCAAAACATAATCTAGTTTCATAAAATAGATTAATTAGTTTTTACTTGCTAGTTAATTTTAAAAGTCTAATGATATTTTAGTTACAATATTTGTTTTCTTTCTCTCCCCTTCTTTTTCTAAGACAAGTACCACTGGTAGAACAGGCTAAAATTGAACTCAGAAATCTTCATATAATGAGTAATATGATTTCAAATATAAAACATTAGTATCATATATGTTTATGTGTGTTATCATGTAAAGTAATTAGTTTCATTATGGTATTTTTAGGCATAACTTTGATCTTGTTTGATCCTTTGTCTACTAAATTTGTTTATGCTCCTATATCCGTTTTGTTCACCTTACTTGGCAAAGTCTGACTTAGGTGATCTTATAATTAGTACTAAGGCCATCCAACTATAGAGCAATATATACAGATTTTAAAAAATATGGGAAAAGCGAAAATGTTCCTGAGTCAAACAAATATTTGTCCATGATACCAGAAGAATCCAGTAGCTTAATCAAGGTAAAATGTAAAAAAGGTAATTTCATGATAAAATGACAGATACACTTAGTGTATAATTTTTATTCTTGCATTATAAAATTTGAAAATGGATGATGTTGAATATATTTCTTTCATACATTCATCAATTTAGGAAAATATTATGTAATGCAGTGGATTTTCTTAATTGTTTTGACCAGTAACATGTACTTGCACATATTAAAGTATCACCTCTATTAACCTAAGAATCTGATGTTAGAGACACGTATGGAAAGGTCGCTAAAACCACCAGTTTAAAAATGCTGTGACTCTATAGTCAAGGCTCCAGGAGTAATTGTCACAATTCTACTTTGAAAACTACTTTGGGCTCTGTTTCTTAATGTCATTGTTTACAAACTATCATGGTGTCTATGCAAACACAACTCTCACTCCAACTAGTATATAAAAAAAGATTATTTTAAACAAAAACATGACAGATCAGGTTCTAGGAACACAGTTCTACTTTACTATGAACATTATGTCCCATTGTGGTAATAATTTATAGTTTGTTTTTTTTTACAATAAAGACCAAAGCAATAAAGTCACAATTCAGGGGATCTTTAACATACATTGCTATGAACCTCAGGTACGCAGGCTAGAGCAACATGGTGTTATTTTAGCTAGCTTCAGATGTTGTCCAATGACATTCTTGGCCTCTGAGTTGATAGGTACTAGGAACCTTATCAAACATTTTAAAGGATTTATTCTGACAGTTTCTAGAATGTTAGGGCAAACTAAGTGGGAAGAAATGCATCACTATAAAAAGGAGACATCAACTGCCGAAGATAATTGTCTCTGGATCTCCAATGACACAGATGTCCTAACGAGACAACAGGTACCTTGGAGAATCTTTAATACAGGACCCTATCCCCAACCAATCTTCAGATTACAATAGCAGCAAAACATGCTTATAGGTTTATGAAGATGATACTACATATTAACAAGTGACGGACAAACCAGATTTCAGCTAGCATTGTAATTCTCATTGAATAGATTAAAGTGAGTGTGACAAATATATTAATTTTCATGATATGGAAACACCTCTGTGTAGGTTTACAGAAAAAATAAATTTAGTAAGTGACCTTCCCAATATTGCAATTTTCTGTGTTATATTCATTATAAAATACCCATCTTTGGGAAATTACATTCTGAGAATTGACACTACTGGATGGTCAATATAAAATTAATTTGATGCTTCTTGAGTACTGTTTTAAAAATAACAAATGAACAATATATAATATACTAACTTTGACTTTAATGCTTCAACAACTAAACTATTGTTACTTTTATAAACCATTATGCAAATAAATCTGCAAGATATACATGTCGAGACATAGTTTAACAATTAGGAGATTTATTTTATATTTTTTTCTTTTCTTGGTCAATGTTAATATCTAAATACATTTTATTACAATAGAATAATTTATAGTCTAATTCATTATGTGTTTTTCTACTGTAGTATAAAGAAATTAAAACAATTTTTCTTTTGCTCATCATAAATTCACTGGCTGGAACTATACAACTAGATATGTAAAGGATGAGCATACAAGAACAAGACAGAGGTACCTGTATTATCAAGACTGCCTCACACACAAAGTGATCAACTAAAGAAACAAGACTGAGCTTCACAGTTATTGCTAAGCCATGTTTTTTGCTGATCTAGTCACAATATCAAGATAATGAAACAGTCTAAATTTGTACTTTTTTTTTAAATAACTTTCTCCTCTTCACATGTTTTCATTTACAGATGTCAATGACGTAGGAATCTGTTGCCCCATATTTCTCCTATATGATTATATTTGTATTATTTTCATTATTGACAACATCATCATCTGAAACAGTACAGCTCAGGAAAGATTAATATTACCATTATACACCAAGATTACTAATCATAAAATTAACTTAGGCTCTGTAATTTTTAAGTGTGGTTCCATTTAGAATGTATGTAGTTAGGCCAATTTCTCAACAGCTAGAAGCTGCTTTTTTTTTTCCATTCAAGTGCCACACAGGTGGCAGTTAAAACTATAGTGAATGAAATAGTTAGCCATCATAAGCTTGGGATGGTATCAGGCATGCAGAAGCAGGATTTAAATCTTAGAACTCAGAATAACCATAAAGGCAAACCATGATGTAGCTTTCAGGGTGACCTTAGTAAATGGGTACTCAGAAAAACATTGTACATTATTTTTCTGGATTAGGTTTCTGCGATATCACATTTCATGATCTAAATGTCAGACTTTCATTAATTTATTTCTCTTCATCTTTCTAGGACTTTACTTACTATAAGTCTAAGGAAATTTTGTTTCTAGATTGAAAATCAGTACCATGACCACAGAGAATGGAACTATAGTCCAAGACTTCCTTCTGTTAGGCTTCCCTGGATCTCAGGTCCTCCAGTTTTCTCTTTTTATCTTTTTTCTGGTAATGTACCTCCTCACCGTTGGTGGTAATGTGGCAATCTTACTATTGGTCAGTACTTCCCACAAGTTACAGACCCCCATGTATTTCTTTCTGAGCAACCTGTCATTCTTGGAGATCTGGTACACCACAGCTGCAGTCCCCAAAGCTCTGGCCATTCTGGTGGGGAAAAGCCAGACCATATCATTTTTAGGGTGCCTTTTGCAGATGTACTTGGTTTTCTCATTAGGTTGCACAGAATACTTTCTCTTGGCAGCCATGGCTTATGACCGCTACCTTGCCATCTGTTTTCCTCTACACTACCAGGCTATCATGAACAGCCTGCTCTCAGCACAGCTGGCTCTGAGTTCCTGGATTTGTGGCTTCCTGGCCATTTCTGTGCCAGCAGCTCTCATCAGCACCTTGCCCTTCTGTGGCACCCATGCTATCAATCATTTCTTCTGTGACATTGCACCCTGGATTGCCCTGGCCTGTACCAGTACACAGGGAGTGGAGACAGTGGCTTTTGTGATTGCTTTTGTGGTTATCCTGAGTTCCTGTCTCATTACTCTGATCTCTTATGCCTACATCATCAGGACCATCCTGAGGATCCCTTCAGCCAGTGGCCGCAGAAAAGCTTTCTCCACATGTTCCTCCCACCTCACTGTGGTACTCATCTGGTATGGGTCTACAATTTTCCTACATGTTCGAACATCCATCAAAGATGATTTGCAACTGACTAAAGCTGTTCATGTCCTCAATACAGTGGTGACTCCAGCTCTAAATCCCTTCATCTATACCCTTCGTAACAAGGAGGTTAGAGAAATTCTGGGGAAGAAATGGAAGAGAATGTGAACTTTCTAGAGTAGCATTGACATATTGAATATTGTCCCTATCACTTTTACAGGGAAAGCGACTTTTATAACATATTTTTATCACTTATATGAAAACTTTCATAAAGTTGTGTTACTGAGATATAAGATTTGGAGAGTAAGAAATATTTAAATAAAAGTATAGCATAAGTAAAAATGTGAATCTATTCCAAAACACAATTTTTTATGAAACATACTAAAATACTTATGAATTGGAAACTGATAGCCACAAAGTATATCATTACTTTCACAAGGATTGGAAAGGAAGCAAACATATTTCTGCCAAAATGTAGATAAACAGGTGCATATAAAGTTACAAAATACATCAATAGAAATTCCCTTTATAATAATATGTAGACATTACAATAGAAAAACAGGAGGTTACAATTATTATGAAGGCAATAGCTTCAAATAATCAATACTTTAAAATTGAAAAATAATTAATGTTCCTGCAAATGAAGATCAGTTGATTTTTCTTTACCAATGAAACAGAAGACAGGAATTAATGAAAAGAAATAGTTATATATTGTTTTGTACAAAGCTGGTACAGCAAAAATTCTTAGTCCACCATTCCCATTTCAGTAAATAAATGAAAAAAGAACATGAAAACAAAAACAAGAAAAATAAATGTGCAAATTCAGGTGTGATATAAGTTTTCAGAGTTCTGATTTAAGTCTTTTTTTTTTTTGTAGACAATGAGTACTTCCTTTGGAGATAGATCTCTTCAGCCTTGGGTTATAATTCCCTAGGAGGATTCTAATATTTTTGAGCCTCTGTAATAATTCCTTTTTTTCTTTATCCATTCTTCAGTCTCAGAAGGGTCTCAGTACTGTGCCATCTATTAGTGCTAGTACACAGACTTCAGTTAGTGCATCTGCAATAACAAAGAAAAAATAAAATGTCATATGTCTCTACCTGAAAGAAATACCGTGTGCCACTTGTTTTTAGAAACCACTCAGAATGTCATGAGATTAGAAGAGCTTTAGTGTCAGGTGATCATCTATTAACTATTCTTTTTTTTTTTAAGCAATCTTTTGGCTTTATTTGCTTTCAGAAGAGCTGTGAAAGTGACTACAGTTTTTTTTTTTTTTTTGTTGGTTTTCGATATATGCTCTGGAAGACCAAGCTGCCTTCCTACTGCTTTGGTACCATCATGGCTTAATCATTTAAAAGGCTAATAGTACTAACAATTTTTTTCACATGATACCACTTCATACAATGACAATTTAGAGATGTTAAGACAATTTACATATTCAGAGTTGAACATATAAACTTTGAGACTTGATTAGAAAGAACTTTGTCTTGGCTCTTTATTTCTCTTGCCTGGCCAATCTCTTTCATCCTCAACTCTCCTCCCAGGTGTACCCTGTTCTCCATGGCCACAGGAAGGCTACAATACTCTTCCAGCTTACAAATAACAATTAAATCAAGCAGATAATCTGAATATAAAAACTATTAATATTTCTTTGTTGTATTTTGAAAACATTGAGGGAACAGAAGCACATATCTATACATTATATTTGTACACACTTTCATTTACATAACTGTAATAATAAAATTAAAGTTTCTTCCCATAAAGAAATAGGAAAAATTATAAAAATTTTTAATTGAGGTTATTTTTTTATGTCTAAGTTTTTGGGTTCTCTCTATTTTTGTTTTTTTAATATCAGCCTTCTATCACATGTGTAGTTGGTAGAAAGTCTTTCCCTATTCTGCGGGTTGGCTCTTTGTTTGACAGTGACTTTTTTTTTAATTGGTTATGTTATTTATTTACATTTCAAATGTATTTCCCTTCCTAGTTTCCCCTACAGAGACCCCCTATTCCCTCCTCTCCCTGCTTCTATGAAGGTACTCCCTTACCAGCCCACCCACTCCTGGCTCTGCACCCTCGCATTCCCCTACCCCTGGGACCCAGGACCAAGGGACTCCCTTCCCATTGATGCCAGATAAGGCCATCCTCTGCTACTTATGCAGCTGGAGCCATAGGTCCCTCCATGTGTACTCTTTGAATGGTGACTTAGTCCTTGGGAGCTTTGGGGGTTCTGGTTGGTTGATATTGTTGATCTTCCTATGGGGTGTGTCTTTTTGCTGTACAGAAGCTTCTCAGTTCCATGAGGTTAATCAATTGTTAGGTTTTTATGCCTGTGTTAATGGTGGTATTTTCCCAAAACTTGTTTCCCTGACCAAATATGTTCAAGGCTATTCCCATTTTCTCGTCTACACGTTTAATATCTCGTTTTATTTTTAAGGTCTTTGATTCAATTGGAATTGAGTTTTGTGTAGGCTGCTATGTATGAATTTATTTGTAGTCTTCTACCTCCAGGCACCCAGTTTAAAAAGCACCACTTTTTCAAGATCCTGTCGTGTTCTCAGTGCATACTTCTGGATTATATTTTTTTTTAATTAAAAGTCCATTGTCCACAGCTGTGTGGATTTATGTCTAGGTCTTAAATTTAATTCTGACAGATTCCAATAGATCAATGTGTCAGTTTTTGTGCCAATACCATGCTGTTTTTATTACTATAACTTTGTAGTAGAACTGGAAAACAGGATAGTGATACCACTCTTAATTCTTTTATTATCCAGGATTGTTTCAGCTACCCTCAATTCTTCTTCCATATGAAGCTGAATGCTATTTTTTTTCAATTTATGTGAAGAATTGTGTTGCAATTTTGAAGGAGACTGCAGTGACTCTTTAGATTGCATTTAGTAGGATAGCTATTAAGGTGTCTATCATAATTATCCATTAGGAAAACAAAAATCTAAAACTGCTTTAGATTGTATCTCACTGCAGTAAATATTTATGTTATCCCAAAATTCAATGATGGAAGATCTGTTACTGATGAGGGTGTAAGGAAAGGAAATCCTTACTTGCTATTAGAGAAACACCAATGACTGATAACCTGTTGGGAAATGTTTCCATGGAATAAATTTACTAATCACAAATAACAAAAACAGCAAGAGCAGAGAAGCAACAGAAGCCACTATCACCACCACCACCACCACCACCACCACCACCACCACCACCACCACCACCTCCACCACCACCACAGCAACAAGAGTTTCATGCACAGTAGCTTCAACTGCTTTATTCCTGCAAAATGTGTATTTTTAAAGTAATCAAGTGTTTTATTTTTCTTTTATTTAAATGCATTCTTTGACAACTTGATCCATGCACATAATGCTTTCTGATTATCCCTTACACCGGACTCTTTTATCTCTCTTTCCTGTCATCAACCTCCCTCCCCCATCTACTACAAGTCCTTCTTCTACATATTGATGTCTTGTTTGTTTTCTTCATGACCCATTAAGATTAATCTCAGTGCTTGTTAGCACTCTGTCTGGACTACACTATTTCTGGACTCCAACCCAGTTACCTGGCACCAGCCAAGTTTGCTCCTCCCAACAGTTATCTGGCAACAAGCCAGGTAAGCCAGGCTCACTATAAAATGGGCTGCTTGTCCCTCCTCCTCTTGTCCTCTTGCTCTCTTTTTCTCTCTTGCACTCTTGGGCTCTTCCCTTCCTCCTTCCCTCCCCCCCCCCATCCACTTGGTCATTGTTGGCCTCTACTTCTCTACTCTCTCCTTCTTTCTGTCTTTCTCTGCCTCTACACCATCTTAACTCCCCTCCCCATGCCCTGAAAAAACTCTATTCTACTATACCATCAGGTGTGGCTGGTCCCTCAGTGGAAAGGGATGCCTCAGCATGGGCCCCACTGAAGTACCCCTTCCCCCACACCACACTAGACACCTCTTTTATCACTTTCTCTTTTTATGATCACAACGGTGCTGATATTTTATTATCAGTTTCATTGCATTACCGACTTAGGATAGCTAGCCACAACTATGCTACCTTCTTAATGTTAGGGTGCATTAAAATTTTTTTCTGCCTTGATGATTAGCCTTTCACTTTAAAATTTTGGCTCACAAAACAGTGAATAAATTAAACTGTGATGTTAAATACAAATATTTAACTTGTTTAAACACACACACACACACATATATGTATATATATATATAATAGAAATATAAATGCAATGAACAAAATAAAAACAATGTGAAGTACTAGTGAAAGAAAAACTGAAACAAAAAATGAATGCAAAGACAGAGTTAGAAAGATCACAGTAAAGAAAAAAAAGAAAAAATCATGATAAACAATTAAGAAAGATTATAGGCCTTATGATATAGCAACCAAAAATTAGGAGCTCAAGTACAGAAGAAAATGTAATCTTCAAAAATTCACACAAAGAAATAGAAGAAAGCTTTCAATCTCCAAAATCAATACATTTTGATAAAATTTCATGATTTAAATATGTAATGTTTCTAAATAGTTACAATCATCTATCAGAAAAAGAAAGCAAAATACAAACTCCTTGGTAAATGAAAAAAAAAATACTTGAAAATAACTTTAACCCAGGAAATAAGGTATATTACAGAAAGTTATGTAAATCTGTGAACAAATAGAGGAAAGGCCTAGTTAATAAAAAGATATACTGTTTTTATATGGAAGAATTGATGTAATTCTGATATCTTTCCATTTAAGTCAATATAGACCCTTGATGAACATTTTACAAGAATTTCAGCAAAGTTTTGAGAGAAGAAAATAAAATAACATAATATTGCTATAGGAAACATACATATTCAATGCAATGTTTTACAAGAAGACAAAGTTGGCAGCATCGTCTGTTTTCAAATTATACTACAACACTATAATGACAAAAATACATATAATTGGCAGAAATTGATACATAGACATGTTGAGAAAAACAGAGAACTAAGAACTCATATCACATGTAAATTATAAAAGCCTAAAGATCAGGGCATTTGTGGTGTCAGAAGCTATACTAATAAAGCCCAACCAACATGATTGCCCAACCATAAGCTGAACAAGGACAACTTAAATGAACAAACTAAATTGGACAGGGGGAAATACTAGTAGACCTCAACCCTACACAAAGAACTATAAGCCAATAAGGAATGTTAAGTGAGGAAAAATAATCTTCCCCAGGGAAGAAAATACAAATTGGTTATTCAGGACCAATGGTCAACCCTAAAGAAAGATATACAAATACCATTCTAGTTGTATTTATGTATAAGGAAGTTGTTATATGTGTTACCTAGGTATATACATATATCCATGCATAAACATGCATATGCATAAACATATATGCAGGTAACAATGAAAAAAAATAGGCCATGAATTTATTTATTTTTATTGGTATTTTAATAGGTTATTTTATTTACATTTCAAATGTTATCCCCATTCCCAGTTTCCCTTCTGCAAATGCCATATCCCATCCCCCTTCTACCCTGCTTCTATGAGGGAGGTTTCACACCCACCTACCCACTCCCACCTTACCACCCTAGCATTCTCCTACACTGGAGCATCAAGTCTTCACATGACCAAAGGCCTCCCCTCCCATTGATGCTAGATAAGTCCATCCTCTGCTACATATGCAGCTGGAGCTGTGGGCCCCCTCCATGGATATTCTTTGGTCAGTTTAGTCCCTGGGAGATCTGGGGAGTCTGGTTGATTGATATTATTGTTCTTCTCCTGGTGTTGCAAACACCTCTTCAGCTCCTTCAGTCCTTCCCCTAACTCCTCCATTGTTGTCCCAATGCTTAGTCTGATGGTTGGCTGTGAGCATCTGAATCTGTATTGGTCAGGCTATGGCAGAGCCTCTCAGGGGACAGTTATACCAGGCTCCTGTCACCAAGTGCTTTTTGGCGGCGTGAATTTAAAAAAGAACAAAGACGAACATATGGGTTGATTTGAAGGGATGAAAGGGAATGAAGAAATAATATAATTCCATTGAAGTATCACAAATAAAATAAGTAATTAAAGGCAATCAATAGATTTCTTTTTGTAAAGTCACCAAAATTTAACAAACAATATGTAACAGTCTTTTTAAGTAATTATGTTGAGAAAGTCAATATTTACATTCAGAACAATGGAGGTAGAACCTTATCCAATGCCACTGACAAAAAACTATTCAAACAGATTAGTCTGTAATATTAGAAGTAAAACTGTCAAACTACCAGAAGAAAACATAACATGACGACTCTATTAGGCTGTTCTACATTCACAAAAAGCATGGTGTGTGATTATTTCAGACTAAGGCTTTTAAATACAATAGAAGCCAACAACAGGGTAAAGAAATAGTCCATGTGTTATCAGATTGAATCTAAAAGTTAACGTCTAATAAAGGACTTATATTCATAACATGTAAATAACTAAAATAATGAAGTTTTAGTTGTGTGTGTGTGTATGTGTCTGTGTATGTATATGTGTACATTGAAATGGAACACATTCATGCCCAAGAGCTGTGTGAAGACTCTTCAAAATAAATAATTGTTGAGGAAATGTAAACTAAAACAAGAAAGAGATGTAACGTTCATAGTTGTTACTTCATCTATTTGCAGAATGCTGAAAGTACCTAGTGCTCAATAGAGTTGGTTAAGGATTCTTTCCTCTCTGATTTTGAAAGTATAAACTAGTGCAGTCATTTGGAACATGCTATGGAGTTTTACTCAATGTTGTAATTATATGAATAATTTCTAAAAATCAAAGACACAATGAAAATAAAATGATAGCCCAGTACTTTCATGAAGAGCATATATCAAAGGTAACAGCGCACATACCAAAGAAATTTCTTCACCACCATGCAGATGCCAGCATCATTCAAATAGATAATGTATGAAACTATGTTTCAAATGATATTTAACTCAATATAGCAATTTTGTTTTAGAAAGTCTGAAGCATGTCTAAATCATAGTGGAAATTTTGAATTAATGTAGATTCTAACATACAAAAGTGATCAGTAAAATCAAGTGGGAAATAATTAATGTCCTTACCTGGCTTAATGGTCTCCCATGCTTCTCTGGTACTGGCAGAGTGAATGTGTTGTATATAGGGTTGCAGTATTGTGGATTTATCCAAACCCATCAATGCCCCTCCTGAATGAAGAGAGATGAACTTGAAAACAACATACTTAAAAACTGGCTCAAGAGGAGTTGTGATTTTTGTTAATTAAATAACCTACCTTCAATCCCCTTATACATATTTTTCCAGATAATACAGATAGTTGTCTAGTTAAGTTACCATATTATTATATTATACTTATATAAATGACTGCAATGCTAACATGTTTTTATCATATGAAATATTCAGTTCATTTATGTGTTAAAAATAATTCTGAAACAAGTTAATTATGTTTACTAGCTCACCAACAGCCATTTGCAATGACATTGAAAACTACATAAAATTCCCATTTCTTGCTCTCATATTTAAAATATAATTTGATTAATATTTATAAGTAGCACATCATTATAAACACTAACCATTTAATTTAATCAGTGAAGTAGTGTGAAATCTGTGAGGATAACTAACATTCATTCAGGCACATTTCCTCTGGCATCAAAAACAGAGTAAATCTATATGTTAAACATGAAAACTCATATTCACTTCCATAATAGTTTATAATAAGGGGATATTAACCCAGAATCTCGGAATACCCTAGACCCAATTCGCATATCAATAGATTTCCAAGAAGATGGAAGTAGAGACCCCTGGTCCTGGAAAAACTGGATGTAGGGGAATGCCAGGACAGAGAAGCGAGAGGGGGTTGAATGGGGAAAAGAGGGAGGGAAGGGGGCTTATGGGACTTTCGGAGGAGGGAGGAAACAGGAAAAGGGAAATGATTTGGAATGTAAATAAAAAAACTTAGAAAATAAAAAAACAGAGAAAGAAAAAGAAAAAAAGAAAAAATAGTTTATAATAATGCAAGTGTCAAGTAAATTGGCCTGATGTAACTTTAAGATGAGTCTGTCCCATGAAGTAGTGTGTTTGTGAAGCAAAATAGTAAAGAGCATTGGAAAGATGAGCAGAAGGTATTTTTAATCAATTCATTTCAGAAATGTTTTGCACTTAATGTTGTATGTTATATTCAATTGAAGAACTAATATCACCCAATAATTTTTAGATCCCTGCTTGACTATATAAAGGGATAAGTAAAGAACTCTTATATGTTGCTTTAATCTTTCTTTTAGAATTATTTTTTCTATAAATTATATTTTTATATTTTTTTCTGTGTATAATTTTTTTCAAGTCCATGTTCTTGCATATGACAGGAAAGATTTCAACCACTGACTTAAACTTCTCATTCAAAGTTCTAATGGTAGGGGACAACATATTCCTAGACAATGTCTACCCATTCACCCTTTGCATCACTGGTAACTTCCTATGTCTCTCATTAATTCTATATTCTTGTGAGAGAAAAACCAAAGTCATTCCCACTTTGTGATTATTAATATAGTTGTAGACCTGTCTTAATTGTCCCTTTGAGATTCCATTTTACTATAGCACTAAGCAAAGTGGCTCAAGGCACTGTCTCTTGGGCAGCCTGGATTTGAATGAGGGACTAGGTAATCTTGAAGAACCATAAAAATGCAGGAAACTGAATAGTTCAAGAAAGCATAGAAAAGATACTTAGATGGGGAACTGAGTGTAGTTACTGTCTATGTGTTTAGGTTTTTGTTGTTTGTTTTTTTTTTTGGTTTTGTTGTGTTTGATTTAGATACAAGCCTCTACCTAAATATCCCAGCCAAGCACTGAAGTGGAGTATTTGTAAAAGTTTCTATGAAATCATGGCACAAATAGGGATATTCATGAGCTAAATAATGTATTTATTTATTAGTTAACCATGGCATAAAAGAAAATCATATGTAGATTTGAATTTTACTCAAACAAAGATTTTTTAATATAAATTTATGTTTTTTGGCATTATGGCTTTTCTCTTTCATGTAAAATTTGCACAAAACATCTTGCAACGTTGCTCAATAGTCTGGGATACAATCCCCCAAATCAAAAACAAATAGATAATGAGCATGAGACTGAAGTTCAAAAGAATGCCCTTTGATGAACACACTATAAATCATGTGAGTGGTTGGAAAACTGCTTTGCAATAACTCATTAAAGTTTAGCTTAAATTTTTAATTAGTAAAACACCTCTCAGAATTAAAAAGGTTTGTGCAAAAATTTTGTTCACGTTTTTGATGCAAATTTTACTTGCTATAATGAAGAATGTAATCAACTCTGAACTAAAAACAGGAACTGTTTAATTATAAATTCAAAAAAATTCTCTTTTTAAAAGTATAGAAGAAAAATGCTTTTCAAGTTGTTATATATTGTTGATATTTACAGACAAGCACAACAACCTGCTCTTATTTTTTTCAACTATCCCAAAATATGAGTCTGAAGTATTTTCAGTACAGAGGCCTCTTTGTTATCCAAGCTAAGTTAAATTCAGAGTGACCTAAATGATGAAAATTTAGGGTAAAGGAAAGACATGTATGTAGGTGTATTTTCACATTGAAAATATTTTATCTTTTTGTTTGGGGGGCGTATGTGTCAAACTCTGTGGAAGAAAAAAGGCATAAAATATATTATTCTAGCTGGGCTGGCCTCAGATTTGTTTATAATCTCTCTGCCTTATCTTCCTAAATTCTAAGATGATAGGTCCTTTATCAGCATGTGGAAAATTGCCAGATTTTTTTTTTATAACTCATGTCTTTCCTGGCCTAGTCCAAGGATCTTTAGTCTTATTTTACCAAGGTCTTTTTGAAATGTATAACAATAAGTCATCAACACTGTGTTAGTAACTCAAAATGGACAGAAGCTAAGCTAAAGAAAATGTCACTTTTTAAGCAATGCTTCGAGGACTTTTAATTCGACAGTTACTTACTAGAGAAATTGACTGGAATGAGGTTTCTGGAAATCACTCAGGAATAGGAAGATATGGAACAATTTCCTTCATCATATTCCCATGAAACCTCAAAGACTGCTGTTTAATGTTTGTAGCATGTTAAGTGGGCAGCACTCTGCAAATGTGGCTATGTCCCATCATAACTGCAGTGATGCTGACAATATCTGAAGACAGAGATGGCAGAAATTATCCAGGATGATTGAGATCTAGGAATTGTGAATAACTTAACTTTGGTGCATAGATTACATGTTGTCATTAGATGTCATGGATTCCAGATATCCATGTAATTATGGTGGGTGTATGATATGAGCATGTGTTAACTCTATTAGTATCAGAAATTATTATGTACAATAAGGGCAATAATATGGAGGGTCTTAATCTTAACCTATGATTAAAGAGATATCTTGGTGAGTTAAACAAAAATGCATCACTATGAAATCAACTGTCGTATTAATAGTCTGTGTTCTACTGTGCTTAAATACACATAGACTTATAAAATCTCTCCATCGGTGAGGACATTGCTGCTATTTCCCCAGTAATCATCAGAAATTAGACCTGTTTAAGTCATCTCTGTGAGTGATTTATAGATATTGCATGACTTTATATTTTCTGGTAGATCATTAATAATGAAAGATAAATCCTTATATAGATAGCTTAAATTAATATATTTTCTAAAACAAAGATTTTTAAACCTATTATCAGGCCAAGATGGATACCTTAAACGTTTCCTTAGTGCTGGTATTTGGGATGTTTGTTGAGAGTAAAGAATACTACAACATATCACTTCTTCCCTTAGAACTGTGATTTGTCCCTACCGACTATCCACAAGATAACTTCTTGTAATATAATAGTATCTACACATTCAATCTTCTCTTTCACAGAAATACACTTGAGTATGACTAAGCTGTCACTGTCTCTTTAGGAAACCAGTTGCCACATCCTGAACATATTTTATATTCCTTACCTATTAATTTTAATGTCTTTTTTTAACCTTTTAATTTTTCTAGTTTTGTTTCATAATCTTCAAAACATGCTTACTTGTGAAGAGAATACTACATTTATGAGGCCTCAGAGTAGAAAAATTCAGAAGAAAAGGACTCTTTATGAAGAAGACATCCAGGAAATATGAAGAGCAGTGTCACTGGTAAACACAAAGACACATTTCAGAGAAGGTCAAGCTGGTACAAAAGTCATGGCTAAGGGGTTAGAGATCCTACAGTCAAATTAAATGTGCTATTACTATGCACAATTATTTTATAAGTAACATATCATCTCATTTTATAAAATTATTTGATTGTGTTTTATAATTTAATTAACTCCAAAAATGGGGACCATTTATTATATACTCTGCAATATAACTCAATAAAAAGGATGATAATTAGTATGAAATATTCAAAAATGCTTGTTCCTCGTAAGGAGAATTGAGTTATAAGTTATTGCACAAAAACCCCTGCTTACTTTCTTATAGGGATAATACCAATTAACTACTTTTAGAGATATTTTGAGGATCTACTGAATGCCCAAACTAAAGTTATTTTGTCAATAATTATAATTATTATTTGTCACTAATAATTACAAAGTCCATTTACTAAAATCTGGATTTTAAAACTGACATGAATTGGGACTCTAAATAAAAAGAGTCTTAAGTGTATTTTCATGTGTTCATAGAATTGAGCTAATATTTCAGTAAGTATTTAATAATCAAAGAAATTCAGTGAAGTCTGTCTTCTCTATTTAATCAGTGAATATATATTAAAGAATTTAAGACAATATTTATAAATGCTAACGTACTTTTCTGCTACTGTATTTCTATGAGATACATATTTTTAAGCTTATAATACATTTTTTTATACCTGGGTTATTTCTTTAGATACAATAACTTTCAGGGAAAGCTTAAAATTTTACAATCAATATTTATTTTCTTTTCAGACTCTGCACAGTATTTCATTGTATAATATGCCATATTGCATTTATTCTTTAATTCATTGATGGGCACTTGATAGACTCCGTTTCTACTGAGGATATTGTTGCGATGAGTTTAAAAGTAAAAAATATGTTTTAATAACATTCTGATTCAATATCAGTGAATGCATCCCCAAGAGAAGAAATGTCAGACCATCTAATAATTTTAACTATTACTATATCTTTGAGACTCTCAGGCTATTCTTAAAACCTAATCAGTAATTTATATTTTGACAAAAAGCGCATAAAATGTTTGCTTTTTTCCTCATGTTTGCTAAACCTAGTTATCATTCTATTTTGGTCATAGCTTTATAATATACTATAAAACACCTATTTATATCACTGCAGTTTTAAAGTTCTACTTATTTTATGATCAGATCAAAGCACTTTTCCACATATGTGCTCGACATTCATATTTCTTCTTTTGTGGAATTTTATGTCAGATTATAAAATCTTACTTATTTTCTTTCCTTTGAGTTTTTTGCTTCCTTATGTGCTTAGAAATATTATCCCCCTTTCACAAAGTTATGGCTTGAATTTATTTTGGCCATAAAGTAAGATCTTTGTCTCTTTATTAATTGTTTCCTTTGCTGTGAGTAAGAATTTTGGTTTGACAGACTTCTGCATGCTTCATTTGCCTGTATTGTTGGATCCCTATTCAAGAAACCCTTGCTTAGCCTATGTCCATAAAACAGTTATTCTCTGCTTTTATGCTGTGTGGTAAGAATTGAAAAGTAATCATTGTTTATGTGACTGACAGTTTTTTCAGTACCATTTACTGAACAAACCCTTCAACAATTTGTGTCTTGACACATCATATAAAAGCAATTGGCATAGTTCTTGGATTTATTTTTGGGTTTGTAAGCCTGTTCAACTAGCAAATACTGTTTGGTGTTAGAAAAATCAGTCTCAGCTAACATAAAAGGCAAATTTTACAATATGCTAAAACAAAAGTGTGGAGAAAAGAGAAATATTGATAAGGAATGTAAATATTCATGTAGATTAATGATTTTTAACTTGTCTAATAAACTTCTTTGTGGCTACAGCTAATAATAGTAGACCAAAATTGATTTTTAATATTTACACAACAAAAATAGTAACTTGATCAGAAGTATGATAATTCAGTTCAATCTTCCCCAAATAGGTTATATTACCATAATATTATAAAAATGCATATGATTATTGTCTTTTAAAATGTTAATTTAAAAAATCAGATTCTTAGAATATTAAAGTCTAGTTGAGGGCACATATGTCTTGTATAGAATGCATATTTCCAAAACGAATTTTGTTAATTTTTCTTTGCTCCAAAATTTTGGTCAGAAGAAAATCACACTAATACAGCATTGGTAAACTCCAGAAAAGAAGTCAAAAGGCAAACACTTTTACTCTTAGATTCTACCAAAAAAAGTATAAATTTCCTGGTGACAGAGGCAGCCATCTTTTCTCTAGATATTGTAGATCAAGGGACTCACGATTGAGTAAAAAGCATAAGTAAAATTCCAAACAAAACAAATGTCCTTGGAGAATTATAAATAAACTATTGACAGTTGTTTGATTATCTATAGGTAGGGAAACTAGATCATCACTTTAAAATAATAATGACACTCTAACAATAATTAAAATAAAAAACAACCTATTTTTTGTATTGAGAGGTAGCCTATATTCAACTCTCAAAGCCATGGGGTGATACATAGTTTATAACCTTCTGGGATGTCTTTTGCATGGTAATAGGACATAACCAAAGAAAGTCATGACTCCTGTAGAGTAAATGAAGTGTTTATTGGGGAAATAAGAACCACAAATATCCTGGTGCTTCAGCCTTAGTTTAACTTGGATATGCAAAAAGGGGGCACAGTTGCTCATCTCCTAATGAATTTTCAGGATTCTATAAAATTATGTTTTTATTTTGTGACTGAGATTCGCATTTCTCCCAACATGACCCATACATTGGTTATTGGAAAACTAGTAAGTAATAATTTCATGGATTAGTAATATTGATAAATGATGGCTTTTATTGCTAATTAATTATATTTGAAGCAACCTTTTCTATAATAGGATCAATTTTCCTTTGAGCATCTGATGACTAGAAGAGGTCAACTCTTTTTCTTTCTTTAATTTTAATACATTTTCAATTATAATAAACATTAACACATATTATATCAATAACAGAGTGCATATATGTATATACATTTTAAGAAAAGACAAACACTCCATTATTTGGACTAGTGGTCCACTTGTAGCTGCTTCCTTTACTTTGAAGAAGGTTTTAAATTCTAATTGTATTACAATTACATTAATTTTTTTATAACTAAATCTAATTATAATTTTTCAAGATTTTAGAGTGAATTATAGATTGTTCCCTTCATTCTCAACAGTTGGAGAAGAACCTATCAGAGGCCTAAGTCAGTTAATCAAATAGGTGAACTAAGCCTATAGATCAAGTTTGAGAATCTACAGAAAATCAGCCTCAATATTGCCTTTATTAAAGTATGATAAGTAAAATAAATATTTGAAAATATATGAAAATCACTGATAAAAATTTATTAACAAACTTATGTTTCCTACAACACTTACTATATTACCTTGCCACAATCATCTTGAAAGCCTTGAAATTACAGCCCTTATTGGCAGTGCATAAAAAGGAAGTCTATCAAAGTAAATGTACAAAGATTTAATACAAGAATGGGAGAAATAATTTGGAAAGAAGTGATATAGGGCACTGATTCTATTTTTCAACCTCATTCCTTCTTTGACTATCCTCAAGAGAAACACTGATTAATTCTAAATATTGTATTAGTTTATTCCAAGTTTGGTATTAGGATATATATATATATATCCTCCTATATATATATATATACATATCCTCCTATATATATATATATATATGTATATGAATATATATATTCATATATATATATAATAATATATATGAACTAGAGTATTTAACAATGTGATCATCTTGAATTTAATAGCAACAATTATTTTACAAAATTTATTTGATTTACTAACAATCTGAAAACCTATACCAAAACAGACATTTCAATAATGTTAAGTTTTTCTCACAAAATTCTGGGATTACAAGAATATACAAATCAAGATAGCATGCTGATTGTATTCCTCTGAGTCATCCTCATTGTAGTTAGTCCCATTGACTTTTATGGTTCCAAATATTTTTGCTTACATATTTGTTAAAAAAAGTCACCTAAGCATTATTCATCCAACCAAATTATTAGAATATGTGTTTTGTATCATATTTCAATATTGTTAAAACTGTGTGAATGAAAATTATATTAATTATATTCAGACAAGTTGCACATAAAATGGTAATATTAGAATATTTGATAATATGTATCTTTCTCCTATTTTTATGCCCACTATTGCCTTTCAGTTTATTTATATTATCCATGGAAGAAAAGAAATCAAAGAATGGAATATGGAGAATAGAGGATATTGTCTGGAAATCATTATCCATCATAGAGAAACTTATGCTACAAAAATTGCACCGCATCAGTGGTGAAACATCATATCCCAAAATTATCACTTGCAACAGATACCTTAATTCTCCATTGTTCTCACCTAGAGGAAATTTTCTGTTTTAACCTCTCCATGCATAAATGAACCTTCATCATTGTTAGTGAGTTTTATGAGTCTGGGACTTACCAAAAGTCTGAACTTCAGGGAATACTTTTCATTGTTTTCCTTTTTATCTACCTTGTGGCTCTTCTTGGTAATATGCTAATTGTTGTTGCCATAATCTATAACACCACCTTGCACACACCCATGTATATTCTCCTTCTGGCCCTCGCTGTTGTGGACATAATTTGCACTACAAGCATCATCCCAAAAATGTTGGGAACAATGTTAACATCACAAAAATTCAATTTCATATGGGGGCTGCATGTCCCAGCTCTTCTTTTTTACATGGTCCTTGGGGGCTGAGATGGTGCTCTTCACTACCATGGCCTATGACCGCTATGTGGCCATTTGCTTCCCACTTCGTTATAGTACTATTATGAACCACTATACATGTGCAGCCTTGCTCAGCATTGTCATGGCTATTGCAATAACCAATTCCTGGGTGCACACTGGTCTCATTTTGAGGTTGACTTTCTGTGGGCCGAATACAATTGATCACTTCTTCTGTGAAATACCCCCATTGCTTGCTTTGTCCTGTAGTCCTGTAAGAGTCAATGAGGTAATGGTGTATGTCGCTGATATCACCCTGGCTGTGGGAGACTTCACTCTAACCTGCATTTCCTATGGATGTTTTATTGCTGCTATTCTCCGCATTCGCACAACAGAAGGCAAGAAGAAGGCCTTCTCTACATGCTCATCGCACCTCATGGTGGTGTCCCTTTACTATTCTCCTGTAATCTACACCTATATCCGACCTGCATCCAGCTATACCTTTGAGAAAGACAAGGTGGTAGCTGCATTATATACTCTAGTAACTCCTACATTGAACCCAATAGTATACAGTTTCAGGAACAAGGAGATGCAGTCAGGAATTAGGAAAGTATTTGCATTTTTAAAGGGTTAATGATTTCAGAATGAAACACAACCTTAGTCCATTAAAATCATCTCCTATAAAATCTCACATTCATATTCTTTTTTTTATAGGTACCCCCTTTGCATGTAAGTGTGGTATCTAAAATCCATATCCTGTTTAAAAAAAAAACACACCTCTTTGTGGAAATGATCCAGAGTTGAATTCATATGTAGCAATGTTAATGATATTAGGATATATAAGCAATATCAAAAGGGCTATTTTAAATACTTTAAGGCATCAACTCATTTGATTCCTTTAGTTAACACCAGACACTCATCCACCAATATAGGCAGGTATAAAAATGAACTTTGCATATAAGACATATTCAGATTTTGGACTTAAATAATCTATGATCTGTAAACATTTGGAAAATTTCAGAATCTATTAATTCATTAAAATATTATAATAAATTTTATTAAAATAATAAATTTTTTATTTTGTGACTGAAAACCATATATTTGATTTATAAGTTAAGACTAATATCAAAATGTCATGATGAGAGGCTGGGGATACAGATCAGTAAACAAGAATGTTTGCTGTGGAAGGATTAGAACCTGTGTTCAATTCCCCAGCACAAATATAATGTACAGTCATGGCCTCATACGCATGTCACTTCAGTATTAGTAGCCAAGGAAAGGCAGATCCTATCAGATTAGTCAAAACATTCTGCTTCAGTTTCAGTGAGAGATTCTAGCCCTATGAATACATGTGTACAAACACACAATAAAATATGTCGTATTTCTGTTATAAAATCTAATGATGTAATAACACTGAGCAATGATCTTTGGTAGCTTTTGAAATTGGCTGAAGAGAGATTATATAAACAACATAATAAAACCTTCATAACATAATAGATTTCTGAAATTCATTAACACCCACATGATGCAGAGTATAATCAATCCATTTCCTTTAAAATAAAAATACAAGTATAAAAATAAACTACGAACCAACAAGTTCTAGGCATAAATTAAAACAAAATAATGGTCTCTTAGGTAAGCCCATGCTATGAAACAATTGTAAATATAATTACTATAAGTCAATATTTTGTAATGATAGTTAAGAAGTATTAAATGGATAGGAACCCATTTGTTTTTTATAAAAACAGCTCCATATTAAGTGATATAAATATGTGGAAAAGTAGGTTAAAACACTATAGAATTAGTTCTGATTAGTAATTACTTATTGACACTTGATCATTAACAGGTTTCACTCTATAATTTTCTAAATTATTCTTAAGAAATTTTCTCAATATAAATATAAAAATGAAACTTGGTATTTAACTGTCTTGTGAAATGAAACCATGATTAAATTGATATTTGCCAAAAATAATGACTATATTATATTTGTTTCAAGAATGTTTGTGTGTGTGTGTGTGTGTGTGTCTATGATATAGCACTTGCTGATTTTCTTTTGTTGTTTGTGTATATGCTTTAGAGGCTGTCTACTCTTCACTGAACCACTAATAAGGGACATCTGTCCTCCCAGTAATAGCCTGTAGTTCTTTGTCCAGAAGTAAGATTCACGAAATATTCTCTTTTCTATATTAATAAGCCCATTAATACTATAATAAGTTCATGTTTATGTGACCATTTTGAGAAAGACTACTTTACATTATGATAGTGGAGATGTAGAGGATCATAAATGGGAGGGACTAGATGGAAATATGGTAAGAGGGAGAGATAAAATTCTATTTTAATTAAAAATAATTCTCTGAAAAATTATTAATTATTTTTCTGTATATGTAGTTTATATTTTTGTGAAAATATCTCCTTTCTGGAAATATTAAAGAGAAAATTCAAATAAAAAATGACTTGAAAATTGATTATTGTGTATGCATTTCTTTTAACAAATATTTTGGCTATTAATCTTTTATTATTAGAGACAATATTAAAGGTTTGGGGTGCATCTTCTCTCATGTATGTATTTCCCCATAGCCTGGGTACTGTGACACAAATAGTGATGTAATATCAGGTTTTTACACGACAATAAGAAAGTAAATTGATAGCAAAATTATATTCCATATGAAAATACATAGAATTTAAACAAATGACTATTGCTTAGATAAATCACATGGGTTTTCCAAAATGGACTATATAAGTTATTAACAGTATACTCATTTAAAAAAATAAATAAGTGACTTGGAGTGTACAGTCAAAAACAGGACATCTGTGTTTTACAATCTTCTTCTAACAAGTAGTCTTTTATTTTTCTAGTCATATGAAGTTTATTTCAACAGTGGAGTAATTCAAATCTCGACACATGGCCTTTAAAAGTTACATACATAATTACTCAGAGCAATAATAAGAACTCATAGTTCTTGACATCTAACATTTTTTTTCTGGACAGCTCATTCAGTTAATATATTCATTACTATTGTTGTTGTTGTTGTTGTTGTTGTTATTATTTATCATTATTATTATTATTAGCATTATTATTATTATTATCATTTCATTTAGTGTTTCCTTTACAATCCAGCTGCTACTCCCCTCCTGATTCTCCCCGACTGTCCCTATCGCACCCCTCCTCCCGCCTCTCCAAGAGGATTCCTTACCCCTCTTAGTCCTAGGGATCATCATGGGAGAGTGTATAAGAAAGATTCTAAGAGTTAAAGGCTTTGAATGTACCAGTGTCTTTGGAACATGGTATTTCTGCTGCATTCATAAACTCACAGAATCTGTGCTTGGTACAAAAGACCTGATCAAGATAGTCATAATGTGTAGAGACTCATGAGCCCCATTGTATAGCTGAGGAGCCACTGACAACTTGATGGCTTCTCAAGAAAGGTAAGTTAGTTTTATTTAAAAGTGTCACACTCTGTTGGTCAACCACACTGCAGTGGAAGGCCTCACCCCATTTAGTATATGGGCAGCACAAACTGGAATTAAAAGATTATTTAAGAAAAAGAAGACATGAAGTTAGGTGAGGGTGATGTTGAAGTAGGCAGTAGATCTGGATGAAATTAGGGAAGGAGTAGGGGTAAATACAAGCAAAAGACATTGCACACATG